>OY751431.1:17789773-18989773 GCA_963565745.1 Phengaris arion
CCTTGAGGGACCCTGGAATAAGCGATAAAGAGGTCAGATTGATAACCATCAAAGCCAACACAGGATGGTCTTTGACTCAAGTAAGAAGAGCACCAGTTTAATAAAGAGTCAACAATGCCGAAAGACCTTATCTTCTGTAAAAGAATGTTATGATTGACTTTGTCAAAGGCCTTTGAAAAATCAGTATATATAGCGTCAAGTTCATTACCATTATCAATTGCATTGATAATGGTAATACCCTACCTAAGGTTACGTAAGATCTAAGGTTAGTATTACATGATCAATCGGATAAGAAACCGTGTTGGTTACTATTAAGAAGCTGATTTACATGTTTGGAGAGATTTTGGTGAACCAATGACTCAAAAACCTTTGACATCGTCTACAGAATAGATATAGGTCTATAATTGTTAATAAGTCTGAGATCATCTCCTTTAGGAATGGGGACTATATGGGCTTTTTCCATGCAGTGGGAAAAACGCCAGTTCTAAGCGATATATTAAAAATAAAGTGAAGAGGCTGAGATAACTCGAGAGCACACTTATGCAAGAATATTGGAAGAATTTCATCCGGTCCCGGTCCCTTAGTGCAGTCAAGTTTAAATAGTTTCTTATGTACATCACGTTGAGAAATAAGAAAGGTGCTCATGTAGGTTTTAGGTTTTATTACTGTATAGTGAGATTGACTATTGGTATCAATTTCAAACACCGAAGAGAAATTCCTAGCGAAGAGGTTGCATATATCAGGACCGTTATTTGCCTTAGTATCTCCCAGTTCCATGGACGTTGGGTATGAGCTGCTTTTCATTCTCATATTCTTTATATGCGTCCAAAAGAATTTGGGAGTGCCA
Source organism: Phengaris arion (assembly GCA_963565745.1). Classification (NCBI taxonomy): domain Eukaryota; kingdom Metazoa; phylum Arthropoda; class Insecta; order Lepidoptera; family Lycaenidae; genus Phengaris; species Phengaris arion. The sequence goes on from OY751431.1 coordinate 17,790,621, forward strand.
GGAATAGTTTCTTCAATAGTGGAAATATAATCTTTATAACACTGCCTAATCATTTTACTACAGTCCTTTCTAAGAAAGTTAAATTCAAATTTATCAAGTGGGTTGTTATATTTTTTAAATCTTTTATGACAGTTATGCTTCTTTTTCAATAATTTGATTAGAGTTTTTGAAAACCATATAGGAAATTTTTAATTTGATTTACTTTGTGATATAGGAACATGCTGTATAATGACATCATCGAGAGTTTTATAAAGGTGATCAGTCATTTTATTAACATAGTCATCATTTTGATTAAATTGCTGCACCCAGTCAATTGAATTGAGTGAAGTTGAAATTTTTTGATAGTCAGCTTTATGAAAATTTAATTTTTAAAAATGTTGGGTTCCTTTTAGTTTAGAATGTTGCAATTGAGCTTCAATTATTATATCCAGTGCGGGATGATATGCATCCACAGTTCGTATAGGGAAATGCGATTCAGAAACTTTTACTGCTGGTACATTACTTAAAAAAAGATCGAGTAGACGTTCTGTATTATTTAGAACGTTATTTTATTTGTTTTAAGGAGTTTAAATCTAGAAAATCATACAGAATATTTTTCAGTGGATTATAGTTTTGTTGAGGATTGGTCGGCGTCTGCGTGACATAATAAGGTTCTTTTAAGTCTGTAATGTTAAAGTCTCCTAATATTAGTATTAAGTTATCAATAATATTGTTAATAGTAAGAATATTATTAGCCTTTTCTATAAAAGTAGCAAGTATGTCGCGAGTCAGAGGTGGAGGAAGATAAACTGCGCATAAGTAAAGAGTAAGCGGTTTCATTCCTGACATTAAATCTATAGAAACCCAGAGATCCTCACAGTCGCTTTCCCAGGAAGCACCGTATTAAGTTTTTTAGAAACTGCGATAAGGACCCCCCACCGCCTCTGTTCTTATGACATGAAAATTTAGACGATTCTCTATCGCGTCTATAAATAATATACCTATCATCGAGAATTTCGGAGTGAAATACGTTACTTTTGAGCCATGTCTCAACTAACACAATTATGTCATAATTATTATTTAATATTTCTTGTCTGACTTGGGACATACATGTATTCAAGCCTCTAACATTTTGATAGTAGCAGCTTAAGGAAGTGAATTTATTGACTAAAACGCAAATGCTTGCATATAATTACATAACTAAATCGTAGAGGAATTCAGTAAATCATTTGATGCTTTTAAGAACATCCTAATTTTTTACATAAACATATTCACTCTTATCATTCTTACGCATAAAAACTCGTCCATTCTTAACCCAAACATAACGATAATTAAGTAATTTTGCTTTTGCTCGAGCTTCTGCGTGCAAGGCCTTGATCAACGGTGATAGGTGTTCACAGATATAGATTGGTTTCTTAGAACCGCTCATACCGATGTGACTTATATTTAGTTTATCTTCACTTGTAGCTGGTTTTTTGTTGAAAGTTATAGTTGACGATAAGAAGTTATCACGTACCCTTGCATTGCAGAATTTAACTAAAACAGTGCGGGGTCGGGGGCTTTCTTTATTTAGTTTCATTATTCTAGTGTAACTTAGTATATCACTATCGTTAATAGGGCATTGGATACTTGTAGCTATCTGTTTCACCGTTTTTATTATGTTCTCTGATTTGTTTTCGGTAAAACATTGTATTTCTAGATTATTAGCTCTTGAATGTTGTTCTGTAGCATAAAGTCTACCTTTGATGTCAATCAGATACTGTTTCAGTAATTTGTTTTCATTTTCCAGTGTTTTGTAATTTCATTTTTCTGTATTATGTCCTTTTTAATATCTTCGTATTTATGTTCTAGAAAATTAATAGCTGAGCTTATATCCGCCACCTTGGTAAGTACTTCCGTCATTTTAACGTTTAACTCTTGAATTATGCTCTCTTTGTGAATGTTCATCATTCATTTCATTTCCTCTCTAAAAATATCGCGCACTTCTTTTAAACATTCGGGACTAAGCATGCTGTATTTAGGATCAGTGTCTTTGCGTCTTAAGGTGACATTTATATCGTCAACACAATTGTCCATAGAGTAATTGCTGCTGCTGCTAGATGGAGCGTTTCTAATCGGCGTATTAGTATTGTCTGCTTTGGGTCTTGAACAAGCAGGACAGAGCCAAGATACCTTGTATTGATCTGTGAGATCTTTAAATGACATAGCACTGACACTGACACATGAGTAATGGTATTTTTTTGTTGCAAGTTTGACGTTTTAATATTTCATTCGATTGTATTATTTTTTGACAACATTCAAATTTTATCTTTGGCGGAGGAGCCATATTTTATTTTAATAATTATTAGGTTACTAATTCCAGTACGCGTATAAAAGTTGAAAATAATTTAAAAAAACCCACGATGTCAGCTGGGTTTCGAACTCTCGTCCACCTCCAACAGAATGAACAGCCGCACCACTTGACCATCCGGACCGATACGTTTGTGAAAATATTGTACTTATTTATTTCGGAATAGTGTTTATTCGTTACAATGTAGTTTAAAAATATATCAGACTACCGACATATTATAATAAATTATTAAAAATTGTTCATGTTATAAGTTGTAAAATTATGATTTCACTACACATTTTATGTAAATGCGCTATATTAACACATTATAGTTTGTACAATTACTTTATAGAAGTATATACTGTTATTGTAACGGGCGTAGGCTTTCGTACAGAACTTCTTGTAGCACTTAGTTCGCTGTCACTGAGTCACTTTGTATTTGATGTTTTTATTTTTAAATCGTCCGTTTAACACTGAGATAACACTTCCAGTCGATTATTGTCTAATTTCAAACGTTTTTTCTAAAAAAAATCCAAGTTCTCAATACAGTGTAAGCGGGGCGACACTCTCTACAAATGACAGCTCGAGCACCGGCGAATGTCAGTCATGTTGACGTGAGGGTGGCACCGAAATAATTTAAAACGTCGCGTCAGACAAATCTACCATATATATGAAGAAATGATATTGTCAATTATGTCAAATAACGGAACGACCAGTGGCCAGACCCGTGAACGAAAGTCCTGGCTGGAAAACACTCACGCCCCGCCCGCCTCCGCATTAGCCCAGCCACGCACACACAGCCGCGAGCTGTCATTCATGTAAATCGGTGGAGTGACGATTTTTTACGTTAGTAATATATTGTTTGGTAAAAGTTCTCTATCTAGACCTAATTTAATGAAAACGAACCAAGAACAATAGTACGCTGTAATGCTACAAATTTAAATGTGCATGAATTAAGCGAAATACACGTTATTTGTTTTTAATTTCATATATATATTGTTTTTATATGAACAGCAATAAAAAATAAAATGTAATTTCCCGCAAAAATCTCGTGGGTAGAATAGACATCAACGCGCGACAAAATCCTTGGAGTTGTATCAATTAAAATCTTCCCGCTTATGAATATTCTCATAAACTGTTTTAGATGTTTGGACCAATCAAAATGCGTCTGACGTTGGTTTGACGTTTATGAGAATATCATTTTACTGTTTAACACAATATCGAGACTGTATCAAAGCTGTATTATTCATAGACGTATATATTATAGACGAGGCATATCGAGGCAAAAACTGTCCCCACTTTTGCGGTTGTTTGGGGCCATTTTGTCATTTGAGGTAAGGTGAAATCAAGATGGCGTAACTTTTTGTTGTATGACATCCTTAGTTTTAAAATCATTGGTATTTTTGTAAGATTTAATCGACCTACTGTTCGCAATGCGACGCCACGACAAATATAAAAAAAATATTTTTTTAATTATTTACTGCGGATCCCTGAAACTCCAGCTCCACAACTGTACAAAGCAATTAAAGGTATCCATGTCATATGGTAATGCGCCATTCGTCCACATATCCCTACACGTATCACATATATCAGGAATATATCACTTGACGCCGGAGAAACCAGCCCGGCGCAGCGGGGCGGTGACGTGCGGCCTGAGAAATGGGACTTTGTTCAAATTTGTACGATAAACATAAATTATCAACTAATAAAATGAAGTTTAATTTGCAAAATTTTAAAATAGGATGAGATCATATAAAAAATTCAAAAACTATAACCCGAATACATTAATTATATAGCCTATGTTACCTCTATGGGCCACTTTATACGAATCTATTAACACCTCATTTACATTTAAATCAGATCAGTTAGGCGCTACGGTGGAACAAACATACTAGTACATACATACATACATACATACATACATTGACTGCCAAAATCATAACCCTAGCTTTTGAGTTTGCCACAGTGGGGTAAAAAGGATATTTTTTATAGTTAGGTACAGTAAAACTACGTTTCTAATATCTTTCGGGGATTCGTCGTTTTTCAAAAACTTTCTTAATGCCCTAGGCAATCATTGTTTATTCATAGAAATGGCAAACTATCTATCCTACAGCCTACTATACTATTATAAATGTGAAAGTTTGTGAAGATGGATGGATGGATGGTTGTTTGTTACTCTTTTACGCAAAAGCTACTAAGCTCCGACGTGGCAACGTAGCTCCCTAACGGATGAACCGATTTTAGTCCTGTTTTTTTTTATTATTTAAAATCTGGCATGACCAAGAGTGTTTTAAGTTACATTTCATCATCATCAGCTCGCTTCCTGCTTGATAATTAAAGGGTTACATAAAATTTTTTATTTTCTTATTTACTTATTGACTTTAGTTACGTTTGTGATTTGTGATTACCCATGACCTACGGACTGTTTGAGTGATTACCTCATATCGAAGTTAGGAAATATCCCGACAGATTTATCATTGTAAGCTCATAATCGCAAAAAATAGCTCAATCAGTGTGACCGCGACCCGCGGGTCGCCTGCTCTGTGCTTTTTATATGTCTGTATTAGTACACATCCATAATATTACAAGGCGCGTTGAGAAATTGCACAGAGTAAGTCACACGCAGAGTTTTTAGCGAAAATCGTTTATTTAAGTTTATATTTATAAATATAATGCACACATCCATATTACGCGGAACGGTGAGAACTTTTTTTAGCTATTTTCAAACTTATGCTAAAATTCATCATTAGTTACGGTAAAATGTTTTGGAAACTTCCAGAATAGAATTTCAAATAACTCCACTATAATTATGGACATAAAATATGTAAATGGATCAGCCGAGTTTGATATAATTCCATTTTTATAGCAATATTAGTTGACATCTTAAAAAATTCACACACTTTATTTTTATAGGATCCATATGAGGATGAGAATTTAATTGGTTATATTAGACTATTATAATATTATGTTAAATAGTGTGTCTAATAATAATGCTAATTCGAAAGCAATAATCTATAACGAACTACATATGAGAATCGATTTTTATAATTAATAATCGAATTAAATTGACAAATGTTGTTGAGAAGCACGCATTAACACTTTAAGTGGATCAAATATATTACCTAACGGGTTATATTAAGTATATTTATGAGTATAAGCCGTGGCATGACGAAAGGCATTATGGATAGATTACTTTGAATCACACTAACGAGATTCAAGTCAATTGAAAATTGGAAAGTATTTATATGCTATATGATCCCTGCGACTTTGCGTGGAGACCACAAAAATGTTATGTTCATCAGGTACTTAGGTACCTACCTACAAAGAAAATAATAAATCGAATTATTATCAATCTTATTATTTTGTATAATTTTTAAAACAAAATATATTTTCATTTAAACGTAACACTTTTCCACTTTACATTAATTTATAAATTAAGACAGCTGTATTTTTTCTTTCATATTCCCATATTTATTTGACGTATCAACTTACGTTTTCTTACGTAATTGGGTACTTATCTGTATTATTTTTTTATTAAGTATATTAATAGTCCTCTGAAAAATAAGAATGTTTACAAAAGGAATAGTATACAAAAATCAATGGCTTTAAGGAAACTGCGGTTTGTACAAAGCCCATTTATAGAAAGTCCCCTTAGAAAAATCACTGCGCTTATGATGTCACTAGCTCGTAAGTTGCTATGAAATATTGTATGGTCACATCCGCGAAATTTCTAATCCCTTAGTAAAAAAACTAATATCTCATTATGAAACTATTATATATTTATGTAAAAAAATATTCCAACTTTTTTGTAACTTTGAAATGCACAAAATTTTAAAACTGCACATAAAATCTTTTTTTTTTACTTTTATGTCGTCGTAATACTTCATTATTAAATAATGTACTAAAAAACTAAATTTATACATTATGTCAAATAGATAAGAGTTGGTAAGGAATCAAAATCACAGTTAATTTAGCAAAATATTTTATGATATTTTTTTTTCTTGTAGCAGGATGGTACGCTCGTATAAATTACATTGATACACGTTCATATTTTTTTTAACTTTCACAAAAAGTGACCGTGATGACTTATTATCATAATAGGTACATAATACAATAATTTAATATTCACATAATTACAGCAATAAATATTAAATTTCAAAATTATGATATTATTTTAATTCAAGTTGATATAGTGGTTTTAGTTTTTTTCTGAGGTGTATGCTAAAGTGTATTTTTTCCAACATTACGCAAGTGTGTTATTATTTCATAATTATTTGCGCGTATACGTATGTACGCGTATCGTTTGTTTTTTTCAAACCTCCCACAAGCGTGGGCAAGTGTTACCCTCGTCAATACAATTTAAATAATCGCGTTATATGTCACCGCCCGCGCCCGCGCCGCTTCACGCGGACTACGGACTACTCCGGTTCTCATTTGTACTGTAAATATCGATATTCGATGAGCCGGTCGATAAATAATTTGATATGTTTTCTATAAATAGAAGATTACATTTTTTTTAATTCGTAAGTAATTATTTTGATAAGTTAAAGAGAAAAAATTAAAAATAGATTTGACAGTAAAAAAATAGTTTACTGCTCATGATGTCATTCCCTTATTAGTAAAAATATTTACGCAACGGATACGCTGATCCATTTTGCTCTCTTTGTCTGTTGAGTGGCTTTTCCAACGTATCAGATGAGGACAGCAACAATGGTGAGCGTTACATCAGTTGCGTAATTTTTTATAAAAATGCTATGCTTTACGCTCTCTGTTCGTGACTATTCTGTGCGCTGTCTTCTCTAAGTGCGACTTCTGTTTTTTACCCGACTGTACTAGAAGGAGGGTTATGTTTTTCGAGTGTATGTATGTATATTTCTTTACCACGCTCTAGAGCCTAAACGGCTTGTCGCATTTGAGCTTGAGAGGTATCAATAGATTCGTCTTAGTCGTGAGAGTGGCATTGGTACATCATAATTATTTGACGCAGTCGGGTTTTATGTTTTTCTTATGAGTTTAATAATTCTGATTATCCTTTTAATGCTTGATTCTTGATTATTCTGTCTTCTCTATGCCCGATTATTATATGCACGCCTCTGCGCGCAACAACAAATTTACAGTGCTTTACGTAATTTCTCTGTGCTTCTTACTCTCTGTCCGTTGCTACTCTGTGCAGCACTCTCTGCGAAACTACTCTGGACTGAACAGTAAGACCCAATCGTATGTAACAGGTCGCGGGTTCAGCTGATAACTTTTAATGACTTATTCATGATCCAACTGATCAGAGTCTTCGTGCGCACGCGCACCCGACATCATGTTGAGACTTGAGATGTTATTGTCATGATGTTAACGATGTTAATTGACTTAATGTGTGTATTGTTGAGATGATCCACCTGGCAAAATGTCATCCACAGCTTTTGCCACAGAATCTATATTCTATAGTCTATTCGCGCTACTAATGTAATGCGTCCAAGCGAGTGACATATAATAAAATGTCATCATCTTGAAGCATTTCTGGTACTAAGGCGGGTCAATAAGTCCGTGACTTTTTGAATTTCTAACCTCCTTACTGAAAAAGCAACACTACTCCTGTCAACAGGCATCTGTCAGTTGACTCCTATCAAAATTTGAACTTGCTGCGTCAGTTAGTTTGTGTTTTACAGCTATCTTTATCAGACTATCCAGTAACTTAAGGAAAAAAAAAAAGAAAAAAGTGCATTTCGTGTGCTTATTAAGCATTATTTTTTGCGAAAAAAAACCATTACCGAGACCAAGGCTAAGCTTGATAAATACTATGGGGACTCTGCACCATCGATTTCAATGGTAAAAAAGTGGTTTACTGAATTTCGTTGTGGCCTTACAAGCACTGAAGATGCCGAACGTCCTGGACGCCCAGTTGAGGTCTCTACACCCGAAACAATCGAAAAAATTCGCGATATAGTGTTGGCCGACCGAAGATTGAAAGTGCAAGAGATTGTGGAAGCCATAGGCATCTCGCATGGCTCAGTGGTTTCAATTTTGAATGATCACTTGGGCACGAGAAAGCTTTCCGCAAGATGGGTGCCGCGTTTGCTCACAGTCGACCACAAACGCAATCGTGTAACAACTTCACAGGAAGGTTTGGCGTTGTTTAATCACAATATGGAGGAGTTTTTTAACCGTGGACGAAACATGGATCCATGACAATACACCAGAGACCAAACAACAGGCAAAACAGTGTGTTTCTAAGGGTGAATCGGCGCCAAAGAAGGCCAAGGTGGGTTTGTCAGCCAATAAAGTTATGGCGACTGTTTTTTGGGATGCACGTGGGATAATCCACATTGACTATCTTCAAAAGGGAAGAACAATTAATGGGGAATATTATGCCAACTTATTGGACCGCTTCAATGAGGATTTGAAAAAAAACCGACCTCATTTGGCCAAGAAAAAGTTCTTTTTCACTAAGACAATGCAAGGGTGCACACATGTGCAGTTGCCATGGCAAAAATCCATGAATTGGGCTATGAATTGCTCCCACATCCACCCTATTCTCAAGATTTGGCTCCGAGTGACTACTTCTTGTTCACAAACCTGAAAAAATGGCTCGGTGGAAAAAGATTTGACTCCAATGATGATGAAGTCATCTCGCAAACAAAGGCCTATTTTGAGGACCTCGACAAATCATATTTTTTGGAAGGGATAAAAAAATTGGAGAAGCGTTGGACAAAGTGTATAGAGCTCAAGGGGGACTACGTTGAAAAATAAAATTATTTATTTATCAAAAAATCTGTTTTATTCCAAAAGTCACGGACTTATTGACCCGCCCTCGTATCACCAAGCATTTAGCGGCCGTAACTATATTTTATCGAAGCATTTGGCGGCGTTTTCTTGTCCCCATATTATCGTTTGTTCGACAAAGCTTGCGTTCTGAATTTTACACACACACACAACATATTACACACACACACTATTGATTTAATTTTATAAAAATCGAGTACATAGTTTAGGAGATATTAAGCGGCAAAAAACGCGATTTAGAAAGATATGGATGGAGGTAAGGAGAATAAGCAAAATTCAAAGCATACTTCTAGCAGACTTAGAAATTTCAAATTTGCTGTCAACAATAATGATTTTAGAATTTTTAGTTTTACGATTTCACAGGAACAAAATGTATGAATACAAGTTCACCGGTAACTTTGTAATCCTTATTTATATAACAAATCTCATAAATTGAGAAATGGTAGGTTATTTTAGGTTACAGTAGACGCTTCGGGACGAATGGATAAATAAGACGGCCTCACAAAAAGACCGATGGCAAATAGCACTTGCGTTATATTTCACTGCGTGAGGAAGGTAGTCTCCCAAAGTGGGATTTTTTTAAAATCTCCAAACCCTACCCTGGTCAAAGAAATTGTTGGCCTAGGGGGTGGGAGTAATTGATTCGAGAACGCACTTGTGGTTGGTTCCTCTAGTGTCCACGGCCAGTAATCATTTTATTTATGGTTTAGATCTAAAACAAGCAAATGGACCGCATGATAGTAAGCAATTACTCGCCATTGAGACATCCGCAACACCGGAGAACTTATAGGTGCGTTCACGGTATTTAAAATCCCAAATTCCTTGATCTTCGGGTAACCTACAAAAAGAAATGAGATTCCCCAAAAACATTATATAAATGAAAAAAGCAAAGTATTTTCATCGCAAAAAGTTATGAGATGTCGTAGAGACCAAGTGAAATTCAAGATAGTCCATTTAATTACTTATAATAAATTTGTAACCGTATGTGGAAAAATTTATTTTTATAATTTATTATATTAAATAGTTACTTGGCAATGAGCACTTTAATAAATCAATATTTAAATTTTAAGGTTACTAAAGCTTAACGCTAGTGCAAACATTTTATTATCCGCAGTCATTCTATTATTTGTGACCTAGATTGTATTGACGATTTTTAAATTAGAAAACTTAACCATATCTATGAAAAGTTTTCAAAATGGTCAACAACCTCCGACATTAACGTACGAATAACCCGCATGGTACCACTATTGAATATTTATTGGCTTATTGATAAAATCGAAATACTTTTCCAGACAGTTTGTCAGTGACTTGCATGGGTCCAATCTATATATATTATCCATCTTATTCATATTAAAATGTGAATACTGGTACCGGATATTTATCTCTTTAAATGCTTATTGCCAAGTCACTATTTAATAGAAATAATTATAAAAATAAAAAATTCCACATACAGTTACAATTTTTTTTATGAGTAAAACAAATGAAATGGACTAACTTGAAAACACTTGGTCTCTACGACATCTCATAACTTTTTGCGATGGAAATATTATTTTATTAATAGTCTAGACCAGGGGTCTCCAAACTACGGCCCGAGGGCCACATCCGGCCCGCGGACAGATTTTGTCCGGCCCGCGGAGAGCTAGCATACTTGAAAACTCTTTTTAGAGAACATATTTTTTATAGCAAATTAAATTTAGTTTACTGAAGTATTCTAATTTTATGTTGAATAATTATTAATATGACATCTACATTGATATTGCCATAGGGTAACTACTCATAACATTGTTGTAGGCTTAATGTTATTGTTTTTGTGATAAGTTGGATAAAGAAACACAGAATTGTAATGAGTAAAGACTTGTATAATATGCAGAAAATTTAACTTCAGTATATAATAACTAACAAATTATTGAAATGAATCCAACTAACATTTTATATATTTTAAATAAAAACATAACTTATAACAAGCATAATGACATATGAAATACTAATGAGATTTATGTAATTGAGATTTTCCACTGACAATAGTTTGTAGTTGTGGACTAATTTTACTTGTACCAATTATTAAAAGAGATTTATTTTGCATTACAAAATACATTTTTTGTGTACTTCATTTTGGAGAAGGTCTTCTCACACAAATAAGTAGTACCAAAAAGAGAAAACAGCCAACGAGTAAATTTATGCAAATTATCAAGTTGTGTCAGTGGAAGACCCTTATAAAATTCCAACAAATATGAGTTTTGATATTTGTTCTTAATTATATCACTGCACTGTAGATCAATCATTTCCATTTGAAGTTCCGGAGTTAGGGTTTCAATGTCAGTATCAAAAGGATTCTGAAAAAACTTAATTTGATTCGCAATGGCATCAAAGTCCGAGAAACGAGTATCAAAATTTATTTTCAAAGCACTCAAAGTTTCGATTGCAAAATCGATAGGAAACTCAGTCTCAGTGGTGTGGCTAAATATTTCACATGTTTTAAAATGTAAAAAACATTTACTTCGTAGTTGTGATTGAAACAGTGTGGGATAAGGAAAATAACAATACAAGAGCATCCGTTCTATGTCCGAGCTCGACTGACATTTTTGCGAAGTGTCAACATTTATTTATTTTTAATTTTAAGGTTACATTATGTTATAATTTGTACAGGTAAGTAAGTATTTATTTTACAGGTTTTTACGCCACAATACCCCCCTACCGAGATCGTTTCACGATTGATAGTGATTTTAAATTCAAATAGTAATTTGATGGTAATAGTGCTTTGGAAATCTAACGGTTCTACCACTACGGGTTTTCTTCACAGGTGCTTCGGCCTCGGTGGGGTTCACAGGAGAACTAGAAATATTAGAAGATGGTGGACAAGATAACAATTGTGATTTTTCAGTGTTATTATGTGCCATATAAGCTGGTTTTAACCTATCAATGGTCACAGTGATTTCTTTTCCCTGCACATTTATTACAAATGTCTTTTTATTTCTTTTTAGGACTTTATAGGGACCTGTATATGGAGTTTCAAGGGCTTTTTTTACTGGGCCCCGACGGAGGAAGACATAATCTGACATAAATAGATTTTTGGGTATGTAAAACGTTTTATCATTGTGACATAACGCAGGAGTGGGGGACAAATTGGACATATGTTTTCGGATACGATCCACTAAGTCAGCTGGATCAACAGTGAGGTAAGTAGTAGTTGGTTCGAAAAATTCACCTGGTAATTTTAGAGGTTCTCCGTATACGAGTTCCGCAGCAGAAGCTTTTATATCTTCTTGCCAGGCGCTTCTTAACCCTAGGAGAACAAGTGGAAGTACCTCTGTCCATTGGGAATTTTTATGACATGTGATAGCAGCTTTCAGCTGGCGGTGTAGCCTTTCGACTAGACCATTACCTTGAGGATGATATGCTGTAGTAGGGCAAAGTTTGGCACCGATGAGAGTGCATAAGTTCTGAAAGAGTTGTGAAAGGAATTGCTGACCTCAGTCTGTGGTGATAATGTGGGGGCAGCCGAAACGTGCGACCCAGCCTTTTAGGAATGTACTTGCACAGGTCTCGGCAGTAATATCTGCCATGGGGAAAACCTCAGGCCAACGCGTAAGCCGGTCGACAATTGTGAGGCAATACCTAAAACCTGCTGAATAAGGTAAAGGGCCAATTATATCCATGTGGATATGTGAGAAACGGTAGGAAGGAGTTTGGAATTTTGAAAAGGGAGAAATGGTATGACGATTAATTTTGCTAAGCTGGCATTCTGTGCATTGCTTAGTCCAGTCTCTACAGTTTTTTCTCACGCCTGGCCAAACAAATCTGTCAGATACGAGTTGCGCTGTAGCCTTCGCGCCAGGGTGACTTAATCTGTGTAGGCTGTCGAAAATTTGCCTTCTGTAAGCTGGCGTTATATATGGTCTAAGTGAACCCGTAGAATGATCGCAGTATAGGTTTGTATTTGGGTCTTTGACGAGCTTTAGTGCGGTTCCATGCGTTATGAGTTTCTGTAATTCTGCGTCATCTCTTTGATCACGAGCAAGCTCTTCATAATCGAATGTCTGCAGGATCTCATCAATTCTGGATAACGCGTCAGCAACGACGTTCTCCTGTCCAGCTACATATCGAATATCTGATGTAAATTGAGATATGTAGTCTAGATAGCGGAATTGACGCGGAGAACATTTATCTCTGTTTGTGCTGAACGCAAATGTAATTGGTTTATGGTCTGTGTAGACAGAAAAGGTTCTGGCTTCGAGCATATAGCGGAAGTAGCGAATTCCTTCATAGATTGCTAGAAGTTCTCTAGCATATTGGCTATATTTCTTTTGAGATGGAGATAGCTTTTTGGAGAAGAAACCAAGAGGTGTCCAAATATCACCTTTTCTCTGTTGCAGTACTGAGCCTATGGCATCGTTGGATGCGTCAGTAAAGAGTGCTAGCTCTGCTTGAGTGTCAGGGTGAGCAAGTAAAGTAGCTTCAGTGAGAGCATTCTTTTTGGATTTTTTTCTTTTTGGAGCTGTTTTTGGAATAGGATAGTTCTGAATTGCTTTAACCTTTTCTTCCAGAGGAGTGATTCCATTAGGTGTTACGTGGTATCCAAGAAAAGTAATGTTTTTAATGCCAAAGACACTCTTAGATGAATTGATGAGTATTCCATAATGCTTTAGTCGTTGAAATAGAGCTTCCAGATGTTGCAGGTGTTCTTCCGGGGATTTAGAAAAGATAAGTATATCATCCAAATATCTGTAAGTGAAGTCTAGGCCTTGAAGAACTTCATCAATAAATCTTTGGAAAATTTGTGCAGCGTTCCTTAGGCCAAAAGTCATGAATGGGAACTCATACAGTCCGAATGGGGTAATTATTGCAGTCTTAGTTATATCAGCACTGTCCACAGGTATCTGGTTATATGCCTTTATGAGATCGATTTTAGAGTATATTTGTGTTCCAGCGTGTTGATGAGAAAAATCTTGTAAGTGGCGAATGGGATGGTCCTGGCGTTTAAGGCTCTGTAATCGCCACATGGTCGCCAACCGTCATCTTTTTTACGAGCGAGATGCAGTGGCGACGACCACGAACTTTCTGAACGACGAGCTGTGCCATTTGCGAGCATTTCATCAAATTCTTTCTTTGCTATGAGCAATCTATCAGGAGCTAGTCTGCGGGCGCGAGCAGAAACTGGTGGTCCTGGAGTGGTTCTGATATAGTGTTTGGTGTTGTGCTTGGGTTCAGTTGGAGCGCCGGCTGGTTTAGTTATCTCTGGAAATTTACTTAACAGCTCATGGTATACTGTTGTTCCACTTATTGATTTGATGATTTCGGTTTTGTCAGGCATTTGGTCAGAATGAGGGGTATTGATGGAGAGTTTAGTAAGATCGTCGATAAGGCGATGATTTCTGCAGTCAACTAATAATTGAAAGTGACTTAGAAAGTCAACTCCAATGATGGGCCTTGATACATCTGCGACAACAAATCTCCATGTGAAGTCTCGCCGAAGTCCCAGGTTCAGATGAAGTGTGATGAACCCGTATGTGTTGATAACTGTGTTGTTGGCTGCGTACAGCTGATATTCAGTTTTGCTTAATGGAACTCTTGTCAAAGATTTCGGGAAAACGCAAAGGTCAGCTCCGGTATCAACTAGGAACTTAATCTTTGTATTCTTTTCTGTGACGAAGAGGCGGCCATTACATGTAAGGCAGTCGTTTGCCGCCACTAATGGCTGCCTTGGAAGTTTCCCGCCTGAAAATTGCACGGTTTGGTACATTTCTCTGCTCGGTTTTTGAATCTACGGTGGTACCAACAAATACCGCTCGTGTCACGGGATTTAGATCGAGAACGGGAGCGTGAGTTAAAACGACGGCGGAATACTGGCCTACTTCTTTCCATCTTGAGGTTGCGTATTTCCTCTGAAAGTTGGGCGATTTGAAGTGCCATGGCTTCCATTGCACCAACCGGCTGTTGTGGTGAAAAGCGAAAAGGTGTACTGGAGCTCGGTTGTACATCTGGTTGTTTTATTTCGGCTACGATATTAGCGGATGGTGCGGTTATAGTGTGTATTTCATCAGCCAACGTTGCAAGTTTTTCTACATTTAAGTCTTGGTGAGATGCTATGATGGGTTGCAACTCCTTCGGTAGCCTACTTGCCCAAATAGTGCGCACGAAAGTTCCGGGTACTTCAGGGCCAGCAAGATTTATTAGATGGCGTAAATATTGTGAGGGTTTTCTGTTTCCCATTTCTTCTAGTTCAAGAAACTGTCTCACTTTTTGCTCTTTGGTTGCAGATAGACGGCGGATGACTTCTCTTCTAAGAGTTTCATACATGTCCTTCTCAGGTGGATTTGTTATTAGGTCAGCTATTTCCAAAGCGTATTGATGTTCTAGTTGCGCGATGGCATAATAAAATTTTGTGCTGTCACTTTTTACGCCGGATAGAATAAATTGGCCATCTAATTGTGAATACCACAGCGCTGGACTATTTGGGTAGAAGGGTGGTACCTTTACACCAACACGAAACAGTTCTGGCAAATTTTCAGTTGCTTCCTTATGCGCCATACCCGTTGCGGTACTTGAGGTTCCAGGAACATCGCCGATGTTTTGCTCTGCGTTCGATTTTGAATCTTGAGACATCGTAATCGACTAATCACTGTACACGATAAGGTTGCTTGTTCTTTGTCGAGGGTCACCAATGTGGGATAAGGAAAATAACAATACAAGAGCATCCGTTCTATGTCCGAGCTTGACTGACATTTTTGCGAAGTGTCAACATTTATTTATTTTTAATTTTAAGGTTACATTATGTTATAATTTGTACAGGTAAGTAAGTATTTATTTTACAGGTTTTTACGCCACAACAGTATCAATTTCTTCCGGAATGATTTGATATTAGTGTATAAATCAGGAAGATGCTGGTTTTCTCCTTGCAATCTCAAATTCTATTCGTTCACATGTTTTGTCAAATCAACATAGAATGCTAACTTCCACAGCCATGCGTTGTTTTGTAATTCAGTAAGAGAGCGATGCTTTTCATTCAAAAAAATTTCGATCACTGCTCGAAGTTCAAAAAAGCGCTGAAGGACTTTCCCACAACTAAGCCAACGTACGGCAGTATGATAAGGCAGCATTTTCTCCAATCTCTTCAATAAATTGTCGGAATTGTCGGTGATTCAGCCCAAAAGATCTTATAAAATTAACAGTTGATATAACTGGTTTCAGAACTTCAGACATATCCAAACATTTTCCGCACAAAGACTGTTGATGAATGATACAATGTAAGACTAATGGTTTTGAACCACCGTCATTTTCTACAGCCTTTGACACAAGAGCGACCACTCCTTTATCTTTCCCACTCATGTTTTTGCCTCCATCAGTTGTAATATATTTCAAGTTTTTCCATCGAAGGTTCTTTTGATTAATGGCCATTTCAACTTTATTAATATCTGCCTTTAAAAATATCTGTACCAGTAGTTGTGCTATGAATACTATACATATCAAGAAGTTCTTCATGCACTTTATAGCTTTTATCTACTCCTCGAATATAAATCAACACCTGAGCAGTATCTGACACATCCGTTGACTCATCCAAAGACAAAGAAAACCACCCAACATGTCCATTTTTGTCGAACAGGTGAGAGGATATATTTTCAGAGATGTTTTCTACCCTACGAGCCACAGTGTTTGCTGACATACTGACAGTTTTTAATAAATTTACCTTTTTAGGGCACATTTATTCGGCTACTGCAATTATGCATTCTTTGATCATTTCTCCATCGGTGAATGGTTTTCCACGTTTTGCAATTTCAAGAGCCACACGAAAGCTGGCACGAGTTGCAGCCTCTTGTTCAGTTTTGAGTTTTGTAAATGAAGATTGCTGCGATTTCAATCCGCGCTTCATAGCTTCGAATTTTTCTGTCCGCAAACTTCCTGTATATTTTGAGTAATTTTGAAAATGTTTTGTTTCATAATGACGTTTAATGTTATATTCCTTGAGAACGGCTATGCTTTAATTGCAAATCAAACATAGCTCCTTGTTACTGGACTCCATTATGAAATACTGAATATTCCACTGATCTTTGAATTTTCTGCATTCACTATCAATTTTTCGCTTCTTTTCCATACTACTAAATCACACACAAAAGCAACAATTCAAATCAAATTACTGTTACAAAGATGTCTTAAACTTAAATACGCACAAACACGTTTTAAGGAGGTACGCACTATTTTATTTCACAACAGTGTCATAGGAACTGACTTGTGTTTGCGCCACTAGCCTTCTTATATATTCCAATTACTGCCATCTAGAAGTGAGTGGAAGACACCAGAACTTTCTCGAACTAACGAGATTATTCTGTAAGTGCTATTAGCGCCATCTGTTAGCGAGAGAATGTACTACCTATTTCCGCTTGTGTCCACCAGATGTCGTGTCACGTTACTCCTCATGGCTCGTACTCTACGACTAATCTATAAATTACAGATAATGACAGGAAAATTAATAATATGCAGTGTTGCCGTTTTGCGGACTTTAGTCCGATTTGCAGCCTTTTTTAAACGTTGCGTACTTTTTCGGACTTTTTTTTTCATCAGTGAACTATTACACTTTTTACCACCGGCAACAATGATAATAAGGTTCTGGCCCTCCGAACTTACTGGAGTAATCAGTATGGCCCTAAGGCTGTAAAGTTTGGAGACCCCTGGTCTAGACCGTCCCACTGCTGGGCAAAGGCCTCCCCAATGGCTTCCAGGTCTCTTTGTTCTGGGCCACCACTGGCCAGCCTGGCTGGTGTGCGTCCAGCTCGTCGCACTATCTTGTTCTCGACCGGCCACGGCGACGTCATCCATCCTCAGGTACCCAATCGGTGCATATCTTCGCCCCGGGATGCATTTGGCTAATGTGTCCTGTCCAGTCCCATTTAAGCTTAGCACCCTTTGTCCTTTGTCATGTATCATATGTCTATTGTCATCTATATGTCAATTAAATAAATTATATCTATGCACGCTTTCACACAACGTCAATCTGGTCCCGTGCTAAGTTCTCGAAGAACTTGTGTAACAGTTACCAGACAACGAAAATATAATATTTATACTAGGTATACAATATATTTTAAAGATTTTTATTATATTAAACAAATATACACATTAAATAATACACACAGGAACACGAAAACTTGTTTGTTCCTTTGGCGTGATTCAAACCCGCGACCTGCGGCTTGAGCATCGACGCGCTCAACCACTGAGCCACAGAGGTCGTTGTAATGCGTACAAATGTCAAAATGGTATACTTTGATTGGTTTAATGTGAACACGGCTCATACGCCATTGTTCAATTTTGTTTTTTTTTGTCATTTCACTGTCTTCTTAACGCGAATAGACAATAGTCAAAGTTATATCTTACTACATGCTACCCGCAGCTTTGTGTGCGTAAAAGGAAATCTCGCAGGAGTCGTACATTTTGCCGCGATACAAAGTAGCCTATGTCCTTCCACGTAGTCTACTCTTCGTCTGTGCTCTTAATCATAATCGGTCTAGTTGTAAACATACATACAAACAAACAAATCCTTTCTCTTTATTATGTTAGTATAATAGAAGAGCTAATTAAAATATCCTAGAATACATAATAATATTATTACGTAATAATCTAATAATATTAGTAATATTTAATATTACTCTCTATTAATAATATTATATTACTCTCTAAATATACTCTCATTTAGTGAAAGTCAGCCATTATAACTCTCTCTACAAACTAAATAATAAAGAGAGGTGTAGTCAAAGATTTCAAAACAAAGGATGAGCTATGACGTACTTTCGACTAAACAAATCTTCATACAAAAAAAAGTTACGCCAAGTTGAGTTCACCATACCTCAAATGTCGAAATGGCCCCAAACAACCCCAAAAGTACCACCCCAAAGGACCATTTAAGTGGGTAGTTTTTGCCTCGATATACATCGTCTTTGTTATATACGTATATGGGTGTAGTGACAGAAAATATGTTTAACTAAGGCTCAATTGCGCAGATTTGAGTTAAAGTTAACCGTAGGATAACAGTTTGCACAAAATATGTAGGAAAATGAGCCAAATTTTTTATTTTTTTTTCAATTATGACAATCGGCCATCCTACTACGTTATATAAAATCTCAGTTGGAATTTGAGTTATTATTCTTGCAATAAGTAAGTTGAATATCTCTCGTTCCTCGTTTAACGATTCACTTAGCGCAGCAGATGATAATGTTAGAGGAAACTAAATTATGAGGAAGAAAGTTGGGTGTATAATTGTTAAAAGCCACAACCAAGCGGTCGAGCCAGAGATGTAGGAAACGAATAGATAATATGCAAATATACAAGTAGACCAGGGACAAAACAGACAATCTCCAAGAAAATTTATATATTTCAGGATAATGGCGGTAAATTTTTTTTGAGCATTACACCTTCTTTCGTCCGGCAGCCAAATATTTTACTTATAATGCTCTTATTACTTTATAGTATTAATATTAATAGGGCATTATAAGTAAGTTAAGAATTTACCGTCACTATCCTGAACAATTAATTTTTATCTGAAATTGATCCAAAAGCTGAATGCATTTTTTTAATATTTCGATTTTAATAATTTTTTTAATAAGTAAGTAAGGATTTTATTAATAAGTATGTCATAATTTATTATATTTAGAAATAAATTATTCCAGAGTATTTCGTAGCAGAAACAAAATTTGAAATATTTTACCGCCTCTAACTTAAAAAAGGATAAGAAAATAATCATTTAAGGATTCTACAGCTATTATATAATTCGTTAGAAAAAATATTAATTTGAATGTTTATTTGTATTAAGTAGGTTCTTTAACTTCTGGACCGATTTTGGTGAAAGGAGATAGGCAAGTTGCCGTACATTTACTGCCCGGTATTTAAAATACGTGGCCACATAAAGTATAATTTGTAAGTTGTAGTTTATGAACAAAGGAACAAAAAAAGCAATGATATTATACATGAAGCTCGGGGGATAAAAGATAATTGATTACATATAACTAACCTATTGTTCAATACATTGGTCTAGTGGCGGTTTGCGGAAATGCGACATCTACTAGTTGTGATTATATTACGTAATGAAATTAATCACTTGTTTGTTTGTCGTTTTCACTTTCACTTTCAATAACATATTAATTATTTTTCTTAGTATAAATATAAATAGTATAGACTATATATACTATTTCACACCCCAAGTACACACACTTTTTTTCATAAAACTAGTACTAAACTGCCGAACTATAGAAAAAGAAAATAACTTTATACTCCAATTACATATAAATCTATATATTGGGCCACTAGCTTTTACGCCTCAATTTGACAATTTACAGCATGATAACCATAGGCTAAACGGACATGATGACAATGATTACCACAGATAAGTACGTATTTTATTTTGCACATGAATTCTCTGATATTCGGAGATTCATAAGTTTTGATTCCCAAGTCCTAAAAATATAATATATTTTTTTATATAGCAACTTTTTAATTCCTATAAAACCACTTTGTTCGAAACTTGTCCGCTCTTGATGGAAAATCAGGCAGGATTCGCCAGTGTCCTTTGGCACAAATATAAGGTAGACGACGGTTACTGCGTCCTTTCGCTTTGGTGGTTCCTTTTATGCACACGAAGTCGCGGGATACATCTAGTTACCTATAAAAAAGCAATTCACATTTTCAAATTAAAAGAATGAAAATAAAGACTAGTTTAAAATTAAATAATTACAACTAAGAAAAAGACACTAACAGCCACCATCCCATTGGTGTACTTATATTGTCCCATCTACACATTTGTAATGTCTACAATTGAGCTTATGGTTTTCTTAATAGCTATGTCAAACACATTTAGGCACCAGACGTTATACGTAAATCGTCAGTACAGTTAGAACAATAGAATGGTTAGTTTGTGGTTAAGATTTTACTAATTAAGATAACTAGGTGCGAAGCGAGAGGAATCGATGTGTCCTTATAATTCGTTAAATAAATAATAGGAATATGCATAAGATTTTTTTAAATAGCTGTTAAGGTATGTATTAATTTTAAAATATCATTACATTTAGGGCCTGTTTCGCAATCATCTAATAGTCGGATAGCTTATTAGGGTATTTTGTCGCTGCTTACCTTATATCGAGCGACAGGGACAAAACATGCAAATGAGCTATCTGACACTTATAAGTTTCAATTCAAATTCAAAAAGTCTTATTTCCATATACATAGGTTAATAATAACACTAACTAAATTATCCTCAGTCCCTACGTGATGTACGTCCCTACCATACCATAGTATTGGAATATAGACCCTTTATTCAACGATAACGATTGTTAGCCAGCTTGAGTTTTCATCAAACTCCTTCGAATAATCTTTGCCATGCCTATTATCAATGAGATTTTCAAAAAAAAATCACTACATCAGCCAAATGACTAAAAATACTTAATTTCTGTTTTTTCTATTTTCGACTAACAAACAATATATCGTTTTTATTTTCCATATCGAACCCATTAACCTCAGACATTCCTACCATAGAGCTACAATTAAACAGACATGCCTCTCGCACGAGCACAATATCTAACTAACGAGCATTTTATTCATGAGCCGCGATTGACTTATCAAAGTTTTTCACAGCATTCATCATTTGTTGATTGCCTGTTGAATTACATAACGAGCATTCTTGGAATAAGATCTACGAGCAGACGGATCGCTTGATGTGATTATCTAAGTACCTCGAGTATTGCCGTAGCCCAAGCAGTAACAAATGACAACTATGTATTCGTAACTTTATCGAAAGAGAATTGTATTAAAATTAAGACAGCGCCCATACAATTGGCCTTCGATAACGATACGAATACGTAGTTGTAAATTATTCCTGCTTGGGCTACCGGTCTTTAAGCTTTCGATACATTACTGCTAGCCTGCAGTAAATTATCGTGGTAGCCTGCAGCTTTATTCTCTTCACATTGAGGAGAGACCCGAGCCAAACGTTAGTGGTCCGTAATCCGTATAGACGATGATGATGACGCTTACCGTCTTAAGCATAGCACGAATTGATGACGAATCTCTGTCTATTAATTTGTAGTTAAATTTAATCCTAGGAGTTACGGTCAACTCACACCGAAACGCGACGAGACACTGCATTTTTAAGATTTTAAGTTTGGCTCGGGTCTCTCCTCAATGTGAAGAGAATAAAGCTGCAGGCTACCACGATAATCTATTCATTGCAAGAGTTCGAATTTCTTGCAATGAAACGTGTATCTTTTTCTGTAGTGAATAAAGTTCAGCTTTGAATCGCAATCTTACAAAATGCAACGCCGCGTAGCATCGCATAGCGTCTCGGTGTGACTGCACTTAAGTTAAATTTAAGTTATAAATAACTTTGTATTAGGTGCACGTCAGAGGTGGGACAATTTCCAATGAGCGCTGTAACTGCACAGAGTACAACAAAGGACTACAAGGTGAATTTGTGTTGTAACTGAACAAGTGTCTGTAATTTTTTTATTAAAAAAAAATATCTGAACAATGAGAAAGTTTACAAAAGGAACAACTGAAAATCATATTTTCAAAAAAAAAACTACAAATTTATACTAACTAACAAGTTGTAATAATCTGCACATGTAAGTAAACTTATTGTTTGGGATTTTTGTTAGGGATTTTTATTAGATTTCCTTTCGCGCGTATCTAGTGAATAATATTTAGGAAGTTTTCTTTAATAAATTACTCTGGACTACATTACTCTATGCATATTTGTGCAATGATCTCGTTGCGGGCGATCTGTCAAGTGCGGCCCTGATAAAGGACAGGGCTTTCTCAAGCACGGACTCAGGGGGCCACGGACTCGGGTGAGGACGGGTCAGGGGCCGCGAATTATCTGCCCACGGGACCCTGTGGTGATACCGTTAAAGTACACTTAATATTTTAATGTACACAATTATAGCGAATACTTAAACTGTTCTTAAAGTATATAAGTTCTGATAAAACACCTTGAAACCATGATAGACCTATATATTTTAGACGAAGCATGTCGAGGCAAATAGAAGCACTATTTGTGATTAATGCCCTACTTTTTATCCTTCCTACTTGAGATTGTTTGGGGCAGCCGAGGTTTGACATTTTGTCATCTTGACATTTGTGTTCCACTGTTTAATCAGTCGTATTTAATTGACACAATCTTCTGAAATCAAGATGGCGTAACTTTTTCTTGTATGGAGATTTTTTCATGGAGCGTTTTTACGAGACTTACGAAATTCTGTAAACAAATCGCTGCACCTTTGAAAATATTGACTTTTAAAATACTGTTTCTTCTGAGAACTTACTCATATATTTAAGACGTTATAGTAATCCCATTTATTATAGCTTTTAACTTCGTTCATCTGGTACTAGCTTCATTTAATTACAAGCAAGATAATTTTACAAATGGTCAATTATTAATTATTATTATTATCAGCTAGTGAGTAAGTTAAGGCTCGGCGTAGACGAGATACAAGCTACCGCGACCAGCCGCGTCTGTCGGTCGGTAGAAGGGAATATCCACATTTTTTTATTTATTTAAATAGATCTATCTTGTAAGATAAGCCGTGTAGTGTAATCAGTTATCGGATTTAAAATTATAACAAAGATATGAACGTTTAAAGTAGTCAATTAGACAGAGAGATCCAATGTCTAGCGTGACGTCATATTATACTTTTTTTTTACTAACTTTTAACTAAAACTTTAACTTTTTACTAAAAAGATAATATGTCCAAAAAATTAGATAATGCTGATTTTCGCATATCATGTCATTTCGTTTCGGTGTGAGCTTACCCTTACCACAGGGGGCTACACTCTCTAGAAATGACAGCTCGAGCACCGATGAATGTCAGCCATGTCGACGTAAGCCTAATATTGACATCGAAATACATAACGTCGCGTCAGACAATTCTATCATAATTATTATAGAATTATGTTGTCTATTATCTCAAAGCACGAAACGGCCAGCGGCCAGCCTCGTGAACGAAAGTCCTGGCTTGAAAAACTCGCGTCCCGCTCGCCATGCACACCCTCCGCGTGCGTCTAGCCACCCACACAGCCGCGCGCTGTAATTCTATTAAATGACGATTCCTTACGTTAGTAATATTATAATGGAATTTACTTATATTCGACTCTGCACTAGTGCGAATTGGCCCTTAGCAGGAATAACCTAGCGAATTAGTTAATAATCGCCACAGCCCCATATATTAATACCGGTACCAATTTGTTGCAATGGCAGCTCTGAACAAATTAAAGGCGATATTTGACAAATGGCGGCCATTTCTCAGACGAAACGAGATCGAAGGTTTCAACGCAATTTATGCGGGCACTTTGACCCTTATTAATGTGCGCACACGCTTTTTAATTATATTTAATAGTTTATAGCAGAGTGATACGTGATTTTATCGGTGTTATATGTTTGGAAAATTGATACTTTATTAGGAAATGTGGGAAACACTGTTCAGTCAAGTAATAGTCACATTTTCACGAGCTCTCGGAGAAAGAGAAAGAAGAAAGATGTAACACATCAGAAACTTTACGAAAAATTATGCATAACTAGCTTTTTTCCGCGGCTCTACCCGATTAAACACAGTATACCACGGGACATTT
Organism: Phengaris arion; assembly: GCA_963565745.1. Lineage (NCBI taxonomy): Eukaryota > Metazoa > Arthropoda > Insecta > Lepidoptera > Lycaenidae > Phengaris > Phengaris arion. The sequence goes on from OY751431.1 coordinate 17,815,300, forward strand.
TGGGATGAAAATTAACCTACGTTTTAATCCAGAGCCTACTATTATACCGAATTTCATCGAAATGAGTTCAGTATTTTTTGCATGAAAGAGGAACAAATCCATCCTCACAAACTTTCACATTTATTATTAGTAGTAGCAGTATCGGTGCAACACTATATCGCAGGCTTGTTAGTCCGGGTTGCAAGGTCGGACCAATTAAGTATATATTTTTCAAACAATTTTTCAAACACCAAAAAACTGTAGCAAGGGAACGAAGGTGACCAGCGACCTTGATTTTACTTAACCAAAACCATGATGGACTTCGTAAACAATTAGATCTATACTAATATAATATAGAGGAAATATATTTTGTTTGTTTGCATTGAATAGGCTCCGAAAGTACTGGACCGATTTTCGTGAAATTTCGAATAGATTTATTATAGACCACGGGGAAGGACACATGCTACTATACATAGGAAGAGAAAACGCACGGTTCTCGCGGGACTTTCTTTTTCACGTACGAAGTCTATTTCGCAAGCTTGTTAGTCCGGGTTACGGGGCAGGACAAATCAGTGCGGGCAACGCCGCGGCAATTACTTATGGCTCGTGATCCACCGCGCTCGTAAATCCAATGAAACGAGGGCGCATCCAAATGACAATTATATGCTATTAGAATAGTGATGTGACAACGATATCGATGGCCGTGTTACAGAAATTAAGGGGCAATTTATTAATCTAACTGTTGATTTAACTTTCAGGTAAATACGAACCTTCAGGGCAATCGCGCTATTGTTTACCGTTGGAAATCAGGTTCAATTCTGATTTGGTTGTAATTCAATTTCGGTTCGGTTCCAATGCGTCTGATCAGATTTCAGTATCGCACTCTCCTTTCAAACGTAACTCAATCTGAGACGAAACTCGAACGAAACTTTCGATAAACTTTAGAGATGCAAACCTAATATTTGTGAAAATATCTATGATTGTAGCATAAATGAGCATTGATTTCGCTTGCGCACTCGCACTAGTTGCTTTGTGGTCTATGGGTGTTTGTCAAATACATCACCGGGGCCTACCATATTTAAAAGAAGAAGAAGTCAGTTGACATACTTCGTAGTTCGATAAAGTTTTTAAAGTGTCTTGAACGCAAGGTTGGTAGCACGTTGGGTGCCACTTTTTTAAAGAGGGTTCTTGTTAATTCCTTTGAATGACCTTCAATGAACATACAATTGGATAACGCAAAGGCATTTCTTTTTATGCGATCACTTAAATTTTCGCGTCTGGATACAGCTCGCGCCATTGTTGTATCAAAGTTAGAAATATCATATATATCGGTAAATTCATTTTTACCTTATATCCTTAACAATTTAACACACCAAAATAAGAAACGTTTCAGAAACGTGTGGGGAAAAGTAGCATTGTATAAACCTTTTATTTTGACAGCGTTTGCGCTTGGGCTGCGATGCGGCTGCGGCAACTATCTGTCAAAACGTTAGCGCGACAACGAATCATTCAAAAAGTCGAGTAACTTTCACGGTTTGTTTGTGGTTTAACTGAAAAATCTTACCGCGATTGCCCTGCTTATCTTACCTATAAGTAGTAGCTAACATTTTTAGTTCATGGCTTGGAACGAATATATAAACGAATGTATACGAATGTAGCCAATGTTGAATATCAATATTTTCTATTCTATTTCATTTATATTCACTACCTTGGAGCCATTTGACATTAATACTTTTTCTTTGTGTATCTGCAAATAAACTAAAATTACTAAATTTTGAAAAAAAAATAAGAAAACAGTCTTCTTAACAATTATCGTTGGTATTTTGCAAATATTTTTTGATTTATTTATTTAATAATTTATGTACACAGAATAATAAATAATGAAATCTTAAAACTAGGATACAATTTAGTACAAAGGTACTACTTATTCCAAAATTTGAATTTCTTCCAGTAGACCCGATACAGGAGAACATAAAGAAAATATTAAGTGTACCATAAAATATTTTAACCAAACGTCATATTATTATAAAATGTTAAAAATATTTTATCGATTTCATTACAAATAAGATAAAAAAACTTTTAACCAATAAGTGTTTGTTACCAAAAGTTATGTTTTCATCGATACTTGCTTGTTCTTCACATCACTAGAGAGCGCATCAATTGTAGCTCCGATAGGCTGATATGACATTCGGCCAAAAGGCCACCGAGCAGATTGTATCGCCTCAATATATTGTGCTGCACTCTAATTATATAGCTCCAACAATCACTTCTCAAACACCATCATCATCATCACCGCCATTATCACATATTCCGATAAGATCCAAATCGATCCAAAGGTCGATTCTGCTGATTAAATCCTGCAAGAATATAGTTACGATCCAGTCCCGATATGTTAAAACTGCAAAATGGTATTCTCATAAACGTCAAACCCGTTTTGTTTGGTCCAAACTAAAAAATTCACTTTATGATAAATAGACGATTCATTCAAAATTCAAGAATGCAAAATAAAAGTATTAGTTCATTACGAGAATTGGGGTTATATTTATAAATATAAAGACATCATTAAACTTTAATATACTACTATATTAAATGTCACCAATATGTGTAATTTCACACAGATGAGATCATGAGAGTATACTAATTGACATAGATCCAATAAGATCAGATCGTCTTACTCAGTAACACGAAATTTGCTCGAAGACAATGCTTTTCAAAACTACAGGAATGGCAGTTACTTTATCTGTTCTTTACTATTAACAACATTTTGCAGTATTCTATTCAAAATAGGTCGGTTTATTTTTAGGTAAAAGAGTCTACTCTTTTAATAAAATTTAGTTTTACCTGCACGCGTAGCATGAGCACCGTAGAAATGGAAGAATAGACAAAATTTTGTCCACACAAGCTGTCAGTATGTGTTCTTGTGTAGACAAAACGCATATTATCATGCAGCAACAGTCCTCCAGAACCTCCTTCAACCTTAATAGCATGCTACGCGTGCTAGACTGTTGAAGGGCTACACAAGAACACATACTGACAGCTTGTGTGGACAAAATTTTGTCTATTCTTACATTTCTACGGTGCTCATGCTACGCGTGCAGGTAAAACTAAATTTTATTAAAAGATTGGATTGGGGAATAAGGGATTGTTATGTTTTTGAGAAATGTTATTTTTTGTAGAAATCTTCTTCTTTGCTCTTTCCCACTTTACATAGGGTCGGCTCTCCTAGTCCATTTGCGCCCAGAAACTCTATCTTGAATTGTCGATTTTGACAATTTATTCACAGCTAATGCTTTGGTCATACTGGTCCACCTTGTGTCTTGAGGTCTACCTCTCACTCTTTTAGTTTCTGAGAGACTCGATGCTTTTTTAACATAATATATAAAATAACAAACATAGTTAACATAACACGTCTCTGCGCATAACACATGACCATACCATCCAAGGGTATTTGTGTCAGTTTTTTGGATACTGGGGTTATCTTGAAGCTGTCGAATTTTGTAAGCTTTATTGCGACGCATTAGAATTCATGCAAAATAGCAGAACGCGTGAAAATTTTGACGACTTTTTTATGCTTTTTCCGAGTCAATTATTAATATTGTTGGATTATTTTTAAAGCAAATTTTAAGGTAATCATATCCGCTATTTTCGGATATTTTTAAACAAACAAAATAAGCTGCAAAGAATGTTCTGGAAAATTGTTTTCGCAATACTAAAATCATATTTTTATACTCTTTGGCAAACCAATTTTAGATAAAGAAGTACTTTATTTGTGACAATTATTAGTCTGTAGGATTTGGTTGCATTTGGCCGACAATTAACCAAATAAACAGCCAATTTATGTAAAACTAGCTTTTGCCCGCGGCTCCGCCCGCATAAACACAGTATCCTACAGGAATACTGTACTTTTCGGAATAAAAAGTAGCCTATGTTTTAATCCAGGACCTAAAGTACTACCATACCAAATTTCATTCAAATACATTTAGTAGTTTTAGCATGAAAGAGTAACAAACATCCATCCATCCTCACAAACTTTCACATATATAACACAATTCACCTTTAGCAATCGATAGAACATCTAGCTAGAGATGTATCATCAATTAGGGTAAGCACAGTGTTCTCCACGTAATGACGGCTGATGGAGCACTTAGGGCGAAGCCTTCAATCGTTCACACGGCGTGATCGAACTTTATTGTTTTATAAGTACCCCCATGTAGGTCTAACGCCTTAGGACCCAGATGTTTAGTACCCTAGCTGCAGAGAGTTCAGGTTTTCGTTGGTCATATAGATTTGAAAAGAGATTTTGATTTACTTTTAGTGGGCATTAAATAAATAGATAGGTAAAAAATAGATAATTGTTACACAGATACATGTAATTAAATACAGCCAGGGTCAGTTCACACCGCGACGATATGTGACGTGTAATGAATAAAGTTTAATTTTGATTAGCTATCTTAAAAATCCAGCCTGCGTTTGTTTTTTTTGCAGGTTTGCTGTGTGTGTTTTCGTGTCGTCACGTGTTTCAAGTTATAATATACTAAGCGTATACCATAAAATATTTAGAAATTATTAACATTTTACTGCCTGATAAAGACTTTTTGGAACGCCATAAATTGGGCATAGACAATGTGTCTACATAACTTTATTCTCTACGGCCGTAACTCTATACTCTATGGTCGCAACTCTATATCTATGTTGTCATAGGGCTCCCTCGCTGCGCTGTAGCAGGGGGCGAGATCTTATCAAGTTCACCTTGTATTTAATGATACTAGTTATTAATTATAAATTTTATTAATTTACATCGTTTCGTTCTGTCTCGTTATTCATATTACGGTTATTACATGATTCCACCTTTTTTTTATGTCTGGTTTTACCAAGACTGGTTAGGTTAACTTAAATATAAAAAATAGAAATATTAAAAAGGCTTAAATAATATTATTACGTCAACAGGATGGTGTTTAACACAATTATTAAAACCGTTTCAAATTCGAAAAATAAAAATTTTACTTACCTTACCTTCTGGCGAAGCAGCTAGGATATGACGGGTTTAAACTATTTTCAAGCCATCTGAAAAGATCATATCAAGTATTGTACTCTGCACGCCTTCAGCAAGCTTCTCTTCAGCTTCAGCAGTCCAGCTGGCAAATCTAACACCGATACTAGTGACCGTCATTAGTGTCAATCATGTATAATTTTTGCCCACAAGTACGCTTCCAGGCTGGGGCATTTGATTTGCAGGCTGGACAGTGAGTATAAAGAATATAAAGACTTTATATGAAGGTGACAAATCTTTATTCGTTTTCAAATACCTACAATACTATCCACACATTTGAAACAATACTTATGGCACAAAAGTCACAACACGAAATAACTCGACCATAAACAATGATAGAAAAAAATTGCGACACGAGCATTCCACGGACGCGTTCAGAGTTATATTACCTCGGAGTTTCTACGAGACTGGTCCTTATGTCGACGGCATAAAGGTCCTGTCAGAGGTAAAAAAACTCTAAACTGACTGTAGAGACGCGTTTAATATAAAATAATTACATCAGTCTGGTGGCCATAACAATATATTAGAGGCGACCCGCAGCGTTCACAGATCACCAGATACGACCCATAACTTACGTACATTTTTGATCTCACGCTAGGGTTGTCATCTACACGAAAATTCCCATACAAAAATGCCACGAGAGCGAGTGTATATAACTATTTTTGTCAACCCTATGTACAACATTAGGTTGAGCATTATTTTTATTTAATTGATGTGAAGTACACAAACATCGGTAAGTGATATCGATCTATCGAAAGTTTAGTGGACTGCCCCTGGGAGACGACTTTGCTCGCGTTTTGTGTTATTAAGAAAAAAAATAATTTTAGTACAATATGTTTTTCTATTGTCACAGTTGATGTGAAAAACATTCTGACGACTTCTGTGGCTCAGTTTAGCCTAGCTGGAGGCTGCGGGTTCAAATCCCGCTAAAGGACCAAAGTTTAAAAAGACAAAAGTTTTTTCCTGGGTCATGGATGTGTGGATAGTTCAAGTTGGTCAAGTTTGTGAGGATATATAAATATTTACTGTTACTGTTTCACGCAAAAAACTACTGAACAGATTTCGATTAAATTTGGTATGGTTCTAGTTCAAGCTCTGGATTATTACATAAGCTTATTTTTGTCCCGAAAAGTACAGACCGGGATACCCGGGATTGCGCGGGCGGAGCCACGGCCAAAAGCTAGTCATATAACAATAAAAATCTTAAATATACGTAATTTTCAATTTCAATTTATTCAGATACACTTATATATAGTAATATGTATAGTATATAAGTATTATATATATTTACGTTGTCTGGTATCCGTAACACAAGTTCTTCGAGAACTTGGCGAGGTATCAGATTGACGTGGTATGTAAGTCCATAGACGTCATAATTAAATTAAAAACAAATATTTATAAGACGCACCACCGCGCGGATGCATTTTCGGTGTGTGCTAATTATAAGTCTATAAGTATATAAGACGCGGGCGCGTCAGGGCGGTGCGTATTGGTGTGAAGACCGCCCAAAATCTTTTTACCGTTAACGTTATTTACACTGTTGTCCGAATGTCGCCTGCGACTTCGTACCTGCAAAAAGAAATCCCGCGGGAACCAAATATCATCTATACAAAATTTCATCAAAATACGTTCAGTAGTTTTTGTGTGAAAGATTAACAAACATCCATCCATACATCCACACAAACTTTCACATTTATAAGGATCATTTCAGGAAAGTGGCAAATAGAAGATTCTCGAAAATTCTCGAAGACTATTAACTGATCACATATCACATACGTAACACAACACTTATATAATTTATGTGAGACCGGCGAAGCACCCCGCGTAGCGACCTACGGCTAATACACGGAAACATAATATCGCCTATGTGCGAGATGCTCTGAAATGTGATATCAATGTACACCGTACAGTAGGCTAGATTTATTGTTTACAAATTGATGAGTTCTAGTAAGTTAACTATTTTTAACCGACTACGGCGAAGCCAGAAGGAAGGGTTGTGATGTTGGCAGTCTATAAGTGTACGTATGTTTGTTCTATCATAGCGCCTAAACTACTGTAGCAGGACATTTGACAGCGGCGTAAACGTAACGTTAACAAATAAATTATCAAAATCATGACAGCGGCCATACACATCGATAACGTCACGTTTTCGCCACCGTAAAATGTTCCTGATAAGCCCCTGATCGGAATTTAAAGAATGAGGTGTCATTAGGTTCGTAACAATGGCCCGGGTAACGTAGGTGATATAATTTGCGTAGTTGCGTAAAGTTTTTAACTTCTCCTTAGTTCCCTTTCTAATTGTATTTCTCTTTCTGTACTTTTTTTATACCTTTATAAAGAAAAGAGAAATAAAATTCGAGACTTCGTGCAAATTGATCAAAACACAAGATTATATGTAGCCAATTTGTGAAACTTAGTAAAATAAAAATTGTAATCCATTATTTTTTTCTTACTGTACAATTCTAATTTTAATTTGAAAGACTGATATTTAACATCAATAGAACAGTATTTTATGTTAGTAAATCATTTTGGACATAATTAACATTTACAAGACGATGTCTGTTTAATTTTTTGTGTACATTTGTTTATCGTATTTATGAAAACCGGACAATGTATCTTGCTTATTTATCAAAAACAGTACTGAGATTTACCGCTTGACAGTTCCATCTCTTTCTAATTGTGAAATGTGTGTATCGATAATCGAACATTCGAAATTTGAAATAAAGCATTATGAACACGCAAGACTATCATCTGCACCATCAAATACCTATCGATCTGACACCTGTACAAATGTCCAATTGCACCTACGGTCCGACGGGCCCGCGTACCACTTGTCGACCTTATCTTTATGGTAATAAGGTTCAACAGTACACCAGGTTTATCGGCGACCGTACGTTCACATAACTGAACTTTATTTATGTGGAATATTTGGGCTCGGAAACCTCATTTGGAAGATCACGCGATAATTCTAATGAGTTCATTATAGACATTCGGCCCGATGTCGATATCGGGCGTGAACGGGACCCTAATTATTTGTAACATCGATGTCGTGTAGATCATCACTAAAATAGATTCGAAATGTTTCAACAACTGCGGAGGTTTCAGTTTAAGTGAACTATTACGTAACGTAAGAAAGTGACGCAATATGTTATGATTAATACTCCTAAGCTTTTAGCAATTTTGTAAAATAGGCTAAGTTAATCCGAAATTATTGAACTTCATGTTGCTCCATGATCCATGAATGATTGAACTCCAATTTAGAGATTAGAACATTACACAACTCTTGGTTAAAGCAGGACAGTTGGTTTCAAATGTTAAACTGAGCTTTTGTCGTCCCTTTTCAGATGTTTATATATTACTAGCTGTTCCGACTCCCGGCACACGTTGTTCGTCTTAACTATGAACTGGAATAAATAAATAACTACACCTATAACTACTCTATATCTGTGCCAAATTTTATCAAAATCGGTCCAGTAGTATCGGAATCTATTCAATGCAAACAAATATACAAAATAACTTTTCCTCGTTATAATATTATTATAGAAAAGATGAAGAAGAATATTTAATATTATTTCGTAATTTTTCATTTCATGTAAAGAGGGTAATAGAATGAAAAACGTAGGAAAAACTCTGCTACATCTACTATTGAATATCTGCGCTAGATGTTCACATGTTACCATAATAATTACAGAATATCAAACCGATTTGCATTATGACCGAACATTACTGCCCGCGACAGTTAGTGTAATGGCTTCATCGAGAAAATAATAATAATAATCGATATTGAGATAATCGTTTGAACATCGATAGGTCGATAGGTCTTGCTCTCCTCTGGCTTCAGCTATCTACGGAAAAAGGTAATTTCGAAAACTTTGAACTATCGATACTTCATTTATATAAAATATAATTCATAACATTTATATGGTTTTTATTTTCTTTATTGAGATGATTTATTTATGTATCGTAATGTAAAAACAATTACAGAAAATTTTGGGTACATGATTTATAGTTTGAAAACAGCTGTGAGGTGAATCAGCTGATAGTAAAGATTTGTTCAATTTAATCCGTTTATTTGCTCTAATAATGGGAAGTACAATTATTGTTACTTGGTAACGAAATTTATAGGCTCTTTCATTTTAGCTGTACATAGATAGCATGCATACATTTATAACATTCATTTAAATTCCAATTATTCTAAATTATTAATTTTCAACCCTTGATAATTATAATATATTGTTCGATTTTCATAAACAAATTATGTCTACACATCTTTACTGCGGCTAAATGATGTGCCCGAATTTACTGCAATTGATTTTACAAGACTTTTTTTTAGTTACGATATCTCGAGGGACTTTTAAAACAAGAACAATTTCACTCACACTGATTGAATCTTATTGGTGGATACAAATTGTAACAATACAAAACGTAATACTTAAGCCGGCTAGACACCACAACAGTTAAGGTCGACCGTAAACCGGGGCATACACATTCTCACCCAGCCACTACGTCGAATTGTATCGCTACATATTAAAGTATTAAAATGTATACTGTTATCGTTATATTTATTACAACAATATTGATTCGTTACTGGAGTAGGTCATGGTACTAGATATTAATCTGATTTAAACGAATCAGATAATAATTGATCAGACTATGCTTTTCTTAAATTCTAGACTTACCTAGTTAACAAGTAACAATAATTTTACTATCTTGGCGTGTTCGATTGGAAAGCTTGGAACTATTAGTTAAAACAAAAAAATACAAAAAATACATCAGGTAACTCACCATTTCAAATTACAAATAACAATTGTATAATTTCCCATGCCAGATCGTTATAGTTTTACTTTTAAAGTGTCGAATTCATCCTAAATTATCTAACCATTCACAAAAGAAATTAAATATTTGTTAAGTTCCATATAAACTTAAATCGATTGGATACAGAAGAAATTTAAATTGTGCTGATAAAAGTCGAACCCGTGAAATATATTTGACAGTACTGTATTTACTTAGAGCAATATTTAATTGAGACGATTAGAGTTACCATAGATTAGAGAATACGTAGACATATCTTACTACTGTTATAAGTGTGAAAGGTTGGATGGATAGATGGATGGATGGATGTTTGTGACTCTTTCACGCAATAACTACTTGACGGATTTTAATGAAATTTGGTGTGCTGGTATTTGAGGCTCTGGATTGAAACATATTATAGGGTACATTTTATTCCGAAAAAGTACAGTGTTCTCATGGGATACTGTATTGATGCGGGTGGAGCTGCGGGTAAAAGCTACTATATTAAAAACGAGGCACGTCGAGGTAAGAAGTGTCCACAGTTAAACTGCCCTACTTTTGGGTTGTATAGGACAGTCGAGGTTTGACATTTAATTTCCGCAGTATCAGTCCGCATTTAATTGACAAAATCCGAAAAAGAGAATAAATATTACCCAGCTCATAATATTATGTAGATCTCCTGTAAAACTGACCCAGCAAATGTTTTTCTGCTATTTAAATTATCGGTTGTTGATAGAAGAAATATTTTACGACCTGTTCTCAAACGTATCGAGCATACACAAAAAGAATCATAAAATCAGTCAAGCCATTTCGGAAGAGTTTGGTTACAAACTTGGTTTCGTCAGATTTAGTTCATACTGGCTATCTACAAAGTATTTAAAGCTATAACTTATAATATATATAAGGTTTATTAATTATCTAAATCCATGTACAAATTGTACTGAAATTGAGCGATGACAGCCGACATCTAATACATTTATGCTAATGAGCTTAGCGATAGCTAATGTTATGTTTGTATATTATGATCATTCCAAAGCTGGAAAAATAATTAATATCGCCTTTTTTGGAAGTCGGTTTAAAGTTAGTAACATATCTACGGTCATATCCATGCTATGTGTTTAGTTTTGGTAGTGATAGACATCCTTTCATCGGCTGGTCACGCGTTAGATTCCCAGCTATTACTGTGACGCCTTGTACGGCATTCCAGTTATTACTCGAGTAATATCTCGCTTTAATGGTTACGTTACGGTCACGTTTGTAAAAGAATATTGTTAGTAAAAAGAAGAATGGGTGAAACATACCCACCCTAGTAGCACTACAAGACATATAACAAACGAAAGAGATATATCAAACGAATCAAATATTTCATTTAATATATTATTTGTAGTGCTACCGTTGTGTGGTCGGACTCTCATACAAAAATGACGAGATTCCAAACCCTCGACCCTCAAGGCGAAGTTGGTTCTTCTCCTGATGTAGTCCACGACCTGCTCGACCGTCGTAGACCAGTGCAGCTTGGACACGTACAGCGGTGTCGCGGGAGTCTCACACCGCAACAGCCGCTCGGGTCCTCCGGGTGCGGTGCCGCGATGGTTGCGGACGACGGGTTTCTTCTTCTTCCTCTCGACTTTGATGAATCCGTCATATCGCACGTTCGGTCCTTTTTAGAAAGAGGACGCTCTTTTGTAGTGGTGTATAAGTGGTGTATAACACCAATCTGTCTTCGTCGGGTTTTAAAATAGATCATATTATCTATATATATATATATATATATAGTTATATATATAGCTCCCCACACTAAAAAAAAGTAGGCCAGTTACACAGGAGTTATTTTATTATGCCTAAGTGTGTGCGCAGTACCTACACAAAAGCACTCTCTCTTCCTTTTACTCTCGAAACCTAGTGGGATGGATAACCTACACGACTGGCGAGAGATCATGCGCAGGTCCGACTTTTTACATGCCCATCCGACGCATGGATCATCTTTCTTGTCTGACAATCAGGTAATTCAAAATAATTTTTGTTTGGCTAAGAATTCTAATTTCAAATTAATTTTATTTTAAAAACATGGAATTCTTTTTTCAAAAGTAGTCACTCGTTTATTGATTAGTGTTACATTTTCATCGCATTTCAATCTTTTTCGTCATCATGGATATGTTAAAAATTCGAGTAATTACGGAATATGAGTACCGTCGTGGCAGCAACGCGCCACAAGCGGCACGCAACATCAACGACGTTTACGGAGCTAACACTACAAATCAACGCACCACCTGTTATTGGTTTGCTTGCTTCTGATCTGGAAATTTCGACTTGAAAATTGAACCTCGTGGTCGTCCGAAGACTTTGGTCGACAATGACGACTTACAGGCGATTGTGGAAGCTAATGATACACAATCTACGGCTGAATTAGCAGCAGCTTTCGACGATAGCGTCGAAATAATATTGGTCCATTTTCGTCAAATTGGCAAGGTAAAAAAGTTTGACAAATAGGTGCCCCACGAACTCAATGATCGCCAGCGCGAAGTACGCGTCGAGATGTGCCTTGCACTGCTCAACAGACACACAAATGAAGGAATTTTGAACCGCATTGTTACCTGCGATGAAAAATGGATTCTGTTTGATAGCCGGAAGCGCTCAGCAAGTTGGTTGGATCCTGGTTCAGCAGCTAAACAATGCCCTAAACGAAAACTTACCCCTAGAAAAGTGATGGTTACTGTTTGGTGGTCTAGCGCCGGTGTGATTCATCATAACTTCTTACCAAACGGGGTGAGCATTACTGCAGATGTGTACTATGAAGAACTGAACACAATGATGGAGAAACTGGCACATCTCCAACCAGCATTGGTCAATCGCTCGTCTCCGCTGCTCCTGCACTACAACGCGCGACCTCATACTGCACAGCAGACGGTTTCCAAGTTGCAAGAACTGGGGTTGGAAGCTCTCCGTCATCCGCCCTACTCACCCTTGCGCCTACAGACTACTACTTTTTCCAGAATTTGGATAACTTCTTGGCGGGAAAAAAATTCAATACCCGAGAGGCAGTAAAAATGCCTTAGAAGAATTTGTTGCCAATTAGTCAATTTGGCAATCAAATCATTGCCAATTATTAGTCCAGCTGATTTCTTTAAGAAGGGCATCAATAAACTGCCACTGCATTGGCAAAGATGCATTGATTGCATGGGTGATTACTTCTATTAATACAAATAAAAAATACATGAAAAAAATTAGTTTAAATTTTTTCATACAGAACGGCAATTTCATATGTAAAGACCTAATATAACGGCACAATCAGAATAGTGAACCACAAGCGAACTCGCATTTGTAGCGGTTATAGACTACGCGTTCATCAGCGGGCGGAATGAAGATATCGTTTAACACAATTAACGGGGTACCACCGACCGCGCTCGCATCCGCCAGACCACCGGAACTCTGGCACTGGCACCAGAGTAGAATAAGCACGAATAATTGACAGCAACGTATTCGTTACGCTAGCGAATGAGGATTGTATGAATCATGACAGCGCCTATACAAATTTAAATCGATAACGTTCGACGTTCGACGAATACGTTGCTGTCAGTTCTTCCTGTAGCTCAAGCAGGAACCATTGACAACTACGTATTCGTAACGTTATCGTATGTAAATTGTATGAGTGCTGTCATTAGTTTCAATTATTACTTTCATACAATTCTCTTTCGATAAGTTACGAATACGTAGTTGTCAATTGTTCCTGCTTACCCCAAAGCTTACCCCACTGGTTATATGTGTGGTCTATGTAGATAACACTGCCAAGAACTTGCCACTGGTAAGCCTAAAAAATAAAGGAAAATAGCGTATTGTGTTCGGGTATTTTACGTTATTTTCCTGTATTTTTTATTACATAAATGAATAGTGCTCCGGAAAATAAAACAGTTTACTAAAGGAATAGTATTCTAAAAATCAATATTTTCAAAGAAACTGCGGAGTGTTTGAAGCACTTTTGTGAGTGTTGCGAAAACGCCCCATACAAAATTCGCACAAGCCGCAGGAGCGACGAAATGTCCATTCGTTATATAGCCTATAAGCACAAAATTTCTAATATCTCCCAAGTTTGCGCGTTTATGTTGCTACTTGTTGCCCACAACTTCGAGATACTAAAGTGTTTTTTTTTTAATAATAATAAACACTTTATTGGCTAATAATTTTTACATTAGGTATTAAACCTGCCAAACTGCTTAGCAGTTTGTCGGCATAATGGATAAACGTTTAGGCTATTCAATAGATAGGCTATAAAATTGAATGGTGAAACTAGCCTAAGTACTTTAGAATAGATTTTAAAGGTCTTACCTACATACTGTTACCATATCTATCAGTCTTCAGACTTTTTGTAACACGTTATTATGTCCATTCAAATCCCAATGAAAGGTAACAAAATTTAACTAAGTAACAATAATATAAAAATCCAATGTTTTTATTAAATCATAAATTTGAACCGATGACTATCTTGAGGAATCTAATAAATTGTATTAGATTCCTTAAGATAGTCATCGGCTTCAATTAATTAATTGAAATCCCTCGAAAGAGTTTATAAAATTAAAAATACTAAACAATTAATACTCAGCGGGAATGTTACAATGTTTATCGATTTATACAAATTGTTTCAGCTCTGGCAACATTCCCTACATTGTTCTAAAATTCTCTCACTGAACTGTGGTGTTTAATGGTGCAACATACAAGGTGTTGCTAGCCGCGGAGATATCGGACTTTATGGGGAAAATAGCCGTATGGTATTGTGTATGGTTAAAAAAATAATTAAGAGTAAATTGTATTTTGAACTAGCTTTTGCACGTAGCTCCGCCCGCATTAATACAGTATCCCATGGGATCACTGTACTTTTTCGGGATTAGATGTAGCCTTAAGACTGTGTTATACTCCATACCAACCATACCGTAACAAATTTCATCAAAATCCGTTCAGTAGTTTTTGCGTGAAGAGTCATAAATATCCATCCATCCATCCATTCTCATAAACTTTTACATTTATTATAGTAGTAGGAAGTTATTGTGTGCTATTGTTGCTGTTTAAGTAAGGCGGATTACTTATGGAACTGGTGGAAATAGTAAATTTTGTTGGGTATATTAATGACTAGATTCTGCCTGCGAATTAGTGTGTGCAAAAGAAAATCTCGCAGGAACTGTACATTTTGTCCTTCCCTGTGGTCTGCTCTATATCTGTGCCGAATTTCATCAAAATCGATCCAGTAATTTCGGAACCTATTTAACACAATAAACAAGCAAACATTTGTATAAAAAAATAATTAGTTTGTTTATTTCATTTCGCGTAATAAAATGCAATTCACACCGAAACTAAAAAGTTTTCCCTTTAAAAACATTTCTAGAAAATTGATTTCAGTGCGCAGGCAACACATGGTAAAAAATCATTCCCAGTCTGTGCTCTCTTAATTAGTAAGCATCCCGGGAAAGATAATATCGTTCCTCCTTATTCAAACAGTTATCTACACACTACACACATTCACTGGCACTACACATGTAAATGTACCACAATTGGACCTTATTATCATAGTTACAAGGTAGAAATGTGGTACACAGGATCGATCGGCGGCCGTACATGCAAACGAGATAGGCGCCAGCTAATGTTTATTCTCCTAACGATTGTAATAATTATTTAAAGTGACATTTTCGTTCTGTAATAATGTTCGTAATAAAAATTTAAATGTAACAATTTAATATGGCAAGTCTTTTTGGGAAAATAATTATGGGACCGATATAAATCGATTTTATAGCTGATAGACGATTATGTATTCGTTCCGGATAGCGTGACAAACTGATACAACTTATATTTAAATGCCGCACTTATATTTGATGCTTGTAAAAGATAACAGAAATTTTATGTAAACGTAAACAAATAGACAATAGAGTAATGCTACTAATTTAAATAGCAATTACAGTGGTACATTAATTTGGACAATTGTTTTTTTTTTTTTAATAAATTGGATCCGTACAGAATATACAAGGATCATTACCAAACGTTTACATAGGCGTAGAAAAGTATCGCTTTGTATATTTCCATCTCGGAAAGTTTTTTTGTTCAATTCCTGAAATGACGGAATTAAAAAATTTTAAATTGAAAACTTATAAAATTGTCCTACATGATGCGTACCACCGATTCGGAAACTAGCCCGGGAAAAAAAGAAGCGCGGCGTAAGAAACTCGTGCAGTGCCATCTTCTAGTAAAAAAACCTAATCAAGAGCTAAGGAGGGTTCCGTGACTATAAACGCGTAAAAGGTTTTTTTCAAATTACTTCAAAAGTTACTGTCCGATTTCGTTCAAAATAATTTTGAACCAAATCGGACAGTAGCTTTGATGTGATATTAGCATGGAAAATTGCAAGTTTCTAAGTCTTATAGTTTAGAAATTGGACAGTAACTTTGATGTGATCTATTAGCATGGAAAATTGCAAGTTTCTAAGTCTTATAGCTTAGAAATTGGACAGTAACTATGATGTGATCTATTAGCATGGAAAATTGCAAGTTTCTAAGTCTTATAGTTTATAAATCGGACAGTAACTTGGATGTGATCTATTAGCATGGAAAATTACAATGTTCTAAGTCTTATAGTTTAGAAATCGGACAGTAACTTTGATGTGATCTATTAGCATGGAAAATTGCAATGTTCTTAGTCTTATAGTTTAGAAATCGGACAGTAACTTTGATGTGATCTATTAGCATGGAAAATTGCAAGTTTCTAAGTCTTATAGTTTAGAAAGCGGACAGTAACTTTGATGTGATCTATTAGCATGGAAAATTGCAAGTTTCTAAGTCTTATAGTTTAGAAATCGGACAGTAACTTGGATGTGATCTATTAGCATGGAAAATTACAATGTTCTAAGTCTTATAGTTTAGAAATCGGACAGTAACTTTGATGTGATCTATTAGCATGGAAAATTGCAATGTTCTTAGTCTTATAGTTTAGAAATCGGACAGTAACTTTGATGTGATCTATTAGCATGGAAAATTGCAAGTTTCTAAGTCTTATAGTTTAGAAAGCGGACAGTAACTTTGATGTGATCTATTAGCATGGAAAATTGCAAGTTTCTAAGTCTTATAGTTTAGAAATCGGACAGTAACTTGGATGTGATCTATTAGCATGGAAAATTGCAAGTTTTTAAGTCTTATAGTTTAGAAATCGGACAGTAACTTTGATGTGATCTATTAGCATGGATAATTGCAAGTTTCTAAGTCTTATAGTTGATTCTATAGATGCTATATATATAATTATTATTATTTTATGATGCTCAAACCGAGATCTATACTCAATCTATAACTATACCAAATTTCATCAATTTATATTCATAATTACAGACGCTGGAAGCGCAGACAGACAGACAGACAGACAGACGGAAGGACAGAGCGAAACCATAAGGGTTCCTTATGTATTACGGAACCCTAAAAATGGGAAAATTGTTCTTTATAAAAATATATTTTTACAACGTAGTAAATTTACAAGTCAAGATACATAAGTACAAAAAAGCATTCATACTAAAACATACTAAGTACCGATTAATAATTATTCAGTTAAGTGGTGTCCAAAAGTAACGTACTTTTCAACAAAAGATGGTGTCATTCTCTCCACTCGAACACATTATACCTAAGAGTCGTAGTCTCGTAGCGGTGGGCCGCTGACGTAGCAAGAGCTCCGCGTAATTTTCGCAAAATCACACTGTCGGACGGGCCTATAAGTCTCATTTTTTAACCGACTTAACCATACCATACCAAGGTATACCCTGGATCCAAAAGTACTGAACAGAACTCCTGACTCCTTACATGTTTGGGGATTTCGGCGTTGTTTAAAGAACTGCAAGCATATGCCACTATGTCAATTACGGTAATCATCATTATCAACAACATCGTCACAAAATACATCATCATATTATGATGATATAATAGATCCGTGTCGATGTAAAATACTATGAGAAGTACCTATACTTCTCATAGTAATTTACATCGACACGGATATCTTTGCCATGTTAGTCATAACTTTTCCGTATGTGAACATATTTACAAACATTTTTTGTTGTTGTAAAGGTTATAATTCGAAATTTGTCCTTTAGTCACCAAAGTGGAACCTGATGAAGGGATCCATGACCGAAGGAACTCTTCGAAATGTATATATATTTGTATACCCTGGATCCAAAAGACAAGATATCATCACCACCATCTTCACAAGAAACACCAACATATTATTATGATGACATAGGTAGTCACTACTCATCAGAGTTTTGTGCACCGATATCAATGTGTTCAATATAGATAAAAAAATTAACTTAAAAGAGAAAAATACATATTATTTTTAAACAAAAATTAAAACCGACACCCAAAGTAAAAATGCACAAAAAACTGTGAAATTAAACTTATTTTCTAAATAATTCCCCTTTTAAATTCGGCTAAGATTTTAACTATTTCTCTACTCAATCTTCCTATTTTGTTAGTTTGTTAAGTCGGTTCCAGCCCAATCCTATAATATTTTATAGAACTCACTTTTAAATTTTCTGCTACCGACTTCAAAATTAGGAAGATTGAGTAGAGAAATAGTTAAAATTTTAGCCGAATTTAAAAGGAGAATTATTTAAAAATAAGTTGTATTTCATTCTTTTTTGTGTATTTTTTCTTTGGAAGTCGGTTTTAATTTTTTGTTTAACAATAATCTCATCAAGGCTGGTATATGGGTTCCATAGTACTACAAGGAACCCTTACAGTTTCACTATGTCCGTCTGTCTGCCTGTCTGTCTGTCCGTCCATCCTTCTAACCACCTTCTCAACATGTCCAACCTTCTAATATAAATGTTTGAAATTTGGTAAAGTTATAGAGTGAGTATCGATGTTGGTTTCGGCACGGTAATATACACACACACAAATAATAAAATAATAATATTTTAATATTTAGGGGGGGGGGCTCTCACATCTCTCACATCTCACATACATGTGAAGTGGGGATGAAAAATACTTTTTCATTCTACCCTGTCGTGTGTGATATCGACGAATAGGTCTTTTTAAATAAAAGTAAGGTTCCATACATTAGTTTTTTGCAAAGTCAAACATTTTTGAGTAATCGGTCTACAAATTGGTTTATAAGTCCGTCCGTCCCCCCTCTCTCTGGCATTTCTAAACAATAATAATGAGTGATAGAAATTTAAAAACTTCAATTAAGTACTACTATCGTAATACTTCAATTAACTCAGTTTTAGTTGAAGCAAGAAGCTATTTATTAAAAAATACGTGTGGCACTCGGGGACTGCCGTGGTAAAGCTATTGCATAGTAAGTCCACACGCATACGTCCAGTCGCACGCACACAAACACCGTGCCGAAGTTTGCCGAACTGAAACGACGCTAGACGATGCACGGCTTTCAACGCCGCACCGCTGTGCCGGTCGGAGTGGGGGGTGTTAGGTTTATTCTCGTTACGGAATTTCTTGATTCGGTCGCCGCGCTCAAAGCCCGCGATAAAAGCTATGCAATAGCTTAAAAATGGTGTCTACCGAAATCGGTTTTGGAAGTCGTCTCTAAGGAAAGTATACACTCGACGGGTATACTTTGCTGGATTTTCATTAGTAGTGCGCGATTTATAATGGAATAGGGAGCAAACGAGCAAACAGGTCGCCTGATGGTTGGTAGCGATTATCTCCGCCCATGAACACTCGCAACACCAAAGGATAGATATTTTCAAATGATTTGAAGACCTCACGGCTAATGCATGGTAATTAAAATGCACTGTCCAAAATCCTCTAGTATATATATTCAGAGTTGAACTAACGGATAGGACGTATGTTTTCGGCTTTGATCATCATGATTTCCCGCATATATTATAAACAATCAATTTTTTAATAATTGCTTCACATATTACTTTGAGTGGCAACAAAATATACTGGCATCTATTAAAAGCCTTGCTAAAGTCAACTAGCCAAATATTTTAAAACCTTTTATTTACAAAGACCAGTATTTCACATTATCATAACTTAGACAATTTATTATGTCATTATTATTTTAGACAAAAGCTCTATTGTTTATTAACACTTATAAAACATGAAAATTACATGACAAGCAATATATTAATATCAATTGGCCAGTTTTATGTCCTTAAAGACGAATATTTCGTGTCGTGTGACAGCTGTCATTAAAACAATATGGCGGACGGAGTCGCGTCCGAATAAGGCTGGGCGAACATTCTCATCATATAAACAAGGCGGAATTTCCAGATATTTTTCCATAAACACTAGGTATTAGAAAACAAAGTCAAGAATATAAACCAAAAATTATTTTAAATTCTAAAATACAAAATGTTTAGCTTTTACCGTATTATTATTTCGTGGCTACTTTTATCCAAAAGCCCTAGATCCAAAAGGTGCATAGGAAACTAAAATCTGTAGCCCAAGGTAAATCAACGTTTTGTTATAATAGACTATAATTAACAATGGATGCGAATTGGAAAGCACTTTACAATTCAATTTTAATACTTCGAGGCGCATCTGCCATCTGCATAGTAATTAAATTATTTGCCTGGATACTATAGTTTGCGTGGGGCCTTAACCGAACACTTAAGTCATTAAGCTACAGGCGAGCTAATCATCGATTACATGCGTGGTTTTAACGGGCCCATATATAACTGTCGTTAAACTGTGCTTAGGTTAGAACCTGGTGGGATATGGAAAAAATGTACATACTCTGTTCAGACATTTGATCTAAACGTTAACCAAAAAAAAACAATAGAGCCTGTAATTGTTCCAATTGAAATTTACTTATTTCCCGTAAGTTTGTGAGGATAGATTGATGGATGGATGGATCGATGTATGTATAGATGGATGGATGGATGTTTTTTACTCTTTCACGCAGAATCTACTGAACGGATTTTGATGAAATTTGGCATGGTAGTAGTTTAAGCTCTGGATTAACACATAAGCTACTCTTTATCTCGACAAAGTACAGTGATCCCTTGTGATACTGTGAAACCCTACTCATGAAACTGGGGGTCGAAATTACCCCGAAACCAACTCGAGGAAATTTGCAACCAAAATCTTTAAATGTATAAATATAGGCATAATACGAGGGCGGGTCAATAAGTCCGTGACTTTTGGAATAAAACACAGATTTTTTGATAAATAAATCATTTTATTTTTTAACGTAGTCCCCCTTGAGCTCTATACACTTTATCCAACGCTTCTCCAATTTTTTTATCCCTTCCAAAAAATATGATTTGTCGAGGTCCTCAAAATAGGCCTTTGTTTGCGAGATGACTTCATCATTGGAGTCAAATCTTTTTCCACCGAGCCATTTTTTCAGGTTTGGGAACAAGAAGTAGTCACTCGGAGCCAAATCTTGAGAATAGGGTGGATGTGGGAGCAATTCATAGCCCAATTCATGGATTTTTGCCATGGCAACTGCACATGTGTGCACCCTTGCATTGTCTTGGTGAAAAAGAACTTTTTTCTTGGCCAAATGAGGTCGGTTTTGTTTTCAAATCCTCATTGAAGCGGTCCAATAAGTTGGCATAATATTCCCCATTAATTGTTCTTCCTTTTTGAAGATAGTCAATGTGGATTATCCCACGTGCATCCCAAAAAACAGTCGCCATAACTTTATTGGCTGACAAACCCACCTTGGCCTACTTTGGCGCCGAT
The DNA here is from genome assembly GCA_963565745.1 of Phengaris arion. NCBI lineage: Eukaryota > Metazoa > Arthropoda > Insecta > Lepidoptera > Lycaenidae > Phengaris > Phengaris arion. The sequence goes on from OY751431.1 coordinate 17,836,789, forward strand.
TCACCCTTAGAAACACACTGTTTTGACTGTTATTTGGTCTCTGGTGTGTTGTGATGGATCCATGTTTCGTCCACGGTTAAAAAACACCTCCATATTGTGATTAAACAACGCCAAACCTTCCTGTGAAGTTGTTACACGATTGCGTTTGTGGTCGACTGTGAGAAAACGCGGCACCCATCTTGCGGAAAGCTTTCTCATGCCCAAGTGATCATCTAAAATTGAAACCACTGAGCCATGCGAGATGCCTATGGCTTCCACAATCTCTTGCACTTTTAATCTTCGGTCGGCCAACACCATATCGTGAATTTTTTCGATTGTTTCGGGTGTAGAGACCTCAACTGGGCGTCCAGGACGTTCGGCATCTTCAGTGCTTGTACGGCCACAACGAAATTCAGTAATCACTTTTTTACCATTGAAATCGATGGTGCAGAGTCCCCATAGTATTTATCAAGCTTAGCCTTGGTCTCGGTAATGGTTTTTTTTCGCAAAAAATTATGCTTAATAAGCACACGAAATTCACTTTTTTCCATTGTTTCCTTAAGTTACTGGATAGTCTGATAAAGATAGCTGTAAAACACAAACTAACTGACGCAGCAAGTTCAAATTTTGATAGGAGTCAACTGACAGATGCCTGTTGACAGGAGTAGTGTTGCTTTTTCAGTAAGGAGGTTAGAAATTCAAAAAGTCACGGACTTATTGACCCGCCTTAGTAAAACAGATAGTATAATAATAATATTATAATAATTATTTTTATTAGTGTTTGATTGATTGATTGATATGACTGAAACTTTGCTTTTATATGCATATTGCATTCAGGTAATTGTCGTACACTCAATAGTTTCTAGTCTTTCTAGTTGTTTATGTAAAAATGTATTAAAATATTAATTTATATGAGCCTTTTCAATTTACTATACTTTCAAATAAATATATGTAAGCAAATACCTTATCTATGCAACAAAACTTTGTAAAGTAGCTCGACTACTGCTGTCTATGGTTGATAGACATAATAATATTCCATAATACCATGAATGCTATCACATTTCTGTCTGTAATCGGGACATAAAAACGTCTGGGTCTATTACACTCTATTTAGCCAATATAAGTCCATACACGAATAAGTAAAAATAATATCAATTTGTAACTAGATAATGCAGTTTAATAAAAACCTGGCAATGCAATTTCAACTTTATTAGAACTTATTAAAAGATAAATTTATTTATCGGAGTGTATTAAAGTAAGTAGTTGTAGTGCAATTAAAACAATGTAATATCAACTTTATCATGTCAAGTTAAGGTAGAAAATCTTTTGGTAAAGTATATTAAAGTGAGTAGCGATATCCGATACTCTGTTATTTACGATTATAGTCCGATTGGCGCCCGATTCCAATGTTAACGGATTAGGAGTACTGACGGGTTAACTCCACCAGAGTTACATAGATTTCGGTCGTAAAGATCCCATAATGGCTGTGTAGGGTTAAATCGTATAGGTTCTGGACAGCACAAAAATTCAAATAGATTTTTGACATTTGCCATCGCTACTAGAATTTATGTACAGTCGCCGACAAACTATGTCGTACTATCAAACCTTATTGCCATAGTGATAAGGCATGTGGTACACCGTATTTGTCGACAACAGTACCGTTTCATTGTTGATTTCAGTTCGAAAGTCTAAATGATGATCATAAACATAATTTATACTGTTTATTTTGTCTGATTTCAATAAGTAACCAATAAAAATATTAAATTATTGATTTATATGAACGTTGTATTAAAAAATATTTTTAACCGACTTCCGAAAAAAGGAGGCGGTTATGCATTCGGCTGTATATATATTGTTGTGGGCCGATTTTCAAAATTTATTTTATTGATGTAAAGGATCCCAAGTCCCGTTTTCACCAAAGTGGTGACCTGATGATGGGATTCATAAGGTATCGAAGAAACTCCTCGAAATTTATATGGACACATATGGTGATTTCCACTTTTTCTGAAGTAATCGAAGCATATGCTACCAATAAGTAAGATTTTGCTCCAAGGTATAGCCTTTATCCAAAAGTACTGAACAGGACTCCTGACCCCTTATAGATACATGTTTGGTGATTTCGGCGTTATTTTAAATAACTGCAAGCATATGCCACTATGTCAATTACAGTAATCATCATCATCAACACCATCATCACACCATACATCATCACATTATGATGATATAATAGGTACTTCTCATAGTATTTTACACCGACACGGATATCTTTGAACATTAGTCATTAATTTGCCGTATGTCAACCTATTTGCAGACCTTTAGTCACCAAAGTGGAGACCTGAATGGGGATCAATGACAAATCATAGGAACTCTTTGAAATTTATATATAGTTATTTTGACTTCGTCTGAAGAAGTCCAAGCATATGCTACCAAAAAGTAATATTTTGCTCCAGGGTGTACCCTGGATCCAAAATTACTGAACAGAATTCCTGAGTCCTTATATATACATAATTGGGGATTCCGGCGATGTTTAGTACATGGCAACTGCAAGCATATGTCATCAAACCACTTACAGTAATCATCATCATCATCACCACCATCTTCACAAGAAACACCAACATATTATTTTGATGTTCTATTTCACTGCTCATCAGAGTTTTGTGCACCGATATCAATGCCTTTGAAATTTTGCTATTGCTAAAATTATATTCGTGATCATCATCATTACTATAATAGATTTATTTTTTCCGTCGACTATTACAATAGATAACAATAATTATTTGATAATATAGTATGTAATCAATATCATCACTGGTGATTGTTTAGTAGGTCCACAGATCGGTAATGCTCATTTGGGGAAATACCACGGCCTCTCAGAAAACTGACATAAAATAACGTTTCAGTTTGATTTGCCGAGAGAGTGAGAATAGCGGAGGCTTGTTTGTATTTCGTAAAATATGCTAATAATAATATAAATAAAAAGTGAACATTTAAGCAATTTAAACAAAGTAAAAATGCACAAAAAAGTATGAAATAAAACTCATTTTTTAAATAATTCCCCTTTTTAAATTCGTCTAAAATGTTAACTATTTCTCTACTCAATCCTTATAATTTTTAAGTCGGTACCAGCCCGAACAACATCCTGATAAAACAATATTTTATAGAACTCACGTTCAATTTGGGTGGTCTGGTACCGACTTCAAAATTATGAAGATTTAGTAAAGAATTAGTTAAAATTTTAGACGACATTAAAAGGGGAATTATTTAGAAAATAAATTTTATTTCATACTTTTTTGTGCGTTTTTACTTTGAAAGTCGGTTTTAATTTTTTGTCATGGGTTAAAATTCTGTTGATATTATTGGTACATTTGGTTAAATGAGGACTGCGTAACAGTAAAATAGACAATTAGTTTAATTCAAAAATATATTGGACAAAATAATCTTAATAAGTATTTTTACTAATGTAACTGATTCTACTCTTTGAATACATATCTATATATATATAAAAGAAAGTCGTGCTAGTTACACTATTTATAACTCAATAACGGCTGAACCGATTTGGCTGAAAATTGGTGGCGAGGTAGCTTAGAACCCTGGTTCTAAGCTACCTCGCCACCAATTTTCAGCCAAATCGGTTGACGACGGACGGACAAAGACGGACATAGAATACTTAAGTACCCCGCCGAGTCTGTCTATCTGTATGTTCGCGATAATCTCAAAAACTGCTGAAAGGATTTTCATGCCGTTTACATTTACCGACAGAGTGGTTTCTTAGGAAGGTTTAGGTCGATAATAATTTGCTAAGGTTTTATGTAAATTGTTTGATTTACGAGTATGAAGTTGTCGGAAAAAATCAAGCCGTCTGGGAGCTTGTATCGAAAACGCTGCCTAACCTAACCCGTTGGAGATAAATAACAAAACAATGTATGGTGGGATTGTTTCTCTTTTATAGGTCCGCGATGGCGTAGGGATTTTAAGGATAGGTTACTTTACCCATTCTAAATTAAAAAAAAAAGATCAGAAATAATATGGTATTTTCAGAAGCTATTTAGACGGATACAATTTAATTATGCTTATCTAGGAGATTATATCTAGGAGATATCTTAAAATTAAAAAGTACGTGAGAAAATGTATTATAAATTAAATATATATTTTTACTCTGTGATATTACAAATAGCACTGTACATTTGCTAAAACAGTTTTTTGCCACGAACACTCTCCCACGCGGGCGAAGCTGCGGGCAAAAGCTAGTTTAAATATAAAAATATAATAGCTTTTAATCGATCGCTCCGACTTATTTACAATTTGTCTAACAAAGGTTACACTAGCATTTATAATAAATATCCTTTATTTAACATTCATTTTTGGCCCAGATGTCAATGTGTCTGCTTTTTCAACACCACCCGGTTTCCCAGCAGATTAACGGTGAAGGAGTCGGAATATTAGAGTCGTTCCTTACAAAAATGGGGCTCTAGACTCGACTGAACACTTCTTCTTCTTTTGGCATAGCCTCCCTTGTAATAGGAGCTCAACTGAACACTTATTGCTAATTCTCAGTTTTTGACATCCCCTGTCAAAGTTACTTAAAACCTCACCTGTGAATTACTGTCATGGAAAACCTTTATATTAATGTAACAGAAAAACAATTGGACAATTGATTATAAATTCTAGAGATTTGTTTCCAAAGCAAAAATGCTTATGATGTCTTTTTTTGTGGCCGGCATTTTTACATCCGAGCCCAAACTTGTATGGAGCTTTAATGGTCTTCTTTAAATAGATATGTATAATAATTAATTTATTAATTTAGCCAATTCTTGATTTGATAGATCGTAAATAACCGAGATGGCCGAATTATCAATTAAGGCAAGTGCCAGCTCAGCATCAGCTCATTAATACAACATAAATATTTAAATACTTCTCGCATTTAAAATAACATTAGATTATATCGATATAATGTCTAATCAGCAAAGTAAATATGTAAAACCTTTCATTTTTAGTATACTCCCTTTTTTAACATAATAATACTACTTAGTCTTATAGATTACTATTATTATGACAAAAAACATTAAGTGAATCATATTATGAAATATCAAGTATTGCTGAAATCAAATTTTACGGCCTCTGTGGCTCAGTCCAAGACTAGTAGATAAAATAAAAAACGTCGATATCAGACAAAAGACGAGTCTTAGATGCAGGAACAATGCTCTGCGGACTCAAATGGAAATGGGCAGGCCACATAGCTAGAGCTACAGATGGCCGGTGGAGTGAGCGCATCCTCCACTGGCACCCTCGAGATGGCGCGCGCGGCAGGGGCCGGCCCTGCGCCAGGTGGAGCGACGACATCGTGGACGTGGCGGGCGTCGCCTGGACACGGACAGCCCGCGATCGCAGTACATGGCACAACATGGAGGATGCCTTCACTTATTTTTGGGTGCCCTAATCAAGAAAATTAATTTTGTTTAATGATTTTTGTTGGTTATAATTTAAGGCAAATGAAGGCTATTTTATTTTATTTATTTTAATAACATCATAACCGCCGAAAAGCTGCAAGTTGCAACACATTGACATTTGGCCTCGTAACCTTACATAATAATCATGGTCATAGTTATCGAATAGCCAATGAATAATCAATAACCAATAATTATTATACACCACTAAACTTATATTGGAGTACACCGTGCAGTCGTCGCAAGAAATTTGTAAACAAAATTGGGACAGTGTTCGTGGCAAAAAACTTCTTAAGAAACAATCCCACCACACATTGTTTTGTTATTTATCTCCAACGGGTTAGGTAAGGCAGCGTTTTCGTAAAAGCTCCCAGACGGCTTGATATTTTCCAACACCTTCAACAATTATCGTCATATATCAAACAATTTCCACAAAACCTTAACAAATTATTATCGACCTAAATCTTCCTACTCGGCGGAGCATTTAACTATCCTCCAATCCAATTTTCAGCCAAATCGGTTCAGCTGTGTAACTAGCAACACTTTATATATATATATATACATACATAAAATAAAGCGGTGTTAGTTACACTAATTATAACTCAACAACGGCTGAACCGATGTGGCTGAAAATGAGTGGGGAGGTAGCTTAGAAGCAGCATATATATATATAGATATGCTGGAGTTCAGTCTGAACTTTTGACATGCATGCCTGCAGTCTGATAACGAATTGAAACGAACTGAAAACGACAGAATTGAAACCTTCAAGTTAAATTCGTTTATAACGCAAATATCGTTTTTCTCACCTTAGGGAATAACTTGCACTATTGTTACACCACAATATAAATAATGTACAGTAGACCATCTTCATACTAGACCGCCAGGATCGGCGCACGCACACATACTTATATGACATTTACACGGCCGCTAACGAAGCCTCAAACAGCAGAAGCATGGAGTGTCACACCGCGCGCCGAGCCGCTGCGACGACGACGCGCCAAGTCTTGTCGCTGCATTGAACGACTAACGAGTTTTAGTTAGTTGTGCCGCGACTCTTGCGCACTATCAACGCCTTTTTTGTAGACGTACCAGCCCTAGCGCTCCGCTCGGTCACGCTCAATCGTAGGTAAAAATTTCAAGGACTCGTCGTTTATATTGTGGTTACACTTTGCAATATTGTAAAGAAATCTTCATTCAAATAGATGAAAAACCACTGCAGTGAAGCAATTAAATAACTTGTTGACATTAAGAATCACTTCCTCGTAAACATATTTTATAACAAGTCTATTTTTACATATAAAAAACCAATCATATATCATTATATTAATACGTGAAGCAATATAACGTTGTATTCCTTTATTTAAGAATATTATGCAAACGGATAAGTATGAAATATGGCACAGTTAAAGTTCATATGGAGGTGGAGTGAACGTGCCTAATATTTTTTATAATAACGCTTAAAAATTACACACACAACCTCAGATTAAGTATTCACGCTTCCATGCGTTTGATACAATTTTGTCACACGCTGTCGTGTGTTAATGTGTCTTCAACATTCAGTACACAACATATACATTTTTATTTCGTATCTAAAAATCAAAAGAACCCTCATAAATAACACTAGAAATAATACATATCAAATTCTCTACCCTTTCTTTCTCTAATAATTATGTATATATTAACAGATGCTGATCAATATGCGTCACTATTGGAAAAAAAGCGGTTGGAAATGCTTATAATGTTTATTTTACACCTGTTAACTTGTCCATCGTAAAATATTTTGAGTTATGTTTTACTGTTTGTCCATTGATGCCCGGATTCATGTTAAACTGTGTCATTACATCACTACAAATCATAGACCTATATATTATAGACGAGGCATTTTGAGGCAAGAAGTGTCCACAATTAAACTGCCCTACTTTTGGGGTTGTTTGGGGCAGTTGACATTTTGACATTTGCTTTTCTCAGTTTAATCAGTCCGCATATAATTTGAGAAAATATTCTGAAATCAAGGCTGCGTAGCTTTTTCTTATGTGATGATTTTTTCTGTCAAATTCACTTCATATCGTATGCCCATCCTAAGAATGCTTACACACGTACCGATTTGGTCTGGAGCAGACCATAATGATTCAGCTCTATTGTATTAGAAGAGAATACTATTTACAGTGCATTCCGATTTTTGTGCAGTGTTCCAAGTTCCAACTCTCAAAAATATTACTCCCCCATACTTAAATAAACTGATAAATAAAAATCAAAAATACTCTTCGGTAATATTATTTTTGTGTCCTTTTTACATTAAAAAATACTTTCAAAATTTTATTTTCTACAGGTTGACTTTTCAAATCGCTTGTTGATATAACAGTTAAATAGCTTAATTTAATTAAAAACAAGAAATAAATACAGGAATACAATATATCATATAATATATAATATGTAATCTCGAGGATATTTTTCCCAAATTTTAGGGAGAAACTCCTAAGTTGGCAACCAAATCCGTAGACTGTTAAATCTGTACGTATGTTAAAGCTATTAGTTTTGAAATCATTATGCTTAAATATCTGACCGGAGTGTACCTCATACCTAGAATCCAGCTATTATGTGGATCAATAAAAATTCGTTATTCAAATTGGCCGCACATGCTGAAGGCGGCGCTAGTGGGGTCAAAGTTTGTTATAAATCACACAACCATTCCAAAACGTTGTTGTTACGAAATTCAATCAGATATTAATGATTTGATAATTGTCGGTTAGGTATCTGTTATTGGACTTTCATAATTTAGCTGATTAAAAGTGTAGCCTCAAGCCTTTCTCAACCAACGGAATATTCAATATATTTTTCAAATCGAACCATCAATAAACTCTTGCGCATTTAGAAATTGTAGATAAATAATAATTTATTCAAGATTTACTAACCTTTTTTCCTTTTCGCACTACGTCCGATCCGAACCCGTGAAAATACGGTTCGGAAGTAGTTAATACTATTACAGATTTCTATATATTATATATATATATATATATATATATATATATATATATATATATATATATATATATATATATATATATATATATATATATATATATATATATTATACTCCGTCCCGATTTTATGTTATCTAAATGTAAATAAAAAATTTAAATTCGACCAAATTAAGGTGTTGTTGTTTTTCTTTATTGCGGGCACAGGTGCGACACTCTACAAATAACAGCTCGAGCACCGATCAATGTCAGCCATGTTGACGTGAGCCTAAGGTTGACACCTAAATAATTTTAAGCGTCGCGTCAGACAAATATTATATATCATAAATATTGTAAAAATATATTGTCAATTATGTCAAAGCACGAAACGACCAGCGGCCGTGAACGAAAGTCCTGACTGGAAAAAACTCACGCCTCGCTCGCCGTGCGTACACCCGGCATACGTCTAGCCACGCACATATGGCTGCGAACTGTCAATCGTGTAAATCTATCGAATTATTTGTTGGAGGTGAGTAAGTTTAAATTGGAAGCATTATAGCCGTCCTGCTTTGTTTACATTTGGATTACATTGAATCGGAACGAAGTATACGTTTAATCTCATAATTTCGTATTTTCACGGGTTCGGATTCGGACCGTAAAGGAGCAAACGAATTACCAAATGATATGCAATTACACACAAAATAAACTACGAAACACAACTCCCTAAATTTGTACAACAAAAACTGACTCTATATTTGTACCTACAATGTTAGAACACTGAAAAATGAATATAGAATGTTAGAATTAAAAAATGCTCTGATAGACGTGAAATGGGATCTTCTCGGGCTTTGTGAGGTCAGAAGAGATGGGTACAAAATTGAAGAAAATAAATGGTGTATTTTTTGTTATTATGGTGAAAATAAAGGTCAAAAAGGTGTTGGATTCTTAATAAAAAAGAACTACCGAACAAATATATTAGAACTCAATGGCATCTCAGAAAGGGTAGCGCTGCTTAATATAAAGATAAATAATTTAACAATTTCACTCATATAAGTATACGCACCTACAGAACAAAGCACCGATGTAGAAATAAACAACTTCTACTTTGATGTCACTAAAGCACGTCAAAAAGCCAGCAAAAATATAATTATACTCGGAGACTTCAACGAAAATATAGGTGTACAGACAAAACACACAATATCTCCATTTATATCTCCTTACGGCTCGGGTTTAACAAACGAAAGAGGCGATATTGTTTGAAAATATCGCCTCTGGCTAAAATTTTTTGCCATGGAAGAAGAACTTACAATTATAAACACAAAATTCAAGAAAAAAGAGAGTCAAATATGAACGTGGTTATCTTTCGACGGTCTCCTAAAAATGAAATAGATTACATATTATCAAACATGAATCTTACCAACATAGAAGTCTTAAGAAAAATACCTTACCCTTCGGACCACAGACTCCTAAGAAGCACCCTTGAACTAAAAGAAAAAAAGAAGAATAGAAAAAACTTTACTAAACAAACATCGAAATTATTCATAGAGAACGAAAAATCAGATTATAAGCAATCACTAAAAGAAAAAATAACTAAATATATAAATATAAACATGCCCACCTCTCAAATCTACAATATTTTTGAAAAATAAATAAGAGATAGCTTGGATGAAAAAAAAAGCGCGAACCCGATGGATTTTTTTTATTATTCATCTGATATAAAGCAACTTGTTGAAAGAATACACCATTTGCGAATTTTAGAAAATAAGACAATGGAGGAAAATTCCGAATAAAAATAGTTGTACAAAAATATAACATTGAAGATTCAAAACGAATATGACCATTACAAATTAAAAAAAAAAAAAGATATGGATAGAAAAAACACGTGGAATTAAAAGATGTCAGAAATCGTTAAATAGTATCAAACAATAGAATCCAAAGTAAAAAGACTGAGAAGTGCACTGGAAACAGAGGTCAGCCTGTTTCTGTCGCCAACGATTTTTACAAGAATTTGTATAAAAGTAAACACAAGAAAAGCTTAGATCCAAAATGTATGACTGACGCGGAGACAGACACGACAAACCAGTTTACTGCCAAAGAAATATACCTGGCTATTATACGTCTAAAGAACAACAAAAGTCCTGTAGTCCAAAAGTAGCCAACTACAGACCAATTAGTTTGATGTCTTCTCTTAGATATATATTGTTCTCTCAGTGTATTCTAACAAAAATTGGACCAAAAATAGATAGCAAGCAGGCCCTAAAGCAGGCAGGTTTTAGGTCTGGATTCTCAACGACAGATATTTAAGTTGTTAGCCAGGTCATTGAAAAATATAAGAATTTAATGTACCTATTTATATATATTATATTTGGCTATATTTGGCTTTTGTCGACTACCAGAAGGCTTTTGACACTGTGTAGCACCAATCAATTATAAAAGCTCTACATTACCACCACATTGATAAGACATATTAATATAGCGACATAAATATGAACATCTACGAGAATTCTAAAAACAGAGTCAAATTGGACAGGACTTGACCGTACTTTGAAATAGGTTCTAAGCGTGAGACAGGGATACCCTCTATCTCCAAAAACTTTAATAGCTGTTCACGAACTCGTTCTACACCATGTACACTGGGTTGAATCTGGTATCAACATAAACAACATATCTAAGTCACCTGAGCTGGAAAAAATGCTTAATAATCTACATCAAAAGAGCAAAACGTTGGCCTAGAGCGATACATTTTTAGAAAATTAAAATAATGACTAATCATACTATAGAAAGACCGTTTTATATAGACAGACATGAAATAGCGTATTTTGCCTAATATATTTATCTTGGAAAACATTCATGGTACAGACGGTGAAGAGATAGAGAGAAGGATATCTAATGCATGGGACCGCTACTGGAGTTTTAAGCATATTTTCAAGTCAAAATGCCAATAAAATATAAGAAAGACCTAATGTATGCGTGCATTCTACCTTCACTAACTTACGCTTGCAAACATGGTATTTAACAGAACAAAATACGAAAAGGATTCAAGTCTATCAAAGAGCTAAGGAACGAAGTTTATTAGGGATAAAAACAAGAGACATATACAGAAATATCTACATCAGAGATCAGACTAATATACGGGTGGCGATAGAACACGTACGAAATATCAAATGGAGATGGGCAGGTCACATTGCACGATGCAAGGATAGCACGTGGACAAGATCGACAACCGCATGACAAGGATGTTTACTGGTCGGATCATTTACCAATACTAGTCGTGTGTAATTTTAACTTAATCAGAGTAAAAGTCAATCAGGCTTCAAGTAGCTCGTTTAGAAAAATAGTATAGGGACAGAGGGACTTAGCACAAGTAGTAAATTATTTTGCCCTATGACAAAAAGATTTAAAAGATTTTGTTTTCTTCTTCAGACCTTAGATCTTGTGCCGATAAGATATGTACCATGTATAAAGTGTAAGATAAAATGTATAGCCGCTTAATTTTTATATTGTTGGAAGCGTCAATAAACAGTTTATGTAATAGAAATAAAAGGCATAAATATGTAACTATTCATGCCTGTTCCATCGAACAGGCATGTCAGCGATGCTCACAGGAGGGACAGACAGTGGCTTTTACATGGAAAACCCAATAGTGGATATATTTATACGAATACGATAGAATCGTGTAGGTATGTAGGTATTTAAATTGAAATTAAAATGGGGCCAGAAAAAGGACAACAAATTAAAATGGATAGATGAACCTAATAGCAAAACACCATAAAAATAAATATTTTAAAAAATGGTGGTAGTGCACGAAAAATTTTAACGCCGGATCGAGCCATCCTGTTAGTATTGGTGACAGCCATGATTCAGAGGAGACAGCCGATTCCTTTGGCCGCTATTTTAAAATTGAGTCGCCGCTGTCAACGGCGCCGCAGGAGCGTGATGCTAAGTGTAATTCTGGGAACCTAAGTATAACATTTATAGCTAGACAGGTTGCATCTGTCATCAAATCCGTGACTAGAGGAAGGTCCCCGGGACACGATGGCCTTAGCATCGAGCACCTGGAACACGCCGGGGTGCACCTGCCGCGAGTGTTTTTCATGCTCCTCTCTCTGTGTGTGGGTCATTGTTATCTGCCTAAAGACTTCATATACTAACGACTGTAGTCGTTGTACGTATTGTGAAAGATAAAACAGGAGATGTGTTGGATACGAGGGCGGCAATGAAAATTTCGGGAATCAAGGAAGTGACACAACATTACTATTTAAAAATGTATTTATTGCTTTTCGAAGTATTCTCCGCGAAATTTGATACATTTTTCCATACGATGGAACCAATCATTGAAGCAACCATTCCATTCGGAAGTTGGGGTCTCCAAAATGGCCGTTTTGTAGGCGTCCACAGCTTCTTCAGGTGATGAAAATCTCTGACCACGCAATTTACTCTTTATTTTAGGGAAAGTATAGAAATCATTAGGGCTTAGGTTGGGGCTGTACGGCGGATGGTCTTATAATTCTATGATTTCTTGCTCTAAAAACTCTTTTGTTCTGTGCGCGGTGTGAGAACTCGCATTGTCGTGATGGAGGATGATGCGGCGGTTGCAGTTCTCTTTACGGAGTTCAGAAACGACCTGTGGCAAACAAATGTTAGCATACCATTCTTCATTAACCGTTCTTTGTCCCTCAAGAGGAATAGTCGCAACATGGCCGGTTTTGGAGACAAACGTGGCCACCATTTTTTTTGCAACATTCCGTGAACGAACAATTTTTGTTGGCTTTAACTCATTTTCGAACACCCAAACTCGTGACTGGTTTTTTGTTTCGGGTTCGTACGCGTATATCCAGGATTGACGACCTGATACGATGTTGTATACAGCATTTGAGGATCCTGCGTGGGGAATCTTTCGAGAGTTCTGACGCACCAAGTTACGCGAGCCGCTTTTGCTCTTCACAGAGCAAATGCGGTATCCATCGGGAAAACAACTTTTTTACACCTAATTGTTCATGCAAGATTATTTGTATTTGACTCATGCCAATGTCTAAAGTTGCCTGAATTTCGCGGTATGTCACATGTCGATCTTCCTCAATCAGCTTACGCACAGCATCAACATTTTCTTGGGTGACTGCAGTTTTTAGACGACCTTGACGGGTATCATCACTGAGCTTGACACGTCCACGTTGAAATTCAGCAAACCAGCGATAAATTGTGGTTTTGGATGGGGCTTCATCACACTGTTTTTGTGTTAAACCACTTCGAAAGTCATAATAAATCATCGCTCTAGAATTTTCTCGAGTCAATTCCATTTTCTCAACGACTAAACAAGTTTGACAAGACCTTGTGACAAGACCGAGAATCTTTTTTTAAATAAATAAACGGTATTCGATTTTTAAAACCAAGGAGTTTTAAATTAAAAAGATTTTAATATGATAGGAACAGTGGAAATATTCCATTCCCGATACTTTTAGTGCAGCCTATGTATTTCTAATTACAGACCGATATCCTTGGCGACTATTGTCGCCAAAGTGTTGGATAGCTTGCTTGATAACCATTTATACAATTTACAAAATTTATACAACTAAATGACGCACAATTTCCGGATTTCCCGGAATTACCAATACCCGGATTATCAACAGAAAGCGCGATATTATGTCTCAAACAAAATGTCCAAAACTACACATATAGAAACTCACCAGCTTAGGTATGCTATCTATATATATGCTATCTAGACCTGTCAATAGCATTTGACATGGTATCATAATATAATATACTCGTACTATGGCAGAAATTAAAATGTGAAACCAGCTTATCGAATGACGTCATATCTATTTTAAATATCGGTATGGTAATCAATTAAACTGTGTCCGATGGGCGGATGTGTGTTCGCAACCCTAAGGGTTAAAGTGCGGGGTGAGGCAGGGGAGATTACCTCACCTTGTCTATTCAACGTGTATTGCACTTATTGAGGAGCTCAGTTGCACAGATGACGGGTGCCATTTAGGTAATGCGTTCGTAAACAACATAAGCTACGCTGATGACATGGTGCTGCAGAGGAGCACTGAGAAAACTGTTAGGGATTTGTGAACGGTATGCATACGCCCATGGACTTAGGTACAATGGTACGAAAAGTGAGTTCATGGTTTTTAAGTCAGGTAAGAAAAGTTATGACACGAACGTGTCTATTAAATAATGTAACACTGCACTTAAAAGAGTTAGCCAATTAAAGTACCTAGGTCACTGGATCACCGATAATCTTAGAGATGACCTAGACATGGAGCGGGAACGGAGGGCGTTGGCTGACCGATGCAATATGCTGGCCCGCAGATTTACACGCTGTAGCGGAGACGTTAAAGTGACCTTATATAAAGCGTACTGCCAATCTTTTCACACGTGTAGTCTGTGGTCCAGCTACACGCAGAGGTCATACAATGCATTGAGAGTTCAATACAACAACGCATTCAGGGTGCTGATGGGGTTGCCAAGTCTTTGTAGTGCGTCAGGCATGCTGGCTGGGCGCAAGTAGACGACTTTTTGCTATAATTAGGAAGCGCAGCGCCTCGCTGCTGACGAGGCTCCGAGCTAGCACTAACAGCATCCTGATGGGGATAGGTGGGACTCTGTATTACTCAGGCACGTGATCGGTCTACATGCGCCCGTAGCACAGCGCATGCTCATGTGATCCTCCAGTGTCTGAGTAATTTATGTTTTTCATATATAGATAAAATTGTATGTCCTAATAATAATTATTAATCATAGTATTTCAAATAATGTCTAACCTACTGACATAGCTTCTAAGGAAAAATTATTACTAATCTACTAATAAATCATATGGGCAGTACCTAACTGTCTGAAATAATTTATTTGTTTACTTTCGACTGTGTGCGTCATCTTGATTTCACAAGACTAAATATGAGGCGGAGGGCAAATATCAAAATGTTAAGATGACAAATATCAAACCTAAATGGCCCCAAACAACGCCAAAAGTAGGGTAATTTAGGTGTTAGAACACTTTTTGCCTAGACGTGCCTGGTCTATTTTATATACTTCTATGGTTAGTATTCATTTGGCGAAATACAACGTAAGGCCGAGACTATATGATCCGAAATCCGAAAGGCCGGGGAAAATTCAGTGTATTGAAGGTAGAACTCTGCGCTAATACAATAGATATGAAAATAAAAGTGTCTTTTGTGTGTTTTTGTGAATTTTTAAGTGAACTTTCCCCGGCCTTACGGATTCCGGACAATATAGTCGCAACTCGCAACCTAAGCGCTACATCACGCCCGTTTTCACTGAGGCTTGAGCGGGGGTATCCGTGTCGTTACTGTACCTGTTGTCCATAGAGCTCCAGGATTAGTGCAGTTGGAATAGGGTTGTGTGAAATACGGCGGCGGCGGGTCGTCCATTAGGCGTTGGTACGTAAATCATATTCACGTGACGCATAATTAACTAAAACCGTTCCATGTACGGTCGGCAAAAGAAGAAACGAAATGCCACCTTACTGCCCACAGCTTCGCACGGGTTATGGATTTTTTTTTTTGAATTAGGAAACGAGTAGACGCTTAATGGTAAGCGATTGTACCCGAACATGGACACAACACCAGAAGAGTTACAAGTGAGTTCGCAGTCCTTAAAACCCCCAACATGGAGAGTTACGGCACCGGTAACCACACTCACTCGGCGAAACACAACGCAAGCGTGATTTCACGCCAGTTTTCTGAGATGCGGTGGTGTTTATCCAGTCGAACCGGTCTATTTGTGCCGAAGCATGACTTCTCACGTTAAATTTTACTTATCCTACCTCTTTGGTCTATTGTAACGCTTGTATTTTTAAAAGGGTATAATTTATTTGAGTGTTTTTGAAATTACAGGTCAAAATTATATTTACATTGATAGGTAAGTGTCAGATAGCTTAAGTGCATGTTTTGGCTCTGTCACTCGATACTATTTTTAATTAGAATAATGTGAAACAGACCCTTAGTATTAGCACAGATTACTAAATAGTTACTACGGAAGTATTACTAGAATTATATTGTGTACAAACTAAAAATTTAAGCGTAGGCACCTACTTTTCCTCACTGAGTTTCTACTACGTAAAGTTCCTCAATCACGAAAGCCGGAATCGGTTTTAGGGTACCCTTTAAAAATACCGGAATCATGCTGACCGTACCCAAACAAATTTATAGCCTTACGACCTAGGTAATAAAGGTTTAGAACAATTTTATTAGCTGAATATCTGCCCACCCAGGTGGTATCCAGGATTAGATTTACAACGCTATCCGCTGGACATGGAGAGTAAGGCGGAAACGTCATCACTAAAATTGTTTAAGGAGATGTAAATAATAATAGTAAAGATTTTGGTACCTAGTATATGTATGTATGTATGTTTGTTCCACTGTAGCGTCTAAACTACTGGTCCGCATTTAATAAATTAGGTGTCAATAGATTCGTCACAATAGCCCGGGTAACATAGGCCATATAATTTACGTAGTTGGATTATAGTTTTTTTTTTAATAGTTAGGTATTCACAAATATTTAAAATTGTCATGAACATGGTGAGGTATAGCGTTAAATAAATATCAATAAATATTATCCAGGTAAAAATTGTGCTTAGATTAGTTAATCCTTCTGTTATTACGACAGTACTTCTATGATTACGACACTACTTCTGTTATTACGACAGTACTTCTATTATTTTACAGCTTCTGTGGTCCAATGGCTAAACCATTGGACCACGGAAGCTGTATAAACCGTAAGCTTGGCTCACGAATCGGAGGAGGCTGGTCACCTGATTGTCTGTCAAGAAATATGATCCGTGCGTCAGATGAGCATGTAAAAAGTCAGTCCTGCGCCTGATCTCTCGCCAGTCGTGTCGGTTATCCGTCCCACTAGGTTTCGTGAGTAAGGAAAGAGAGAGTGCCCTTATGTACTGCGCACACACTTGGGCACTATAAAATAACTCCTGCGTAGCTGGCCTGGTTTCAATGAATCCAGCGACCATCTCCGAAATCGCTGTGGGTCTATATTAGCTGTTATATTATTGCGAATAAAATAAAACCTTGATGATTGGAAGCATTTTCAGTGTTTTAGTGACTCACACAAGTCAGGTCATGTCAGAAACGGTCCATTATCAGCTATAAAAATCGCCATTCCACAGATTGAATGCGTTCAAAGGGGTAAGCACGAACAATTGACAAGTACGCATTCGTAAAGTTATCGAAAGAGAATTGTATTAAAATTTGTAATTGGCTTTTTTGTAAGCTATCTTAAAGCATTTTGTATTATTCTTTAAGCTGTAAGCCACCCAGATAAAATAAAATAAAATTGATATTACGAATACGTAGTTATCAATTGTTTCTGCTCGGGCTACAGTACAAAATTTCACTTCATTACATCTATAAGGACACAAAGTAACCGTAATAAAATGCCAAGGGACCCGATATAGTCGCGAAACCATTAAAGCGACATAAAGGAGATATTATAAATGTCAGTCAATGTATACGACCGGCGGTTTTGATAAACAGGGATTTACTATCAGTAGCCATTATGTATTCACTTACATTGTCAAACATTGTATACAAGGTATGGCTTGTAATGTAATGGTATCAAATTTTAATAGGATCTCAGTCTGAGATCTTATACTGTAAACGAGAAAATCTTGTATATAATATATATAATTGGAATCTCGGAAACGGCTGCAAGTATTTCTATGTAATTTAGTATAAAGGGAGTTTTTGGGGAGAAAAATCGATCTATATAGATCTTATCCCTGGGAAATTGTGCACTTTTAAGTCATATAATATGTTTTTTACTTTCGCCGCGTAATATGATGTGAGTGATTTCGGTTTCTAGATGTCAAATTCGTTTGGTGGCTTTGTGGTTGGTTAGCGATTGACTTTTTGCGTTGTTGGCAAATTGGTGCCTCGGGTTCGAATCCCAGTCAGACGAATATTTTTGTATTTTTTTTTCATTTCTTTTTAATCATACAAATATTCGACAAAATATACATTTGAGATTTTTTTTTTCTAATTAATTTTTTTTTCGTTCTACTAAAACTCCGAGCAAAGCTCGGTCTCCCAGGTCCTTATGACAACGCAAATGGTTTCTAATTTCTTTGAGTTGAAGACTTTAAACGTCAGATATAATTTTATATATTTAATGAGATAAGTTTCTGAGTATCGGCACATATCGGCCTATTATTTATTATTAGATTAAGGTCAACCAAAAATTACTGACAAATGTTTTTTATTGACGTTATCGACGCAAAACGTGGGGTGTTCAATACACATAAAGTGTACCTGCTTGACACTATGTAGAGATGCAGCATCGCTCTGCATCCTCTATCGGTTATGATACGGGGAGTGAAGAGCGTATTCATCTTTGAAAGGCCGGCATTTGCGACTCCTCCGGTGTTGCGGAAGTCCATAGGTGACGGCGCTTTCCATCAGGCGATCCGTCTGCTCGTTTGCCCCCTATATTTCATAAAAACCGGTCAAGTGCGAGTCTGACTCGCGGACGAAGGGTTCCGTACAAACGTCAAAAAAACATGTTTACTGTATGGGAGCCCCACTTGAATATTTATTTCATTCTGTTTTTAGTATTTTATGTTATAGCGGCAACGAAAATACGGCACATCATCTGTGGAAATTTCAACTTTCTAGCTATCACGGTTAAGGAGATACACCCTGGTGACAAGACAGGTACAGACGGACGGACAGCGAAGTCCCAGTAATAGAACCCCGTTTTTACCCTTTCGGTACGGAACCCTAAAAAAGAGCAGCCTTCAGCTCCCCAGGACGCTAACATCAACACAGAACCAGTACTATAAATACTAAAAAATGTATTAATCCAGCGAAACATTAAAATTCCATACATTTGACACATTTTGATTTGTTATTATTGTCGCCCGCCGCCGTTTGTCATCGGAAAACGAATCTTATTACCATAGCAATGGGGTATAAATCGCAATTAATGTGGTCCTGTCCGTCCACCCGGTGTAAATTGCCCGGGCCTACTGGTACTCGAAGACACTGAGCAATAACATCCTCCACACCACGTACATTTTACACCTACCCACTTAACAAAACACGGTATCCGCTTAAAATGAACATTAGCTCGTTGCAATAGGAGCCAATGTGATCGCATACTTAGGGTTGTCAAAAAGAAAATTTTATGTACATTTTGGTAGTTGCATTTTACACCTTATTAGGATGAAAATAGGGTGAATTATTGATGTTTATAGTTGGAACTGTTGTCGTATAGTCCAGGGCCCGCTGCGGGAATCGAGTCAATTGATTTATACCTACAAACGCGGCTCGGTATTAATTCACCAATAATTTGTCATTGGATGTGAGAAGGTGGTATATTGTTCGTCTCGGCGCGAAATAATAATGATAATATGTATTACTTTGTTGGAAACCACCCAGAACGTTATTTATACGGCTACGAGGCTAGAATTAATAATTCACCCATTATAGCCTAGGGTTATCACATGCGAGCTGGCACGTCTTTAGGCTTTCTTTATGGGCTTTATTATTATCTGGAAAGACTAAGATTGCAAGATCCCTAACGGCTAAATTGAAACGGCCAAGCGCGAGTAGGACTGGTGCACGACGGGGTTCCGTACAAAACTGCAAAAAAAAAAACACGTTTGTTGTCTGGGAACCCCCATAAAATTTATACAAACCATTATAGCGGCAACAGAAATACATCATCGGTGAAAATATCAACAGTCTAGCTATCACGGTTAAGAGATACAGCCTGGTGACAGACAGACGGTACGGAACCCTAAAAAATATTACGTCTGACTTTCTGCTAGTGAATATAAAGGGATATCCGCTCCGTCCCTGTAAGCCGTCTATACCCGGGAAATAGTGGGGAACACCACTATTTCTCCACTACTGGTGGACATCGGTAACAGACCCTGTTAGCCGGGGCTATCTTATTGATAGTCAAGATATTTTTCGGATACCGATGCGAAATGATTACTTTTTTTATTTTTAACGCATAATTCGTCTAAGGTACGTTAGTAATCTTTGTCGATTTGTTCAATCTTCGATTAAGTGGCAGATAGAAGGTAGTTTATTTCACGGCAACCAGACTCCCAATTCTCGTAATCAACTTACATTTTACTTTTATTGAATTATAAATGAATCGTCTTTATATCATAAACTGATTTTTGGAGTTTGGACCAATCAAAACGGGTTTGGCGTTTATGATAAGTCCTGTACCTTTTGCAATTTTAACATTATATTGAGACTGGATCGTAACTATATTTTTGCAGGATTTAATTAGCAGAATCGATCCGCAGAGCAAAACAAAAAATTTCTAACATTAAAAAATGTATTAGATGGCAGACAGCCCTTAAAATAATATCATTGCAAGTATATAACAATATTAACACGTAACTCCTTAAGAGCCACTCAGGGCTAATAATAATAGTATCTATGGACGCTTCACACCACGTCAGTCTGGCCCCGTGCTAAGTACCCGAAGAACTTGTGTTACGGGGACTAGACAACGGGAAGTGTATTTAATACTTTTAAACTATACATATATTTAAGATTTTTATTATATAATGCATATATTTAATACAACATCTATGACCCAGGCATACAGAAAACTTTTAGTTCCCTCAGCGGGATTAGAACCCGCGACCTCCGGCTTGAGCACCGACTAGCTCAACCACTGAGCCGCAGAGGTCGTCTAAAGTATTTACATTACATTTCAGTATCAGGTACCTCTCTAAATAATAGACTATTTCCTCCTATTGACAGAGCTGTTATATTAAGTAATGATAATAATGATCAACAATCTTATCTGTCCAGAATTTTGGAAGATATTTGGACGACCTTTGTAAAAAGCTTTAACCTGTGTGACACCAATATTATGTCATCATAATATTATCATGTTTAGTTGTTTACACTACTAATACTACGTAACTTCCAAAACACCACGCTACACTACACACTTTCAATAATTACATTACTATTCTACATTATTATTTACACACACAATACATATATTTCCTTAACAAACCATATAGCTATAAAATTTATCACTATGCAAGAATGTCTCAGAATACAAATAATGTTTTCATAAGACTCCCTTAAAAAGAAAAACTATTATAAATCATAGGTACTATACTACCAGAACTATACATACATACTTCATAATATCTATTACTTTTAAAATTCAATACACATAATATTAATCTTCAAAATTATCTAGATAACATCAATATTTCTGACTCCAAAACCTGCTCGATTGAAGGCACCTAAAACTCACTTCAACAATAATTCAATATAATATTCACTCAAAATATTAGAAGCCTTACCGGTAATAGTGGTCTCCAGGTGCTCCTCTCGAAAGCAAACATATCGTGGGATTCTATTGTTCTGACGGGGTGTCGCCTACATCATTCTTCAATTTTCCCCAAGCTGCATATAATTATTTACAAAATGATGGCGTGGTCGGTTACTACAATAGTGACCTGTCCGTAACTGTTCATGAACCTATTGTACCTAACGCTAACTGTATCGTGATGACTACTGATATCGCCGTTTTTGCAATTTATCGGTATCCATCAACATATTATATTATTAGGGACTTCTTGGACTCACTGAACTTAGTTTTAAGAAAACTTTCCTCTTAAAAAACAATAATACTTGTAGGAGACATAAATATAAACATTGGACAAAATACCTCTGATTTACGCTCCCATTACTATTTGGATCTCTTAGCAAGTCACGGAATGCTCCCAGCCCATACTTTGCCCACGCGAAACGGTATGTCCTGCTTAGATCATATCATTTTAATCTATCTATTTTAATATAATAATCTAAATATCATTTAAAAACAATAAGAAAATCCGCCTGCTTTGTTGCTGACACATCTCTTACAGATCATGATAGTTTCTTACTATATATCCAAAAATCCACTCAAACCCCTAAATTACGTCGAAATAAAATGATGATGAATTTTCAATCTTTAGAAACCGACTTTAAAAAAATGTTTTTTCCCCAGTTTTTGAAGCACACGAATTAAACCAATCTTTCAATGTTTTTGAAGTCTTAGTGAAAAAATGTATAGTATCAAATTCCTTACTAATATTTACATAAATTGTTTCTCAAATCGAAAGCACATGCTAAATAAGCCCTAGATCACTCCTGGTCTCATATGTTGTATGAAAACCAGAGATAATCTACATAAAAAACATTAAGGAGACCCTAATAATGAAACCATAAAAATTACATATATAAGATACAGAAACTCTTGCAAGCGCACACTTAGAAAGCTCAAAAATAACTATGACAGGGAACAAATACAAAAAGCAAGTAATGATAGCAGATTGCTATGGAAAACTATACGCAAATGCACTCATACCGAAAAAGAAAAAGGGGTTCCAAAAGAAGTACTTACAAACTGTAATATCATAAATGATGTAAATAAGGTAAATAAATATTTTGTACACGTCGGGGCTTCGCTAGCTCAAAAATTTAAATTACAATATCAGATAGAAACTGTCATCATCATGAAAGGCATCATCAAGTGTATAATTCATTCGTCATCTTACCTACCTATGAACATGAGTTAAAAAAAAAAATCGAATCTACGAACAGACTGTGCTAAAGGGCATGATGGAATTTCCAGTCTCATATTAAAAAAAACTCGAATATCTTTATTGCACCGTTGGTACACATTTTTAATATTTCTCTATCTACTGGTATTTTCCCAGACTCATTTAAGTTTGCCCAGGTATCTCAAATTTACAAAAGTGGAGCTAGAGACCGTGTCGAAAACTATAGGCCAATAGTTGCCTATTCTTTCAGCACTATCAAAAGTATTGGAGTATATTTGTACGTCTCTACGTCTGATGTGGTTCATGATCTGACAGATTTCATCGTAAACGGATTGGATATATATAGTTAAGATAAGATATATAGATATAGCTATTATTAACGAGCTCCTCGTTGAACATGGTGTCCCACAAGGTAGTATTCTAGGTCTTACACTGTTCTTAATATACCTAAATGATTTATGTAATCTGAAACTGCCTTGCGGGAGATTTACTTATGCAGATGATTCGGCTCTTATTTTTAGTACCAACACATGGGAAGGGATATTCAGTACTGCCCAGAAGGGTTTAAGCAGCGTATTGCAATGGCTTAACAATAACCAACTCACAATGAATGTTAAGAAAACCAAATATATTCCCTTCTTCATTAAAAAACCAACACGTTCACAGTACGGTTCTAATACTTTAATATGTATATAATACATTAAAATATGTAACTGTGAGTTTCTGTCTAGTACCGATTGTATTAAATACTTAGAAGTCCATATCGACATTAAGCTATCACATGAATACCACCTTGAATCGCTATCTAAAAAACTCCGCAAACTCTTATTTTTGTTTAGCCGCTTAAGAAACATTGCTGGCGATTGCCTCTTTAGGACAGTTTATCTTACCTTAGCTCAATCTCTCATAAAACTA
Source organism: Phengaris arion (assembly GCA_963565745.1). Classification (NCBI taxonomy): domain Eukaryota; kingdom Metazoa; phylum Arthropoda; class Insecta; order Lepidoptera; family Lycaenidae; genus Phengaris; species Phengaris arion. The sequence goes on from OY751431.1 coordinate 17,860,653, forward strand.
TTTATATACTGCATCACTATTTGGGGAGGCTGTGCAAAAACGAAATGAATACATCTCAAGAGAACTTAGAGAAGCATACTAAAGGTTGGATGGAAACTACATATTCTAAGCTCTACAACCAAGCTATATAGTGATTGTCGCATCTTGACAGTACGTCAACTTTACATTTTACACCTCGTCCTAAAAATTCATCACTCTTGTAAATACAACATTAGTCCCTTTTCCGACTCCCATCACAGAAAATATAAAGTTTGCGCAACTTTTCGTTACAATACCAGCTTTGCCAAAACTGTTTTACGGGAGGATTTTTATACAACAAAATCAACAAGCTTCTATCTATTTACAACCTCAACAAAAACACACAGACTCACAAAATATACAATAATCTATAAGCTAAATACTTAAGTTGCCGTGAAATTCATTTATAAAAATTTGTATTGTTATTTATTTCTTTTCTCTACACGTTTAACTTGTTACTTACTGCTTACTTAGTTATAATAATATATGTCCGGGTGGTACAGGAGCCTGTTGATCACACAGGTTACATCCTAGCACAGACACCAGTCTCTCAGTCAGTATAAAATGTACTGTGTGTTGTGAGAGAAATAGATAAAATTTGAATTTGTATCATTGTTATCATAATATTATCATTGTCGTGTGACACAGGTGAAAACTTTTTACAAAGGTCATCCAAAAATCTGCCTGAAGTATAAGGGTCAGCTCACACCAAAATTGAAATCAAAATCAAAATCAAAATCAAATTGTTTTTTTAATCAAAATTGGTATTTTTAAATACTCTTTTTGAACGTCGATACTACGTCATGCCTACCACCGGTTTGGGAACTAACCCAGCGAGAAGAGCCGGCAAGAAACTCGTCTGGGGCCATCTTTTACTTTATTATCTTTCTTTCTTTCTATTTATCTTTTACTTTTTATTGAGCTTAATTAACCACACAAAATGTTACACGTTTCATTGCAAGAGCGAAGCACTTAGCAATTCTTACTCATGCGTGAATGCATGAAACGTGAATCGTTTCAATTTTGAATAAAGTTCAATTTTGAATCGCTATCTTATAAGGTGCGAGTCGCGTCGCGTCTCTTTGTGAACTGACTAAACTACACTAAGTGGTGTGGGTACATTGTCAGATGTATATAACCTTACATCTATTTATATCCTTTTCAGGTTACTTATTTTTACATGTTTTTACCTACTTGTAGTGAGGATTTAGGATACCTAATCATTTAATTCTCAGGTTAAAATATAGTTATTTTATCTCCACTGATGTAATTTCAAGCGGTAGAACCGCATCGAAATCGATATTTAGACGTAAAAATGGTTGAAGCTGGGACTATATTATCCGGAACTCGGAGGGCGGAGAACATTCAGAGCATTGAAAATAGCGAAGAAAAACTGGACCAATATAATAGAGTTGAAAATCGAAAAAATTGAAGGGAATCTCGTTCTCGCAAGATCTCGTTTACGCGACATCTCGGGCTTTTTGATATCGGCCGAAAAATCGGCGAGATATCTCGAGTTTAACGAGATTTCCCTCGAGCACAAAAACATCTTATGTGTATATATAAGTATATGTTAAAGTGCGGCAGGTTTGGTTGTTTTGTCTAAAATAACTGTTTTATTATTAAAAGACTTTTGTTTCATACTAAAAGAGAAGACTGGTTGTTAATTTCATTTCTTATTTGATAAGTGATGTCAAAGCTTACTACTTAAAACAATTAGGTTATTTAATAAATAATACATTAAGACGTCAAACAATGTTAAATACATAAAGTTTATTGAAAAAAATCATAATAATAATTTAATCTACAAAAACTATAATTCTACTACTTAAATTATATAGCCTAATACTTAAAGTATGTTACCCGGGCTATACCTAATTAGGAATCTATTGACACCTTATTAATTAAAATCTCATCAGTAGTTTAGGCGCTACATTGAAACAAACATACATACATACATAGGTAGCCAAAATCACTACCCCTCCTCTTAGCTTCGCCGTATTCGGCTAAAAATAAATGTTTATTTCATAATAGCTATAAATCCTATTATTTTGTTCATAATTTATTCAAATATTTTGATTATTTGCAAGAATTAACACACAAAACTGCCAATCTCGCGATATCTCAAAATTAGCGAGATCTCGCAGTATTGTTATTCATGAACTCGCGAGATCTTGCCCGAGCCCCAATCTCGCGATATCTCGAAATTAGCGAGATCTCGCAGTATTGTTATTCATGAACTCGCGAGATCTTGCCCGAGCCCCAATCTCGCGATATCTCGAAATTAGTGAGATCTCGCAGTATTGTTATTCATGAACTCGCGAGATCTTGCCCGAGCCCCAATCTCGCGAGTTTGCATTGCCTACCCACAAGTTATTATCATAACTATTAAGTAACTGAAGTTACTTTACTAGACTATCGTCTCATAAAGTAATTTCAGTCAATAAAAGCAACCATTTTTACCCAGACAAATTTATGTGTGAACAAAAGCTTCGTATTGTTGAAAGTCTGTCATACCTGACCATCTTCAACTTTCGCCTCGAAAAAGTTAGGTGACGTGCGCATGCGTTGATATCTTATATAGGTCATTTAATCATTTGCAAGGGGATTTTACTGTATGACTGACTAAATTTAAGGACTAAGGCTAAGTTAGGATACCTTTTAGGGTCAGCTCACACCGAGACGCGAGGCAGCATGGTATTTTCAAGATAGCGAATCAAAATTGGACTTTATTCACTACACAAAAAGATAAACGTTTCATTGCAAGGGCTCCGGCGCGCTACGCACCGCGGTGCAGCTCAAAATTCCAACGCAATGAAACGTGGATCTTCTCGTGTAGTGAATAAAGTTCAATTTTGAATCTCTGTCTTCAACATGTCGTGCCGCGTCTCTCGCGAACTGAGCCTTAGTTAAATTTCCCAACAATAAATTAAAACTGTGTAATTTAACTAGAAGCCTTAAACTTATTGAACGTCGTCATGAATCCGATGCCTCCGACATATCTTTCAGGATTTGGATGTCGCCTACTACGGCCCTGCGACGTTGCGACGTTGCAAGCCGACCTACATCTGAACCCCAATTCTTGTAATTAACTTAACACTTTCATTTTACTTTTATTGAATTATAAATGAATCGTCTTAATATCATAAACTGATTTTTGGAGTTTGGACCAGTCAAAACGGGGTTGACGTTTATGAGAATACCATTTTGCAGTTTTAACACATCGGGACTGGATCGTAACTGTATTCTTGCAGGCTTTAATCAGCAGAATCGACCTACAGAATATGATGTGTAAAAATGCTGGAGATGTTTCATATCTGCCAGGCAGTCCAGGCAGGCCAGGCACTGTATGAAGAATTATGGTTACTGAATAATTTCTTTCTATGCTTTTACTTCGATAACTACTTATACTTAACAGTATGTTAAAATTTATTTGTTCCAATCTCAAGTTACAAGGATAACGCGCTAGAAAGTATCACTTGAAACATGATTGCTGTACAGCGGCGCACACTAAGTCCAAAAAACACTTGATTTTATTACTACAAGAAGTTAAGCTCGCAAAATAATTCCTTGACAAATCAAAATATATATTTGCTTTGCAAAGTAATATTTTTTGCAGCAATATAATAAATAGCATATATCTTTTAAAAATGCATATTTTACGACATCGTAGGAGTTAGGAGTTCTCAGATATATTTATAAGTCATCTTAGACCAGTATTGAAATGCATACCACAATTGTAACAATTTATTTTTGAAATGTCAATTTTAAACAATTTCAACTACTATATATACTGAAGATTTAAATGTGGAAGATATTATTTATATTAATATCAAAATCGCCTAATAAGTTTCAGATCAAAATTTGCCATAAGCTATGGCAAATTTTGACTTTATCGCTCAGTATAAAGTAAGCAGCGACAAAACTTCCCTATAAGCTATTCGTCACTTTCCAAGAAGCACAAAGGTGCTGTATATCAGCTGTATTATTGTCCATAATGAAATCCAAAGGGGTACTAGCTAGCTTAATAAGAGCTGTAGAGGCGCTGTAACAGCTCATATAACTTTGATTTGGGCACAAATTAAATAGCTATTAGCTGAATAACTGTGACATTTGCTGTATATCAGCAATATTAAAGGTACCAGTTGTCCCAAGAGCTGAATATTGGCTGATTATTAGAGTATGTTACCTTTTATACAGCACAAAGTACGCGTTTAAAAAACAAAGATAATTTTTTCATTCAATGAGTTACATAGAATTATAACCTGAAAATAGCGGACAAGCAATATGATTGTAATTACCGCTATGGGCTGCATAAGTATCCACTCGTGGTACATTAAAGAGTAACGAGCTGATACCTGTAGTTATTGTGTAAAACAAGTCAAACAAATTCTTGTACAGCTTTAATGCGGCTAATATGTACGCAAATATTGTAACTAATCAGTTCACCGCTAATGTGGATTCTACATTAATTTTTTGGCGTGTTCCGCCAGACTATTCGTTTATCTTTCCACATTATGAACAATACAATTCCAAATATATATCACAATATCCGTACTATATATGCTAATATATGACGGACGGATTAACTGGATATTTAATACCTACACGGCGCCGAATAAATAAGTCTTTAAAGTACATGATTTCAGCTGTAATGGGAATAATGAGTAACATATGATCTAATTTATAGCTGTGTGCTGTAAATGCTGTAATTTAGCATCATAAGAGTACACCTATAGTGGTCATGTGGGCTATTTAAGCGCTGTTATACGATTGCGAGTAACAAGCAGCTTAACACTGCTAAAGTTCTACTTTATGCAGCAAGACGCATTAATTAATGTTATAGGAGAACTGATTGTTTTATAGTAGCTCAATTGTTCTTTCTTAAAATTCAAGCGGTCTGGCGGTCACACTTGTGGCCTTCAATTCAAAATATATCTAAGTTAAAGTCCACAAAAATGCTTTATTGCAGGTTACAGTTCTATTTAATGCTAATAGCTCTACGCTGCGCTTGCAGCTTTACAGTGTGGCTTCTGTGACGCGTAATAGCGTTCATATACAGGCGAAAGTTTATATAGCTGATAATTACTATCAGCTATTGCAGTTATAGTGTACTGTTAACGCCTAAGTTACCGATGTTACCCTTTGTGTCATCTTATACAGCAATTTTGTGCTACTTGGGTACTAGGCGATTGTGAAACAGACCCTAAATATTTCACAATTTATGAATTTATTAATTGCCACTAGCACGTGACAAATAAACATAACGATAAAAAGCTTCTTTACCACAACTTTTCATCTCGTTGTTTATCGGCTATACGTATTGCGTGTGATCAAGTGTGCGTCGCCCCTTCCACATTAAGCACTGGATTAAAATAAATACAATAGTGAGACAAGAGGCTGAGTCGGCGGATTGTTCTGTTTCAACTGGAGAGTGCTCGACCTGCCCAGCGCTTTGCAGTTCCCAGGCGAGATGACTGGCCGGTAGGATGACCATACTGTGAGACTATGTGGAGCGTCTGCATACCGCAGTTGAGGAAAAGCAAAAACTCGAGGGTATTCCGAAAAAAAAATTATTTTCGATGACGAACAACTAGGATATACTAAGGCGGGTCAATAAGTCCGTGACTTTTTGAATTTCTAACCTCCTTACTGAAAAAGCAACACTACTCCTGTCAACAGGCATCTGTCAGTTGACTCCTATCAAAATTTGAACTTGCTGCGTCAGTTAGTTTGTGTTTTACAGCTATCTTTATCAGACTATCCAGTAACATAAGGAAACAATGGAAAAAAGTGAATTTCGTGTGCTTATTAAGCATTATTTTTTGCGAAAAAAAACCATTACCGAGACCAAGGCTAAGCTTTATAAATACTATGGGGACTCTGCATCATCGATTTCAATGGTAAAAAAGTGGTTTACTGAATTTCGTTGTGGCCGTACAAGCACTGAGGTCTCTACACCCGAAACAATCGAAAAAATTCACGATATGGTGTTGGCCGACCGAAGATTGAAAGTGCAAGAGATTGTGGAAGCCATAGGCATATCGCATGGCTCAGTGGTTTCAATTTTGAATGATCACTTGGGCATGAGAAAGCTTTCCGCAAGTCGACCACAAACGCAATCGTGTAACAACTTCACAGGAAGGTTTGGCGTTGTTTAATCACAATATGGAGGAGTTTTTGCGCCGTTTTGTAACCGTGGACGAAACATGGATCCATCACAACACACCAGAGACCAAACAACAGTCAAAACAGTGGGTTTCTAAGGGTGAATCGGCGCCTAAGAAGGCCAAGGTGGGTTTGTCAGCCAATAAAGTTATGGCGACTGTTTTTTGGGATGCACGTGGGATAATCCACATTGACTATATTCAAAAGGGGAGAACAATTAATGGGGAATATTATGCCAACTTATTGGACCGCTTCAATGAGGATTTGAAAAAAAACCGACCTCATTTGGCCAAGAAAAAAGTTCTTTTTCACTAAGACAATGCAAGGGTGCACACATGTGCAGTTGCCATGGCAAAAATCCATGAATTGGGCTATGAATTGCTCCCACATCCACCCTATTCTCCAGATTTGGCTCCGAGTGACTACTTCTTGTTCCCAAATCTGAAAAAATGGCGCGGTGGAAAAAGATTTGACTCCAATGATGAAGTCATCTCGCAAACAAAGGCCTATTTTGAGGACCTCGACAAATCATATTTTTTGGAAGGGATAAAAAAATTGGAGAAGCGTTGGACAAAGTGTATAGAGCTCAAGGGGGACTACGTTGAAAAATAAAATGATTTATTTATCAAAAAATCTGTTTTTTATTCCAAAAGTCACGGACTTATTGACCCGCCCTCGTATTATGTTCATATGTACCAAACTAGATTCAATATAGTTGTTGACTCGTGGTAGCGCTACAACGGTAGGCGCGGGCTTCATACAAATATGCCCTTGTTCTTTCTGCTTAGATAAAGGTGAATAAATATTAACCTACTAAAGGTACACCTAATATATAGCTCCCCACACCGATTTCGGTGACGGTGGCCTGTTTCATTGAAACCAGGCCAGCTACGCAGGAGTTATGTTATAGTGCCCTAGTGTGTGCGCAGTACACAAGACACAGTGGGACGGGTAACCGACACGACTGGCGAGAGATTAGGCGCAGGTCCGACTTTTTACATGCCCATCCGACGCATGGATCATCTTTCTTGTCAGACAATCAGGTGATCAGCCTGAATTGTCCTAACCAAACTTGGAAACAACATTTTTTTGTTCCGATGCGGGAATCGAACCCACGACCTCCGAGTCGAGAGCCAAGCTCTAACCACTAGACCACGGAGGTTGTTAGGTACACCTACTACTACTGTGGTCACCCATAATAATTCATATAATTTTAAAATTGAACTTTAAAAGGATTCTTTTACCTCCGAAATGTATGCATTATATCATCAGTGCGCGCACTTGGCCGCAATCGGCCAGCGGCCACTTGCATAAATTTTGGTGGACGCCGCGGCTTGGCTGCCGGTGCGCGCTTGGGCTTAGATAGTGAAAAAATTTACAACATGTAACTTTTTTTACACTTTTTATTTATAACTAGTATATATCTGCAGCTCCACCCGCGTAAATGAAGTGTCCCACGGGAAAACTGTACTTTTTCAGGATAAAAAGAACTCTATGTTTTAATCCAGAGCACAAGCTACTATCATACCAAATTTCATCAAATTCCGTTCAGTAGTTTTCGTTTTCGTTTTTTTGAAAGAGTAACAAACATCCATCCATCCACACAAACTTTCACATTTATAATATTAGTAGGATATGGATGGAATTCTTTATATGTAAGTTAATGTATTAAGGACATTCGCACGCTTCTCAAAGCAGAATGTCAGCCACTGATTTATTTGATTTACAAGAACTCTTGTGACTTAAATTCTAGCAATAAACGATTACGATTATAATTATATAATTCAGAAATGCCTTTGCTAGCCATTCTTTAATTTTTTTTGCTTATTAATTTCGATAGACACGTAAGTATATTACTTATAATAGATTGTATTTATGCTGCTGCTGTGAGCTAACCGCTCACACCGAAACAAGACTGAACTTTATTTATAAGAGATTGAACTTTATTTACTAAAAGAAACACAATTCAGCACCGCGTCGCGTATCGTCTCAACTCTCAGCTAAGAGGATTTTTGCGCTAGTGATTTTGTCAGAAGTTCCTTGTTTTCAATTATCATTACGTTTCGTGGCAACTTTGCACAATATGATGGTCACCACAGTACCTGAGTTACGAGTTATTGTTATTTTTGTGCGGAATAATTCACGGCGATATAACACATAAGGTAGTAAAGCGACTTTTAACGTTCTACACCTACACTTAACTAGCTTTTTGCCCGACTTTTGGCGCCGCAGTGTAATGGAATCAATAAAGATACGGTGTAATTATATGATTCTATTTATTTGATGTACAAACTAGCTTTAATATGGCCTATAAGTTAGGTATTATTCGCGAATCGCGAGGCTTTTTAAATAAAAACGGCAAACGGGCTGAATATCTTGTAAACGTGTATTCTACAAATTTAATTCGATAACGTTTTGCCGCCGTCAAATGTTCCTGCTAGGCCCCCTGTTCTAAATGCTTCTAGACGATCACAGGTGTAAACTTAACGTCTATTCGCGTTTAGAAGACAGTAAATGTCAATAAATCACGCGTACATAATATGTCAAAATGGCTTACTGTAATTGGTTAATGTGAACATGGCTTAATATGAGTCATTGGTAATTTTTTTATATTTTTCTGAAGATATTTCGTTGCCTTCTTCGCGCTAGTATACTATAGTAAACTCCATCTAGTCTACATATGGGCAAAATATTGCCTAATATTAAATGCCACCTGTCCAGGCCACGCCCCTGTTAACGCCCCTCACACCCCTTTACATAATAAGTTAATGTACGTAACATCCAACATACACACCTGTTTTAGTAATATAATTATTACTATAATTTGTTACCTTTTAAAGAATAAATGTAATAAATAATTGCTTTTGCTGTTTTTGGGTTTTTTTTTTGTAATTTGTAAGTTAATATTTTCTACAGGAAGTTATAATGTATGACAGAATATCCAATTAGGTATACGTATGTAAAGTCAGAATTTACTTTTTTTGTTGTATGTAGAAATAACCCTTTCATCCACATTCGTAACTGAAGTTTTATAACCAGCTATGAACAAGGAATTTTCTTATCGTTTGATAACCAGCTACGAAAACAGAATTAAATTTCAGTTTTGTAAGCAAGGAGATTATATTTATATCAATGAAGTGTAGCATTATCGTCGAACTGGCCGATATAAATAATGTGTCATTATTTGTTATTGAAATATCATGTATGTCTTTGAAATGTCCGTGATTCGAATAATGTTTTAATGCTAAGAGAAAAATATTAATCAGAGTCACGAATGTGAATTAAATGGGTTAAAGGGCAGTAGACAGTGATCATGGAAGCAATTGAACAAAAATCTATAGAATTTGTACCAACTAAACGAGCCGTATGAAACTGCTCTATGATGGTCGGCAACACCATTTAAGAAAAAAATACACCAATGCAAGTAAATTTTATCAATGTTACAACTTATGAGGCTGTGGTGGTAATGTAACACTTGACAATGAAAATAAGATTATAAAAGAAAATCCTCATGACATTAATAAGTGCCTACCTAATTATATGAACAATTTAGTTTTAAAAAAAGTCCAAAATTTAAAAACCAATGTTAGTAATAGTTTAGAACCTATACAGAAACAATATGAGGAAATGATCTCAGAGCTCCTGGATGTTGGTGCGGATTTAGTATGTACGTTACCAGAATTCAATAGTGTAAAAACTGGTCTATACAATTCAAGAAATAAAAGTGTAGGTGTGTCAAAATGACATTATAAGTCTCATAAAGAGGTAATAATACCAAAAAAGTATGTCAATTTTCTACTGGCTGACTATCAAGATACAGATGCATATAAAGATACAAGAATACTGGTGTTTTTCTGTCCTGATATTACAAATATTCTTATTAATTTTGAACACTTTTTCATGGATGGTACTTTTAAATCGTGTCCAGCAACGTTTCAGCAAATATATTCTATTCACGGATACAACAAACTTAAAAAAAACGTTGTTCCTTTGATCTTTGCATTCCTTCCGAATAGAACAGAAAAAACATACAAGACATTATTTGAAATTATTAAAAGACGTTTACCTACATGGAACCCCAAAAAAATTACGCTTGACTTCGAAAAAGCAGCCATGAAGGCGTTGAGACTAAAATCTCGAGTTCAAAGACGGCATGTTGCTAGATGTGCTGGCTTAGCTCGATTACCATTTCATAAGATTTTGTCGGGCTACAAATATATAATGCAAAGATTACCTAAAAGTCAGAATATCTGAATATTTTAACATATACTTTAATAAGTTTTGGTTAAGTGATGTTAGTTTTATTAAGAAATGGTGCTGCTATAAAGAAGATATCAGAACTACCAACCATCTTGAAGGATGGCACTCTAGGCTTAATAAGTATATAGGGCGTAAAAATCCTTCTCTGGCTCATGTTCTGGAAGTTTTAGTAAAAGGGACTAAGATGCGAGTACGTAATAAAACTAATAAATGCCAAAATTATTTAGAAATAGACGCTGAAGTCAATTCGTCCATTGAAGATTTAGAAAATAATATTATAACTGTTGGACACTGTCTGGAAATTATTTCTCCATATAAGATTTAGTACTCGTATATTATATGTATAGGTTTTTTAGTTTTCCCCTAAACATAAGTAACAAATATAATAATTAATTTTGTAATAATTTGTTTTATTTGCGTTTAATCATAAAAATATATACGTATTGCAAATTACGAAAAAAATATAAAAATATGTCGTCATTGTGTGTTTTTAAGTTTTATGAGTTACGAAAAATAAATGCAATTCTGTTTTGGTAACTAGTTATGAACAGAGAAAAATAATCCTTTTTTGGTAGCTGGTTATGAAAACCAGTTACAAAAACAGAAATTCAATTCTGTTTTCGTAGCTGGTTATCAAACGATAAGAAAATTCCTTGTTCATAGCTGGTTACAAAACTTCAGTTACGAATGTGGATGAAAGGTAAATAACGTTGTATAATGTATATATTTCAGAACATAATGTAGAGATCATCATCCGTAGCCTAACCACAGATTAATAAATAGTTGCCTAACGACCTTAGTTTTATACTAGAAGGTGTGAATCGTAAGTAAATCTTCGAATGAATGCACAATCTAAGCCTTCTAGAAAGGGCGATTTCGCACGATTTACGCGCGAAACTTTAGTACTACGAGTACTAGGCAGCGAAACGTTGCATCCAGATGCTGCGTATATGTCGCGAAATTGTTATTTAAGCGCATAATTCGCCCATTCTGGACAAGGTCTTAGATTTTGGATCCCGAAGGCAGCTCCCCAGCTGTGAAAAGCAAAGAAAAACCCTACGGAACCTATTAGTAATTTAATATTCATAACTGGCACTTGTCCTAATATTACAAGCGATTCGTGTCCATAAACATTATTTCGAAATTAATCCATAAAATCCATGTACGTGAGCCGGTAATGACTGGAGTTTTGAGCATTTTGTTGATCACATTTTGACATTGGAAATGTCTTTTCGTTCGCTCCAGTGTAGGGGCCTATTTCACGAAAAAGTGCGAAAAACTGCGAATATTTAAGCAATATAGGTATGTCGTGCAACAATATATCAATATTTTCGACTCCCTTGGTATGCGGACCTATGTTTTTTATTATTTTATCCTTTACTAAAACTCCGAGCAAAGCTCGGTCTCCCAAGTACTGTATACTTATGCGCCACGGCGAGAATTATTCAAACTTTGATAAGCATGTGGAAATTTTGCAATTTGTTTGTTTACACGTGTTATGTCGAGGATACTTATGTTAATCTATTAATTTTATAATCTTCTACTAGCTGACCCGGCAAACGTTGTATTGCCATATATAATAGATAGGTTACGACCGATTCTCAGACCTACCGTCTGGTTTTAACCGAATTTCCAAAAAAGGAGGCGGTTATACATACGGCTGTATATATTTGTATATATATATATATATATATATATATATATATATATATATATATATATATATATATATATATATTTTGTATGTTCAACGATTACTCCGCCGTCTGTGGACCTATTTACAAAACTATTTTTTTGATATAAAGGGTACAATCCGAAATCGGTCCTTTTGACATCAAAGCGGTGACCTGATGATGGGATCCATGAGGAATCGAGGCAAACACCTTGAAATTTGTATGGACACTTATGATGATTTCACATTTTTCTGAAGTAGTTCAAGCCAACCAAAAAGTAAGATTTTGCACCAAAGTATACCCTGGATATAAATCTACTAAACAGAACTCCTGATTCCTTATAGATAGCTGTTTTGGGAATTTCGGCGTTGTTTAAAGAACTGCAAGCATATATGCCACTATGACAATTACAGTTATCATCATCACCACCAACATCATCATTACACGATAAGATTTGATAAGCCACAAGTACTGGCAAAGGAACACCGTTATCGCCCAAGAATGATACGCGAGGCTATAGAAATTAAAAAGTACCCTAATTTTAACCGAGAAGATGGCTGGGTACTGCCATCTAGTTGGGATCCAATAATTAACAAAATAAAATTTAATTTAAAATCACCGCGGCTTCAAGATACTGTTAGTATGTTTTGTGTGGATCGGAACACAAATAATAATTGAAGAATCTTCGGGTAGTTTGAATAACTTCAACAAATAGGACAATTGACACCTCAGTCCTCCCGTGACCACGGCTGCTGGAAAGTAGCCGAAACGTCGGAAAAAGAAAAGTGCACCGCGACACAATCCGTAAGTGTTTAAAACAATGAACAATATTCGCGTAAACCTAAGAAATCAATATTTAATGCTTATTGCTATATGTTTTCCGCTGACTACTACAATAGATAATAATAATTATTTAATATTATAGTATCTAATGACTATCATCCCTGGTGATTGTTTATTAGGTCCACAGATCGGTAATGCTTATTTGGGGAAATACCTCTCAGAAAAGTGGCATAAAATAACGCTCGAGTTTGTTTTGCCGAGAGAGTGAGAATAGCGGTGGCTTTTTTTATATTTATAACTTTCTTAAAATGTGTTGATAATAATATAATAAATATAACTAAGAGAAAAATTATTATTTTTAAACAATAAATGAAAACCATTTTCCAAAGTAAAAATGTACAAAAAAGTATAAAATAAAACTAATTTTCTAAATAATTTCCCTTTTACATTTGGCTTAAATTTTAACTACTTCTCTACTCAATCTTCATAATTTTGAAGTTGACTTGAATGTGAGCTCTACTTTAAATATTGTTTAATCAGAATGTTATTCGGGTTTTCATTTTTTTAAGTATAATTAAAGTATAAATGAACAAGCGAGTTTCCGAAAAAAATCTCAACGATCGACCATATACATACGTTAGAACTAATAATGGAAAAATATCAGGAGAAGCAAAGACCACTCTAAATATTGATTATAAAAAAGCCTTCGATACCGTGTCACACTCCAGTATATGGACTGCTCTACAAGACCAGGAAGTTTATCTAGAGTACATACAAATAATTAGAAATATTTATAGAAACAGTATTGCAAAAATAATACTTTTCCTACTTATCCCGTCAAAAGAGGGGTTAAACAAGGAGACCCGTTATCACCGAAATTATTTATATCAATTTTAGAATTTATAATAAAAAGAAAAAGAAAAGTGGGAAAAAGTGTGACTCAACGTCAACGGAAAATATTTAAGTCATTTGCGATTCGCAGTTAAGTCATTTGCGAACCATGCTTGATTCACTAACTACACCAACAGTAAACAGGTAGGATTAGAAATGAATCTAACAAAAACAATGGTCATGACAATTAGCTCAAACAGAAAAATATCAATAGACAACGAAACCTTGCAATACACAGAAAAATATACTTACCTCGGAAAAATAATTGGCTTTGATAGGAAACTAAACAAAATAGAAGTAGAAAAAAGAGCGCACAATACGTGGAGTAAATACTGGTCACTTAGCGAAATATTTAATAGTAACATTCCCATAAGTAGCAAAACAAAAGATATGACATCATGCCTCCTATCCTGCCTGACCTACGCAAACTTGAAAGTACACTTCTAAAATTAGAAATAAAATTACGACTTGCCAACACGGTATAGAGCAAAGCATGCACAATATGAAGAAAATACAAAAGATCCGCCACACTAACATTAGAAAAAGAAACGAAATACGTAAGCTAAAGATGCTCTAAATTATGCCAAAAAACTAAAATGTAAGAGGGCAGGGCACATCACTTTCTGCAATAACTTTATAAAATCATTTGAATTCTGTGTTTTCGAGGTCAAAATGTAACCATATCTTCTAAAGTGATCTACTAAAAGGTGTAAATATTTTTTTGTAGATCGAGATCCACCAACTCCTCCAATAGTGTCTATTGACATTATTTCATAAGGACATGAAGCTGGTCCTAACTGAGACAATAACCCATAATTATATTTACCTCTGGACTTATTTCTTATGCACACTTCTCATGTATCACATATATTCTTTATATTTCTCATCAAGTTATTTGCAGTATAAAATGAGCTTATTTTATTCCTTATCTGTTCTGCTCCTATGTGACAGTATAGGTAATGGATATATTTTATTAGCTTTTTACTAAATTCTTCCGTTAGTATGATTTTTTCTTTTTTCTTTGACTTTTTAAAGTATATTAAATTTTCAAACTTTAATTTATTTTTATTTTGTCTTATGTATTCATTTATTTGCTGATCACATTGAATATCTTCTATTTTAACAAAATACTAGATTGTAATCATGATGATAACTTAAAAAATTGTATTTTTAAATTATCATCATGATTACAATCATGATTACTATCAACTTCCAAATTATATTTACCCGGCGAATAAATAACTTCAAAATTGTACTAAAAAAAAATATGTAAGATCTCACTAGTTCTTCATCTGGTCGAGATTTAATATTAATTTTTTCTAAAGGCTTATGATCTGTAAAAACTAGAAACTTTTTCCCTAGTAACCAATGTTGCCAATACTTAACAGCCTCCTTTATAGCTAAACATTCTAAGTAAATAGTTTTTTTATTTTTCTGAGCATCGTTCAGTTTTCTTGAAAAATATGCACATGGCTTTTCCTCTCCATTAAACTGTGGCTGTTTCATGACAGCGCCAATACCCAGTAAGCTGGCGTCAGTATAAATACGTATTGGTAGATCAGGATCAGAAATAGTTAATATGGGTCTCTGGCACATTAAGTTTTTAATCAACTGAAAAGATTCTTCACACTTTTTTGACCAAACAAATTGTTGCCCTTTTCTCAATAAATTATGTAAAGGGTCTAAAATAATTGATATATTTGGTATGTATTTACCATAAAATTGATTTTTCCTAAAATTTGACGTACGTTCTTTTGCGTCTTTAGTACAGGAAAATCTTTTATTGCAATTAAATTGTCTTTCAAAGGAGCAATCGTGTTGTTCTTAATTATATGACCAAGGTACTTTACTAAATCTTGTGCAAAGTTACATTTTGAAAATTTTGCTATTGAAATGTCTTAGATAAAATCAAAATGTCATCAATATAATTTACAGTAAAGTTCGATAGTTTGTGCTTCCTTATTATATTGCTTAAAACCCTTTGAAAAATTGCTGGTGAAGTTTTTAATCCAAAGGGTAGGACCTGCCATTGAAAATGTACATCTTGAGTTACAAAAGCTGTTTTATGTCTGTCTTCAATTTTGAGCGGGATTGACCAAAATTCCGAGTCAACATCAAGTGTTGTAAAGTATTTACAATTTTCACCACTAAGTCTTCTATTAAGGGAAACGGTTGTGACTGTGGTATTACAATTTTATTTAAATCTCTGCAATCAATGCATAATCTGGATTTCCGTCCGTCTTCTTTTTCTAGCATTCTGCATTCATTCTGCATACGATTCCTCACTCAAATTTTCTTCCAATAATTTAGCCACCTGCATTTCTATCTCTTTTTTATCTTCTATACAACATCTATATGGTGTCTTAGCACAGTACTTATCGACCAATAAATCAATATGGGCTTCGTAATCTTTTACTCTACCAACATCGTACTTGCCTGTTGCGAAAAGTGATTTATATTTTGATATAAGGTTATCGATCTCATTCTGTTGATACACATTAAGGTGATTCACCATAATAGTAAAGTATTTTTCCTCTAGATGTTCGTTAAAATTAATTTCATATTCCTTGTTTGTTTTGTTAAAGTTTTTTGTTCTATAAAAGTCTTTGTTTTGTAATATTTCTTATTTTCCTTAAACGGAATACTTTGTTTTATTTCTAAGTGTTCATCTTGAACAAGATGATTTTTTTTTATTATGTCTAATCCAATCAAAAAATCGTAATCCAAGTTTTCTTCGTTTACGACAAATACATTGACATTTCTCTCTATATCGAAAATCCTTATTTTGAGTGTTATCATACCAACACTTTTTAATGCCATTAATCGTCTTGAGATTCGCATTTATACCGTCCTTATTATTTTGACTACCTTTTAATGATAAAATTTATGAATTTATTAAGGATACTGGATTCGAGCCTGAATCATAGATCCTTTTATTTTTCAACTTCAATTTTGATTAACAGCGGGATAGCTATTTTTTTGGATCAATTTCATTTAATTCAACTTCTAACTCTGAATTGTTAACGTTTCTTATGGGGTATCTGTTTTCTCCTACTCCTCGTGAGTTTTTTGTATTTTTATTTTGTTTCTCTGATTCTTTGTCAGCATTCCTTTTAAAGTTGTTTTCAAAATTCTTTCTGGTAACTAAATATTCTCTCTTATTTAATTAAATAAATCTTCTGTCGTTCTTAAAATATTTCTGTCAATTTTATTTATCACAAATGTAGGTAGTCCCGTTGCAATCAAATCAATCAATGTACAAACATCAATGCTTTTGTTCACTTCCAATAAAAGTCTCTCCTTTTCCAAGGCATAGTCTAATAAATAACCTTGTCTGTACTGAAATAAAATTGCATACTTGACTGGTGACCAACCATTGCCAGCATAAGTTTCACAGAAACATTTCTTCCATGTTTTCCATTCCGAATTAATTGTATATTTAATCATTATGGAATACCAGTCTAGTCTAAAAATGCTCTTATAATCTCAATTTTCTGTGCATTGATAATCGTGAACATTCCTATTAAAATCTATTCATCCATTGAGATGTATTAGATGTCCTCCTGTTAAACTTTTCCAATATAAATTTGTCTACTGTATTTCCCGAAATTTATGGTTTATTTGATTCCATGCATTTATGTAATAATTCTGACAAGGACTCTTCTGAAATTCCTATATGCTGTGGTGCTCTTTCAATTTTTGAAGTTATTTCCTCTAAAAAATATCCGTTAAATTTAATGTTTCCATCGTCATCTATATAGGCATCATGTATTTCATGTGTCATTGCAATCCATACTTGTCTTTTCTCATGCCTTTTCTTCAATGTTTTTTTTATATTATCATAAACTTGCGTCTTAAGAATAGCATCATGTAATTTAGCCTGCTGAAATTCTTGTGGAATCAAGTATATTATTTTATCAGCACTCGAAGTTAAGCAGATAATATTAGATTTTGTATCGTCACTTGCCTTTACTACAAATACAAAATATCTCAGTTTTTCCATTGTTCATAAGTTATAGCGAAAATGTTGTTTTATAATAAGATTGTTTAACAATATGGAAATAAACATGCTTTACAACTAAAGAAACAAAATTTGATGCTAATATTTCACAAATTAAATAATATTTTCAAACAAATTAATCATAATAAATAAGAAGAAAAAAGAAAGAAAGAAAGAAAAAAGAAGAAAAAAAAGAGAAAGAAAGAAGAGAAAGAAAGAATAGATCTAGATAGATCTTTCTTATAGAAAGTTTCTTTTTCTATAAGAAATTAACTATAAGTCTCATTTCCCTTGACAGTTGACATTCATTGTCAAGTGTCAAAAGTATATCAAAGAGAAGCAATGAGGTTACACATATCTAATTATATATAGAATTATATTACTTTTACTAAATGAAACCAAAACTTTATAACTTTTTTATTATATTGTCTTTACTTTCTATTTCACAAGATATTGTATTATAAACTGTAATTGTAACTAGCAAGAAATAAAAGGTTTTTTTTATTTTTATTTAATTTTTTATTTTTATTTAATCCATTTACCATTTAATTTAATTTATTTTTAGCATAATTAAAGTCTCTTTTTAAAAAGAATAGGTAATTAGTCGCCTCAACATCTACGCGTACGAAGTCACGGCCAAAAGCTAGTCTAAGTATAAAATAATTATCATTTAACGTTGTAGTTTTATTTTGTAACCTTTTCCTACTATCCCGACTTTCTCGTCGCTCAGCGACAATATTTTTTCGAATTCCGTAGATTTTATTATTATTATTATTATTTTTATCTCCTGTTTTGCTAGCATTCTGTCTTGTCGACATTGAACTAGTCATTATGAATTTCTCTTTGCAGACATGTATAGTACGTATCAATTGATACGTCCATGTAATGACTGATTATCTTTGTTCAGAAGATATTGTGGAGCTCGTTTCTTTAGTCTTTAAAATATTTGGTTTGGTTGGGTTTTCATCAATTGTTTTGCCAATAAGATGGGATGTGATTTTATCCTTTTACAATAGTTCAGTAGTGAGTTTTTAATTTCTTCTTTTACAAATTTGATATTCAGGTCAGGTCAGGTCAGTTGAGTATTTGTAACATAGAATGGGCCTCCAGTTATGATGCGAAGAGTTTTAGATTGGAATCGCTGGAGGATTTCTATATTTGATGTGGATGCTGTACCCCACAACTACAAGCCATAGGTCCAGATGGGTTTCTGGTGGTAGTGGATCACATGAATAAAATATAATTCTACTACTATTATAAACGTGAAACTTTGTGATGATGGATGGATGGATTTATGGATGTTTATTACTCTTTCATGCAAAAACTACTGAACGGATTTTGATGAAATATGGTATGGTAGTAGTTTAGGCTCTGGATTAACACATAATTATTTTTCATACCGAAAAAGGGCAGTATTCCCATTGGATACTAATATTTACGCGGGAAACAGCTAGTAATTTTATATTGAACTTATCAGTTTGTCACCATATTTGGATCAAATTAAATAGTTTTATTTAGAATTTGTATTATAGGTTCGTCAGTAGCTTACGTGACGTAGCGGCTTTCAAGATCATCACAATATCTAGGGGCAATTATCCAAGTTTTACTCGATTACATCTAGTCCCTAGCCAGCGATCAGCTATCATCATCATCAGCGATCGATCAGCGAGCAGCGGCCAGTAACTGGCCAGCAAGCATATTATCCAGCAAAACTAGATAAAAATCAGAAATTGCGCCACCTACAATCTCCATCTATGCAAATTAGTACTTATTTAATTTTTTATCACCATGCATGAATCGTTCCTTCAGATTAGATTTATCTAAATCTGTTGCAAATGAAAATCGTTTGTATTTTTTTTTAACTACATTAATAATATTATAATTTGTTCTCATGATTTTTACCTCAAAATTGAATGCTGTCAGTTTTCTTAAAGTCGCCATGTTTTATTTGATATCTAGTAAAACTGGCCAGTTACTAGACAGTAACTCGATAATGCACTAGTCAGTTCCTAGTTTAGGTCTAGTTCAACTGGCCAGTTACTGGTCAAAAACTCGATTTCATTTCTACTAGGGATAAAAGTGTTTTCCCATTATAATATCTATGGACGCTTCACACCACGTCAATCTGGCCCCGTGCTAAGTATCCAAAGAACTTGTGCAGCTACGCAGAAGTTATTTTATAGTGCCCCAGTGTGCGCAATACACAAGAGCACTCTCTCTTCCTTTACTCTCGAAATCTAGTGAGACGGATGACCGACACGACTGGCGAGAGATGAAGCGCAGGACCGACTTTTTACATGTCCATCCGACGCATGCATCATCTTTCTTGTGAGACAATCAGGTGATCAGCCTGCGTTGTCTTAACCAAAACTTGAAAACAACATTTTTGTGGCTCCAACGCGGGAATCGAACCCATGACCTCCGAGTCGAGAGCCAAGCTCTAAACTACTGGAACACGCAGGCTGTATGGATGTTTAATATTGGATATCGCACCGATGATTAACATAAACATGAGAAAGACCGGGATAATATGTTTAAATATCTATAGACGCTTCTATGGACGCTTTCACATCACGTCAATGTGGCCCCATGCTAAGCATCCGAAGAACTTGTGTTACAGGTATCAGACAATGGGCGATTTAATACTTTTATATTATACATATTATATTTAAGATTTTTGTTATATCATACACAGATTTAATACACATGCTTGACCCAGAAACATTGAAACTTTTTGTTACCTTGGTGGGATTAGAACCCGCGACCTCCGGCTCGAGCGCTGACGCGCTAACCACTGAGCCAAAGAGGTCGTCAAATATGAAACATATACCTGTGTTTATTGTCATAATCGGCGCGATATCCGACATCGAAATGGATATTAAAAAACGCTGTTCTGACACAGACATAAGAACGTTTCCGTTCCGTTATAGGATATCGGTATCGCGTAATGTTAAAACTCTCTAACATAACACAATCGCAAATGACATTGTCGTGTTCGAGAAAATTTTAGTAAACAAACACACAGGTGACAATTGATTACATTAACGCGAAGTTATGAAGCTGATATGATTCCCTAAACGCTGATAAAAATAACTGTTTTTAGTCGTAATTTCGTCATCATGTCTCTAAAGTCTATTCTGTATTTTTTAGGGTTCCGTACCCAAAAGGGTATAACGGAATCCCTTAACTAGGACTCCACTGTCTGTCCGTCTGTCTGTAATCTATATGTCACCACTCACCAGGATTTATCTCATGAACCATTATAGCTATATTATAAGTTGTCATATTTACATAATATAATAATGTATTTCTGTTGCCACTATAACAACAAAAAAAAAACAAATAACAAATATAAAAACTATTTAAGCTATAACCCGACTACGTAAAATATATAGCATAAGTTATATAGCATAATATTTCCATTATTGCAAATATTCTGACACCTCATTCATTAAAACCGGATCAGTAGTTTAAGAGCTAGTGCAACAAACATTTATACATTATATTTTGCAAAAATAATATGCACGCGATCTGTTGGTATTTGAATTGTAATTTGTATGTAATTAGATTAAATAGATATATAAATTTGTATTAAATAGTAGATTAAATAAATATATAAATATGTAATAATCTGAAGTAACTACCTACTGTAAAAATATTCAATACTAGATGTTGCCCACGACATCGCGCGCTCAAAACCGTACATTTTGCCACAATAAAAAGTAGTATATGTCCGTCCCTGTAGTGTGCTCTGAATCTGTGCCAAATTTCATCGAAATCGGTCCAGTGGTTTCGGAGCCTATTCAATGCAAACAAAGAAAGTTTTCCTATTTATAGTAATAGTATATTCAAAAAACGTTCCGTGCATACAAATGTGAAAGACATATTAATACTATTTACTTTGTCTTTACTCTTTGTCCTATTCTGTATCAAATAATAAACACTACAGACTACAGCGATAAAACTGCGCAGTTTGGTCGCAGTAGACATATATAGTATGTGTGCGTGAGCGGATTCGGGCAGTCTAGTATGAAGATGTAGTACTGTATACGTCTACTGTGACCGAACTGTGCAGTTTCGTCGTTGTACTGTGTAGCGGGCATAAGCAATAACAGTGAATGAGGAAGTTTACCAAAATATTATTTACTAGAGATCGCTCTGTGGTCGAAATTTGACCATAATTCATATTTAATTTTTTCAATTTAATTTTTTAGGGTTCTTTTGCCTCTTAGATACGCAATAAAATGTGAAAATTTTTGTCTATAGTATTATATTTACAGTGTCGGATTTAAGCGCCATACTCACGGTCCAACCTGCAAATCCAAGGCCGCGGACTTTATAAATTATTGACGGCCGTTAGCACCGGTGCTAAATTTGCAGGCTGGACGGTGAGTAAGGCACTTAGCACATTTGCCGCTCATAGGTTATTCAGTTTTGCCCTGCAACATGATATTGTGTTTTGTACGTTGAACGCGAGCGAGCGCGCAAAGATTTCACAGGATACGATTGGATAAATCAACTTTTTTTTTCAATTATACTGGTTTATTTTGTAACAAATACCTTTCTGAAAGGGTTTATTCTTTGGAATAAACAACAGAACAAAATAGAACTGTGCTAACTGTGTGTGTGCTGTGTGTGAACAAATGTGCTAACATTTGCCGCTCATAGGTTATTCAGTTTTGCCCTGCAACATGATATTGTGTTTTGTACGTTGAACGCGAGCGAGCGCGCAAAAAATTTCACAGGATACGATTGGATAAATCAACTTTTTTTTTCAATTATACTGGTTTATTTTGTAACAAATACCTTTCTGAAAGGGTTTATTCTTTGGAATAAACAACAGAACAAAATAGAACATAGACTACTAAATATTAGAAATAAGATTATTATGTTCTGTACGTTGAAAGCGAGCGAGTAAAAATGTCTCTAATTTTGCAGGTTTCTATTGGATAAATCCCTAGGAATATTGTGCATCGTATATTACCGCAAAAGTATAGTTTACAAAGCGGTCAGTATTTTTTGGATTCAGACGTTAAAGTAGGTAAGTATACCTACTTTAACGTCTGAATCCAAAAAAAACTTAGTACTGTACAGTACTAATTTTTTTTGTTAAATTTTCGAAAGTAATGTTTGTATGCAAAAAATAATGTTTTTTAAATTTCTGTAAGACAAAAAAATGTTTAGGCCACATTTGCCGCCCCCTCGCCCCGCCCAAAAATCATCGCTAGATAAGGAGCTACGATTTCAATTATTGATTTAATAATTTTTGTAGACATGCCCCAGAAATTGGCAGTATTTATAATATTCAACAACTTAAATGTGTTAATAATGTCTCTGGAGTCAACAGGTGAGGAATTTAAATTTTTTCTAGTTGAGACCGGAATGTCAGCAAAAAATACTTCAAAGACCCTCGCAACTTCTAGGTCAGTAGTAATCTTTTTATTTTCAAACTTTATTTTGAAAATCGAAGCTACGACAGGTGACATTTCCAGTCTTTCTTAAGAAACGTAACCTTCCATGTAGTTTATTGATAGAATTTTTAATCTTATTCTTTATATAAAGAGCCTTAGCAGCTTTACATACTCTCTTGAAAGTTTTTGAATCATTTTTAACATGTTTTAAAGGTTTCACTATTATTAATACATTTTTCATTATATAATTCTTATAATCTTTGCCTGCTTATTTTAATTCCTGCATTTGCCCATTCAATAAAGCTACTTTTTTCTTAAGTCTAACCGTTTTAGAAGTAAATACTGAATTAAAATGGTTTCTTATTATCTTAAATAATTTGTTAAAAGCTTCATCTGAGCGGGTCCAATAGGACCCATCTAACAATTGAATATTTGAATTTAAATTACTTCTAAATTTCTCAATTCCTTTTTGTATTCACAGGAACAAACACATGCTTGTCCTTGATGTTAAAATCACAAATGACATTAAAAAAAGCTAACCGTTCCCGATGATCAGAGCTGAGCTTATTAATAATTATTTCCTTTTTACTTGGTTATATATTAGTGGATATATTTTCCATACAAGTGGCCGTTGTATCACAGGCTCTTGTCGTATCATGAAACGGATTACAAAGATTATACGATTTTAACAAAGATGTGGATCTAATGGTGGTGGAGTTCAAGTCTACCTTTTATTTACCTTTTCGTTAGATGCACATATTTTAGTCAATACTTGTTCCAAAATTTATTTAAAAGAATCGTATAACCTTGTATACGCTTACAATAATAAGTTGACTCGACTCTATGCAGGCTACTTTAATTATTCGTTCAGTGGAGAGACTCACAAAATCTTTACGTTCTAGGAATTTTAATTTATTATTAATTGATATTAATGAGCCGCCCATAATGGCATCTTCTCTACTGATCGAACTTGCTACCTGGTGTTAATTGAAAAAAATGAGTTCATATTGTCTGAACCAATGTTCAGATATACAAATAATATCAATGTCAAATTCCTTTAAAAATAACTCAATTTCAAGTTCTTTACCTACCATTCCTTGTATTTTTATTCATTGTAAATTTTGATGCACCAGATTAATCACATATTATTTATTATTTAGTACAATGGATTTTTTTACATTATTAGTAGAATTTTGTGTATTACATTTTAAACTTAAATTATTTCTGCAAGAGACATTTTCTATTGTCTTATTATCTAATTTAAAGAAATATTTGGAACATATTCCAATTCGTTAATACTATAATTAGTATTCTGCTCAATAAAAGCAGTACCTAGTCGAAGAAGCCAAATTCTTGGCTTGGGAATAAAATAAAAAGTCAAATAGCATACTAGCTACATGTCATTTACAGAAATTGGGTAAGAAATACTTATCTATGTACTTCATTACTTGCTGTGTACCCGACATTTTTGTATATGTGAAGTAAATTTTGATACGTGAGTGTATGTGTGAACCAAATTCATGGTAGTGTGTGTTGCTAATATTTTCAATAATTTATTGTATTTCTAAGCATTATTTTAAGAAATTTAAGCTTTTCGCATGCCTTCCTCAGCATAAACTTTAATTGTGCCAAATTTCACTCTCATTTGTAAGCACAATTCTAGTAAATCTGCACTTGAAATTTTGCGCTTCACGTAGTATTAATATATAATTTTTTTGATTATATTTTTAACTAGCTTTTGCCCGCGGCTTCGCCCGCGTAGTATAGTGTTCTTGGAGAAAAAACTACTTCGGAGAATAACTCTCTATTTACAGCAATATACCTACTTCTGATAGAATATTGAAAATGTTTATAGGTTTACCCAATGCAAATGGTTAAAAATGGGACCCTATCACCTCTACGCGACATGCGCGACCGCTTGATATACATTATATTATTATATCTATCGCGCTTGAGTATAAAAAGACTATTTAAAAAAACCGCATCAAAATCCGTTGCGTAGATTTAAAGATCTAAGCATACAATATAGGTACATAGGGACAGGCAGATAAAGCGACTTGTTTTATACTACGTAGTGAATAATCATTTAATTTGCCATTGAAATATAATTTGACATTCCAACAAAACTGGCCAACTACCTTATGGATATTCCAGTACTGCAGTACAGAATATTCGTTGAGCGAGCACCGAGTCGCGACTCGCGAGTGCCGCCGAGACATGTTCCTGCATTTTAAATCTGTAATATCTTCGAAAATATTCATTTAAATAACATGCTATACAGCGCCATATTGATCTATATTAAATGCACAATGTATTTAAGGTACTAAATTGGATAAGGATTAAATCTGTATTGCTTAAAATCGCTTCGTAAATAAGCTATTAAATTTAAATCAAAGTAAAGGATAAAAAAATGGTTATTGTGGGTTATCCCTAAGAGATAGATATATGCTATCCCGGACTTTTTTGTAGGCTTTTTTATGATGAACAAAACTGTAGTACATTATTTTGATCTATCTCGTAGGGTTCAGCCACCGTTTGCAATGTAAGCGGAAAAAATGTAATTATTTACGACATCACATTAGAAACCTCAAAAATAAATGTATTTCTTCACTATTAAATGAATGTTATTATACATATAAACCTTCCTCTTCAATCACTCTATTTATTAAAAAAACCGCATCAAAATCCGTTGCGTAGTTTTAAAGATTAAAGCATACATAGGGATATAGGGACAGAGAAAGCTACTTTGTTTTATACTATGTAGTGATATAAAAATTAAAATAAAACATAACAAACAGTTTAAATAATCGGTAAAATATCTATTGAAATAAAAAGTTAGGGAACTTTGAAGTTGCGCTGCAAGGATAACCGTGACGTCACCAGACCCGACGGAGATATGATGTATGGCCATAATTATTGACAGATCAACGCACAGCCTAGGTCGCTAGTCGTAGAGACATGAAACTTCGAGGGTGTAGTTTTTGTATGACGTAGGTGATGGTATACAATACGAAAGGATTTTTCGATATTTCCCTAGGAGGGTAAAAATGAGGGGCCAAGTTTGTATGAAAAATCTTAAAGTCTCTACCGTTTTCGATGAAAATTGAGATCCATGCTCTTAAATAGATTTCATCAGATATATCTTTCAGAGTTAAGAGTTTATTAGATTTTACATGTGTAAATAATTATTAATAATTTGAGGGTGTAAAATAAGGGTTGAAATTTTGCATAGTAAAACTTTAAAATTTTATCGATTTGCATGAATTTAAATACCCGGATATTTAATAAATACATTTTGCATAGGATGGTGTTGATGATGCTGTCTGGTGGCTAAAGACCTACTAACCACTAAACGCCCACTAAACAAGGTAAAAATCTTTTTTTTTAAAATATTAATTTAGTTGTAAAACCACTTCGTTGTCAACGTACTACGGCAAATAGGTACGTAACAAAATTAATCTTGCAAACGCAGCTTCAAGGTCCCATAAATTTTTAATTTCTAGACATATTTTATTAATGAGAAATGAGAGAAAATGAGAAAAACAAAACAATTACACGTAAAAGACACGTGTAATTGTTTTATTTTTCTCAATTTATTATTAAATTGTTAAGTAGGAAAACCTTAATTAGATAAAAAAAAACAACACCAATTTTACAAATCTAATTCTAAGTTAACAAAAGAAAACTACATTAAATATTAAAAAGGAAACTAAATAACTAAATTTAAAAGGCAAAGTAATCATGGAAACGCAATGACACGTCTGTCTCGCTCGCGATCCCAAGGCAAAAGAGGGCGAGTGCTTACGTATTCTCACACACCAGGCCCGTGAAAGGGCCTTGGGTGGGGAACCATGACCACGGACTTCACCCCTCTACATGGGGTAGAGAAGACGGGCCCAGTACGAGTACTGGACGCATTTGTCTGTTTTAAGGGAAGACCCCCCCGTGGCAGAACGCTGGGAAACCCGAGGCGATAAACTGAGGATGATGGTGGCGAGGGTGAGGACGGCCAAGACCTCCGGACGACGCCAACGACACGTGGAGTCCTGGCCCGGGGACCAGACCAAGCGTGTATGGGTCCACTCCCACACGCGCCGCTTTTATCGACCACGGACACAACCGACCTGGGAAGGAAGGAGCCCAAATGAGCGAATGTTCCCGAGCCCCAGACTTTTCGTGTGGGGGGACGGGGGGAGATAACGCCACGGAGTCGACGGTAGGGGCAATAGGGCTGCCCCTCGTCATACTCCAGGTGCGCAGAGAAAAAATTGCATAAAATCGGCAATTTGAACGGGCACGTGGCTACCGCTCGCTCGGAGAAATTAGTGGTATAGCTGTAATCATAAAATAGAATTACCACGTTCAAGGAGATCGGGGGGGACGGTGCGCGCTGCACGCGTATTTCCCAAGTCCAGAGTGTGCATCATAGATCTCCGGCAGTCACAGTCAGCTTTCTGATAGGAGCCTCTGGATGCCGGAGATACCTAGGCGCGGATCCGACCTTAGGGACTGGGGAGTCACATTTTAAATAAGGCGGCAATGGTGGAAGCGCCTTCTAAGAGGCCTGAATGAGGGTCGGGAAGATTTCCTCCCCGGCTTGAATTTTGTGGGAAAAAATCATAGCCAGGGAGAAGAAAGACTGCAAGTGCTCTGCTGTGGATGTGGGGGCCTCACTTTGCACCCATTTTGGGACGGCGAAGGAGAAACAGGGGGCTGAGTATGCGGGGCAGCCGTGTGAATGACGGGCTCCGGGGCAGTAACAATTTCCACGACTTTGACGACCGAGGAAGTGGCACTGGACGCGCGGGGAGCGCGGGGGGCGCGGTGGGCGCTGAGTAGCCTGTATGGAGTCAGGCTGTGGTGGAGCTAGTGTAGGTGGCTCCAGTTCGAGTTCAGTGATGACTGTGAGACAGGCGGCGGCACGGGGGGAGGCCGCAGGGAATGCAGCATCTTTTCTTCTTATCTTCGTCTTCTTCTTCCTCCTCGATGGCAGCGAGGGGGAGTCGGGAGCCGAGAGAGCGACATACCTGGGGGTGTGGTCGTTGGCCTCTGCTATCAGTGATGTAGAGGCGGAGGAGGTGGGGCCTCTTGCTCAGGGATGGGCGGGTCAGAGTTGGTGCAGGGGGAGGAAGAGCGGACATTTTCTGCTCGCAATTTCCGTGCTGCCCTGCGGAAAATTGGGCACTCCTGGCAGGGTGGGCCCCCCTGCAGTTAACGCAAGTGGGCGCCTCGGTGGAGGGGCGGGGGCAATTCCGCACGTAGTGTTCCTCGGCACACCGGACACAGGCATCGGTGGCATTGGGCTGGGCTGCTGCTGCCCCGCCAGACTTCGATGTTGATTCCCAGCATATTCAAAATTTCAGTAACTTTATATATGCCAGATATGACGTCCAGGGCGCTTATGTCGAGGCTAAGGCAGCTCGGACCTCGCCGGTACTGGGGATACGTACTCCGCCACGATACCCGGCACGGCGAGCCCGGTCTTAATGTCCTCGGTGTTGGTGGAGGCAGGTAGTCCCCTGATACCTACATTGATTGCTCGCTGTCGTGGGAGCGAGTAGGAGAACCAGGAGACGTGTCCATCCTTCTCCAGGTCAGTCAGATATTTCTTGACGGTCCGGACTTCTTCGCTTTGGGGTATGAGGCGAATCCCGGAACCATTGGACTTGGCATTTGGTGAGTGCCCTAAAATTTCGCGTAGGGGTCGGAAATGTCGCACCCAGCAAGAGAAGAATTTTTCATGAATTTTTCAATAGGATGCACCATTTTCGAGATAGGAGAATTTTACAGAAAATAAAATTTATCCGCTATTTTGAAATTTCAAAATAAATGTTTTTTTTTTTTTAATTAACATCCCCTAAACCTCAAAACCTCTAAGACGACACCCGTATCAATTTTACAGTAACATAAATATTCGCCATTTTAAAATAAAAAAATATATGAATTTTTGTAATCAGTGACTCCAGAAACCTAGAAAAGGACACTTACAGCCATTTTTTTGATTTCTACTATCTTGGATATTCAAAATGGATGACTTTTTTGTAATCAGCACCCCCAGAAACCTACAAAAGGACACCAATGTTAATTTTTATAAAATGAAGTATGTCCGCCATCTTGGAATTTAAAAATGAATCCCATTTTCGTATCCAGCACTCCCAAAAACCTGGTAAACGATACCCATATCAATTTTCCGAAAAATAAATATCCGCCATATTTAAAATTTCAATAATTAATATCTGTCTGCCAGTTAGGAATATTCAGTGAAAAAAAAAACTGGTACTAACTAGTCACCAGATTTGAAATGTTTTGTTCCTTATATTCTTTCGCCAACTTGGTAATTTAGTATTCAATATTAGGTTTTTTCACACCCGAAATTTGATTGTTTTGTCGCAAGTTTAAATACATGCCTTATTTTTATAGGCCATCTAACTTTAGCGCAAAGACAAAACTCAGTGAGTTGAGTTAATGTAGAATTCACAGTTATTAACACAGGGTCATTATCAGGGTCTAATAGATCGGATCGTGAACTTGCCGATGGAGCGGCATAGAAAATACTGTTCTTAACGCTGGTGCGCAATATCTTGGGTTTGCTTAGAAGTAGAAAAGAGACAGTTACTGTTAATTAAATGTATCGTTAAATAATGTAACTTTTTACAATAAAAACGTATCAGGTCGATTGGTCGCACTCGAGAGGATGCCGTTTCAAATCGGGAACAAACTGCTAAATTTTAGTTACAAAACCACTTGGCTGATAACACTGCCAATTGGACGAGTTCACGGATGAATTCGTATTGCAATTCGGCAATTATCGAATACAATACAAACGGAGCCATAGACAATTGTAGGCAGTATTTAATAACTACCTATTACCTATCCAACGATGTATTCTATAACATAAAATTCTATTTTTAAATAGAGCCAAATTAGACTTTTGAAATAATTGAATAATAATTTCACGCGTAGGTACACGAGGTTGCATTCGATCCTACCTCACTCCTTGCTCTTTCTTCCGCAATTTCGTAATTTTCGTAAATTTCAAATTCTCGTAATTAATTTTACTTTTATTATAAATAAATCGTATTGATTTTAATTATAAATGAAACGTGTTGCTATCATAAGCTGATTTTTGGAGTTTAGACCAATAAAAAACGTTTATGAGAATATCATTTAGCAGTTTCAACATATCGGGACTGGATTTTAACTGTATTCTTGCAGGTTTTATTAAGCAGAATCGACCTTCTGTATAAAGTATAATCTCTGCTCGTAAGTCGTAGCATTTGTTGGCATTATCGGACCCTAATATTGTCTAACAGTTCTTTATAGAATTGTATAAGCCACACTACGTTGCCCTAACGAGACTAGAGATAATAGGCGCTAAAATATAAAACTAAATTTATGTAAATTCTTATGAGAATAAATGTCTAAATGTCTTAAACCTTAAAATGTAAAACTACCCGTCTACCTGTGTAGTGTGTACCAAGCGCACATATTAAAGAAAGGGGGAACAGATAAACAGCTACATAGTTAGCTTCCGATTTGATTGCACTACTACAAGGATACGGTGTGTCCACGATTCTGTGGAGAAATTGTGGGCCGATGGAGGGGAGGGACGTCACAATTTTCAAATTTGGATCGATCTGGATCGTTCTATGAAATCTGTTATCTCTGTACGTAAGTATTATATACATTTTCTACTCTGTGCTAAGCGGGTGTAATATCGTACCTACTCGAAAGCATTATACCCGAAAATTAGTTTCATAAACATCCTCACACATTAAACGGAGTTATTGTGTGCGCAAACTCTCCTAATGGCTAATAGTTCTAAAACGCTTTAAGGTGGTCGCAAACACGCGTATTGTTTGGTCGCCAATTTAGTGCGAACCGAGCCACAACGCAGACAATTCGCGAATCGCATCAATCACGGTGATAGAACCTCTATTTCATACGGCATAAGGTATGTTAGATTTGTGTGGTGTACGTTGGCAGATCTGAAATGCTCTCACATTTAATTGCGGATCTGCGCGGGCGCAAGTGCTAATTACAGAATGTTTTAGTGTTCTCATATGGGTTTTAGTAAGGTGCACGACCGGTGATGAATAACAGAAATAAATTTGTTAGAAGTACTTAGTCGACTACAACATAATATGAGGTTTTTTTTCAATAAAATAAACGGGCGAGTACTCAAATGCTACCTTACTTAAAAGGCTACCCATTTGCCATGCATGGAAAAAGGAGAGTACTGTGGGCTTAGCAGGAACATTTGACAGCGGCGTAAACGTAACAATATCGAATATGAATTGTACAAAAAACTGTCAAAATCATGACAGCGCCCATACAAATTTCATTCGATAACGTTACGCTTACACCGCTCACAAATGTTCCTGCTAGGCCCCCTGAGCTATGGGAACGTACCCACTTTTTAATCACCTCACTCCCCCCCCCCCTCCCCTCGGAAAACTATCAGAGTCTACCTGGGCTGATTGATAACTGGCCGAAACGACGAACTCAAAAAAATGATACGCAAAAAAGGAATATTACATTATATTCTGGAATCTTTTTGAAAATAGAACGCCAAATTTGAATTTAATCGAACTGATGGAATTTGTTTGAGAGGACATACAACTTTCTGTCGTAAATTTTCTTAACAATGGAAAGAAACGAAATTCGTGCGGTGATAAAGTTTTACGTTTTAAAAGAGAAAACAGCAACCCAGATTAAAACCAAGCTAGACAGTGTTTTAGGTAATTCTGCTCCTGCATTGAGTACAATTCACTTGACTTCACTTCGATTCACTTGGTAACTGATTTTAAACGTGGAAGACAGAGCTGCGAAAACGCCCACGCCCCCCAAAACGGCCGTCCAAATGAAGTCACGAATCCGGACATGATCAAAAAAATTCACAAAATTGTATTGAATGATCGGCGCCCAAAGTTGCGAGAGATAGCATAGATGGTGAGCATTTCATCTGAACGCGTTTTTAATATTTTGCACCAACATTTGGGAATGAAAAAGCTTTGCGCGCGATGGGTGCCGCGTTTGCTCACTGTACGAGTCAAAAGCAACGTCGAGTGGACGATTCATCGGAGTGTTTGGCGCTGTTTAACCGAGATCCTAATGAGTTTTTGCGGCGTTATGTAACAGTCGATGAAACCTGTATACATCATTATACTCCCGAGACAAAATAACAATCTAAGCAGTGGACTGAGAGCAGAAAACCTGCGACGAAGAAAGCAAAAACGGTTTTGTCGGCCGGCAAAGTGATGGCGACTGTTTTTTGGGATGCTCGAGGGATTATTTTAGTGGATTATCTGCAAAAAGGAAAAACAATAAATGGAGAGTACTACGCAAGCTTGCTGCAAAAATTAAGTGAAGAAATCCAGAATAAACGACCACATTTGGCCAAGAAAAAAATTTTGTTCCACCATGACAACGCACATGCACACACGTCAATGGTTGCAGTCGCCAAACTCCATGAATTGCGGTTCGAATTGCTACCGCATTCACCCTATTCCCCGGATCTGGCCCCGTGCGACTTCCACTTACTCCCAAACCTGAAGAAATGGTTAGGTGGCCAGAGATTTTCATCAAATGAAGGAGTCATTGTTGCCGTGGACGAGTATTTTGAGGGGTTGGAGAAAACATTTTATCAAACTGGTGTAACGGCATTGGAGAAGCGCTGGACTAAATGCATTGAGGTAGAAGGAAACTATGTTGAGAAATAAATTTATTTTAAATAGATTTTTGAAGTATTTCTTTGTCGTTTCGGAAACTTATCAATCAGCCCTCGTACAAACTAAGCTACGACTGACCTGAGAGACTTCTTGAATCTTACACTTTCCATACTGATATCGACGGTTTCACAATCACTAGGCTTCGATAGTTCGATAGACTAGGGTCTTTGCTGCAGTAGAACCACGTGACATCGTGGCTCGCGAAAAATGGTAAATGGAAAAAGGGTAAATTTAAAATTAAACGCACCAATAGGCTTATTCTTCTTTCTTTAAAATTGTGTCGCCTAAACGTAGACAGAGACCTATACTCTCTCTACGCGCCTAAAGAATAGCTGTGATTTTTTTTTGCGAAAAAGTAAGGCTTTGTGAAATTACTTACAAGGAGAAAAATAGTTTAAATCTCGTAATAAAATTAATTTACATAAATAAAATGTAACCTAATTACCTGGTAATATAAAACAACATGGCAAATACAAGACACACAGATCTACAATTTACACTATAATGTTTTTATCTACACTAATATGATAAAGAGGAACGATTTAATTGTTTGTTATCATTGAATAGGTTCTGAAACTACTGAACTAATTTTGATGAAAGGCCAATGATATAGAGCAGACCACGGGAAGGACATAGGCTACATTTTATCGCGGCATCGTTCACTTGAACGCTTCGTGTTACTAAATATATTATTTACTCGCCAAAAGCAATAGGCTATGTAAACAACTGCCTATATTAATATCATAGTATTTCAGATTTGGTTTTAACGTTTTGAATATTTTAAAGCTTGATCACGAAAATTAATAACCGGCACTGAGGACGCTACATTTTCTATTGCAGCAACAATACAAAAACCTGGGTTGTGATTGGTTATATTTCGGTTCAATGTTTTATTTCATTCATGAAATTACATGAATTTTTCGCCTTATAGCGAGGACATTATGTATTCCCGCCAGATTATGCATTACTACATAATATTACGTAATAACTATTTAGTAATCTGTGGTAATACTGCCTCTCTTACTTGACGACCATCACTCTATAATAATGCACCATTTCAAATATATTTTGAACATTATTTTAGTAATATTTAACCATGACTAAAAATAAAGGTAAGTAAGTAAAACATAGAATTTCTTTAGAAAAGTTTCAAACTTTATTCTGTCACTTAGCTTAAACTACCTATATCGAAATTATCTAACTTAAACTTATTGCTTATAAGTTATATCTGAAGTCTGAAGATGGCATACTCCTTGTGTTGAAAGACGGAATCCTTACTTGTACTGATTCTCATAATTATTTATCAGAATAATTATTTTACTTAAAATCCATGAAGCATAATATTATCTCTATTAAAAATTTAAACTTTATGGAATATTTCCTATATATATAATTTTTAATTACATTGTTTAAAACTTAGGCTGACCCCACATTAGGCGTGCGCGTTTCTCGGGCGTTAGAGCGACGCTATTTGCCGGCGTGTGGCGTGTGTGCAGCGCGTACGCGGCGCGCAGCACCTTACGTTTAACCCCCTTCAGGCAAGTCGGTCACAATCTTTATACAATTACTCACCAATTCTTTGAGTCAAAGCATGTTAATATAGTGGTTATATACATGAATTTATTTTATCAAACTAAACCATCATAGTATATATGATTTCGGGTTCACTACACAGGCGATGTGTGAAAGAGTACACTCGTTATAAGAGCGAGCCGGTTATATAGTTTGCACAGTCGATATTTAGGAATAATTTTGAATTTCGAACGCCTCGAATATTTACGATCGCCAGTTGCGACACCCTGGTAGAGGGGAGGCGGGACCAGTTGGTGAAGGGTTACGAACGCGACGCGCACGCGGCGTGCCCTTGCGTGAGCGTCGCTCACACGCTCGAGAAACGCGCACGCCAAATGTGGGGGAGGCCTTACCAAAAATAGGGAACATGCATTTGTTTTAAATCAGCAAAATTTTTACATTTTCCGAAAGGCAAAATAAATATGGACCGAAAAATGCAAAAAGTACAGTAAGCAGTTGCTAAATTAAAAATTACAGAACTTAAAAGGACTAAAAAAACGACGATTTTCTTGCTATGATTGAGAAACGAGAAATACTGTTCAAATCCATATGTTTTGTGACATTTTTTGCTAACAATAATATACATTAACGCAGTATTTAAGTTAATAAAATCAATATTGTATTTATCTTCATGCATTTTCAACTGCTGTGATGTCACTTGTGGATCTTTTTTTGTATAGAGCGTCATTAATGCTCTCCAACAATCTCACTTATGTGACAACTGTTTTTCTTCAACGGTTGATCGTAGATATGTAAAGACAATATTTCCTGGCTTATTATGTACTTGTCGAAAAGCCAATAAAAAACTATGCATGTTCTCATTACTGATTTGGAAAACCTGTTTTTTTTTTAAATATTCTCTTAGCATATTCAGAGTAAGGAAGTTATGCCATAATCGATCAAATATTGTCCGTCGTTCATTTGGGCTTGGTCTCCTGGTCGGTGACGTATCGGATGTAGATGGTGTCTTCGGGCTTGGGCTCCTCAATCTGAGTCTCGTCCAGCTGAGAGCAGGCAATCGCCAGCGCTGAGCCGTCGTGAGAGAAACTGAGAGACGACACGGCTGTGTTGTATCTGAAATTTAAATAAAATAAAATTATAACAAACATGACAATATTATCTTAATTAATTGTTAAGTGAGCAAAATCATTGAGTATAGTCACACACACTACCTTACTTACACTACCATGCATTAGTATAAAAACAGTACTCTAGTTGTTAGACACAATGACAATCTTTTTTTTTCCAAATTCCAAAATTCCAAAGACATTGACAAAAATTCAATTTTTATTGCCTCTCTTTAGGGTGCTATAAGTCTCAGATATAAAGAACTCTAGAATAATTTTAACCTGAAAAATGTTATGTGAATTATGGATGAATTTCGACCATGGGGGCATAATTTTATGAAATTTTACTAGTTTTTTTTACTAGTCTCAGAAACCTATAACAACACTAATGATTTAAAACTATAATATGTCAGTGCAAGGGTTTAAAATTGGTATTTTTCTCATAAAAAACAGTAGTATTTATTTATTACAATGCCAATAAATAATCTATATTCTATACTATTCTTATAAAGAGGAAAGTTTTGTTTGTTCATTGCATTGAATAGGCTCCAAACCTACTGGACCGATTTTAATGACACTGGGCACAGATACAGATAACAGGGTAGAAAGACACTGGCTACTTTTTATCACGACACTACAATTCCAGCGTAATTTCCACCCACATGAAGTCGCAGGCTACTACTAGTATTAATTAAAATACTAGTTTACCTGTGGAACTGGCACAGTCTCTTCTTGTTGAATCCGTCCCAAATATTGACATAGCCATCGGAACCGCCCGTCGCAAATGTGTTGTACACGGAGTGGAAGCTTATCGCATTCACTGGATATATTTTCTCTAAACCTGAAATTGAGATGAATCAAGTATAAAGAAAAGATGTATTTATACAAATATTAAGCTTGGAAATATGATATTATGATTTTAAAGACTTAATATTAACAATTAGTTTTTACTGTTACCCACCATAAAATCTGTTCCTACATACATACTTTCAAATGTAATTAGTGAAAAGCTGTTAACCCAAAATTTCAAACAGACACTTTAATTTTATGTAGTTGTATAGATTTAATGTTATAATGTGATTGAGACAAGGAAAAGTAGAGGCATTTCTTTTCTATATCTATATAATTATTAATA
Source organism: Phengaris arion (assembly GCA_963565745.1). NCBI lineage: Eukaryota > Metazoa > Arthropoda > Insecta > Lepidoptera > Lycaenidae > Phengaris > Phengaris arion. The sequence goes on from OY751431.1 coordinate 17,897,362, forward strand.
AAAACCAAAAGTGTCAATTGAACATTTTATAAAATTCTGCAACTTTCTTTTTTTATATAAAATTTTTACTACTACATCCTACTACTATATAAATGTGAAAGTTTATGTGGATGGATGGATGTTTGTTACTCTTGCACTGCTGTAAACTACAGAACTGATTTTGATGACTTTGGTATGATATTATATATTTGGTATGATAGTAGTTTAAGCTCTGCATTAACATATAGGCTACTTTGTATCCCGAAAAAAAAACAGTGGTCCTATGGGATACTGTATTTATGCAGGTGGAGCCATATATAAAGTACAAAATATATTTAACTTACCTCCATCTTTAATTCTGTGACATTTGAAGGCATATTTCTTTTTCTGCACCTCGGGATTGCTGTCCAAGTATTCCACAGCTACTCGGCCTTCGATGGAGCTAAGTACATAGCCCTGTTTATTTGGGAATACTCGGATACACCGAGTTTGGTACTTGAGAGAGGACTCGCGCCGCTGATTGACATGCCCCATGTTTCTTACGTCCCACACAAATATCTTACGACCAGATGTACCCACAACAAACTTTTCTCCGACAATACTCATTGTATAAACCTGAAAATAAAAATGTTTAAGTAAGGGATCATTTATTTTCAGCAGTAAGAGTGATGATGATGATGAAATATAGCTAAGAACATATCATGTCAGCTTTCAAACAAAAAAAAACTTGATCAAAATTGGTTCATCCGTTTGGAAACAATGATGCCACAGAAAGACTCACAGACACACATCAAACCTAAAAAAACTCCCATCAAGGGTTAACTATTATCAAATATTGTAGCTATTTTTCAGTTATAAGTGCACTGTAAATGAATAGCTGAATAGCAGGTAATGATTGTTTTTATCATTTATCATTATCTACTTTATGACCTGTTTCTAGACTGTATGTAATTTACTATTTTTAACAACCAAAATTATACCTACTAAACTAATAATTTGAAGTTAAAAAAAAAACTCTTGATATATAAAGCTGAATAGACATGTGACAATTTCTATAAACATGATAAGATATCAATAGCTTCTTTAAGTTAGATTACCAAAAAATGTGTACATCAAATATCTTAATATACCCGTTCATTGCCTTGGTTGTATGTCCCCACACAGTTGGGCACTCGGCTGTCCCACATCTTGACTGTCCCGTCCCAGCTGCCCGTCAACACAGCGTTCACTTCATTGGTAAACTCCACACATCTTATGGCGCCTTTATGCTCTCCCAAAACCACTTCTGTGCTCGCGTTCAGATCATACATCTTCAGAGTTTGGTCTAATCCACCGCTGTATGTATGGACCGCATCCTGGAATATGGTAACGTTAGATCGTTTGATTACCACATAAGTTTAGGTGATAAAGAGTTTAGACTCACTCTAAAACAAACGTCCAATACTGGGAGTTCGTGAGTATATTTATGTCGCTCCACGTTGGCCGTTACATCGTACAGCCTCACTGAACAATCCCATGATGAGACCAGCAGAAATTGATTCGATTTTGGCGCAAATTTGACGCTGGATATAGCGTCATCGGGGAGACTTTTTAATTTAAATTCGGTGCGGGACTCCGCAACCCGGGTCACTGTCATTGTAGAAGCAATTTTGTTAGCTCTTTTAAACTAGTAGGAAATAAAAATGCTGCGTGTAATTAAAATGATCGCAGGTAAAAATAAAAATAAAAAATTATATCCCCCGCAACAACACGAGCTTTTGACATCAAAGAATGACACTTGACAAAAAATAACGTCAATCAAATGTCAGTTTCACACTACCTCTTCTTCCTCTTCTCTTTCTTCATTAAAATTATATAAAGAAATGAAATGAAACAAAAAAATCCATATATTTACATTAAACAATAACAAAATTTTAGGCATGTACCTATTTAAATATTTTGCTTTACAAGGCTTATATATATAATATTTAATATCTTGTCACTTATTTTATTTTCCACAGTTTTCACGATGTTATGTTTGACCGAGGAATGTGAAGAAAAATTTGGGTTGAGGTTAATGTCCGAAACACAATTCTTTATGATTCTTGAAGTGAGGGAGGCATTGTTGAGCGGATCTCTAGTGATATGTAGAAATCGGTAGGGAAAGGTGAGTAGATTTTCCCAGGCTTGCCTCGAGTTCTCCAGCACTGTTTGGCGTATTGTCTCGGCAAGCTTCTGGGCTACAGGCACTCTGGCACCCCTAGGTATCCGTCTTAGAACTGGTACAAAACGTTTAAATTTGGATATTTCTTGCCAGAAATTTGTTTGATAGATTGGGTTCGGAAGTGAATTGCTTATTGGGGGAATGAGGGTTGGAAGGTGTTTGTGGCATTTGCCTACGTGGATGTTCAAACCCCGCTGGCTTTTAAAATATCGGGAACAGTGGGAGCATTGCAGCAGAGTTCCCAAGGACACGGTCGAAATATTAGTGGAGGTCCCTGCATCCTGGCTGCTTGTCATAGGTTGGTAAAGATAAACTATAAAAGATAACTTATATAATAGAATAAACTATAAACAAAAATTTAAAAAACTGCTTAACTAATATAAAAAAGAACCTTGAACTATATTATGCTCATTTTCTGGGGGAATGTAGGCTTGAGCGTGGGACAATTCCTGGGCTCACTTTTCATCAAAAAATTAGCATACGGCTTCTCGGAGTTGCCTCGTTCCTTTCTCTGTTGTGGGCCTTGTTTCTTCCTCCGTCGCGGGTCTTGTCAGTTGTATGGGAGAATTGCTTGGGATATTTACTCGTAGTTGTACGGGAGAATTGCTTGGGATATTTACTCACAGTTTGGCCCACTTGGGGCGCTATAAATTATATTTGGTTGTACTGCAAATACTAAACCATGTATATTTATTTACTTTCGGCGTCACGTAAATTGGTCTTATCGATTTATTTTCAATATTTTGTTTAATTTATTTAGGGTGACATGACAACGTCAACTTTCTTTTTTATCAAAATATCAAATCAAATCAAAAATCAAATTCTTTCAAATTCTTTTCAAATTAATAAATTTGAACGCACACATAAACTTAACTGTTGGCAAGTTGCTGTAAAGTGGAACGCATTTATTAAAATTGACATGACATGTTTGTGATGAGGTGTGAATCGAATTATTCCCGTCTCGGTAAAATGGATTCGCGTAATTCCCTGATACATGACTAAATTACTGTGATGATAAATATTTACGATTTTCTAACTCCTAATCGAAGTGAAATTACAATAAAATATATGTATGTCAGGATAAATGTACGTCTTCTAAGTGCGCAACAAAGTATAGTCCGATTGGAACGAATGGAGTGATTACCACATAAATAACGATGCAAACCAATCTTAAAACTAAAGAGATGTTTATCGTCAGAGCTTTGGAAAAAATTTTAGCAGATAAGGACATAAAAAGGTCCTATCACAGCCAACTGAAGAAGTCATGCGAAGTGGCACTTGGTAAGGTTCCATTTTGTTGATTTATTGTATATATAACAATAGGTACACATAATACAGCAGCTGTATTAATTCAATTATTGAAAAGTTATGAAATAGCATGCAGAAGGTATGAATACATTTTTGACCTTGAATAGTTTCAAGTGAATAGATATGTTACATTGAACTTTTTTATATTTGCATAATTATTACAAGGTAATGATAGTACTCTTGATAGTACTAATACAGATACTGCTCTTCTGCAGATGATACTCGAGCATTAAATAATTGTATTAGTTTTTGAAACCATATGTTAAAAAACAAAATAGAAAGCAAGGACATTCAATGTCCCATACTGGTTTTGATAAAATAGAAATAAAATTCATAAATTAATATTTATATTTTGATGTATTCATCACTTCTCCTAAATGTATGGTATTACTCCTAGTCAAGAAAAAATATGTTTCAAAATGATGATAATTTCTTTGCTGTTTATAAATAAATCTTATTTTGTTTTTATAATAATTCTAAACAATTTATAAATAGTAAAAATATAACTTTACCATGCAGTTAATAAATCAATATTTTGATTTAAGACAGGTAACTCATTTATTATTATCTTTTTTTTAGAGGAAATTAAAGCAGAATTGAAAAATGGAGGTCAAGTTGAATCTTCTGAAAGTCCAAGGTCAGGCACTTTGCCACTGCCAAAAAATGATTCTGCAAATATCATAACAGCTGAGAAGTACTTTCTGCCTTTTGAACTGGCATGTCAAAGCAAAGCGTCTAGGATAGTGGTAACAGCTTTGGATTGCTTACAGAAGCTTATAGCATATGGCCACCTCACCGGAAACATACCTGACTCTACAACACCCAGGAAACTTCTTATTGACAGGATAGTTGAAACCATTTGTAGCTGTTTCAATGGACCCCAAACAGATGAAGGTGTCCAACTTCAAATTATTAAGGCTCTGCTTACTGTTATTACCAGCCAGCATGTAGAAGTTCATGAAGGTACTGTACTTCTTGCTGTCAGAACATGTTACAACATTTACCTGGCAAGTAAAAATCTCATCAATCAAACAACTGCAAGGGCCACACTGACACAGATGCTTAATGTCATCTTCACTAAAATGGAAAATCAGGCCCTAGAAGCTGAAACCACAGAAAATATCCCTGAATGCCAGTTGAAAATCCCAAATGGCAACGTCCCCTCTGAAGAAATCCACGAACAACAAACAAATGAAGAAGTTAGTCAAACCTGCACCAATGGTAATGTTTATGATATAGCTGAAGCTAAAATTATTGCACAACAAATTGTTGACTCTGTTATAGATAACGCCATTACAATTGCTTCGAAGAAAAATATGGAGGAGCTTGTAAATGATCCAGACAATAATGAGAACCCAGCAGATACAAATGACAGTGGCAGTGTTTCACAAGAAAGTACTGGATTACAAAATTCCGAAACATCCATCCCCAGGATACCATCCCAAGAGAGTGTTGATGTGGTATCCGAAAATGATAATTCTGTGACAGCTAAATTCACACACATTTTACAAAAGGATGCATTTTTAGTGTTTAGAGCACTATGTAAGCTTTCTATGAAACCACTTCCAGATGGTACTCCAGACCCTAAGTCACATGAGCTAAGGTCTAAAATTCTCTCGCTGCATTTACTCTTATCTATTTTACAAAATGCAGGCCCTGTATTCAGAAATAATGAGATGTTCATAACAGCTATCAAGCAGTATCTTTGTGTAGCTTTATCCAAGAATGGTGTTAGTTCTGTGCCTGAAGTCTTCGAACTTTCACTTGCTATTTTCTTAGCTTTACTTCAAAACTTCAAAGTGCACCTCAAAAAACAAATTGAGGTATTCTTCAAAGAAATTTTCATGAACATCCTGGAAACATCAAGCTCGTCTTTTGAGCATAAGTGGATGGTTATACAGGCTCTCACCAGAATATGTGGAGATGCACAGAGTGTTGTTGATATCTATGTCAACTATGACTGTGACTTATCTGCGGCTAACTTGTTCCAGAGGCTAGTCAATGATGTCTCTAAAATTGCCCAAGGCAGGCAAGCCTTAGAATTGGGAGCCACCCCAAATCAGGAAAAGTCAATGAGAATCAGAGGACTAGAGTGTTTAGTTTCCATACTGAAATGTATGGTGGAGTGGAGTAAGGAACTTTATATAAACCCAAATATGCAAACTACTTTGGGCGAGAGACCTGTCAAAGAAGATACAGACCATCATAGTATGAAGTCTCATGGTGGTTCAAGTTTAAGCCTTATATCTACGAGTTCAAGTAATGTAGGAAATCGTGAAACTTTAGACTCACCTGAACAATTTGAAGTTTTAAAACAGCAAAAAGAAGTTTGGGAAACTGGCATAGATCTCTTCAACCGAAAGCCTAAAAAAGGAGTATCATTCTTACAAGAGCAAGGCCTCCTCGGAACATCTACAAAAGAAATTGCTGAATGGTTATTAACAGATGAAAGAATTGACAAAATATTTATAGGAGAGTATTTAGGTGAAAATGATGATCATTCCAAAGAAGTAATGTATGCATATGTTGACTCGATGAACTTTTCTAACATGGATATTGTCGCTGCATTACGACATTTTTTAGAAGGCTTCCGATTACCCGGCGAAGCACAAAAAATTGACAGACTGATGGAAAAGTTTGCAGCCCGTTACTGTGAATGCAACCCAACGAACACATTATTTACTTGTGCAGATACAGTCTATGTACTGGCATTTTCAATTATAATGCTTACAACTGACTTACATTCCCCACAAGTGAAGAATAAAATGACAAAAGAACAATACATAAAACTGAATAGCGGAATAAGTGAAAATAACGATTTACCTCGCGATTATTTATCGCAAATATACGACGAAATTGCCGGACATGAAATAAAAATGAAAAATACATCGAAACCCGGAAAACATATGATAGCCAACGAAAAGAAACGAAAACTCATTTGGAACATGGAGATGGAACAAATATCTACAGCTGCTAAAAACTTGATGGAATCAGTTTCACACGTCCAGACACCTTTTACGACGGCAAAACACGTCGAGCATGTACGGCCTATGTTTAAAATGGCCTGGACACCATTCTTAGCAGCATTTTCCGTTGGACTTCAGGACTGCGACGATCCTGAAATTGCATCATTATGCTTAGATGGTATTAGATGCGCCATCCGAATAGCTTGTATTTTCCACATGTCGCTAGAAAGAGATGCGTATGTGCAAGCATTAGCAAGATTTACTTTATTAACTGCAAATTCACCAATTACAGAGATGAAAGCTAAAAATATCGATACAATTAAAACATTGATTACTGTTGCACACACAGATGGAAATTATCTCGGCTCTAGTTGGCTCGATGTCGTAAAATGCATTTCGCAATTGGAACTTGCGCAACTAATAGGAACGGGTATTCGACCCCAATTTCTATCTGGTTCAGGAATAAAGCCGCAGTCTGATTCCTTGAAATTTAGTCTTATGCTATTAGATCCGAGCGTTAAAGAACATATTGGTGAGACAAGTTCCCAGAGTGTAGTGGTGGCTGTTGATAGAATATTCACAGGTTCGACGCGACTTGATGGTGACGCAATTGTAGATTTCGTTAAAGCTCTCTGTCAAGTATCATTAGATGAGTTAAGCCATCCCACAAACCCCCGAATGTTCTCTCTTCAAAAAATTGTTGAAATATCCTACTATAATATGGGACGTATCAGGCTGCAGTGGTCTCGTATTTGGCAAGTTCTCGGTGACCATTTCAACAAAGTCGGTTGTAACAATAATGAAGACATATCATTCTTCGCAGTCGATTCATTACGACAGTTATCGATGAAGTTTATAGAAAAAGGTGAATTCGCCAATTTCAAATTCCAAAAAGACTTCTTAAGACCGTTCGAACATATCATGAAGAAGAACAATTCTCCGACGATACGAGATATGGTAGTGAGATGTATCGCTCAAATGGTGAATTCACAAGCACCCAACATTAAGTCTGGTTGGAAAAATATATTTTCTGTCTTTCATTTAGCAGCGAGCGATCAAGATGAAGCGATCGTCGATCTAGCATTTCAGACTACTGGTAAAATTATAACCGACTTATACGAAAGACAATTCCCAGCGATGATAGACTCTTTTCAAGATGCTGTAAAATGCCTCTCCGAGTTTGCATGCAACGCTAAATTTCCCGATACGTCCATGGAAGCTATAAGATTAGTTAGATCATGCGCAACTGCTGTAGGAATGTCCCCGCAACTATTCGCCGAACATGCTGGACTAGAGGGTGAGCCAGGGGCGCCAGAAGTCGATAGAGTCTGGCTAAGAGGATGGTTCCCACTTTTGTTTTCACTTTCCTGTGTTGTCAGCAGATGTAAGTTAGACGTGCGAACACGCGGCCTAACTGTCCTCTTCGAAATCATCAAAACTCACGGTGATTCATTCCGTCCGCATTGGTGGAGAGATTTGTTTAATATTTTATTCAGAATTTTTGACAACATGAAACTTCCTGAACACCAACTCGAGAAAAATGAATGGATGACTACAACATGCAACCATGCGCTGTATGCAATTGTAGACGTTTTCACGCAGTATTTTGACATTCTTGGATCTCTACTCTTGGAGCAGCTGTACGCACAGTTGCACTGGTGTGTGCAACAAGACAATGAACAACTCGCAAGGTCGGGGACAAATTGCTTAGAAAATCTAGTCATTTCTAATGGAACAAAATTCACCGAAGACACATGGAGTAAGACGTGTCAAATTATGTTAGATATATTCAACAGTACTCTACCAACTACGCTGCTTACGTGGAAACCCGAAGAAAATGAAGACAACAATGAGACACCCCAAGTGCGACACGGGATATTGAAGAAGCCCCAGGGCACTGATGACGCTAAATCGTCCAATAGAGTATTCAATAGTCTCCTGATTAAATGCGTAGTCCAATTAGAACTCATTCAAACCATAGACAATATTGTCTTTTACCCTGCTACATCGAGGAAGGAGGACGCGGAAACGTTAGCGTTAGCTGCCGCTGAGCTGACGGGGAGTACTCCGGGCACAGAACAGGAATGTCAGCGTGAAGAGCAAGGCATGTACAGATTACTCAGTTCGCCACATCTGCTGAGGCTCGTGGAATGTCTGATGTGCAGTCACCGTTTCGCTAAAACTTTCAACACGAACAATGCGCAAAGGAATGTTCTTTGGAAAGCCAATTTCAAGGGTTCTGTTAAGCCAAATATGTTGAAACAAGAGACCCAGTCCCTAGCGTGTGTGCTTCGAATACTATTCAAGATGTACAGCGACGAAACACGGCGTAGTCATTGGCCGGCCGTCCAAAAAAGTCTTATAACCATCTGCTGCGAAGCGCTCGAGTATTTCGGCAGCTTAACGAGTGAAGCCCACAGAGATGCCTGGACTTCTATACTTCTACTGATCCTAACCAGAATACTAAAAATGCCCGACGAACGAGTAAGTAAAATATTTGCTTTATTTATCTTTAGGTCTGCTTTAAAATGCCTCCATGTCGTTAGTAAATGACCATATGCTTTATAGTTTATACTCAAAAATATTGTAGGATCGTTTTCTATTTATAATTCTTATGCCTTTACCGACCTACTTTGGTTAGATTAACTTAGACATACTCTATACAGTACCCTACATAATCGTCAAACATTAATCGAATTATCTTCAAACATGCTTTATCGTGGCGCAAGATAACATCCCGACTGAAGATATCGTAAAAAAATGTGCTAGTTTAAAATGTTGGATATGAGATTTGCTTCATCACACATAGTATAAAACAAAGTAGCTTTTTCTGTCTGTCCCTATGTATGGTTAGATATTTAAAACTACTCAACTGATTTTAATGCGGGTTTTTTAATAGATAAAGTGATTCAAGAGGAAGGTTATAATATGTATATAACATGCATAATATAGTAGAGAAACACTGATAATTTTATTGCGCTTACATTGTAAACGCTGGACGAACCCTACGAGATAGATCAAAATAATGCACAACAGTATTGTAGGTACACCTTAAAAAGGTCTACAAAAAGTCCGCGATGGTATATGTAGGGATAACCCACAATAACCATTTATCCTTTATTTTTACGAAAAATAATGGCTTATTTACGAAGCTATTCTAGGCAATACAGTATTAATCCTTTTCTACCCATTGGGTACGAAACCCTAAAAACACTTTCAATATTGTATACAGAAGTATATTGCAGTGAGTAGAGTTATTTGCTGAAGAAGTTTTTTTCTCCAAGAACACTATTCAACGCGGGCGAAGCCGCGAGCAAAAGCTAGTAAGTAATAAACCACGAAACAAACATGACAACTAGAGTTGCATCACCTCATCAAATCATCTTTAACAAGGCCTTTTGAAGGTTGAAATTAACTTTATGTAAAGTTATTAAAACACTCGATGTTATGGCATGTAACAAACCGCAGACAAAAGTAGCCTTACCTCGGTAGGTAGGTAGTTAGCTGGAGAGATAGGATTTTTAGTCGCTGAAATAAACATACCTACCTACTTAGCAGAGGTTGGTAAACTTTTAAAATGATGATCGTTTCACATCCGCAATGTACGGAAGTACATAACGGATAATTATTATTCTATATTCAAATGCTACATCTATTTAATTCAGCACACGTCTCCGTTAAGACGATATGAACATAATATAATACTATATAGTAGTACTGTACTGTATAGTATAATGTAGTAATTTTTAATAAGTACCTAAGTATATCCAAACAATTTTTCAGGACCTCTTCAACCAAAATTGACAAAAATAGGTCGTGTTTAGGATCATTTTTCTGCTTTTATGTAGCTTACTTTGTTTGTGTTTCTCTGATATCCGAGCCTTTCACGTTATGATTAATCAGAACATAATATGTAGTACAGGTACACATTAATGCATCAGATAGGTAACATTTCAAATTAAATAGAATCTACTATACTTACTGACCTTTGTCTTTTTGGCTAAATTAAGAAAAAAAGGAAGCTTACTTTACTACATGACTTTTTTTTTCAGTTTGCGGCACATGTATCCAGCTACTACCCACTGCTGTGCGAGATCACCTGCTTCGACCTCAAACCTGAGCTGAGAACGGTCCTACGACGCGTCTTCATCCGAATCGGTCCAGTCTTTAACATAGTCTCCAATACGCAATAACTCGGTTATAATTTAACAAAATATAATATGGCCTTATAGTAGTAGGTTAATGTATGACTTCGTTTGTTAATTATGACAGGTTTAATATATTCAAAACTATTTATTCCCTGTTCGACCCCTCGTCCTACGTAATGTCATAAGATTGAAAATCTAGGGGTCGAACACGGAACATGGAATAAACCCTCAAAAATGTAGGAGCCATTAATGAAAATAACTTTGTTACAATTAAATTTTATTGTAATGACAGCAATCAGTACTTCAGTAGTATTAAAAGTGATCTTAATATAGGATAAAGTAGCCTTACTGTTTAAGTTATATAAATTATTTGATTATCAAAGTTAATGTTAAATTGTATGATGAAAAATTAATGTTGTATCTATAAATTATAGTTTATTCTGTATATTTGAAAGTTTTTACAGCATGGGAGCCGAACTCACTCGCGTCAACCGCTTTTGTTTCTTTTCTTGCTTGACTGAACAAACTGTGATTGTGATTGTTTCACAGATTTTTTAATTTCTCTTAGAGTGAGTTCCAAGTTCTCAAGCTTATTATAATTATTATTCCTTATAAAATAAATGCAATAATACATTAATGTGCAGTTTTATTATGGACATTGTAATAAAACAATTACGATGCCATTTTAAATCTTGAGCCCATTGAAACTCTTTTCAAGGAGTTCATTATCCCAAATGACTAGTTGTCCGTCCAAGCCAGACGTACTGAACTTGGAGGCACTCACTTTGGAACCTTTGAATATACGGATACATGTTATGGCATTCTGGTGGATCGAATCAAGGAATGTATCGTTTGTCTCAATACGAGCTTGACGGTCCAAAGATTGGAACTTCTTCATGGCAGACAATCCACCTGACTCTTTTCTCTGAGTATTATCCAATTTGGCGACAAACTTAATCTCGGTCCCGTTGTGGGTATACAATAATGGAATGCAACTATGACCTGCTACTATGAGAGAGCTATTGGAAATCCATATACAATCTAAAAATGGCAGATATTCAGTCTTAAGTTTAATAATGGCTTTGCCTTGGGTGGCATCAGCTATGTTGATAGCACTGTCGTGTCCAACCCAGGCCACCTTATTGCCATCAGCAGAAAACGAAACTCCATGGACCCAGCCACCACCGGATGATCTAAACTCGGCGAGTAACTGTCCTAGAGGCAGTTTGGAGCCCCATACGTTCGGTCCAGGTTGGTCTTCAATATCCTTTATGTACGCAGAGAAAACTCGCACTTTGAAGTCGGACGAACCAGCTACCAGGAGTATGTTGTTAGGATGCCAATCCAGAGAAGTTACAGTTGAACGGATCGGCTTTTTAATGTGTTTGGACACCCACCAGTTGTTTTCCTTTTCAAAGTAACAAATTGATATAAGTCTGGCCCCTGAGCCGACTGCAAATTTATTTTCCATCGGGGACCATTTTACACAAGTGGCTGCTCGATTGATACGTAGCAGCACAAGAGTGGTATTCCACTTGCCATCCTCAGCTTGGGTCCAAACATAGGCATTACGGTCCACAGAACAAGTCACAATCCTATTGGTGTTAGGAGCCCAATCTATTCCCATGACCCTCATATCATGTTCTACTAAATTGTTGGTTTGCTTCCATTCACCACCATCTTTTTGGTATATATGGACTTCATTATTGTTCGGTGAGAATGCAATTTCTGTAATAGAATATAAATATTTAATGTAGATTATACATCTTATATAATAAACAATTTTTTATGGTGTTTGTTACAGATCTCGGCTCTGCTCTTAAAGGGCTCTATTAATTTAGATGAAATTTTGATGGTGTATTTGTTAGTTATTAGATAGTGTATGTGTAAACTATATTTTTTTCCTTCAAAGTTCATCATATGAACTACCATCATGAATTTTTTGAGATTTTTCGAGCCAGTCATTTAGCTTTTAGAATATTAGTGATAATATAGGGTGAATAATATTGGAAATATAGGTCATATTACAATAATAATAACAATACACTAATACAGTATGAATCAGCCTATATATTTTTTTACCAATTTTTTTTGGCATTAAAAATACATACATATATCACATGAAACATACCCTTCAACATCAAACCCCCTTGTTTGTTAGCAATATAATACTGTAACAATCTTCAACCCTCAGTTGTAGTAGGAGTAGATAGTAGGTGTAGTTGTTGGTAGTTATTTATCAATTCCAGTTATAAAGACAGAACAATGTCTGTTGGGTACAGCTAGTAATATATAGAACATTAGAACGCGATATATTAGGTTTTCCTTAAAACTTACGATTTCTCTCTTTATTCCATGCATGGCAAGTTATCGGGGCGCATGAGTCACCGAAAGTGAGTGTTTGAGCCATTGTCGTGTCTGAAACAGCAGTTAAAAATAATGTAACATTAGTTTTATACTATGAAATAAAAGTTTATAACTGTATACTCTTTACAATTACCTTAATTTTTGTACAATGTTATTAAAGAAATATATTCGCGGACTCTGGGCAGTCAACGCGAATCCCTGCGGGAGATCAATAAATTAGTAACTATCACTGTAAAACATTTCCTAAACAGTTATTGATAATATTAAATAATTACAAATGAAATAACTTTGTATGTTACTCAATATGAAATTAATTTTAATGAAATATTTATTAATAATTTAGTCTTCTAAACCTGTACTCTGTAGAGTAGAAATCAAACCAAAATTGAAAATAAATTGATGACAAGTGACAATAATTGACCACAGATTATTATTTATGCAATTTTTATTTTTCTTTATATACGCCAAAACTCCCTAGGAACTTTTAGTAAAGCTTCTACCACTTTACTGAATCGACTGACATGACTCATAGACTGTACTGACTATATATTTGGATTTTGACTAGACTTTAGACTTGACGATATAGGAATACGGTGTTGAAAATTTAAACGAAAGTTCTATTTCACGCCTTTTAAACTTGACACTGGCAAAAGGTTATAAGCCGATGCCATATATAAATAAAAAAACATCAACGGCAAAAACCCATAAGAGTGAAAGAGAAGGCCATCTCCATGTCTTTTCGTTTTTTGTAAGGTGGACTCTGGTTCTTTTTCTAAGGTTTTCGCAAGTTGGAGTCCAGTTTTATGACGTAGGAATTACGAGTTTATAACGCTACATTATGCTAGTTTCATCTATCAAAATCAAATTATATGTATAAAGGTCATAGGGCGGAATCTGACCCGGTCAATGAAATATTCCGTACAATAACCAAACTAGATTTAAATTGTCAAGTTGTAGTCCACTTTTCATTTTCTGCACTTAGATTTTTTAAAAACAGTGGGAGTATTTAAAAAAAAAGAAAAATGATTATGAGTAATCAATATTTTTGTTCAAGTAATCCTTACCAATACCCTTTAATAATTATGTAGTTATTATTATATGGCATTCTACTAGCACCAGTAGCACCTACTGCGGGGTTTACAGTAATACGTTGTCTCTCTCGGACGTCACCCAGGTAGAAACCAGTTATTGCGCTACTGCACTAATCAACTCACATCGCAGTCCTTCGTCATTTGTCGTTGCGATCTGTGGGTTCTTTGAGTTTATGTTTTTGTTCTTATGGATTACTTTGGCGTGTTTACTGGTTTTATTGTTTGCTTTTGGATTGGATTTCGTTTTAAAATGGAAAGACAAAATAGTTTGTTTTATGTGACCGATCTGTGCTTCGTCGCAGAAAATACGTTCTCACAGGACTATTCCTCGATAGAGACGATAGATACCGAGATCACGCCGAATTATTATTACAACAAATAATACCACATGAGGTAAGTATCTTAACCGTTTTGTATTGAATCATTTTTTTAACAGACACTGTTTATTTCAAATGTTTGAGGGATAGTCCGTTATTATCGCAAAATCGATATTATTTTTATTTGATAGTATTGTTTGTAAATACCTCGAAACAAAGATTTGTTTTTCATCAATAAATCGGAAACAATTTTTTTTTATTGTGGCACATCTTGACTGCACTCTGCCTAATGGAATGTACGTTTCAACGGCGATGGGCTCAGCCCCTGCCCCCAGACATTACTTATTTTATTATTAACGAAATAGGTGGGATCTTGTAGCGTTAATAATATAAACTAAGAACGTATGCGTACTAGCTAACTTGGACCGTGGGCCAAAAAAATAAACTCTATTAGAAGAGTTAGTAATAAAACAACTTGAGAAGACAATTAAGCATTTATTTTCTACTCGTTTCAGATTTCTTTTGATGGCTCACGATCTTTATGCCATGCCTGCTGGGTGAGGTTGGATCGTAATCTGCGTAATCATCCCGACCAAGCACCACCTCAACAAGGTCAAGATCAGCCACCCCAACAAGTTCCTCATAATGATGAGGAAATACAAGTCGCGGCCATACAAGTGGATCCTGGTTTTATTACCCTGCAAGGATATTCTCGTGCTGCAAATATATCAAGACGGTGCATATTTCGCAACTGCAGAAATATCGCTATCCATGTAATACCATCTTACATAAAATTCCACCTATTGCATTATGATAATTTTTATATACCTCCACTTGCCAGAGTTTGTGACTCGCATTTAGTAAGAAATGATTGGGGAGAAGTGAATTCTCAGTCGATGATGCAATTTAATAATGCCCATGTACTTGATATAATCAATTTACATAAGTGGCGATTGGAACGAAATCACCAATTGAATTTCGAAAATATCGATGGAATTCAGGACGATGAACTGCACTTCTGGACAGGAGTAACTAAAAATAAGTTCAACAGCATTTTACAACTGACGCCGTCTCTTCGTGACAGAACTTATACTCCTGCCAAAGTGTTAGGAATTTATTTAACAAAAATAATAACGGGTTTATCGGATGAAAGTTTGGCTACAAAATTCAACATGTCAAAAAGGACGGTAGAAAGAAAGTTACAAATATCAAGAGAATGTTTAACAAATGATTTTGTGCAGCATTATCTAGGATTAAATCATATAACCCGCGAAGAGGTGGTAGCTTGCAATTTATCTATCCCAGGTCATATTTATGGAGCCGATCATGATCCAGCCATTTTGGTGGTTGACGGTACTTACTTGGATCACATACAGCTTACATAAGTTCCGAAACCTTCTGAAGCCTTTTTTGGTTGTATGTACAGACGGTTACATTTTAGATGATAAGGGACTGTTTGCAGCAACGACTTCGGATGCCACAATTATGCGCAACCTGATGGAAGACCAAACCTCTGAATGGCATGGATTTCTTAGAACTAACGACGTGTTCATTCTAGACCGTGGCTTTAGGGACGATTCCTAGTATAGAAGAATGTGGATACAATCCTCATATGCCACCAACTAGATCCAGAGGAGAACAGTTGACGACAGCAGATGCGAATAAGTCTAGGCTTATCACAATGGTCCGATTGGTGGTTGAGACCATAAATAGTCGATTTAAAAAAGCTTAAAATATTTCGCCACGTCTATTTTAATGTTTCTTTGCCAAACAAGATGAAAGACTTCAGAATTACAGCGGCAATCATTAACGCAACTCGACGTCCTTATGAGGACAGCACATATGCCGCACTATTCATTAATATTATAAATGAAAACATCAATAGAGAGAATGAACTGGCGGAAGATGTAAGGGAGCACAACCTGAATAGACAGAGAGTAGCTTTCGTGCCAATGGATGCCAATGTTTTCGATGTTTTTCTACAACTCACATACGAGGATTTAATCTTATTCACATTGGGAATGTATCATTTAAGGATCGCTAGATCATACTGCCACGAGCACATGCGACCAAATGGTCTCTATATTGTGGAACTATATCGACACCAAGAATTGATTAACAATAAAATATTAATAAGAGGAAAAATCCAATAGAGACATACGAGGAGCAAACAGTATTACACGTACATTTTGGTGAGTGTACCATAAATGTCCCCGAGTCTGCCAAAATGCCATATGATTTCTATAAGCTATTTGTCTGCGATGAGATAGTAGATAAAATGGTGACAGAAACAAACAATTATGCCCATAATTATATTCGCAATTTTAAAAATATAAAACCTAAATCCAGGCTACAAAATTGGATACCAACGGATATAGATGAGATGAAACGTTTTTTGGGTGTTCTCATGGTCATGGGTCTAAACAGAGTCCCAGTTTTAAATGATTACTGGTCGAAAAAACACTTATACAGACACGATTACATAATCTCAATGTAATCGTTTCTGTATAACCGTAAAGTGATGATGGAGCTATTGTTTGGCACATCGTTGGTCAATAGTTGGTTGGTGTATAATTGGGGAAAGGAAAATCGAATATCAAAGAAATAATTTTATGAAGCAATCATAGAAGCACTCACGTTAAAACCGATAGGAGGAACTACTGCAGGTAATTGATTTTAATTAAAATTATTTTATATAATGATTATAATCTAATTAGAATATTCTTTATAAACCTTCTTACAAGTTACAACTACTTGTATCACAACTAACACACGGTATCTAAAAACACAAAATATAAATAAAATTAAACAGTTATTTTGTAAACTTCTTGACTTAATTAATTATAATAATAAATAATATCTAGAATAGACATACCTACAGAAACTAAACATAACTTTAACTATTAACTGCGTTTTCATTTTTCGATAAATAGTCTTGACATCACTAGTTTTTATCGATAGGTACATTTCCTTCGGTGCATTATGAGGTTTTTAGACCCCACAAACATTTTTTTTATTTTCTCGGTTTTCTTTGATCTAAACCCGGGGCGAAGTTAAAGGTAGTTAATGTCGTTTCTTGGCTTTATAATGGTATTTTTCTTTTAAAGTTATCGGTGTATTTAGCATAAATACGGCCATTCGAAGCGAGCTATATGCTATGGGGCCGAAAGATCTCAAACAGCACTTCCAGAAAGGTATAGAATAGGGTTTTTTTATCTCATATTGCACATTTCGCCAGGTAGACAAAATTTGATTGCGCAGGGAACGTGTTAACCAGTCAATATTAAGCAATAGCAGCAGTCAATATATAATCATGTGTGTACCATACATACAGGTATGATCGTAATCTTCTGTTCCATTCAGTAATAAATTAACTAAAATTTAAGTATGGAAAAAAATTGTGCATTCGTTTCCATAATCGACATTTTTTTATTGATACTTTGCACTAGGCGATAAATGTCACACGACGTAAGTTTTGCAGGACAACGTAAATTCAGATTGCGATAATTTCTTGTAAATGTTAAGAATTCTTAAAAATTCCAACGGAATATCATTGTAATGTCATAAAGCTACGTAAAATTTATAAATGGCATTTTTAGACGCCTCCAATATGATCCTAATTTAATGGTGAGCAATGAATGTCAACAATGTTATGGTATGTGTGAAATGAGAACAATGTTATGTCGTGAGATTAACTGTCAGTGTCATAGGGATCAAGGTTCGCCGCGCCGAGCATGTACTAATATTTATTATAAATGTCATCTATATTCTATGGTTACGGTGTTGTCAAAAATATTTTTTATTTTGTGTACCTACATTTTTGTAATTATTCTAAAGTTATTCTACTAAACAAATTAAAAATAGTTTCTTGATTCAGAACCAGACTACTTTTATTCAATATGTCTGGACGAGGTAAGTATCATTCGATTTCAGTTCGGTTTGTCCTGTTTACCTCTTTGTGCTTAAAAACAATTTTCCTTAGGGAGATATCGCGGCAAGCGACAAAATAACCATTACACGCTGTCTTCAGTAGCTCGAGAAACTGTGAGCTCTCTTCCAAGCGATAGTCCCGTGCTGGCTATGTTTCAATCGATCGCTAACAAATTGAATGATCGCCAAGATAGACATGAGAGACTGGTAAAACTCTCCAGAGACATAACAATTGAGAGCAAGAGGATCATATTTCTTTTACATTCAGCTATTACGTGAGTTAAGTATACATACTGATGATGATTGATGCTGTCATTCAATATTTATAGACACAAAATTTTTACATAATTTATTTATTATCCAACCATGCTCACTCATTGTGACATAATATGTTGTGAATCTAATGTGCTTCTTATTTTTTATGGTAACGAAAACACGAGTAACTAGAGCGTTATCACGTCTTGTCTGTTATTGCCGACAGTAAGATGCGCCAAAAAGAACAAAACTTTAAAAAATGTGTGGAGAAATCCATCACAGTGTAAAATATATTTAATTTACTAGTAACTAGCATTAAATGCCCGCGACTTCGCCACGCGTGTAATGGAGTTTTACACTTTCATCGCCTATTATACCCACCTAGGGAATTGAATTGAAAGAAAATTAATAAATTTTAGAAAACGCTGAAATACATAATTCATTATTTTTCTCTACCCAATTCATACAAAATATCATGCAAATATGTCCAAGGAATAAAAAAATTCATACTAACTTTTATCACATATTTCCCCTAGGAGGAAAAAAAAATGAATTTTGAAAAATGCTTCCTTAGTGGATGCCTATGTCATATGAGAAATATGTGTGCAAAATTTCAAATGTCTAGCCATAATGGTTTAGCCTGTGCATATATACATCAGTCAATTAACTTTGCTTTTTATATACATAGATTAAGCTAAAATTATAATTTTCATGACATTCAGAGAGGAAGCAGCCCAAAAGGCTGTCAAAGAAGCTAATGAAAGATTGCAAAAATTAATAAACAGTCCAATCAAAAATATAGGTTTGGAACTTGAGAACAGCCCAGCATACTTACATTCCCGTGCAGTAACAGCAGGATTCCAAGAGTTTATTGAAGCTAGAACTTTCTGTTCACTCATGGAAAAGAAAGAAATCATAACATGTGCTGATGTTCAAAAAGAACTTACATACACACAGTCTTGCGCAGAGGATAAAGAGACGGAACGGACTGTTGTTACATTGTTAACTCCAAACGACTACATATTGGGGATAGCTGATCTAACCGGAGAGTTGATGCGGAAAGCCATCAACAGTATATCCAGCGGTGACAGCAAAGAATGCTTCCATGCATGTCAGGTTGTTAGAGACTTATATACGGGATATTTAGGTAACAATAATTATAACAACTGATAGTAATTTTTGTAAACACAATATGCAGGTAGTATATTTAGGTTACCAATTCCCTAGGTTTAAGCAAATACTACATACTTATACATACTTTTTAGCTTCATTCATGTTTATAGTTTTTTATTTAATTGGTATATTATGTTCAATTTTATGGTTTTCAGGTATTTTTGGTGCCGGCAAAGAGTTAGGCCGAAAGATGTCAACTACCCGAGCCAACGTATTTAAGGTTGAAACTGCTGTGTACGCGCTACAAGTACGAGGCGGCGAGGCCCCGCCCACACTGTTAGTGGCATCCAAACCTGATTGGGAACACCGAGAGCATTCTGACGATGAGGGATATTTTTGAGTTTTGTCTTTAATAACTTAATAATTAAACACATAACAAACTACTAAAATGTAAACAGAATATTTATTTCTTGTAGAAATATAAGGAGTGGATGTTTTTTTACCCAACAATGAAACTAATTGTCAAATTTATTATTCAATTAAGTAAAATGGCAGCCTAAGTATTACTTTGTCTCTACTAACTTGATAAAATTATAGAGAAAAAGAGATGAATTAAAGGAATTACATTTTACTGTCTGAGATAAATATTAATAAGAGTATAAGCTGGTAATATTTTATACACTAAATAAATAAAATCTTCAGATAACTAACTCTCGCCAGGTTCCGGTTTCCACTCATCAGATTCATCAGTTGCAAATGGATCTGTAATTCAATATTACACTATATAACTACATGCTGATATATTTATAATCTAGATTTGTGGGAATAGAGGTGGTAACCCCAAATGGAGATCTCCGACCAAACAAGGTGGTATGCTGGGTCAGGCCGAAGCCCACTGTAGTAGTTTTCGGATGCTGTTATATATAGCGCCAAACTATGAAAACTTCGATAGCGCGATTCAGGATTGTGGCGCTAATTGTTTCGACACAGATACACATTAAACACACGCCAAAGTTTTATAGAAATATACTGTACAAATGCATCACAATATGTAAATAGCATCAAATGTTTATATGATCGGCTATCGCACACTTTGCCAGGACGCAGCGGGCCGCTTCACTCCGCCCCGGATTTTGGTTACGTGCGATGACGCCCGTCCCGATAGACTATACCTAACGGCAAAGTGTCGTATTAAAAGGATCTTTGTAGAAGTTGTTCATTATGTTCCTATACTACAGGCAAAATGAAAACTGACTTCTTCTCTTCTCGAAATCTTATTTTATAAATAATTCCCCTTTTGAAATCCGCTTAAATTATTACTATTTCTCTACACAATCTTAATTATTTTGTGTTGGTACCAGCCCAAAAAATATCCTGATAAAACAATATTTTATAGAACTCACGTTTAAGTTGGTTGGCTGGTAGCAACTTCAAAATTATGAAGATTGTGTAGAGAAATAGTTTTAATTTAAGCGGATTTTAAAAGGGAAATTATTTATAAAATAAGATTTATTTCATAGTATTTTGCATTTTTAATTTGGAAGTCGGTTTTAATTTTTTGTTTAAAAATAATAATTTTTCTCTTTTTAGTCATTTTATATTATTATTAACACATTTTAAGAAAGTTTAAAATTTTGAATGTATAATTGAATACGAGCCAAGCTTCCATTAGGTATTGTATATAAGATGATGATGATGATGATTACTGTAAGTTACATAATAGATGATAATAGCTTATGCTTGCAGTTCTTTAAACAAACCAAATTTCCAAACATATATCTTTAAAGACTGAAGAGTTCTGTCGAGTGCTTTTGGATCCAGGGTATAAACCTTGGCACAAATTTTTACTTTTTGGTAGCATATGCTTTGGTTACTTCAGAAAGAGTCAAAATCACTATATGTGTCCATATAAATTTCGAGCAGTTCCCTCGAGTCCTTATAGATCCCATCATCAAGTCACTACTTTGGTGAAAACGGGACCAACTTCGGATACCTTTACATAAAACAAAGAATTTTGAAAATCTGACCACAGACAGCGGAATTATCGTTAAACATACAAAAAGAAATATACAGCCTAACGTATAATCGCCTCCTTCTTTTGGAAGTCGGTTAAAAAAAGATAATTATTCTTTGGAGCTATACATTCGGACGGACTTATGGCATATACAGTGTGTCCCGTAAATCGACGTCAAGCCGTAAACCCGTGATAGGCCAAGTTACAATAGTTATCAGAAAAATTAAAAAAAAAATCCAAGTAATGTGTCTCAAAAAATACAAAGCTTTTAAAAAAAATCGAAAAATCGACATCTTGTGGTGGTTTTTTAGTTCCCGGCACTGCAAATTTCTTCTTTTTTTGTAATTTTTTTTGTATGTAATACTGAATAATGTTTTAGTAAACTGGTGCCTAAGATTTAAATAAAATGACTCCGACTTGAAAGGAAATGAGGCTTTTTGGCCAAAACAATGATTCGAATTTAATAGTTTGCTCCACTTTAACTGACTGTACTGGAAAAAAAATGTACTACGCTTGTTTGGCAGGTAATTTTAAAAGTTGGCGCAGCTAATAAGGATTCAAAAATGGTATGACACTTGCTAGATTATTTCTTAAATTTTGGACAATATTGATTTTTGTAAAGGAAGTTAGTTTTCGACAATTTTTTCTTACTTACTTAAAAGGATTCAAGTGTACCCAGAACTTTCTTCTAAGTGATATTCTGATTTGGATGAGACGGAGAGAAACATTCAACGAGTGTAAGAGAGACAAAATCCAAGAAGTAAAAGAATATCACGGGCCACGGGGGCCATAGTATCATTACTTTTAACTTTAGGAAAGGTGTTTTTTAGGAAGCTTTTAATTGAAACAAATTTTTGGAGTCTAAAATATTTTATTACATTATAACAAATGTTCAAACTGCCTCCCACCAGCATAAATGCAAGCTCGACATCTTTTTAAAAAAGACCGCTTTATCAGACGGGCAAATCTGCCGTTATTAACTAATTCAGCTGCTTGCGTTAATTGTCGTCGTAGTTCAACTACATTTTCAATTGGCTTTGTATACACTTTTTCTTTCACAGCTCCCCAGTAAAAAAAATCTAGCGGATTTAAATCAGGCGTGGCGTCAATATCTGTCTCTCTTACACTCATTGAATATTTCTCTCCGTCTCATCCAAATCAGAATATCACTTAGAAGAAAGTTCTGGGTACACTTGAATCCTTTTAAGTAAGTAAGAAAAAATTGTCGAAAACTAACTTCCTTTACAAAAATCAATATTGTCCAAAATTTAAGAAATAATCTAGCAAGTGTCATACCATTTTGGTATCCTTATTAGCTGCGCCAACTTTTAAAATTACCTGCCAAACAAGCGTAGTACTTTTTTTTTCCAGTACAGTCAGTTAAAGTGGAGCAAACTATTAAATTCGAATCATTGTTTTGGCCAAAAAGCCTCATTTCCTTTCAAGTCGGAGTCGTTTTATTTAAATCTTAGGCACCAGTTTACTAAAGCATTATTCAGGATTACATACAAAAAAAAATTACAAAAAAAGTAGAAATTTGCAGTGCCGGGAACTAAAAAACCACCACAAGATGTCGATTTTTCGATTTTTTTTAAAAGCTTTGTATTTTTTGAGACACATTACTTGGATTTTTTTTTTAATTTTTCTGATAACTATTGTAACTTGGCCTATCACGTGTTTACGGCTTGACGTCGATTTAAGGGACATCCTGTATGTGTCAATATAAATTTCGAAGAGTTCCCTCGATTTATCATGGATCCCCTCATCAGGTCTCCACTTTGGTTACTAAGGGACAAATTTTGAATTATCACCTTTACAACAACAAAACAATTTTGCAAATAGGTGAACCTATTGACTTGATACAGCAAAGTAATGACTAATGTTCAAAGATATCCGTGTCGGTGTAAAATACTATACTGTACTCAAAATACGTCAATACGCTGCGGCTGCGACCCAGCTAATATGCTACCCACATGATATTTGCTACCCGCGACCTACTGTGGCATGTGGCTCGACATAATGCGCGCGTGCGGTGTGCGGGCGGTGGGGGACCCCTCACCTCAAGCTCCGAATGCAAAACTCGCGTGCGAACAGTGTGTAGTGATCCTTACCAGATTCGTCAGAGTCGAATTCGGTGTACGTGTTTACGAGGCGACGGAGGTGCTTTTTCCGCAACTTAACGAGCATGCCCGCCGGAGGACTGAAGCTGCTGTCTCTCCCCTTCCTTTTGCCTGCTTCTGCTTCGCTGTCTTAAATAAAATGTTTTAAAATTAAATAATAACATGGATCCTGAGTTCATGGGATGTAGAATTGTGGGGAGTAAAACTATACTTTTTATTATTATGACACAATAAGGAATATTACGCAAAGCTTATCGTAGAGGGCGCCACCTAAATACTCTACACCTTTTATTCGAATCTTTCAGTGAAAAAATTAGTTACAGAGTATATTATCCACATTCAGTGCTACTAATATGCCTAGCGTGTCCACACTAATCTTTATATCCATGCCGCGAGCACGCCGGGCGTGCCATCAGTTTTTAATCAATATCTCAAAGATAAGACAGTGTTTTTCAACGAAACGCTCAGAGCATAAACTTTGTGCCGCAAGCTAATGAATTCTTAAGTGGTTCCATGATCTAATATTTTTTTTATGTTATCGAAAATAATTTATTATGTAATGCCGCGAACATGCCAGGCGTGTTCATCTACACGAGTTCTCAACCTTTTATATTGTTTGGTCAATTTACTAAATTTATAATGCGAATAATAAAATATAGTGTATTTTTTATAATTTGAACAAAAAAGATAAAATAAATTACATAATATATTCACATTTAATTTATCTGTAGAAGACAAAACACTGCCCTATATCTATACTACATAATATATCTGTAATATGTAGTATTATAAAGCTGAAGAGTTTGTTTGTTTGGTTGAACGCGCTAATCTCAGGAACTGCAGGTCCGATTTGAAAAAAACTTTCGGTGTTAATAGTGTTACAAAACTCACTTCCGGATAGATACTAATAATATTATTTAATTTTGTGACTATTTTTGCGTAGCTTCCGGTTTATCTTAATTTGATTTTAATAATTATTGAATCATTTATTAATCATAGAATAATAATATTTAAATACTAATATTAATATTTAAAACGTATTTACTATATATAAACATTTAACTTTTTATACTCATAAGATGTATAAAAAGGGCGGTAACTGAAAAATGGCCCTCACTCTACTGCTGATGGCTGACCAATAAAGGTGAATTCATTCTACAAGTGTACCTTTTTTGTTGCTGTTGCCGCTGCCGCTGACCCGATTCCTATTTCATCTCGGAAGTGGGATTTGGAGGTAAAGAGATTTTTTTTTTTGTGTTTTCGTTGTTTATCCTGTCCCTAAAAGCACCATGATGGGTCCATATCGCTGTGGTTTGGGAAAAAAGAGGCAAAGTGCCATCGACTCATCAACGGATGAAGGTACAACTGAGAACTGTGAATCTTTTCCCTCTCCACGTCCACATATTAGGAGCATGTATAAGAAGAGGAGAATTAATCATCTGGAAGCAGAAGTCATACCAGAATTTGATCCAGGAAAGAAATCGACCAATATAAGGGGGTGGCTTAATAAGATCGACCAGCTCGGAGATATGTATTCTTGGGACGAAAAAGATCGTATCTTCGTTATGCAAATTCGCCTACGCGGTGCTGCGAGAGAATGGTACGATGACTTGGAAGACTATACGGCCACGTGGACGCAGTGGAAACAAAATCTAACGTGTGCCTTTCCGCGCTCCACTGACTATGTCGATCAGTTGGAAGAGATGCTAGCACGAGTAAAGGATAATGACGAGACCATGACGAGGTATTTCCATGAAAAAATGTCCCTAATCAAGAAATGCGGTCTGAAGAGCGACGCTGCTACCTCGTGTCTAATTCGTGGGTTGCCCGTTGAATTACGACCAAATGCGAAGGCCTACAATTGCGAGACACCAGAACAGCTTTATTTTGGGTTCCTGTCATCTCTTGAAAATTACAAGCCGATAGGTACGAAAGCTTCTGAACAAACATCTAACTCGCGGCGCCGGTTTGCCGAAAACATGCTACAACTGTAGCAAGACCGGTCATGAAGCAAGAGACTGTCGCATCACACGCTGCCAGATTTGTCAACGCTTGGGCCACAGTTCCAGTAGCTGCTGGCATGCTGCAGGCGCCCGAGCTGCTGGAAACACTGCGGGTATGACGGACAACGCGCTCCGCCGGTACACGTCTCAAGATCAACGCGGCAGTGTGCAGGTACGCAAAATTAATTGTAACAGTTACGAAATTCTAACAGATATATACAAAAAACAAATCATAGTCAACGGAATAACATTGCTAGGATATATTGACACGGGAAGTAAAGTTAATATTATAACACTAGAAACAGTTAAGCAATTAAGGTTAAAAGTTTTTCAATCAGATTTGTTAATGAAAGGTTTTGGAGGTTTGCATATCATTTCGTTAGGTAATGTACAATTTAATATAAGTATAGATAACATTTGTGTATACAGTGAGGCTGAAGTAACTGATACAGATCTTAAGGATTTAAATATGATAATAGGTAGCCCTATATTAAAACATCCAGACATAACTCTAGTTGCCAATTATAAAGCCGTTATGTTATTACCGAACAATAAAAAATATTTTCATACTACCCACTACTTGTCCGATATTAATTTGTTCTCTAATGGTTTTGTAGAAAGAATTCCTTCGTATTTAAGTAACGATCTTGAATTGCAGCCCGGAGATACTCTGTTAATTTGCGTGTATGTAACAGATAAGTAAGATCACGGCAGTATACTTGTAACGCGGACTATTGTTTTTGATTTTGGGAATTTATCATATTATATACCGCAATCTATTTTAAAATTCGGTGACTACACATTACAAGTAACCAATTTAGGCGATACGTGTATCCATTGGCAAAGAGGGAAATTACTTACTCGAGCTGACATTTTTGACGTAACTGAAGTAATGTTAACATGAAGTTCATGTAGTCAACATTTTAATAATAATGTAAATAACGTACAAACAAAAAATATAGATATTTCTGACATAAAGGTTGGGGATATTGATGAATATTATTGTAGTAGGTTATTGAATTTGTTAAACCGATATAATACGGCATTCGCTGAATGTAGTGAGCAGCTAGGGTGTACTAATTTATTAAAGATGCGCATTCATACCAAAACTGATGTACCGGTTCACAGCAAGCCATATAGAATGTCGTACAAAGAGGCGGAAATTACCGAACAAAAGATTAGTGAACTGATTTCGGCTGGTATAGTACGCGAGTCAAGCTCAGATTATGCTAGTCCTGTAATATTGGTGAAAAAGAAGGGAGGTGATTACCGTTTATGTGTCGATTACCGCGCTCTTAACAACCAAACTATTAAGGATCGATATCCACTTCCACATATTGATGACCAGATCAATCGGCTTTCGGGGAAAATGTACTTCACGGTCTTAGATTTAGCACAAAGTTATTATCAAGTAAATATGTCTGAAGACTCTATACATAAAACTGCGTTCGTTACACCTACAGGGCAGTATGAATTCCTCCGGATGCCATTTGGTCTGGCCAATGCCCCCGCCGTATTTTCGCGTCTCATACAAAAGGCCTTACAACCATTGAACAATAAGTTAGCCATTTACCTAGATGATTTGACCGTTCCTTCAGTCAGTATAAACGAGGGTATCAATTTACTTCAGGGGGTTCTCCAACTTTTAGAACGTGCCAACTTAAAGCTAAATTTACAGAAATGTTCCTTTTTACAAAACAGTGTAAACTACTTGGGACACGAAGTGACGGCTGGTTCCATACGTCCAGGATTAGCTAAAATCGAAAGTGTATCGCAATTTAGGCGTCCTCGTAATGTACACGAAGTAAGACAATTTATTGGTCTCGCTTCCTATTTTCGAAAATTCGTTCGTAGTTTTTCCGAGTTAGCACGTCCGCTAACTCTCTCGTTACAAAAAAAAAACGGTCAACTGGGAGTGGGGCTCTGAGCAGGAGCAAGCTTTCGAAAATCTTAAAGCAGCGTTAACTAAAAGACCAGTACTAGCTATTTATAATCATCATGCTAAAACGGAGCTTCATACGGATGCTAGTAAGTTAGGTCTAGGAGGGATTATGTTACAGTACCAAAATGATAATAGCTTAAAGCCAATTGCTTACTTTAGCCGCGTAACTACCAGGGAAGAACAGTGTTACCATAGCTACGAACTAGAAACCTTGGCAGTTGTAGAATCCTTAAAACGTTTCCGTATATACCTAACTGGAATCCCCGTTACAGTTATTACTGATTGCGCAACTCTACGTAACACACTTACAAAAAAAGACTCACTATCCTAGTGGCTCACTATCCAAGATTTTGACCTTACTATAGAATATCGTACCGGCGATCGTATGCGACACGTCGATGCCCTCAGTCGCAATCCTTTAGAAACGGTTTGTGTACTCAACATCGATAAAGACGACTGGCTTGTAACTTTGCAACTACAGGATGACAATGTACAGCACATAATTAGACAACTTGATGAAGGTACCCAAAATTCAGATATTAAAAATAATTACGTAGTTTTAGACGGCCGTTTATTTCGTAAAACCATGAACGGGAATAGATTTGTGATACCTAAGCTATCGAAATGGAGCCTGTTACAAAAATATCATGACCAAGCTGGCCACTTAGGGTTTGAGAAGTGCGAAAAAATAATAAAGTCTCAATTCTGGTTTTTAGGGATGACTCGGTTTATAAAAAAGTATATTAAGGCTTGTCTACAGTGTGCATATGCTAAAGGGAATTATGGTAAACCTGAGGGCGAGCTACACCCCATAGATAAGCCCAACATACCCATGCACACTTTACATGCCGATCATTTGGGGCCTTTTCTTAAAACTCGTAATGGAAATATTTATATACTAGTTGTAATTGATTCCTTTACCAAATTCGTATTTGCAAGGCCCGTACGTAGTGTTTTTTTTTTTTTTTTTTTTTCCCCTCCTCCCCTAACATAATCAGGGCTTGTTGTATTCTTTCGGTTTTATTATATGTTTTATTCTTTTTCTATTTTTTGCATATCTTATCTCTAGTTTATACAATGTTTCTTATACAATATTTCTTTTCCTTTTTTAACTTACAAATTTTCAATACTTTTTTCTTACTTCTTATGTCAAATACATCAGTAATAGTCAATATAATTTATGATTTACTTACATAGTAACTTGTCACTTGTAACTATGTACTTGTCGGCTCTTTACATTTGTAAAAGGTCAACAGCTTAACGCAGTAAATAAAATAAAAGCCAATAATTTTTCAATAATATAAAACAATTAAATTTAAAAACTCAATAAAACAATAATCAATAAATAATAATTCCAATATGCAAAAATAAAATTCAATTAAAATGTCAATAAAAACAACGGCACACACATTCAAATTTAAACCTACTATCACAAATAAACCTAATCTAGAGCCTAACTAATATCACACTAATATATCACAATTTTTCTTACAGACTACACCCACAATCTTCTTACAGTACTCGAGGAAAATGTCCCTCGTTTTTCCCCCCAGGATGGAAGGCAGGCTCTCACCCGTAATCGATATGCCCAATTTTTGCTCAGTATCATATCTACTGCTAGCAAAAATCGGGCATTCGAGTAACAGGTGAGGAACCGTCTCCTCAACTCCTGGCTGACATGAACACGACGGGTCCTCCTTCAACTTGAACATCTGTTCAAGTAGAAGGCGAACCCACCGTGTCCAGTCAGTATCTGTGTGGTGTAGTGTGTGATGTCTATCTTGTTGACTACTTTGTATGCAGCAGCAGCGCTTGGGAAAAAGAGCTTCGTGACTCCGGCCGTCCCTCCCACTTCGTATCTCCTGTCCCATTCCTCAACCGTATCCTCTCTTAAGATACGCTTGACGAATGAAACAGGACACAGATCGTAGTCAGGCTTCCTTTTCAATCTCAGCGCGGCCTCCTTGGCTAATTCGTCGACCCTCTCATTCCCTCTCAACCCTGCGTGCGCCTTAATCCAAAACAGGGAGACCTCCCGCCTCTGCGATGTAGTTTTTCGGAGGGCCGCCCTTGTTTGCACTGCCAGGGGATGAAGGGAACTAAGGGTGACAGCCTGGAGGGCCGATTTGGAATCGCTAAGGATACCGACCTTCGCCATTCCGCTCTTGCAGGCTATGTCTACAGCTCTATGGAGCGCTAGAAGCTCGGCTTGGTAGACGGTACAATACGGCGGCAACGCAAGCTTGACGGCCTTCGTCTCGGCCTCACCCTCCAATACGGAGAGTGCGACTCCGACTCGACCCTCAATGTTGCTGCCGTCTGTATAGATCCTATGGACGTGGCTATTAACCACGTCCGCATAAGAGTCCTCGTCTACCAACCCAAACCTCAGCTCTTCCTGCTCTGCCGGTTGTGGGTCCTCGATCGCTGGAGCATTTCGCTCCACCTCCCTGTCCTTCAACACCGGGTGAGGTACCCCCTTCTTGATCTCATAGAGCCTCGAAGCTTCGAGTATCCTGAGATCAAGAGGGAGTATCCCGGCCAACAGCATCGCAGAGTTCAGGGAGACGGTCCGATATGCTCTGCAAATCTTCTGGGCAAAACCCCGTTGAACGGAGTTGAGCCTTTTCTGGATCCATCTTTTTCCACGGTGGGTGCCCACGCTGCCGATGCATACAAAATAGTCGGCTCTATTACGGCCATATATATGGTTCTAACTATCTGGGGGTTAAGCCCCCATCCTACTCTGGCCGCTTTGGCAAGCTGCTTGTAGCGAGCTATTCCTTTTTTACATACTTCTCCTACATGGTCGTTGAACGTGAGGTCTGCGTCTATGGTTAAGCCTAGTATTTTCACTGTTTTAGAATACTTTAATTCCACACCCCCCATCGAGAGTCGAGGCACGTCGTATTTTAGTTTTTTAGTTGTAAGTAGGGCGTATGTTTTATGTGGAGCGAAGTTGAGTTTATTTGCTTTCCCCCATTCTCTTATCCTGTCCAGCGCTCTGTTCGCCTTCCCTTCTATCTCCAATGCCGTGTCTCCGTCCACCACAATCACTACGTCGTCGGCGAAAGCCTGACTGAAAACATCCATCTCCTCTAACATCCATAGCAGGGGGTCTAACAAGAGGTCCCACAGGATCGGTCCACCTATGGACCCCTGCACGCACCCCTTGTTGGTCTCCCTGCTCACTTCCATTCCTGCATACCTTACACTCACTCTTCTTTCACTCAGGTAGCTGCTGATCAGCCGCCTCAGGTTCCCCGGACACCCAACCTCAGCTAACCTAACCTTTATGGCCGGCCACCAGGCACTATCGAAGGCCCCCTCTATGTCCAGCGAGACCACAACAGAAAGTTTCTTCTCCTCCCTCTGCTTTCTGATGTGGTTCACCAACCTATAGAGGGCGTCTTCGGTGCTCCTTTGGGGCATAAAGCCATACTGGTTAGGGCTGATCTTGGGCAGCAGGTAGAACCTAAGTCGGGCGACCAGCATCTTCTCGAAGATTTTGCCGAGAACAGGCAGGAGGCCGATCGGTCGATAGGCTTTTGGTACCCTGTACGATTTCTTGCCCGGCTTCCTTAGCACCACCACGGTCGCCCGCTTCCACTGTTTAGGGAAGCAGGCGATAGTGAGGCACCTATTCAGCAGAGCAAGGAACCATTCCGGGTCACATTCCACAGCGTGTTGGCAGATGTCCGACGTGAGTCCATCCGCCCCGGGGGCCTTTTTGGGGTTGAAGGACCTTACGGCTCTCTTTAACTCCTCCATGATGAAAGGAGGGTCGTCCGGACCCATCGGCGGTTCGGTTTCCAAGGACTCCGCCCGCCGGCGCGTCCGCCGATGTTCCTCTCTTTCACCACTTTCCTGGTCCTCGGGGTAAAAGGTCTCCGCCAGCCATTCCGCGGAGCTTCGGGCGTCGAGGGTCTCACCGTCCCTCGTAAGGGGCAGATCCTCCTCCCTCCCTCTGACTCTGTTCAACACCCTGTAGATGCCTTCCCAGACCCCCTCCATATCCTGTTTCCAGCAAAACTCCTTCCAGCTCTCAATCTGTGCATCTTTTACTGCCTTTTCATACTTCTCTTTCGCTTCCAGGTACAGTCCAACTACGCGGTTCGCGCAGCGTTTCCTCGTGGCGACCTCCTTCTTCAGCTGCACGAGTTCATCATTCCACCACGACAAGGTGAATCTCTGTGTGTGTTTTTTAGTCGGCATTGTGTCTCTGCATGTCTGTGTTATGGCTTCCGTGTATCTGTCTATTACCTCTTCTATTTGTTGTGTGCTGTGTATTGTGTCCATGTTCTGTGCAGTCAATTGTCTGTCCGACATCAGCTGGGTCAGTTTCTCACGAAACTGAGTCCAGTTTGCCTTCTGTGTGTTAAATACGCGTGTGGTACGTATTATGTTTGTGCCTGTGGATTTCTGTTGTCTGATGCCAAATGATATGCCGTTGTGGTCCGAGCTCGTCAGTCCCTCCTCAACTCTCCAGTCGCCCACTCGGTCCAGCAGGTCGTCGGAGCACGCTGTCACATCCACGTAACTGGAGTACCTTTTTCCCTCTCTGACGGTGTCGAAAGTTGGGGTGTCTCCAGTGTTGAGTATATGTAAGCTCATTGCTTCCAGTACAGCAGACACATCCCTTCCTCGCGGGTCTTCCGCGTCGCCCCCCCACCACGGGCTTTTAGCGTTCGCGTCGCCTCCCAGGACCATCTTATCGGATCCCAGCTCTCTCCCTATCCGCATAAGATGGTCCAGGTAGGGCCCTACAGGCTTATCGGGCTCGAAGTAAAAGGACACTACAACCGTCTCCCAGGCTTTGGTTCGGAGGGTGGTCACAACTATGTTGTTGTTGCTGAGGCGTGTGTGTAGCTCGACGTCCAATGTATCGTCGAATACCACAACACACGCCTTGACAACACCACCCCCTTCTCCATCGCTCTGGTAGACCCTCACTCCGTTGTATGTCCTCATACTCCGCGCCCCACCTATGTAGGGCTCCTGCAGCAGCGCTACGCTAACCTTACGCTTGGTGGCCTCGAGTAATAACTCCCTTGTGGCGATTTGGCTCCGCTGGAGGTTGGCCTGCAATATTTGGTACTGGAAGTACTCACCGGAGACAACCTCAGCAATACGACACCGCCGATCTAGCCAGAGCGTCCCCACCTCTTTCTCTCAGCACACTCTATCAAGGGTACTGTGCTCCGCGCTACCTCTCTTGGCCTTAGTGCAGTTTATGCACTGAGGCACTTCTCTCCGCAGCCACTTTTCGCAAACGGTCCTCATGTGAGGACCTGCGCAGTGGCTGCATCGATCCACCTGCTCCCCACACACCCTCTTCGTGTGCCCAAACCCGAGGCAGCGGAAGCACTGCACCAGCGGACTATGGTCCTCGACTCTCACTCTGCCCATACCAATATGGGCGTATCCCGCATTCACAAAGTTCTTCCACACCTGTGGGCTAACTCTGGCTATGACGTGGTTTTGTAGGGGGTTCCTTGCTTTCATCACGTACACTACCTCCACCTTTCTCTCCTCTCCCTTCAGGCCCCCAAGAATGTTCGCGTTCTGATTGGAGAACGCGGTGATAAAGTCGGCGGTCCGTACGTAGTGTTAGCTCTGTTGAAACTATAAAAAACTTAAAAGAAATTATATCGGTATTCGGAATTCCACAGAATAATTACTGACCGTGGGGTAGCATTTACAAGTAGGTATTTTAAAGATTTCGTAGTTGAAAAACAAATAAAAACATGTTTTTAATGCAATAGCCTCGCCACGTTCAAACGGCCAAGTCGAGAGGGTAAATAGAAGCATTATTAATGGACTTAATACCACATCGGAAAGTGAATGTACTTGGGACGAAAAATTATCTAATGACGTGTGGGATATAAATAACACCCCACATGCGGTTACTGGGTATACGCCTTTTAGCTTGATGTTTACACATAATAACACTCTCTTCCCTGCTTACCCCTCGACTAGCGCTGATCACCCAGATTTGGTTCAAAAATTAGGGGACCGTAGAGCTCAAGCCAAAATAAAAATTGACAAATATATGACGGTGATGAAGAATCGTTATGATAAGAAACCTAAAAAATGTAGGAAGTACAATTTAGGTGAGTTAGTACTTTGGAAGGGCGGAATATCTCGTGATAGTACAGGGGGTGTCACCAAGAAATTGGGCAGTCGGTATACGGGACCATATAAAATAACCAAGTCTGATCATTCTATTGATCGTTATAATATTAGCAGCATTAAAGGTATTAAGGGATACAAAAAGTTTAATGCTGTAGTACCCGGGGAGGCCTTACGTCCTTATAAATCCTCAATTTCGGATAGTTCGACAGATTCTGATAGAGAAGTAGACAGAGATGATCTTATAGATTTGCTAGAAAGTTGAATAGTACACGCGAATATTATATACTTTTAAGCCCTTAATATTTGTTTAAAAACTAGAATATTTTATACATCTAAGTTTATTTAAGAATATACTCTAAGCAATTAAAGTTATCTATACTTGTGTACTTATAAACTAATTTAAAATGTATCATTTAAATAAACACTTGTGCGTAGTAAGTGATTTTAAAATTATACCTAATTAAAAATAACTATTTAATAACTATTAAAAATTTTTTTAACATTCATTTTATAAGGAATAAGACTAATTATCACTTCAAATTATTAATATTACTTTAAAATAAAGACTTGACTAGCTGTGTGATGCTAAAATAATATCTAGAAAATTAATTAGATCTGTGTGACCTGAAACAATTAATATCTAGTAAATAAACTAGATCTGTGTGATGCAAAAAATATTTATTAAATTAGTTAGATCTGTGTGACACTAAACTAATGTAAATCTGTGTGACTTGAAACAAATATCTAGTAAATAAACTAGATCTGTGTGATGCTCAAAAAAATATCTATTAAATCTAAATCTGTGTGACCTGAAACAAATATCTAGTAAATCTAAATGTTTGACCTGAAACAAATATCTAGTAAATAAACTAGATCTGTGTGATGCAAAAAAACTTTGATTATTTATTACAATAATTAATATAATACATATAGGTATGCTACAAAACAAAAAGAATAATAAATATGTAATGAACTTAATTCTCTGTGACTCTTAACTTAAATCTTAACCATTAAACAAATCATTCTTAATATAATAAGTTAACGTGGAATACGTATAAAGAAAAACATTATTTTGTGTTATTTAAAATTAAGTATCCATAAGTTTAGAAATAAAAAACATTTCAATACTATTTAAAATTTAAATATTATGAGCGTGACACATGCCAGTTGCCTGCCATAAAATATTATCTTAAGTGCAATTACTGTTCTCTTTTATCTCTTTTCAGGTACAGAAAAATGACATGATGAAAACCAGTCAACTTGCCGTGGGACACGGCAAAATGCAGGATGGCCGAGTGTTACAAAACTCACTTCCGGATAGATACTACTAAGGCGGGTCAATAAGTCCGTGACTTTTTGAATTTCTAACCTCCTTACTGAAAAAGCAACACTACTCCTGTCAACAGGCATCTGTCAGTTGACTCCTATCAAAATTTGAACTTGCTGCGTCAGTTAGTTTGTGTTTTACAGCTATCTTTATCAGACTATCCAGTAACTTAAGGAAACAATGTAAAAAAGTGAATTTCGTGTGCTTATTAAGCATTCTTTTTTGCGAAAAAAAACCATTACCGAGACCAAGGCTAAGCTTGATAAATACTATGGGGACTCTGAACTATTGATTTCAATGGTAAAAAAGTGGTTTACTGAATTTCGTTGTGGCCGTACAAGCACTGAAGATGCCGAACGTCCTGGACGCCCAGTTGAGGTCTCTACACCCGAAACAATCGAAGAAATTCACGATATGGTGTTGGCCGACCGAAGATTGAAAGTGCAAGAGATTGTGGAAGCCATAGGCATCTCGCATGGCTCAGTGGTTTCAATTTTGAATGATCACTTGGGCATGAGAAAGCTTTCCGCAAGATGGGTGCCGCGTTTTCTCGCAGTCGACAACAAACGCAATCGTGTAACAACTTCACAGGAAGGTTTGGCGTTGTTTAATCACAATATGGAGGAGTTTTTTAACCGTGGACGAAACATGGATCCATCACAATACACCAGAGACCAAACAACAGTCAAAACAGTGTGTTTCTAAGGGTGAATCGGCGCCAAAGAAGGCCAAGGTGGGTTTGTCAGCCAATAAAGTTATGGCGACTGTTTTTTGGGATGCACGTGGGATAATCCACATTGACTA
Organism: Phengaris arion; assembly: GCA_963565745.1. Lineage (NCBI taxonomy): Eukaryota > Metazoa > Arthropoda > Insecta > Lepidoptera > Lycaenidae > Phengaris > Phengaris arion. Next base: position 17,933,384 of record OY751431.1, read on the forward strand.
TCTTCAAAAGGGAAGAACAATTAATGGGGAATATTATGCCAACTTATTGGACTGCTTCAATGAGGATTTGAAAAAAAACCGACCTCATTTGGCCAAGAAAAAAGTTCTTTTTCACTAAGACAATGCAAGGGTGCACACATGTGCAGTTGCCATGGCAAAAATCCATGAATTGGGCTATGAATTGCTCCCACATCCACCCTATTCTCAAGATTTGGCTCCGAGTGACTACTTCTTGTTCCCAAACCTGAAAAAATGGCTCGGTGGAAAAAGATTTGACTCCAATGATGAAGTCATCTCGCAAACAAAGGCCTATTTTGAGGACCTCGACAAATCATATTTTTTGGAAGGGATAAAAAAATTGGAGAAGCGTTGGACAAAGTGTATAGAGCTCAAGGGGGACTACGTTGAAAAATAAAATGATTTATTTATCAAAAAAGCTGTGTTTTATTCCAAAAGTCACGGACTTATTGACCCGCCCTCGTAATAATATTATTTAAGTTTGTGACTATTTTTGCGTAGCTTCCAGTTTATCTTAATTTGATTTTAATAATTATTGAATCATTTATTAATCATAGAATAATAATATTGAAATACTAATATTAATATTTAAAACGTATTTACTATATATAAACATTTAACTGTTTATACTCATAAGATGTATAAAAAGGGCGGTAACTGAAAAATGGCCCTCACACTACTGCTGATAGCTGACCAATAAAGGTGAATTCATTCTACAAGTGTACCTTTTTTGTTGCTGTTGCCGCTGCCGCTGACCCGATTCCTATTTCAATAGTCCATTTATCGAGGAAGGCTATAGGCTACTTTTTATTCTTAAAAGTAGTAGGTATGTATACCATTTACTTGAGTTGTTTGGTAATAAAACATTACCCGAGTTTCATAATGAGATTAGGTGTAGCCGTAAAGCCTGTAAGTGAGACAGAGAGCGCAACAGGTGGCGTACTGTTCCCACATTTTATTGCTCCACGGGCAGCGAGTCTTTAACATTAGGATAGCACCTTAGATCAGTGTTCGAAGTATTCGACATCGCATGTTTCTTGTGATCTCTTCCTTTCACTGGATTTTTTGATTGTTCTCCCTGTGACTTCGGCTAAAGTACTTGGAATGTTTGTTTACACTTACGACGACACTAAGAAAATTTAGAAGTAATAATCCTAAATCAGTGGTAAATACAAAGTTAAAAAAAGGTGAATTGTGTATACAGCATAAAAATAATGTGTGCATCATTAAATGGTTGGATCAACGGGAAGTGATAGCTATATCTAGCATATATAATAAAGGAAGAGATCACAAGAAACATGCGATGTCGAATACTTCGAACACTGATCTAAGGTGCTATCCTAATGTTAAAGACTCGCTGCCCGTGGAGCAATACGCCAACAGTACGCCACCTGTTGCGCTCTCTGTCTCACTTACAGGCTTTACGGCTACACCTAATCTTATTATGAAACTCGGGTAATGTTTTATTACCAAACATGTAATTAGCAAACAATTCAAGTAAATGGTATACATACCTACTAGTAGACTTTACTTATAAACGATCGTCTAACGTATCTAATACTAGCAGCGCCCCTCGGTTTTACCCGCGTCCTACGGGAACCATTTACTTTTAAGAATAAAAAGTAGCCTATAGCCTTCCTCGATAAATGGGCAATGTAACACCGAAAGTTTTTTTCAAATCGGACCTGCAGTTCCTGAGATTAGCGCGTTCAACCAAACAAACAAACTCTTCAGCTTTATAATACTACATATTACACATATATTATGTAGTATAGATATAGGGCAGTGTTTTGTCTGCTACAGATGAATTAAATGTGAATGTATTATGTAATTTATTTTATCTTTTTTGTTCAAATTATAAAAAATACACTATATTTTATTATTCGCATTATAAATTTAGTAAATTGAACAAACAATATAAAAGGTTGAGAACTCGTGTAGATGAACACGCCTGGCATGTTCGCGGCATTACATAATAAATTATTTTCGATAACATAAAAAAAATATTAGATCATGGAACCACTTAAGAATTCATTAGCTTACGGCACAAAGTTTATGCTCTGAGCGTTTCGTTGAAAAACATATGGCATACAATGGCTGAACAATTGTTTATAAGGTGTCGTGAACCAATTGGTACACGGCGTAGATACACCTGGTCTTCCCTAGAGCAAGAATTTATTGATATTGCTCAGATTGTAATCGACGAACTGGTGGATAATGAAGAAAGTAGTTTCCTATCCCTTTTTATTTTAATTCCCTTTATGGAATATGACATTATAAGTGTTGTATAACTCGGTTACAATATCTGTGGACCTCGCTGGAATGTGAAGCCCGTCCCCCTTCTCCTTTTACCTACCCGCGCTCTCCCGGTTAGCACTTTCGTTGCCGATAAAAAAATGTAGTTCATAATTGTTTACAATAATATCCTAGTGATGCTTGTTTTGCGCACCGTACCAGAGCGCCGACGTGACGTCATTGACGCCAGGTCCACAGATATTGTAACCGGGTTGTACCTAGAACGTGTCGTGTGGGTTGTCGTATTATTATTTATACCCCCAAGCTACACGACTGCCTTTTTCTAAGTATAAGTACACATTACCGATCAAAGCAAAGTAGTTAAATACAAAAAATATAATGTACCATGTTGCAAACATTGACCATAACTTAAATGGGTAGGATATAACAGTTCACCACTATCAAATTATTTTGGTAGCTTCTCCATAACATTTAGACTTACCAAGATCTTTTATTTTTATAGGTACTGCCCACCGATTTAATTTTTCGACCCTGTTGGCAACGAGCGGAAAGGTATCAGGCGATTTTACGCGCTCAACTTCAAGACGACGATGATAATGACGCACCACAGGAAAACGTCGGTAATCAACGACGCCAAACAATATTTCCTGGATTCAAGCGTACTCCAAATAGTACTAATCTCTGCATTTTTCAACCATGTGAGAATATGTCTAGACGTCGAGTACCAGAAGAAATAATTCTTCGCATGTTGTACCGGTACAATATTATTATTACAGAAAATGGGCGAGTGTGTGAAGAACACCTACAGGAAGATATTTGGCATTTACTTCCACTACAGGATAACCTCACAGAGGAATTCACTGCTGATCAAATAGTCCATACGTTAACTATGATGAAAAATAAAATCTCCACCGATTTTTTGAACTTCCAGCATTACGAAAACATAAATGCAAATTAGCTGCACACGTGGTTAGGCCTTACTCACCTCCAGTTCTCTGATGTGCTGGAAAACGTAATCAGTCTGAATCGACACCGCGACAAACGGACAATAATGGCAGCAGTAGTAGCGAAAATGCGTACAGGCGATTCTAATGCACGGTTAGCATCCATAATTTAAAATGTCCGAATCAAGCTTTCAACGAAAACTAAAGGTAGGCTTGGAAGCGCTTTTAAGCGACTTTGTACCATCCCGCGTCGGATTTGACCTATATGGTCAAATCCGAAGAGAGGAAGTAGTGCAGAAGAACCTTATGATTCCAAAGCGTTTATTTGGCAATCTAGATAGTCCAATTGAAGAAAGAAAGTTGATTAGGTACTATTCTCGATGGCACATACATATATCTCCAAAAAAGCTCTAATTACTTTTTCCAGAGAGAATCTTACAGTAATCATAAGTTCGGAAACCTTTTGAAGCCTTTTTTATATGTTTGTTGCGATAAAATGATAATTGCAGTAGAGGGAGCATACTCTGCAACAACCTCCGATGCCCAGATTTTAAACAATGCTTTAAATGACGAAGATGGCGTGTTGCACTGGTTTTACCGGGATGAAGATGTTTTCATCCTAGACCGTGGCTTTAGAGATGCTACGAGGGCTGCACTAAAAGTATCGGGAATGGAATATTTCCACTGTTCCTGTCATATTAAAATCTTTTTAATTTAAAACTCCTTGGTTTTAAAAATCGAATACCGTTTATTCATTTAAAAAAATATTCTCGGTCTTGTCACAAGTTCTTGTCAAACTTGTTTAGTCGTTGAGAAAATGGAATTGACTCGAGAAAATTCTAGAGCGATGATTTATTATGACTTTCGAAGTGGTTTAACACAAACACAGTGTGTTGACCGGATGATTTCTGCATTTGGTGATGAAGCCCCATCCAAAACCACAATTTATCGCTGGTTTGCTGAATTTCAACGTGGGCGTGTAAAGCTCAGTGATGATCCCCGTCAAGGTCGTCCAAAAACTGCAGTCACCCAATAAAACGTTGATGCTGTGCGTAAGCTGATTGAGGAAGATCGACATGTGACATACCGCGAAATTCAGGCAACTTTAGACATTGGCATGAGTCAAATACAAATAATCTTGCATGAACAATTAGGTGTAAAAAAGTTGTTTTCCCGATGGATACCGCATTTGCTCTGGGAAGAGCAAAAAGCGGCTCGCGTTACTTGGTGCGTCAGAACTCTCGAAAGATTCCACGCAGGATCCTCAAATGCTGTATACAACATCGTATCAGGTGACGAATCCTGGATATACGCGTACGAACCCGAAACAAAAAACCAGTCACGAGTTTGGGTGTTCGAAAATGAGTTAAAGCCAACAAAAATTGTGCGTTCACGGAGTGTTGCAAAAAAAATGGTGGCCACGTTTGTCTCCAAAACCGGCCATGTTGCGACTATTTCTCTTGAGGGACAAAGAACGGTTAATGCAGAAAGGTATGCTAACATTTCTTTGCCACAGGTCGTTTCTGAACTCCGTAAAGAGAACTGCAACCGCCGCATCATCCTCCATCACGACAATGCGAGTTCTCACACCGCGCACAGAACAAAAGAGTTTTTAGAGCAAGAAATCATAGAATTATTAGACCATCCGCCGTACAGCCCCGACCTAAGCCCTAATGATTTCTATACTTTCCCTAAAATAAAGAATAAATTGCGTGGTCAGAGATTTTCATCACCTGAAGAAGCTGTGGACGCCTACAAAACGGCCATTTTGGAGACCCCAACTTCCGAATGGAATGGTTGCTTCAATGATTGGTTCCATCGTATGGAAAAATGTGTCAAATTTCGCGGAGAATACTTCGAAAAGCAATAAATACATTTTAAATAGTAATGTTGTGTCACTTCCTTGATTCCCGAAATTTTCAGTGCCGCCCTCGTATAAGCAATCTGGAGGCATGTGGTTATGTGGCTCAGATGCCAGAAACAAAGCACCCGAACGAAACCCAGCTTACTACTGACCAGGCTAATAAATCTAGACTTGTGACCATTTGCCGCTGGGTGGTCGAAGTGATAAATGGTCTCTTCAAAAGAATTTTCGTTTACTAAGACATGTTCACAGTAACCGGGCATTAGGTAACCTCTAGACTGACAGAAGAAGAATTGACGCTGTTTGCTTTGGGCAGCTATCAACTGAAGCAAGCCCGTAGTTACTACGGTGAACACGTACAACCAGATGGAGCTTTCATCATAGAACTCGCCGGGGATATTCCTGTGGAAGAAGTTCGGGAGATGGCTGGACGGGATCTTCTCGTATTACGAGGCCGTATACAATCTCGCCACGTTTCGTCGAAAACGTATCATGTATACATTACAGCTGATCCAGCACTTCATGGAAGACAGGCCATTCCATATTATTACTGCTCATGCCCAATAGGGAAACGGACAATAGGGTGTTGTTCACACACCATGACTATCGTGTGGTACATGAGTATCGCACGGTATGCTGAATTTATACGCCCACCGGCACTAGGTTTGATGGGTGTTATAGTTTCATTGCATGAGAATTACAAGACTTTTGTAATTGAATTCTAAAATATCAGTTATTTTCAGTCTGATATAAAATGTAAAAATCAATAAATATATGAAAATGGCGAATGATCCAACTTGTTTTATTTGACTTAGAGTAATCCTACAACTTTGCTGCCATATTAACTATTGCCCCAAATGACTAGTACTAAACATACGAACCATTTTTTTTGTTGGCCGGCACTTTCAGAAAAGGCCCAAAAATGTATGGGGCCTGAATCTCCTTTCGACGAGTTCCTTCGATTCCTCATGGATCCCATCATCATCCCGTGAAAACGGGACCAACTTGGGATTATACCCTTTCGCTCAATGGAATATGTTTAATTTTAAATGTAAGGTTTTCGTGGAAAATAAAAAATATTCGTGGAATAATTCGTTATTTCGATACGTCAATTAGTTTCGAAGATATTCAACTTTAAAGTGACCCAGACGGTAACTTGCGACTAAGCGAGGCGTATTACGGCGCGAACTCGTGTGACGTCACGCTACTGTCAGCGGAATTCGAAAATTTTCGGAACTTTGAACTCGTGTACAATCATAACTACCTACTTAATATTTTAAAATAAAACAAAAACTTATGTATCTGACATAGTAGCTTTACTGTAACAAAGTTTCAAGTGATTTTACATACCTAATAACATTATCTATTTGTATGGGTTTTTTTACAGTGAAATGAAATAGCGGAAAACATTTCCCCTAACGGAAATGTTCAGGTACTAAAGGCCATTTTTTATTTCGAGTTTGGTCATAATACATCAAAAATGCCTTGTACATGAAAATATAACAGATGTAACAGAACTTAAAACCAAAATTTAGTTCGTATTATTGAGTTATGTAATATTTAAGATTGTCAGGATAAGCTCAATATATTTTATTTTATTTTGTAAAAATCCGTGTAGATTTTATTATTACTTTTTTCACTGTCTCGTAGTTGATAGTGCCAATAGTGCCGTAGTGCCAATTTTTGTTACTTAAGTGTTAAATCGATCACAAGTAGTCAAAGATGTCACAGCTCGGCGTTTAAACATACAAGGACAAAATATCAGCGTCCTAAAATACGGCAATACCAGCTCCTAGCTGATTAGGAAACGTACCTATATTACGTGACCACTTTTTACCCATTCAAGTAAATACTAGTTCCATACAAATTATGATTTGTCATACATATTTGTCTTATTTTTTCAAATAAGAGCTATCTAGATGAAAAAAATATAAGTTTCCGTATTCAGTGACTCCATACCAGTAAAAAAAAATCAAAAGGCACAAAAAATCACTTTCTTTGTAGAACACACGGGTACGCTAGACACTAGCACACTATACTGCTAATTATTTAAGGCGGATGCCTCGAACAAGCGGTGACTATGGCGCCGCCTGCACGCGTTGTCGCTGCTGTCACCGCCTGCCACCGCGCTGCTTAAGGGTCAATTCAAAATGGCGCTGCTTTTAAGATAACTATTCAAAAATCAAAATTGAACTTTATTAATTACACAAAACATAAACGTTTCATTGTAAGAGTTCTATTAACAAATAACTATATTAAAAATGCAGCGCCGCGTAGCGTGGCGTATCGTTGAGGTGTGAATTGACCTTAACGCGAAAATCGAGGAATAATTAAACCTTAATGCCATATAATTTGGTCGAATTTAATATTTTTGCTTACAAAAAGACTAAATTGTAACTGAATTCTGAACAGAGGATAGTAAAAATTACCTATTCTATTCCAGATTCTTTACTAATAACAAAATAAGACTTACCATAGTGTTCTTCAGACGTTTCCGATTCAGAGTCCTCAAAGATCTGTGATTCATAGTCCTCAAAGTCGCTGCTTGAGCCCAGGTTATGATGTTTCTTATGCCTGATGCGTCTCATTTTTCTTAATTCACCTGGCATTTACAATTATTTCATACAAATAACATGCAAAAGACTAGAAATTATAAAAACTAGTAAAATAAAATAGTTAATAAAAAAACAATAGCATTAACCTATAGCTTTTGGGCAATTTTTTTGAAAAGTAATAAGAAAAGATTTTAAATAACATCTGGTCGTACTTAACAATAACAAAATAATTCCTTGGGGTTATAGTAAGTACTAATACAGTCAATAATATTTTATGTTTAATTCATGCTATCCTATCTATAGCTTATTATGTTTATTATTAGCTTATTATTCAAATCGTAACTAGACTAATATATTATTATTATAAAAGGGATGCATCATGTAATGTATTATTTTAAAAGATTTCACAAACATGTACATAATATATTTATTAGTAGCATTTTATTATGCCTTTATCACGATTTCCATCTAATTTAAAGTAAATAACAAACAACTTCTTAAAATTCATAATCATGATCAACACTCTCCCCTTCAGAATCCACCACCTCAAAGCGATCATCGTAAAAGTTGACTTGAGCTGCGGCGTTGATGTAAAATATGTTGCCATGTTTTTCAACAACTTGCATACCTGAAATGAAAAGGGAAATGTTATAAGTGACCTACTTGTCTATTTATGGTTCCGTAGTACTCAAGGAAGGCTTCTTTAATTTTCATAAGCCTTCTTAAATAAATGGATGAAAGGACACTGGCGAATCCTGCCCGATTTTACATCAAGAGCAGACAAGTTTCGTACTTATTAGGCAATATGCACGTATTTTTTTAAACGTTTCCACTGGTTTTAACATTACCAAATATATATATATATATATATATATATATATATATATATATATATATATATATATATATATATATATATATAACATCCAAAATATTATCCACTAGCCTGGAAGAAATGTTTTAAAATCACAATAATTTTTAGGTGATTTATAAACGCCATTTTCGCGCGCTTGAGTCGTGTGATGACGTTACAACGTCATCGCACTAAATAGACACAGTTGACAGTTAAAATCATTGTTTGACTTTGACATACAGTCATACACAAGTTCGATGTAAACAAACAACGAAGTGATTAGTTCACAAAGTTATAAAAATAAGTGATAAAATCTACTTATTATCATGGAAAACATGATCACAGCAACCCATGTTATAAATATTGTGTCGTCCTATGTGCGAAAATAACACAAAAACTGCACCTGACCAAGTTAATTTTCGTATGCCGACAGGTGCAAGTGTGTAAGAAAAAGTGGTGCAAGGCGATGAGAAGAGACTATCTTGTTTGAGCACTTTATACTGTTGTGAAGATTAGTCAGTACATTGAAATAGATTTCTTACGCATTCTTGATTATTTTATTTACATTTCCTACAAACCTCGACGAAAACAACCTAGTTAATTCATATTTTGAAACCAACAAACCATCGAAACATGAATTAACTTCTTCTTCTTTTATTTATGGCAATGGAAATGCGGTTAAAAAGGTTTTATACCATTCTGCCAGTGTCGAGAATTTTTTTTTTTCGAATTTATTTATTTACGAATTTACATTTTAATATACGAATTATAAAAAAAAACATAAATTTCGAGGATCGAGATTTCTCTACTCTTAGATTTATTACGCTGGGACTATATCACCCGGAATCCGTCTGGCCCTGGAAAATTCAGTGCACCGAAAATAGAACTCTGCGCTAATACAATAGAGTTGAACATGGAAGTTACGAGTGTAGAGCTGTCATATATGACATTGCCATTTGTCTCAACTGTACTAAATTGTATTAGCGCAAAGTTCTATTTCCAATGCTCAGAATTTTCTTCGGTCTTCCGGATTCCGGATCATAATATAGTCCCAGCCTTATACGAAAATTCTGTTTCACTTGACACAATGGACATTGACACTGGCAATGGTTTAATACCCTCCGCCTTAAATATAAAAAAAATAGTTTTGAAAGTTGATACAGGTTCGACTGTACAATAACGTCACGTTTCGTTCCGCCAGTATAATAAATCCTTTTTTTAAATTTACCCGGGATTAAAAAACCACTTTTGATGATTAAATATCACTATTAATTCACAATAAATTTTAATTAAAAAGTCGTTATATAAAAAAAATATATTATATTTTTAGGACTCAGGAATGAAAAGTTATGAATCTCCGAATATCAGAGATTTCATGTTCACTTATCTGTGGTAATCGTAGTCATCATATCTGTATAATGTACTGTCTATGGTTATCATGCTGTTAATTTTCAATTTGAGGCGTAAAAGCTTCATCTAGGGACCCAGTAGATCGATTTATTTTTTATTGGACTATAAAGTTATTTTTCAACAGTTTAGTACTAGTTTTATGAAAAAAAAAATTACTTGTTAGCGTAATATGTTTCCAAAAAAGTAGTTATTGATTTAATTACGTAATTGACATCACAACTAATAGACGTCGCTTTTCCGCAAACCGCCACTAGGGCAATTTATTGAACAATAGGTTAGGTTATGTTTAATCAATTATCTTTTATCTCCCGAGTTTGATATTTAATATTATTGCTTTTTTGTTCCTGTTTTTGTGGCCACGTATTTTAATTACCAGGCAGTAAATGTGTGTGGGGATGAAAAATATTTTTACAGTCTATCCCATTGTGTATCGTTGAATAGGTATTTCAAAATAAAGGCAAGGTTTCTTATAAAGGTAGTTATATAACTTTTTTTACAAAGTCAACCATTTTCGAGTAATGGGCATTTCTAAGCTATAGGAGATAGAAACTTATCAGTTTCCATAACATAACATTAGACATGTCCTAACATGCTCTTGGTTAGGTTATTTTTAATGAAATGGTCCAATGGACCAGGAGACGAGTAGACAGATCGCCTCAATGTAAGCGATTATAAGTCCATGGATACTCGCAACACCAGAGGAGCTACACTTGTAAATCCTCAGTTGTTGCTCACTTATGGTCCTTAAGATCCCCAACCCCTCTTGGGCCTGCGGTAACACGGCGAAACACAACGCAACCGTTACTTCACGTCGGTTTTTTTGTGAGGCCTTAGTATTTATTCTATCTAGCCGGCCCATTCGCGTCGAAGCATGGCACTTCCACGTTCTGGCATATAAATCATCACTCGTTGGTATATAAGTTTAAACCTTTTCTCCGACCTACCGAATATGCAAAAAAAAAACATAAAATCTTTAATGCCTTTTCGGAGGAGTTTAGTAACAAACACTGCAACACGTGAATTTTATATATTAGACAAATAATGTTCCTTTTATACTTTTATATCAGTGCAAATAAAATACAAAAATATAGCAAGGGCGGCAGTGCCGCGTAAGTTAATACAATGTTTGTTACAAATGGCTCTGTATGACGTTACTGCTTTATAAATGACGTCATTATTCAGAGTTTACAAATTACAAGCAGAGAACCGTAGAAAGTATCGATGATGATGTTTACTCAAAAGACAGAAGACAGTTTTTTTTTTATTTACCAAAAATAAAAATTACAATTCTACTACAATACAAACAGCATTAAAAACCACTGAGGTTTGTCCAATGCTGCATACAGCCTTATTCGCAATTCTATTTAAATACACAGTTGCTTACATTTTAACATAATTTTTTGAATATTAAAATAGTTTGGAACCAGATAGTGTGATAGTGAAAGTGTTTTAATTTTAGATAGTTAAGTAATATGATTTTAATTTGCATTTTATATTTTTTTCAGTTAAATTATTTATTACATCTGTAGGCAAATCATTAATAAGACGAGGAGCTATGTAGCTAGTCATTCGCTCGCCATATCGGTTGCAGGCTCGAGTCGTCACTAGCCGGTTTTGTGCGACGGCTCGAGTGCGTACAGGGTGTTCAGTTAATACTTTTAAACTTTCGTTAAAATATTGTTCTTTTAACAGGGTAAATTTAAATTTAGTAAATACTGGTAAAACTTTACAGAGCTTAAATAATTCATCATCATTGTTGACGAGTTTTTGTTTTATATTCGGGGAAACTATTGATTTTAAAATTCTAAGTTGTAAGTTGTAAATTTGATTTAAATAACTTTTATAGGTCCGACCGTAAGTACTTAATCCGTAATTTATATACGACTCAGCAAATGAATTATATAGCATTAGTTTCACTTTAAAAGGAATTTTATGTTTTAAAATAGTAATACTAGCCAGAAACTGTCTTAGTTTATCGCATACATTTTCAATATGATGACTCCAGTTGATTTTATTATCTATTGTTATACCAAGGTATTTTTGTGAGCTTACTTCCTCAATAGCTGGGCATCTACACGAATCAACTCTGGTAAGATGTAAACAGCTATGGTCATGAGCAATTAATTTAGTGTTTAGAGATTGACGCCGAAGGTAAGGCGACCTGATAAATAATAATTTTGTTTTATTCGCATTCAGTACTAAGCCAGCATCATGACACCAGCGTTGAATCATATCAAAGTCAGTTTGTAAGCGCTCAAGTGCCTCGTTAGGGTCCTCGTCAGCAGACACCAGACACGTATCGTCAGCAAACTGATAACATGAACAGTATTTGAGGCAATTACTCATGTCGTTGACGTATGATAAAAAATGGGTAGGCCCCAGCACCGAGCCCTGGGCGGTGCCCTCTTGTACTGTAATTTGATCACTGAGTGTGTTATCAATTTTAACATTAAATGACCGATTTTTCATATAGTTTTCGCACCATTTTAACATTGAACCCCTTATACCGCAATCACTTAGCTTGCATATAAGTTTTTTATGTTCTAAGGTGTCAAATGCCCGTGAAAAATCGATAAAAAGAGCGAGAACAACTTTCTTCTTATCGAGATTTCCATTGGCCTCATCAGCAAATAGAGACAGAAGATCGGTGGTACCTTTCCCTTTTTGAAAACCAAACTGATTTTTATATAAGACGCCATGTTTCTTGTAGAAACTATGGATTTGGTTGCAAAAAATTTTTTCAATTATTTTATTTATTGCAGGGAGTAGTGTAATTGGACGATAGTTAGAATAATCATTTCGTTTTCCTTTTTTATAGATAGGTCTAACGCATCCTACTTTGAGTTCATCCGGATAAGCAGCGAAAACCACACTACTATTTATCAGATTCGAAATTGCTAATGCTAGATCCTCTCCTACAATTTTAATATCCGATGCCTTAATATTATCGACTCCTGGGGCTTTGTTTGTTTTAAGTGTTTTAATTATTTTATGTATGGAATGAGAATTTGCTTTTTTAAATAAAACACTGCAATCAACTGGTTTACTGTAACTAGCAGAGTTTAAAAGGTTTATTTTGCATTTAGGAACGATTGTTTTAACTGCTTTATCAAATTCGGTAGCAAAGTTCTCAGCTAGTTCTTTGGACGTAAGTCCTTGCGCATCGAATGCTCTTAAAATCGCGTCGTCTACTGAACGCTTGACACGACCCATCATTTGGTTTATTATCTGAAATATCTTTTTTGTATTATTAAAATTCTCATTAATTACATTAATGTAGTATGTATTTCTTTTATTTTCTACAACCTTGTGTACTCTGTTTCTAATTTTATTATATTCTAATCTTAAAGCTGGATCGTATAGGCTGTTTTTCCAAAGTGAATATAATTTATCCCTTTTTGCACATAGCCTATTTATATTGTCATCCATCCATGGGACTAAAATTTTTACGTGTTGTATTTTGCGGTTTTAAGTTGTATTTTTTTACAAACTGTTTAGCGTTATTGAAAGAGTTATTAATAAAATTTAGAATATCGTTAGGGTTTTTCATATTATTTGTCTGAGTCCAGTTTATCTTTTTAAGTTCCTCATAGTAATGCTTAAAATTGAAGTATTTTTCTTTTCGATCACACTGTACACCGCTAGGCGGAGTGTCGTGTACGCAGGTAAATATAATTGCACGGTGATCGGCCAGTACGACATCGAGCGCTGCCGCGTAAGGATCTGATGTGGGGAATCGCGCGAATATATGGTCGATGACGATTTTGTTAATACATTTGATTTAAGTTCTACTCTAGTGTAATCAGTGATTCCACACATCAATCCACACGCGCTCAGTGTTTCTTTGTATGAGTCTACGTATGCTTTAGTAGATTTAAGGTCAATATTGGTGTCACCAATGCAAATTAAATTCTTTTCACAGTTAAAATTAGAGATGTATCTATCTAGTTCCTTTATAAAATGTGGCTTGTTTGTTGAAGGCGGCCTGTAGATTGCAGACAAAACTACGGTTTCATGGGAGGGAAGTTTTAAGGTGCCTGTTAAGCTTTCGAATGTAAATATTTTATATAGATAATAAGGAGTAAATTTTATGTAGTTTTTGGCATAAATAATAATCCCGCCACCCTTTTTATCATTTCGTAGTTTTGTGTGCACGTTATATCCAGGTATGTTATACAGATGAGATATATTATCAGATATACCGGCCTCGGTAATTATGATTATGTCTAGAAGGTATGAATTATTATGAGCTATTTGCATAATTTTTAATCATAGATCTTATATTAATGTGCATACAAGCAAATCTAACATAACTTTTTAGAGGTAATGTTTGGACAAATTTATTGATTGTACAGTTAAAGATTTCTTTTATATGAGATGCCATTTTTATCTAAAAAAAAATTAGTAGGTACAGACAATTGATACGAGATGATAAAAATAAATGAACAAAGTGGTCATTATATAATTTACGAGGTTTTTTTGTTAGAAAATTCTTTTTCAATTTGCATAATGTCATGTAGTGAACGAATAAGAAAAATTTTACTGTTATTAGTTTTTCTGGCAAATACATTACCCTCTTTACACCATACGAATTCAAATAATGGTTTCAATTTAGTTTTGGCATAATATAAAACAGTTTTGATTTCCAGCTGCTATCCACTTCCTAGAGGCTTCTTTGGAATTCATGTCTAAGAGAATCACTCCGGGCTTGTCACTTTTAGTTGATAAGCACTTTGCCGATTGAATATCCCGGCTATTCATATCCAGTTTCATAGCTAGGTTCTCAATGGTAGTGTTTAGGTTTTTAGCATCTAAATCCGGAATTCCGGAGACTTCTAGGGTCGAAGACAGAGCCTTTTGTTCGAATTTCTGCATGTTTTGTTCAAGCGTGGATACCCTCAGTTCAAGATTTTTATTTTTATTAAGTAAATCCTGATTTTTGTTCTCGAGATCTTTGATTTTTTTGTCTTGATTTTTAATAGACTGCTCCAACGTACTTAGTTGATCGCTTAGAAATTCCAATGACGCTTTAATACTTCCTAGTTCCTCCTTAAGGGCTATTTGGACTTCGTGAGATATGTCAAGTACAAGCTTACGTATGTCGATGCTGATTAGCGGTGCCTGCGACAACATCCTCGTCCTCATCATCGTCTTCGTCTGGAATCATGTACGAAGATCTGCGCAAGAGGTGCTTTAGGCAGTCTTCACAGCTCCATTCGATCCCAGGGGAATTCCGGAGAGTATTCAGCTGCTTGTTGGTCAACTTTACGCATACTGGGTTGGCATGAACAACGTTAGGCTAGCACTGTATGATACGGAATCCGGCGGGCCCGGGAAAATTCAGGGCACTGATAGGGCTCTGCGCTAGTACAATACAGTTGAAAATCAAAGGGTCGAGCTGTCATAAATGACACTGAATTTGACTCCTCTACACTTGTGTGTTCGATTTTCAGCTCTATTGTATTAGCGCAGAGTTCTATTTTCAGTGCTCCGAATTTTCGAAGAATTACTGATTCCGGATCATATAGTCTCAGCCTTACGGCTTTAGACAAGATTAAAGACAAGCATTGAGACAAATGAAGTCTATATACATTACGCCAACTGATAATTTTATGTAGAGGGAATTTTTTCAGTTCTTTCTAGTTAGTCGTTTCATAAACGAGTCTTCATCGTCCGCTTTGACAAGTGAATATAGATCATAAACCTAGTACCCACCTTGTGGCAGCGGCCCTCTGTGGCCCGGCGGGTGCGAGTGGTCGCGGAAGTGTCGCGGGTCGCGGCGACAGCAGCTGACGCCGAACGGACACGGCGCCTGCTCCCCCGCGCCCCAGTCTGTGTCGCTCGGGTGGCTGAACTGCGCGAAGTGGACTGGGTTACGTCTGGAATGTTACAAGGGAATAATTAAAACTTCCATTTTTTAAACAGAAAAACACATTACACTCTATATCAGTACATTCTTTAATCTTTCGGGAAACATCGTTTTCCATGCATTGTCGATTGCCGAGGGACATTAAGAAATTAGTTGTACTAATAATATGTTAGCCACTAATTACCTTTATTAATTATTAAGATTTTTACTAATAATAATATCTATGGACGCTACACCCCATGTCAATCTGGCTCTGTGATAAGTACCCGAATAACTTGTGCTACGGGGACTGGACAATGGGAACAATATTTAATATTTTTATAGTATTTTACAATATTATACACCTACATAATACAGTTACACAGAACCTTTTCTTGTTCTTTCAGAGGTATAAGATATGCCACCGGCTTGAGCGCCTTCGCGCTTACCACTAAGCCCCAGAGGTCAATGCTACTAACAGCATAAAATTTGGCAAACCTGTAACAGTTGGCTCCGTACATACATCTCTCCCTCGGTGGTTTGTTGGTGTTACAACTCACGGCTGCACCATCACTATTGGCCGCCTGTAAGGAGCAAGGAGCAATAATACTTTGCAAATATTACAAATGAGTAAGTTTGTATGTATGGATGAATGTTACTCTTAAACGCGAAAAAATATTGAACGGATTTTTATGAAATTTGTTAACACAAAGGCTAGTTTTTATCGCTGCAAAATATAGGGTTCCTGCGAGATTTCTTTTTGCGCGTGCGAAGTCGCAGACAACAATATCTAGTAACTTATGATAAATGTATGGGTCAAAGGATTACTACATAAAGAAATTCTACATTCTTGTCTATAGACATTATGCTTTATTACTTCTATCTTAAATGATAGATCGTACTTTAATGTTTTCTTTACAAGCAATAAGTACTTATAAGTGGTTTTCATCAAAATTGAAAAGATGCTTTTAATTAAAGAAACTAAATTAAAATTCACATACACACACAGATATTTATAAGACCTTAAAATATCTACACTTCTTTATAATGTTCGCGCCTATAGCGCGGCAACACTTCGCGTACCACCGCAGCGCTCGCGGGGCGTGCGGGGACTGGACGGCGGCGACCAGCATGCGGTCAACCGCAGCCACTACACATACGGACTACGGCGGTAGAAGGACCATTATGTTGAGGAGACAAAGTAAACTCCTGTGGATCCTTCAATGAAAAGCGGACTGTAATTATACGTTTATTAAGCCTAGTGTAATCGTCCAGCTGCCGAGGAGTCCGTATGTGTAGTGGCTGCGGTTGACCGCATGCTGGTCGCCGCCGTCCAGTCCCCGAACGCCCCGCGCGCCCCGTGAGCGCTGCGGTGGTACGCGAAGTGTTGCCGCGCTATAGGCGCGAACATGCTCCTCCCGTTGAAGATATGTCTTCAATAGGAAGAGGGCAGATGTTGTTGAACGCCCGCCGGATGACGCCCTTCTTGGTTTTGATATCGGCTACTCTTGTGACACCGTCGTCGCCGGGATGCAGGTGGACATTAATTATAAAGAGGAAAGGTTTGTTTGTATATTTGCATCGAATAGGCTCCGAAACTACTGGATCGATTTTGATGAAATTTGACACAGATATAAAGTAGTCCATAGGGAAGTACCTACATGGCTACTTTTTATCGCGGCAAAATGCACTGTTTCCGTGGGATTTTATTTTGATCGTACGAAGTCGCGTTAATCATCAAGTATAATATAAATATAAACGAGATACAAACTTGATTGTCACTAGGTCCCTCTGTGTCATTGGAATCCTGTTTAACATCAACTGGCTCTGTATTGACATTTTCTATATCAGGTGAAGGTACAGTTTTGACTTCTGTGGGTTCATTTTTCACCTCTGTGGGTCGAATTTGCACGCCTGTGGATGGAGTTTGCACCTCTGTCGGTCCAATTTCCAACTCTGTGGTTTCACCCTTTATGTCTACAGGTTCTGTTTTAACTTTTTTGTTCTCCATACTGTTTGTTTGTTCAGTACTGTGAGTTCTTTTCACTGCAACTTTCTCAGATACAGTCTCATTTTCATTCGAATTACTCCTATTTCCTGGAGAACTATGAGTGTTTAAGAAAGTTATAAAACAATTATACTGATCTTGATGTATGCTAATATTATAAAGTGGTAAAGATTGTGACTTTGCAAGGTTAACAGGGGTCATCTCTGGACCTCCAAACTAATTTTGAAAATTCTTTCACCAATAGAAATCCATATTATTTGTAAGTGGCATATATAATATTCTAAAAAAATAAAAAATTATTCCATGGTAGTCAGATTTGCAAAACAAGTCAGAGTAAGAAGTCTTAACTATTGGAGATAAAATATTATGATTGAGTTCTAGAGAAAAGTTTTAGAGCTTGATAATGGCTACAAAAAAGTCAGCGACAGCATATGTCTAGCTTTTATATTGAAGTCACAAAAAATAGATTTTTATGTTAAAAATAAAACTGAAATTGTTTGATGATATTTATTGGTCATATTCTTATCAAAATAAGTAAATATATCTCAAGTGTTTAAAAACATTTAACTCTTCTCTTCTACTGCAAATAATTTGAACAAATAATTAAATATATAATGTCGTATTAACTTGCACGGGCGCGCGCCTAGATAGCGGACAAAAGCTATTAGCCTTATAATAATGGTTAGTATTGAGACAGGAAAAATTCACATGTCATAATGGAAATATTTAAAGGCCAACAGACAAAATATATCCTCATAATAAGAAGACCACATATAAATATTACGTTTCACATCATATAATTAATAGGGGCATAATTTTATATGACAACCAGCTATTTGTTTTCCATTTTGAACAGAGTAAACCTTTCTTCCATTTACTTTCGCCCAAACGCTGTTTTCAACGCTGACAAAATTAAATGTTTCACACCTTCAATTGTTCACAGTTTTTTATGATATGACCAAATTGGCATGCTTGCATATGCATTAAGATATTATAACCCTCCTTTTGGCAGTCAGGAAATAAATCATAGTACTCATTACCACACTTATAATTTCGTCACTAGTCAAAATGTAATAAAGTGGGCACAGGACAGCTATTATAGATAAAAGCGAAAATAATTAAACAATGCCCAAGTTTTCTTACACTTCAATATTGTTGACTGCAGTCACTATAGATTTTAGTAGTTGGGAATAATTTTATTTTTTATTTATTTAATAAAAACAAACTACAGGCCTACTCTTTTTTGGCTAAATATTACAATTATTATGCTCAGTTAGTAATGTTTAGGATTAAGATATTGATTGCACAATATCTTAAAAAGTAATTACTTACGTATAATGGAAGGTGATTCTGTACTTTTATTTATTGTTTCATCAGGATTAAGTGTTTCTTCAATATACTCCTCTGTGTTTGCATCCTCTTTGACGGTTTCTTGAGATCCGTTTTGTGTGCAGTGCAACACTTCATACCAGAATGCATCTGGCAACAAACCAAATCTGTCCCCATTTGAAAGATTTATTGATGAATCTTTCCTCAGTATCTCTTTGTCTTCTGTCCCCTTTTTAGTGTAGAAACATGGATTCTGGTGAAGCTGTAAAGTAAACATTTTATTTGTTTATTATCTCAGGAATAATTGTTCAGTACAAAACATCATGGCCAATTTTGAAGGAACTTTTACTGGCATACTTCTTCTTTTTAAGTACTAACTTTAAACACTCATATCCACTAGGTAACCTTTAGCATGCAACAAGTCACCTAACATGTTGAAAGTTAGAAAGAAGCTTTTGTTTAATGGTGCATGTTGCGTGGTAATGGCTTGCTTTGTTTTGCAATGTTGCTGATTGTCACAATATTATGTTGCACGTCAATTGATGACTAGTGCATAAGCAGCATAAAGCTACATTATTTAGACAAAAAATTAGGATAGAATTTATAATAATTGTATTGCACAAACAAAATTACAGGCAACGTAAGTAATGTTTTGTAAAGATATTTACACTGATTTCTCACCTACACAAATAAATAAAATGTGTTAGTGTGTAATTTCAAATTAACAGCTTTTCACTTAATGCATATGAAAGTATATATTTACAACAAAATCAATTTTAAAAGTTTTTGTCTGTTTGTCTTTTTGTTCTGGCTAATCTCTAGACAGCTGGACCGATTTTCATGGGACAAATACTAACAGATAGCTATGTTATAAGGTATAACATAGGCTTTTTTATCTTAGGGTTCCGTTTCCATAAGTTCTACATAAAGGAAGTTAAGGGCACCAGCTATATCACATATTTTTATATTGTTATATCACATATTAAAAAAATTACTCACTGCTTTTATTTCAACAGAGTCTTCAAAAATATGTAATTCTCCGTGGTTCCTCGATATCCTCTTATCATCGCACTAAAATCACATAATTTATTTATTACAAAGTAATCTAATCTATGCTAACATTATGAAGAGGAAAGATTTGTTTGTTTGTTTGAATTGAATAGGCTCTGAAACGACTGGACTGATTTTGATAAAATTTGGCACAGACATAGAGTAGACCATGGGAAAAGACACAAGCTACTTCTTATTGAGGTAAAGTATTTGTATGTTATTGATTGTACTGTAGGTTCGAGGTGGAAATTCATGTTTCACAGTAATGATACACAGTACTTTTTGCACTGTTTCCACTTTAACAAGTATTTTACATTAATCTATACTTCTATACTAATGTTATAAATGGGAAAGTGTGTCTGTCTGTTACCTCTTCACGCTTTAACCGCTGAATCGATTTTTATGAAATTTGGTATACACATACTTTTGAGTCCCGAGAAAGGACATACGATATTTTTTATCCCAAAAAAGTACAATGTTCCTGTGGGATAATGTATAAAAGTGTGTTCTTTTTCATTGTGGTTCACACCCAAAGTCCTAAACTGATTTAAATGTAAATTAGTGTGGTAATAGTTTATGGTTTGGATTGACGCAATTCACAAAGGCTACTTTTTCAGTGTTCCCATGGGGTGATTTAATATTGTGTGTATCTAACTATACTTCTTAAATAATTTTAATCTTAAATCTATACTTCTATACTGATATTAGGAATATGAAAGTGTGTCTGTCTGTCCCAAAAAATACAGTGTTCCTCTGGAGTATTGAAATATTTTGTGTATTTTTGACTGTCCTTTACCCTTTTAGGCATTTTGGGCTGAACTGATTTAAATAGTTTTTTAGAAATAAAATAAAAACGACTCTCTCTGTCTTTGCTCACTTACTTCTGCAAATTACTTGGTAGTAAATAATGTTTTTTTTTTAATTAGAACTGGTAAAATATTTTGTAAATGGTCTGGTCCGCTCTGCGCTTTACTAACTGTCTGATTGTATGTATTTTCGGCTCACTCGCTATTGATGACATTGCATTACATAGATAACGCTTCTGGGCTCTGCTTTAATATATAAAAGGCTTAAAAATGGAAAAGGGGAGAAAAAGTCAAGCACATATGGAAGAAACAGATTTAACATAGAGTGACAGTCAGGTGGGGTCAAAGAAACCTAATTTCACGCCGGTGGAGCCGCGGGCAAAAGCTTAATATATTAAAGTTTTAATATATTACAACAAAGGTTTTGACAAAGACAAGGCTAAGACCTTTAGATGACTTTTTCGAAACCTTTTGTGGAATATTTTAAAATGTTACTTACATACACCCAACAAATACTTATTAAAAAGGAAACAGAGCAAAAAGTCCTGTGTATTATTACTGTAAAGTATTTGTCACAGAGTATGTTATTAAACTCCTCCAAAATGGTTCAAACAATGTTATTAAAGTTTTGCATGTATGTTTCGTAGACATGTCCTTTTTATCCTATCTCAACCCAGTTAAGATAGGCAATGGACGTCTGCTACTAGCTAGTAGGTAATAGATATTAAAAAACCTTGCTTATAAAATAGACTTGACTTGTCCAGGATGACTCATTAATAATTATTATTATTTTAAAGACTATCGAATATCGGAAGGGCCTTTTATGTACCAACGTTAGCTCGTTGAAATAATAAATAATTAATTATGATGATAATAAAACATTAAAAATTAAAGAGTCATACCCCAAGTAACTTTCCTCTTCCGATTAAATGTTCGCCTGAGAAGAGCGTAATTTTAACAGGATCCTCCGAATCGAGTTGAATAAGCTTTATTACCATTTTGTATCGGAAATTATATGAACTAACATATTTTCCAATAATCTTGTTAAAATTTTAACGTTACAAACGTTAAAATTTATATTATAAACTTCGCAATTTTTTTTTGATTTTGTTTTTTTTTTTTTTTGAAGATTTAATGGCCTGGTAACAAGACCTTTAAGCCAAGTCTTATATTTTAGAGGTGCTTCTTTTAAATATACACTTTAAATAGTTCCCACAGTACTTTTTATATATTTGAATAACGCACTATAACACTTTTTATTTTGGAGCAAATCACACAATAATTGGCGGCGGGAGGTATCATTCCTTCTTTTCTTGACTTCCATTATTTCACTTGCCAACACTAGTCTTTGAATGGCGAAGTTTGGGCACTTGAAGAAAATGTGGTTCATGTCGGCGATCTCAACGTTACAAAATGTGCAAATATTACTGTTTATTATGTTTAGTCTCATAAGATGTGCAGGTGCAGAGTTATGGCCAAATCTCAGTCTATTTATAGTTGTGATAAAATCACGGCTAGCTATCTTCAGCTCGTGGTACCATGGTTTTACTTCTAACTTTTTTTGTGTCCGTCCATACCACTTTCCTTTGAGTTTTTGGTCCTCATTCCAAAAATATTCCCACATTTTTCTTAAAGACATATTTACATTATAATAAAAGTCAGTCATAGGTACTCTCACTACACTTTTGACATTTATGGCGTTGACCCCATCTTATGCAGTTTTGTCTGCAATTTCATTTCCAGAAATACCTTTATGTGAAGGAACCCACATAAAGGCAATTGCTCCTTTATACTCCATACATACTCCTTTATTATGTAACCGCCAGACAGAATATTTAATAAAATAAATAATATAATTCGTTTTAAAGTTAAAATTAATATGCTTTAGACTATTAATGAGACCTAAAGAATCTGATAAGATTAGAAAATATTTACAATTATTATTTAAACCACTAATCAATTTTAAGGCTTCAAAAACTGCATATGCCTCTGCCGTAAATATTGAACACTGTTTATCTAGAACAAAGCTTTGAGCAATCTGTTTTTGTGGATCATATATGGCACTTCTCACATGTTCATTACCTTTACTACCATCAGGGTCAGAGTGTAGCAAAGGGTGTGCAAGGCGAAAACACTAGAAAAATTTCGACGAAAATTTTAAATTGTAATAAGTCATTAGTTTTTCGTTTCCATCTTATAGAGCGCCTAAAAATAGGACGAAAATCATCAGTACACTTTATGCCTAGGACCCACCATTTTCTTGTAAAAGTCAAAAGAGTGTGCAAGGCGAAAACTGAAAAATTTCGACCAAAATTTTAAATTGTAATAAGTGATTAGTTTTTCGTTTCCATCTTGTAGAGCGCCTAAAAATAGGACGAAAATCATCAGTACACCTTTTGCCTAGGACCCACCATTTTCTTGTCAGAGACACATAAAACTTCCGGGACTTGGGAAATTTTTCATGAAAAATAAAAAAATGTGAACCGCTAGTTTTTTGTTTTTATCGTGTAGAGGTTCCAAAAATAAGACGAAAATCATCAGTGCACTTTTCGCCTAGGACCCATCATTTTCCAGTAAAAACGAACCAAGAAAAGAAAATTGGTGAAAATCTATTCCCATTTAATGCCACCGAATAGAGCCCGACAAAACAAACCTTTTTCATTCTTATCACTTTTTCGTTACAAACATCGGATCTTTGGAAAATCCGAATAGAAGGACCCCAGGACTTGTAATTTTTTCGAGAATTTCTATCACCCGGTACAGTAAAGGGTGTGCAACGCGAAAACAGAAAAATTTCGAAGAAAATTTGCAATTGTGATAAGTGATTAGTTTTTCGTTTCCATCTTGTAGAGCGCCTAAAAATAGGACGAAAATCATCAGTACACCTTTTGCCTAGGACCCACCATTTTCTTGTGAGAGACACATAAAACTTCTGGGACTTGGGAAATTTGTCATGAAAAATAAAAAAATGTGAACCGCTAGTTTTTTGTTTTTATCGTGTAGAGGTCCCAAAAATAAGACGAAAATCATCAGTGCACTTTTCGCCTAGGACCCATCATTTTCCAGTAAAAACGAACCAAGAAAAAAAAATTGGTGAAAATCTATTCCCATTTAATGCCACCGAATAGAGCCCGACAAAACAAACCTTTTTCATTCTTATCACTTTTTCGTTACAAACAACAGATCTTTGGAAAATCCGAATAGAGGGACCCCAGTAAATGTTTTATTTTTCGTCCACTAAACTCGGAAAGTACCGAACCGATTTGAAAAATTCTTTTGCCATTAGAATACTACATTATCGTCAATGAAATGGCGTTAGAACATAATTATAATTTTTGTTCAATACCTATATCAGCTTGCCATGCCGCTAGCCCACGCGTTATTCAAACAGTACGGAAAATTTTCAAGAAAAATAAAAATTACATAAAGGGCTTGCTTCTCGTTTCTATCGTGTTGAGAGCATGAAAATAATACGAAAATCATCATTTTTCAGTAAAAACGAACCAAGAAATGAAAATTGGTGAAAATCTATTCTCATTTAATGCCACCGTATAAGGTATACCGTATAGGCCATAGCAATTTCCAATTTGTTTCCAGTTCTACTTTTGATTAAATAAAAATAAAACAAGTGGTGTCCTCGTGTCACAAGCCGCGAAAATTGGGGAAAATCATATTATTGTGTCGCACTGCGTACATCATGTCTGATAGACTGATATGCATAGTGCATACAATGGCATAAACTTGCGCTTAGGCAAGAGAGGCGACTCAGCTGTATAACACAATTTGAACTTCTTCGATGTTCTAGCAACACTATCGAATGGTATAATAATTCAGGATACGTATTTTTTTCCAAAATTAGTCGGTTTGATTCCTGCCTAGGAAAATTAATCTATCAAAAATCTAATGATGCAGTTTCAGTTTTTATCAAAATCGAGCTCGCAATTCCTTTCAGCATTTTCGCTATTCCTTAATATACGAGGGCGGGTCAATAAGTCCGTGACTTTTGGAATAAAACACAGATTTTTTGATAAATAAATCATTTTATTTTTCAACATAGTCCCCCTTGAGCTCTATACACTTTGTCCAACGC
This sequence comes from Phengaris arion, assembly GCA_963565745.1. NCBI lineage: Eukaryota > Metazoa > Arthropoda > Insecta > Lepidoptera > Lycaenidae > Phengaris > Phengaris arion. Next base: position 17,958,415 of record OY751431.1, read on the forward strand.
TTCTCCAATTTTTTTATCCCTTCCAAAAAATATGATTTGTCGAGGTCCTCAAAATAGGCCTTTGTTTGCGAGATGACTTCATCATTGGAGTCAAATCTTTTTCCACCGAGCCATTTTTTCAGGTTTGGGAACAAGAAGTAGTCACTCGGAGCCAAATCTGGAGAATAGGGTGGATGTGGGAGCAATTCATAGCCCAATTCATGGATTTTTGCCATGGCAACTGCACATGTGTGCACCCTTGCATTGTCTTGGTGAAAAAGAACTTTTTTCTTGGCCAAATGAGGTCGTTTTTTTTTCAAATCCTCATTGAAGCGGTCCAATAAGTTGGCATAATATTCCCCATTAATTGTTCTTCCTTTTTGAAGATAGTCAATGTGGATTATCCCACGTGCATCCCAAAAAACAGTCGCCATAACTTTATTGGCTGACAAACCCACCTTGGCCTTCTTTGGCGCCGATTCACCCTTAGAAACCCACTGTTTTGACTGTTGTTTGGTCTCTGGTGTGTTGTGATGGATCCATGTTTCGTCCACGGTTACAAAACGGCGCAAAAACTCCTCCATTTTGTGATTAAACAACGCCAAACCTTCCTGTGAAGTTGTTACACTATTGCGTTTGTGGTCGACTTGCGGAAAGCTTTCTCATGCCCAAGTGATCATTCAAAATTGAAACCACTGAGCCATGCGAGATGCCTATCGCTTCCACAATCTCTTGCACTTTCAATCTTCGGTCAGCCAACACCATATCGTGAATTTTTTCGATTGTTTCGGGTGTAGAGACCTCAACTGGGCGTCTAGGACGTTCGGCATCTTCAGTGCTTGTACGGCCACAACGAAATTCAGTAAACCACTTTTTTACCATTGAAATCGATTATTTTTAATTTCGGCGGCGACAATTCGCTTCCCTGCAAGGGCAGTTTCGGATGCGGATGCCCCTTCTTCCGAGACCGGAATAAACTCTATGTATGTCCCGCAGAAGCCGGCGGAAACGAGCTGCATCTGACGGCAGCTCTCGCAATATGTTTTGGCGATACATATACTCGCCCATGTACCATTTAAGGCGACGCTGGCTCCTGCATGTCCTGCAATGCCTCTTGAGTTCTAACCACTGGCGTTCTATGGTGTTCGTGTGGACTTTTACGTTAACATGCCCGTTAAATTGATAGCTCCCTAATGATGGGTGTGCTGGGATTTCTATCGTCCCCGCGACAAAAGTCCGACTGTGATTTACAGCCGAGTGGCCTCTCATGCCTAAGCGCAAGTTTATGCCATTATATGCACGATGCATATCCGACATGATGTACGACCCCTCTCGCACGTTTCGCTCCACTATGAGGTCTAGTGTCTCACGACTCTTATTAGGGATCAACTCCACATGAATTTTTTTTGTAAGCCGACTCATGCACCCGAACGACCATGTTTGCCGGCTCAATAACCGGCCTCTATTATACTTACGCGTGAAGAGGTGAGTCTCATCGACCTCTACCACGTCATCGGGTCCACCCAGCATTTCCCGATCGTGGGCTTCGGCTACCTCGCACACCTCTCGTAAGAAATGATAAATTTGTATGGCCGTCTTTTTTGTGACGCCCACATCTTTCGCGGCTTGCGACACTTTGTCATTTCTTAGGAAATGCACAATTAGGCGAATGGTGTTTAATACGCTCACGTGCGATTTTTCGAAAAAGTTTTTTCGAGAGGGTTCCTGACGGACGGCCTATGTTCGCGGTAGCACCTCCAACAACGCAAACGATATTTAAGTTTATAGGACGGCTTTGGTTCTACCGTCATACGGTTGCGGCACGTAGAACACCGGGGCGCTCCGGAAGGTATCAAAAGCCAAGCTTTGGCTGCAGTGATGGCTCTTTCTTCGTCTGATATAGTAGCAGCGAAATTCCAAATGTTAAAATTCCGTGCCAGTAGAATTTGGAACGGATCCATTTTAAAATAAATATAAAAAATAAATAGATAAGTGCTTAATAAAATATTATATATTAAATATACAAATTAAAACTATGTACTACCTACTATTAAAACTAGAAGAACTACAAGTATAATAATAATATATTAAAGACCTGTAATGAAAATAATACAATATATATGGCCCTGAAAAGAACCTTTGATAAACTATAATATCGAAAACAGAAAAAACAATTGAAACAGTAAGGAGCACCAACAACAAAGTCCAATCGCATGTACGCAAATTGAAATTCGAGTAAGTAAAATTGTTTGCAATTGCATCGCCTAAGTAAACTCGCGGGGGAAAGGGGCGCGGGGCTATAAAATTCGGCAACCGAGTTTAGGTTTTGCGATCTCCAGTCGCGCGGGCACACACGCGCGATCGGGCACGATGGTCAGACGTGTCCAAGAATTTTCATACAAAGAATACATTTTTTTTTCGTTTAAAATAATATTTAAAAATTTCAGAGAAAAAAAAAAATTATTTGTGTTGTACACGATGATTGTTTACAATAAAATATTTTTTTTAGGTTTTCTATTTTTAACAGGACTTAAATATTCAAATTGCAATTACTGCCAAACTAATGTCACTGCAAAAACTAAATAATGAGAATTAAATAATATATGTACTACTTTCATTGTTGTCGTAGGCACAAAAAAAACCGGCCAAGTGCGAGTCGTACTCGCGCACAGTGTTCCGTATGGCAAAAAAATACGTTTGTTGTATAGGAGCCCCCCTTAAATGTTATTTTTATTCTGTTTTTAGGGTTCCGTAATACTCAAGGAGCCTTTTTAGTTTTGCTCTGTCCGTTCGTCTATCTGTCAGTCTGTTGGCTCATGTAACTTCTGAAATTATGAATATAAATTGATGAAATTTGATATAGTTATATTACAAATTACAATGTGTAGACCTCAGTTTTGACATCATAAAATAATAATAATTTTATATTTTAGGGGTGGCTCTCCATACATGATACATGTGAAGTGGGGATTAAATAGGTATTTTAAAATATAGGCAGTTTCATACAATATGACTTTTTTACAAAGTCAATCAATCAGTTTATAGATCTTGGTTCGTTTTTACTGAAAAATGATGATTTTCGTATTATTTTCATGCTCTCAACACGATAGAAACGAGAAGCAAGCCCTTTATGTAATTTTTATTTTTCATGAAAATTTTCCGTAGTGTGAATAACGCGTGGGCTAGCGGCCCGCGGCGGCTTCGCACGGCAAGCTGATATAGGTATTGAACAAAAATTATAATTATGTTCTAACGCCATTTCATTGACGATAATGTAGTTAGGGTCATAAACAAATGAAGGTGTAAAAAAATAAAAAAATTAAACATCCAATTTTTATATAAAAAATCAGCATTTATTAAAAAAAACTCTTAAATAATCAACTTAAAAATATAATTCGAGATCAAATTCTTAATTTGCACTAATTATCACAAATTTTAATTTTTTTGTGTCCACGGAGTAGACTACAAGTCAACAGAAAAGTAATAAATTGTTCCGTGATTTTCGAAAATACAAGTAAATAAAAAAGTATTTTTATAATCTTATCAAGTTAGTAGTTTTTTATTCTTATACATTAGAAGTAAGTAAAAACAATATAAACTTCCTTAAAAAAATAATAAACTATTTTAGTCCACAGAGAAGAATTCTCTTCGGTGGACTTACAACTTAACATGATTGTCAAGAAGACTACGACTGGTCAAAAAAATAATAAACAAATAAAAGATTATCAAAGTAATAATAGACTATAGAATCTTACTAATTATACAATTTGTAAGTAACATTCATAACAATATTGATCAATATTAATAGGCTAGAAAATAGAATCGTCATCTTCGCTGCCAGAGTAGGGCTTTATAATTTCTTGTTCCGTTTGTGAAACTTTGTTTGAATTTAGAGGAAAAAAAATACGTTGTGTAGAAAAAATGTCATCGGAATCATCGGAATCCAATGAGAATCTTGTTTTATAAGGACGAGAAGGAAGATCCTGAGAAGTACCTTCTTCGGGGGTAACTAGGTCTGACCTATAGGTCAAGGTAGATGCATTTTCCGTTTCTACACTTCTGGGAGATGCATTTCTTGCATCACCTAAAATCGAGGGGCTATACGCTCGCGTAGCAATAATTGGAACCTTTATCTGACCAATTTCAAAATGTGGACAAACTTCATCAGTAGCACAAGACAAACAACTGAGCCTCCTAGCGTGTAAAATATTGGGCTCATTTCGATTCCAAGATAGTTGGTGTATCTTAAATGTTCCTTTAAAAGCTTTCATGGTATTTGTATTTACCAGTTCTTCAATGTCTTCAACATTCGGGTCTTTAATACCAAAAATCTCAATACCCTTACAATTTTGATTTAAACAGTACATGAGGGAATCATAATCGCAGACATCGTTACCCATCGCCACCGCATTGTCACACAACCTTTTAATGCAACCACCTACTCCGTCAGGAGCACCTTTCCCATGTCCTTTCTCGCTGAAATGCCATATAATATTGCATACATCACTTAATTCCTGGCTTATAAAATTTACGATTAAAAAAAAACATAGACTTATTTCTGTACTGCGTGGTTGGACCGTCACTCAGTATATGCAGATTTGTCAAGTTTGGACTCTTTTCTTTAATCCTTTGTAGGATTGGTTTAAGGTGGGCACATATAAGAACAGGATCATGTCGTAAATTTTCTGAGATAGAGCACATAGATGTAGTTACGAAACCACTATTCGGAGAATCTGCCATGCTGTAGTAAACACATGTGTGAAGGGATAATTGAGGCTTAGAGCCACCAAAATGAGCAGACTGAATCTCAGAACTATATTTACAATTATAATTCTCAGAGAAATCTATGTGCAATAAACCTGTAGCTGATGTAAGTTGCTGCTTAACTGTATGTATCGATCTTATTTGGTGAATCATATTTGCTAAATGTTGCATAAATGAAGGTAAGTTGGAATATAATAACTTCACTAGGGAGCCTTTCGTAGTTTTAATAGATTCTTTTAGGGTTTTTTTACATTTCTTTGGCCTACCTTTTATAATAACATCTACATTTTTGGTTACCCATCTATCGTAAACAATATAATCGCTTTCATTAAAATTGTTAATTTTAATTTCATTATTTAGGCAGTTCGGGCATTTTCTCTCTAAACAATTTGGATTTAATGTATTGTTGCAACACAATACTTTCGCAGCATCGGAAGCAGATCCGTATGAGACAACTTTTGACTTATGAAGTGATCGAATTACGACACGTGTTTCTAGCGGAAAATTTAGGAAACAATACCCAGAAAGGTCGATATCTTCGAAAAGTTTGGTATGAAATCTTTATCCCCGTTTTAGTGATAAATATTGTATGTAAATTTAAGAGTGTATCATTCAGTAATCGAATTTGTCGTTTGCTTTTTTTCCTAGTTATTGTCTCATTTTTTCCTGCAGTTAATCTACTATATTCATCTTGTATCAAAAAATCATGCACAGCTTTTCTAACATCTGTTTTTATATTTTGTTCTTCATTTGTTTTCGAATTAACCACGCGGGATGTTTTCTTTATATTTTTTTCCAATCTACGTATACGCATCATGTATTTTCTTAATTGTTTCCCTAGGTGTAATATCTTCCATTTTAATGCCTTATTTTCAGCTCTTCTCATTATTTTATTGCGTGCAGCTACTGTACGTCCAACTTCAACCCGCGAGAAAGACGAAGATGGACTTGGTGGGGGAGTGTTATCATTTACGAGTGCAATGGCAGCTTTTCGCATCTTCATTAATTCGCGTCGTTTCTTTGATTTTTCACACCACATTTTTCTTATTTGTCGTTGATGCCTAGGCGTATACTGATCTATTGTTTTGATTTCTCCTCTATTTTTCTTCTTGTGATATCTTTCTCTGTCCTTTTTGCGTATCTCCTCACGAGCTTGTTCGCTTAATTTTGCCCGAGCTCGACGCATACTTAATTTTTTTTGTTCGCGACGTCTTTTCTTTTTTTCTTCTTCGGTCAATTTTATTCTAACTCTAGGCATTTGGATTTTCTGAAACAACGACATTAAAGCATACGTATCATACCATGCTAAGCATTAAAAATACAGTTAGTGAATGCAACTTAAAATTTTAAAAAAATAAAGCAGTTAAAATATACCAAGTGCGAGTGCAGAGATAATAATAATAGGTGTAAATTATGCTTTTAACATGCCGTGCCGATAAAACCATAAGCACTCAGGATTTTACATAAAATTTATTTGCAATAAGCATGACAAATTTCGAAAAGTCACTTCTGTGGACATGTGGTCTTTTCCGTGGAAGTGTCCACAGAAAAGACCATGTCCACAGAAGTGACTGTCCACCGAAAAGATTGTCCACGGAAGGGAAAATACATTACAAAAAGTAGTTTAGCACCAGTAATTTTTATGTTAGCTCACAAACAAATGCGGTTTTGAAAATGGCGACCGAGAACAACCTATGCTCATATAATTAAATAAATTTGAATAGAATACTTACTGTAATATCGAAGACACAGAAAAGATGAATGATCTTTGACGAAAAACAAAAGTAAACACTTTTTCTGACAATATTTCTATTTTAATAAACGCACCGCAAAATCAGTTAGTATCCATTTTTAACATGAACTGACAGATCGAAATGTTGCCATTTCAAAAAATTATGTGTTTGTGCGTTCCGTTCATCGCCGATTCAATTTAATTATTTTTGTTCCACGGAAGGAGTCGTGATTCTGGTAACAGGTCGTTTATGTAATATAGTGCAAAGTAATCTTTAGTAAATATTACAAAATCTTGGAAAACAAAACTTAATTATATAATGAACTAATAAAATTGGCAATTTACTTACATTTTTAAATATTTTTATTACAAAACAGTCATGAACTTTGAAACCCAGGCTGGTCACGGTCCACGGAAAGGTACGAAAACGTTCCTTTTTTTGTAATATTTTTCAAACTTTTAATATTATTGTAAAAAAAAATATGTACGATCGTCGTATACGCTGATGGTAAAAATATAAAAATATAAATATGTTTTGTTTAGATTGTTTTAATTGTTTTTTTAACTGCGCACACTTTTTTCTCGTGTTCTGTTTATGACCCAGTATTCTAATGGCAAAAGAATTTTTCAAATCGGTTCGGTACTTTCCGAGTTTAGTGGACGAAAAATAAAACATTTACTGAGGTCCTTCTATTCGGATTTTCCAAAGATCCGTTGTTTGTAACGAAAAAGTGATAAGAATGAAAAAGGTTTGTTTTGTCGGGCTCTATTCGGTGGCATTAAATGGGAATAGATTATCACCAATTTTCTTTTCTTGGTTCGTTTTTACTGGAAAATGATGGGTCCTAGGCGAAAAGTGCACTGATGATTTTCGTCTTATTTTTGGGACCTCTACACGATAAAAACAAAAAACTAGCGGTTCACATTTTTTTATTTTTCATGAAAAATTTCCCAAGTCCCGGAAGTTTTATGTGTCTCTCACAAGAAAATGGTGGGTCCTAGGCAAAAGGTGTACTGATGATTTTCGTCCTATTTTTAGGCGCTCTACAAGATGGAAACGAAAAACTAATCACTTATTACAATTTAAAATTTTGGTCGAAATTTTTCTGTTTTCGCCTTGCACACCCTTTGCTACACTCTGACCAATCTGGCACAAAGTTGGAGATGTATGTGTCAGAAGATCTTGAGGTGAAGCTAGTGGACCATCTGTAATGATTGGGTGAGGTACAATTCTATTTATGATTTGTAAATTATTTGATGACAATAGTTTAAGACAGTATCTTTCTGCAAGCAAAAGTCGTCTCAATATCAAAGGCATAATATTTGTTTCAACTTCCATGGCCCTTATGGAAGTTGAACGCATTGCCCCTGATATAATCCTCAAAGCCTTGTTCTGTATCACATCTAATTTTTGGGTATGTGTGCTATTTAAATAGGCCAAAGAACACATAATAATCAAAATGGCTTCTTACAATAGATTTGTATAACACTGAAAGTATTTTGGGATCTGCGCCTCATGTAACACCAGCTAGACATCTTAAAATGTTAACACCTTTCAATGCGTTTCTGGATATAAATTTAATGTGGTCTTCAAATGATAGCTTCTGATCAATGTAAACACCCAAGAATTTGTGTGAGGCTACTCTTTGAATAACCTCACCATTATAACGTAACGACCCCAATATTGGACAACTTAAGAAAATTTTTGATGTTTTTTGTAAATTTCTCGTAGGTTTTTACATATTTTTAGATTTTTTTTTTTATACGATTAGTTTAGTGTTAGTTTATTGTAACTGATGTTAGAAAAAAGAAAAAAATGCATAAATCCTTAAATAATTTATAAATTACAAAAATACTTTTTTTAACCAGTAATGGACAGAAAAAATCTAGTGATGGACACCCAATGTCGAACAACATCCAGTTATAAACACCCATTTATGGACAGTACCCAATGTTGAACCTCCAGTTATGTACATGTAGAAAACTTGTAGTTATCAATAGAATCCTGAAAATGATGGTCGAAAATAGAATAAAACTGTTTAACAAAGTATTTATTAATTATTTTGCATACGTACTTATAATATTTTAGGCCTAAACATTATCACAATGCGTCTCGTTAACACTAATTATTTATTATCAAATCAACAAAATAAGTCGTCTGGTGCAATAAAGAGTTATCCTTATTATAGATCAGTCTAAAAAATACTAATTGATCAGTCTCGTATTAATCACTAAATAATAAAAACATAACAAATTTTGTAGATAAGTGCTTATTATCTACAGTCATAAACATTTTGAATTTCAACAAACATAAAAATACTGGAGCAGGTTCTATTTTATATGTATATCAAACAGTATAAATATGATACTTGCTTATCTCTTTAACGGTGTAAAAACCTCTCTTATTGGTAAGTACTGGGACATCTATAACTTCAATAATGGCATTCTCATTGTACCAGATCTTATCTGGCTTCTCTGGCCATTTATATGTATTCCCAGTGGAAAATGTCATAGTGCTTATTTCGTAGGACAATTTATCAACAATTTCAACAACACCAGGAAAATATTCACCTTCATACTTAACTATGACATAACTTCCCTTGGCTATATTTCTTTTTGATGACGTCAACCTACTCAGTGGCACATGTTCTGATTCAGAATCGGTAGAGTTAGTTGAGCGCCTAGAAACAGCTTTCGTTTTATTGTTAGATTTTGTCGGTATTTTCGTTACATTCGTTTCAGACAAATCTTCTTCTATTTCATAATTACTATCGTCACTCTCACAATATTGCACTTCAGTATCCGTTTCATCTGTAGATGTGTCATCTGATTTATTTGTATTCAACTTCTTGCTAATCAACCGTTTTCTTTTGTTTTCTTCAATAAGTTTCTCTTTCATTATTTTCCTTTCTTTCCTTTCCACGGACCTTTTATCTTTTTCTTCTCGTATACGCTTTCTTTCAGCTTCTTTTTTTTCATGATACTCTCTCCATTGATCACCAGTCACTGCAAAAGGTATCTTTTCTCTAAGCTTTCGTTTTTTTCCATTAAACATGTTGTCATCGTCCGGCCAGTGCAAATTCCTTTTGAAAGGAGATGGCACAATACATTTTCCAATTTTAATAGGAGGTTTACACTTTGCGGATGTGAAAATATTGTCATTTTGAGGTTGTTTTAACATATTCGTATCATGACTCTTATTTTTTTCAGGAGTTTTGTGTGGCATAATATGGTCAGGTATATTCTTATCTGCGGATACCAATGGGTTTTTACTATTATAAGGTAGGTATATCATTAAACAGAAATAGAAGCAAATACAAAAAAGCGTATGTCATTAAAAACTTGAAAAAAAAGTTTAATTTCGACAATTGTCCATAAATGGCATCTCCTTAAAATAAAATCCAGTTATGGACGCAACATAATTTTATTTAAACAACATAACCTATCATTCCACTAAATCGTGAAATATTTCGCACATTTAACCAATATAACAAAAAATAATATCAAATTTCACTGAGATTAATACAAAAATACTTAAAAACTAATCTGTGTACTCACTTCCTTACGGATTTCTTTAGTAAAAACGGATTTTTCAACAACGAGTCGGAGCGACAAAACACAATGTTACGCCATCTTTAAACTTAATGGCCGAATAAAATGAAGTGTCATATTTTGACAGCATTATAAATCAAACTTTTATTTTAAGTGTTGCCAGATTGCATAGCGAAATTTTTTGTCTTATTTTTCAAATTTTGCATTTTTCAGATCATTTATGAGGGAAATGAAGCTATCAGCACAACTCCTTCCTCTGCGGAATCCATATTGAACATGAGGGATGATAGTTTTAGATTCTGCATACTAGTCAATGCGAGACTTCACCATGTTTTCAAATATCTTTCCAAGACATGACGATAGGGAGATTGGACGATATGAACTAGCCTGATCAGGAGATTTATCTGGTTTAAGTATGGGTATCACACATTGAGTTTTCCATGAATTTGGTATTAACTTTTTATGCCAAAGACTATTTAGAATGTTCAAAATAATTTTTTTTGGATGGTATCAGGTAAATATTTTATTAATAAATACGGAAAATCATCTAAACCAGGACTAGTATTTCTCCTAGAACATATACACACTAAAAATTCAGACCATGTAAAAGGATCCAATAAAAACCTTGATTGAGGATTTTCGTTATTAGAATTAAAATAATTTTCTAGTAAGTTCGGATCGACTAAATTGGAATTATCTGATAGTTTGTCTAAAAGTGGTTGTACAAATTAATTTGTATATGACTTATTATCAGTTCTAATACCCTTAAATCTTTTAATGAGATTCCAGATTTTGCTGATGGGAGAAGTTCTATTAAAACTATTACAAAAACTATTCCAACTATTCTTCTTTTGCTCTTTTATAGTACGCTTTTTTAGAGCATCTATTCTTTTATAATTGATGTAATTGTCTAATGTAGGATCGTTTCTGTAAAGTTTCAGAGCTTCATAAGATTTGATGACGGCTTGTTCACATATAGAGACCACCAGGGGGCTGGTGGTCTACTCCTGAAGTTGGTTCTAGTAAATCTAGGAACAACCATTTGCTTAAGTTTATCAAGCCTGCTACAAAATTCCTCATAAGATTTCATTGGGTCCTCTTCACTAACCATCATTTCATGAAAGACTGAACTAGATAATTCTTTATACTTAGCCCAATCTGTTTTATGGTATAAAAATCTGTCATCATACTCGTGGATTGTGTATCTTTCAATGCACATTGTAATGTTTGTAATTGTTGGATAATGATAACTACCCATGGCATCATCATGTACAAACCATTCACAAAGTGGGGCCAAATGTGGACTAACAAAACTTACATCTATTGCTGAGGGATTGCGTGTAGGATAATTTACTGTTGTGAAGCTACCATTATTCAAAATGCATAAATCTAATTCATCAATTATATCATACAAATTTTGATCTCGACTTTTGGTGGACAGACATCCAAAAGCAATATGATGTGCATTGAAGTCACCGCTTATAAAAACAGGTTTTGGTAAATCTTTTATAATATTGCGCAATTTATTCATTCTTATGTGCCCACTGCAGGGCAGTATACACAGAGAATAGTCAATGTTGTATTCTCAGTATATACACATATAGCTATTGTTTGTATATCTTCATAAAAGGTTGTATTTATAATATTGTATTTCAAATATGGTTTAACCAATATTCCAACACCATTACGTGGGTTTTTAGAATTTTTGTTGTAAAAATTATAACCAGAGATACGAAGATTGATGGTCTTTTAACCATGTTTCATTTATTAGACAAATATCAATATATTTTTCATTTAAAAATTTTGTAAGAAGAGGTTTTTTATTATTTAATCCTTGAACATTGAATTGCGCAATACGTAGAAATGACGAATCACGAGATTGCGTATCCATTATTTTGACAGATTTTTAATAAGCATATCTTTAATTAATGATGTGGTAATAGGTTCATCATCATTTTTATTACCTACTTGAACCAGAGTGTGTACTAGGGCCATAAGTACATCACTGTTTCCAATTATTTGAGATTTAATATCAGTAATAATTACATCTTGAGAGATAGGTTTAATATTTACAGATTTATTTACATGTTTATTTACACTTTGAGACATATTATTTACACTATTTACATTTTGTTTGCAGGGATGGGACGTGATGGCAGAGGAGGAAAGTCAACATTTTCTTTTGTAGTGGTGGCAGCGCTTGCATAAGTAATTTTATTTTTCTTTTCTAATATTTTCTTTATCTTAATTGGACATTGTTTGGAAATAGCCAGATGAACTCCACTGCAATTGATACAGCAAATCTCATTTGTTTTATTACATTCTTTATAAAAGTGTTCGCCTGAACAAATTGAACAACGCTGCTTGCCATTACAAATCTTAGCCGAATGATTTAATTTAAAACATTTATAACATTGTTGCAAAGGAGCAACATAATCGAATATTTTATAGGAAAATAAGTCATACTGTACATTGTCAGGTAAAGTGTTTGACAAAAATGTAATGCTAACAGTTTGTGTACCAATTAGATCATGACCAACTTTTCTCATGAATCTTCTTACTGCAACTATTTCATATGTAGATGTTAAATTAGTAAATAGTTCTTTATTCGATATATTTGCCGGTACAAATCGTATAATGCCAGTTTTCTCAATTTAAGCAGCTGGAATATAAAATTATTGGCCGTGTTATGTTGTTTAAATATCACAACTATCTTATTTGCGTTAAGACGCCGTATTGCCACAACTCCTTTTATTTTGGAAAATATACTGTTAAGATAAATTGGACTTTTATTTCCAAGTCTCTCCTGTGCTAGTTTGCTTTCTATAAATACTTTGAATTCTGTGTTGATCGAATTTTCGGAATATAGTCTCTTATAATTTGGTTTTCTATAAGCTAAAAAGTTACTCTCACCACCTCCGCCGCCAGCACTTGAAGCCCCCCGAGAATCATCAGGAGGCCGAGGTCTTTTTGAGGTGGGCGGGTTATCCCCGCCCGCCTCGTCTCCGTCCATTTTTATTATTTATGCACTATATTTATTTAAAATAAAGCTATTTATACTTATTTACAAATACAATAATAATAAATAAAATTTTTGATGCGCGCCTTTTCAAATTCCCGCCAAGAAAAAAAAAACTTTTGATTTTGAAATTTGAGCAAACTGATTTTTTTTTATTATTTAAATATATGGCTTCGGCTTAAAACTGTTTGCCATTTCGTTTCAATTTTCTACACATAATAGTGTTTCAAATAGTCTAAAGTCTAGTCAAAGTCCAAATAGTCAGTGCAGTCAATGAGTCAAGTCAGTTGATTCAGTAAAGTGGTAGAAGCATTACTGAAAGTTTCTAGGGAGTTTTGGAAGTCACACAAAATAGCACATTTTTTGAAGTTGTACCACTTGCCCACATTTGTGTACGTTAACGAAAATTTAATGGTTAATATTCTACTAAACAATATACAATATTATACATTAATTTGGACTTTGACTAGACTTTAGACTTGACGATTTAGGAATACGGTGTTGAAAATTTAAACAAAAGTTCTATTTCCCGCCTTTTTAACTTTACACTGGCAAATGGTTATAAGCCGATGCCATATATAAATTTAAATTTAAAAAAGAGACAGTCCCTCCTTGACATCTATCAATTTCAATTTGACAAATTCAGAGATTCTCATTTCGTTTTGTTTTTTTGTTAAACATTTTATAACAAACGAGTGATTTATTGTGCAAGTTCATTAACAAAATATATATATCAATAATCAAAATGATGAAGTCCTCTAGTTTAGGATCTAACAAACCCCTGTCCGGGCAGTTGTACAAATACACAAACGTTGTAAAAGGTTGGCAACAGAGATGGTTTTCGGTGGATCCAGAAACTGGTGTGTTATCTTACTATTTATTTGATGGTCCTGGCGACACGATACAGCCTGGACAGCCAGCTAGAGGTGAGGTAAGCCACCTTTTGCCAGTTTACCTAACATGGTTTGACTGAGTGCTACTTATTCCTATTGATGTATGATACCTTCATACAGGTGGGCTTTTACACTTGCAAGTTACTATAAATAAACTTTAATTCTTATTACTTTGCAACATTGTCTCAGATTCATTCATAAATAAATATATTTCAATTAAAGGAGTTTAAATTTTCTTATAATTATTATTGTCTTAAGGTTAAATATTTCTTTATTATTTATATTTTATAGGCACACTTAGCAGGTGCTGGTATCTGTCCAAGCGATGAGGACTCTAGAACATTCACAATAAACTGTGCTTCTGGTGACATGTTGAAGCTGAGAGCCACTGATGCCAGAGCGAGACAGGAGTGGGTCAATGGCCTGAGGGCTATAGCTGAGATACACACAAAGGTATGTCTTATAAAGCGAAACTATAATATTTAAAATTATAATAACGTAACCAAGAGCATGCCAGGACATGTCTAAGGAGGGTTCTGTAACTATCAACGCATAATAGGTATTTTTTCAAATTATTTCAAAAGTTACTGTCCAATTTCATTAAAAATAATTTTCCTGAAGAGTTTTGGCATGATCTATCATCATGGAAAATTGCAAGTTTCTAAGTCTTAAGTTAAGAAATGTCAGGGGGGGGGGGACAACTTACAAACCACTTTGAAGGCCGATCACTCGTAAATTGTTGACTTTGTAAAAAAGTCAGGTATGAAACCTTGCCTTGATTATAAAAGACCTATTCAATAATACGCCACACGATGTGGTATGATGAAAAAATATTTTTCCTCCCCACTTCACATATATGGGAAGCCACCCCTAAAATATAAAACTATTATTATTTTATGATGCTAAAACCGAAATCTATACACAATCTATTCTATCAATCTATAAATAATTTCATCTATAATATCAATCTATAAATAATTTCATCCATTTATATTCATAATTACAGAAGCTAGAAGCGCAGACAGACAGACGGACAGAGCGAAACTGTAAGGGTTCCTTATGTATTACGGAACCCTAACAAATGCAAGTATGAGAATTTACTACATGACTTGAACAGTTTATAATTTTTAGTAAATTTATATGAAGTTTCTATTTTTCTAATTTACATATTTGTAACATACCAAGTACCACTACTGTTAATCAGAATAATCAAAATTTTGTTATGTAAAGCTATAATTTTCGCTATAGAATTAATATCAGAATAGTCCTATTCCAATTTACAGATGACTGAAGTCAAAGTCAAAGTGAAAAATTTTTTTTATTCAAAATAGGTATTTTATACACTTTCTGAATGTCAGTCTACATGATGCCTACCACCGGTTCTGGAACTAGTCCGGCGAGAAGAACAGGCGTAAGAAACCTGCGCGGGGCCATCTTTTATCAAAAAGATGGAAAATTGTTCTTTTAAAAATATAAAAAGGCATATATAACAATGTTATGACTAAAACTACGTAACAAGAGTACTATAATATATGTAATTTATGAGTAGCCTTGCAGGAGGCTACCTCATTCCCAAGGTGTGCTATCATTGATAAAATCATGAACCTTATAATAAATAGGCTTTAGCACACAAACATTCTTTAACACTTTTTTAAATTTATTGATTGAAAAATTTTGATTTCGCTTTCTGGGATCTTAATGTATATGCGTATACATTGGCCTTTAAACGAATTCTTTACTTTACTAAGTCTAATCACTGGTACATCAAGCTTATGCTTATTTCGGGTATTTCTATTGTGGTTGTTACTTTTCTTTTTGAATAGGTTTAATTTTTTTTAAACATATAATACATTTGATAGAACAACTGTAGCAGTTAAGATTCCAGTTTCTTTAAACTTCTCTCTTAATTATGTGTTGGGGGCCAGCTTATAGATTGCCGGCTAACAGCTCGCTTCTGCAGCACAAATATAGTATTTGTATCGGTAGCATTTCCCCTCAGTAGAATGCCATAGGACATTATACTGTGGAAGGAACTAAAATATACAAGTCTTGCTGTGTTTTCGTCTGAAAATTGTCGTTTCTTACTTACTGAAAATGCTGCTGAACTGAGTCTGTCGGCCAACCCAACAATATGAGGGCCCCACTGTAGTTTTGCGTCTAAAGTTATACCTAAAAAGACAGCTGTGTCTCCATTTAATAGTACTTTGGTTTCAGTTTGCCTTACATTTGGCAATGTGAACTTTATACATTTAGTTTTTTTTTATTTAACAAAATATTATTAACACTAAACCTGTGTACTATTTTTGAGAGAGCATTATTTACTTCGTCATAGCCTGAGTTTTGGCGATTAATATTAATAGTAAGTGACGTGTCATCGGCAAATAAAACTAATCCGGTTTTTTCCATTAAGAAGGTATGGTAGGTCATTTATATAGACCAGAAAAAGAAAGGGTCCTAAAATGGATCCTTGTGGAACCCCCATCTCAATTTTGGTACCTCCACATCTTTTTCCATTTATCTCAACCCTCTGAGTCCTGTTTGATAAATAAGATTTTAAGAGGACGAGTGCTGGTCCCCTTACTCCATAGTATTGCTATTGCTATTAGTGGCATAGTTTCCTGATCAACGTTGTGTGCTGCACGCAATCAAATGCCTTAGAGAGATCGGCTTAGAGATCGTCAAAAGACTTCTAGAGCATCCTGCGACTCCTCACAAGCATCAAAAATATAACTAATCAGATCAACGCCTGCATCTGTTGTAGAGCGACCCTTCGTAACACCAAATTGTGTATTATGTAAAATGTTATTTATATTAAAGTGTGCTAGTAGCTGAGTAATTATTATTTTTTCATATACAGGGTGTATTCAGACCAGTCCCATTAACTTCGTGGGCTTATATTAGGCCATGAGATAGATCCATTGGTACTAGTAATTTTCTTTTAATCGATTGTTTTTGTAAAAGTTAAAACTCTCAATATGCAATGTACAACGTATATAGTACATATCCACACGGGCGGAGTTGGCGGTCGGAGGCGGGCGCGCGAGGAGTAGGCCGCGCAAACACGTCCTCCGCGCCCGCGCAGGTGCGAATAGAGAAAATCAGCTGATACTAGCAGCTGTACCGTATGTAGTAAATAAACCACGAAAATTGCATAAATTAATAACAATCTTATTTAAAGTTAGATAGCTCCGTGGCCTAGTGGGTAGACCGTTTGATTCGCACTTGAGAGAGTGCAGGTTCAATTCCCAGGTTGTGGCGTGTACCAATGAGACTTTTTCAGATCTCAAGTACATTATACGGACGCTCTAACGATGAAGGAAAACATCGTGAGGAAACCCGCACATGGTTGGCTCCAAACGTATTGACTAGTCATTCCTCTGGACTGACTGACTATGCTGTGAGAATGCCGTATGTGCTTGGGCAACCATACGACATTTAAAAACCAACTGTTCCAGGCAGTACAGTATTTCAAGAGTGGTTACTTCGCTCGCAGAATACTGTATAAATCATCCAATAACGGATGAAAAGGCCTCAGTTTATTTAAAGTTCTATTATCATTCAAGTACCTATTTACTAACTTTTGTTAAATTGACATTTAATTACTTTAAATGGTACAGGTAAATATAACGGGTTTAAATGGTAAAGGTACGGGAGTCTGAAAGATGGCGGGCATGAGTATATCACCTCCGGTAAATCCTCAATGCCTCTGCGACATTCCCAAATGCTTCACATAAGCACATCATCATCATACCATAGTAACGCGTGGTATACGCGTATGGCGAAGGCATTTTAGAATAAAAAATCACACACAAGTCACAAACACGAAAAACAAGTCAAAACATACAAAACAATAATTATTAATACTTATTACAAATAAAACAGTTATTAAAACAGACGAAAGTCAAAATAAACAAACGAAAATTAAAACCAAGATAAGAAGTAGATAATTAAAAAAATAACACGGAACGTCACTCGAAAACGCGGGTTTACACTTACAGCCAACTGACCTAACTGAGAAAGTGATTTTATGTAAAAAACATAGGCATGTGTCCAGAAATGTATCGATAGTATTTCATATCGATAAATTACTATTTAATTTGTATACGCATTGATTTGTATGAACTTATTACAAAATCTACTGGAGGCTCAAGTTGCGTAAAAGAGCGAAGAGAGAGGCGCGTGGGAGACGATAATCGCATACCATCAGGCGATCTGCTGATCGATTGCCGGTCATAAATCATAAAAACCCAGCTTGATATAAAAATAGTAACTTATTTATTACAAAAAACTAAGGAAAAAATTCATATCAAACAATTAACTAATTTTAAATATCGACAACGTGTACTTGTACGTACAAATGTTTCAATTTTCGTAGGTCACATCACTAATTAGCCTAGGTTTGAAAGAGTCGAGCGGCACGCTTTTGATATTGTTTGATATTGTTTTGATATTTGATATTGCTAGACAGCTTGTTCTTATAATTAAAACGTATAAAATGTAAAAAAAAATAAAAATAAAAATAATGAAATTTTTGAAAATAAAAACCAAACCAAACAAAAAAAATAACTTTATTGTAATGAGAAAAGGTAGTACAATCATATCCCAAAGTTAATGGAAGCAGTCTTCTGGTACCCTGTATTTTACTAAGTGTTGGTAAAATAGATATAGGTCGGAAGTTAGACATATCCGACTTACTACCAGACTGAAACAGAGGTAAAACTTTACTATGTTTTTTTGTTAGTTGCTAAGTAAGGTGCGATAATATCGATTATAGATTTAATAACTTTCATTGATAGGCCCCATAAATCTGCAAGATTCTTAATATTTAATAAATTAAATTTTTTAATAATGTCTTGAGGTCCTATTTATTTAAATCTAAATTTGATTTCACACTCTTTTACATTATCTTTAAGAAGTAATTCAGCATCAGCAGGAGAGGCATACAAATATTTGGTGGTTGAAACTGGAATGTCAGCAAAGAATTTCTCAAAAGCAGTTGCAACTTCACTGTTGGATTTAATTATTTTATTATCTATATTCAATTTAAGATTTACCAAGTTGTTTTAATCTTATTTTTCGAAATCATAATTTTATTTCTAATGTCAAGAGATTTTGCTGCAGACCAAACTTGCTTAAATGTTTTTGAATATTACTTTTAAATTCTTCACTTTGATTCATTGTTCTTTCACTATAAAGTTCATACAATTTTAGTCTACTTTTTAAAATACCTGCCTCACTGAATTTACTTTTATTGTTTGTTCTCACTGTCTTGGAGGTGAGAATAGTATCAAATTTATGTTTAATTAATTGAAACAGTTTACCAAACGACATATCCGGGCTACTATGATACTCTAAATATCCAATATTAGCTATAATTTCACCTCTAAACTTCTCAATATGTTTGACATTTATTGGTATACATGTGTTTCTGTCCTTGTGTAATTGTTTGCAATTATTATCTATAGGGAAAATGGCCCGCTGTCCACAGTGATCAGAGCTTAGTATGCTAATGACTTCTTTATTTAATGGATCTATGTTGGTAAAAAAGTTATCAATGCATGTAGCAGAGCTGTCACTGATCCTTGTTAATTCACATAATAAATGAGTTAAGTTATATGATTTTAACAATGAAGTACATCTAACAGTGGTGGAATTACATTCTAAAATATTTATATTAAAATCACCACACAATAATATATGTTTGTTAGATACACTTATCTTAGTTAATAACGTTTCCATTATTTTTTCAAATGAAATCATATAACCCTAAAGGAGGCCTGTATACGCTAACAATAATAAAGTGTCCTCCTAAAACCTCTATACAGGGTATTTCAGTTGTTCGTTCTGTAGAGAGGCTTAGTATGTCTTTAGGTTCTTTATATTTTTAATTCTTCATAATTAATATAAGTGAGCCGCCTCTTATGGCTTTTTCTCTGCAGAAAGAACTAGCCAGCTGGTGCATACCAAGATTTAACATAATTTAATTTCAATCAGATACTATCTATACATATAAATAGAATTAAAGTTTGTAATTTCAAATTAACAGCTTTGCACCATATACACAATATGATAACTAAGGAATTTACACCAAAAGATCTATTTCTTAAAATTAAAATGTGATTTTGCCACCTCGTTGTAAATTAGTTTCGCTTGATGTATAAAGTTTGTGTACTAATGAAAGTGTGAGGAAACGTTGGGTATTTTGGGGAATGCATTGGAAAAACGTTTGCCTCCTTGATGAAGGTCTGGAGCAAGGAATTTGTTAAATCTACTCTAGATTTAACAAATTCCTTGTTCAACAAGACGGTCTAGCAATGGGCTCACCTCTGAGTCCCTTGCTGGCTGAAATATTTATGAATGATTTCGAACAGAGAAATATTGGTGATAACAAAAGTATTTTATATTACTATAGATATGTAGATGATTGCTTCCTTTGTTGGACCGGTACACAGAGACAACTGGACGTTTTTGTTAAAAATCGTATTAAAATTTAATTTAAATTAGAATGTGAAGATAATAACACTTTTAATTTCCTTTATTTTTCTATTACTAGAGACAATAATAAACACAGTTCTGGAATCTTTCGCAAACCGGCTTAAACTAATACTACTATTCATGCATCCTCATGTCATCCTTGGCAACATAAACTCGCGGCTTTTCATAGTTACGTTCACAGATTATTGTCCATTCCTCTTAGTAAAGTAAATTATCAAAAAGATTTATTAAAACATAATTTACCAAATTGCTAGGTTGAATGGGTATTATCCCAGAATTATTAATAATATTTTGAATAAAGGAAATAAAAAGGAATTGGGTAAGTTTTTGTACTAGGAACTCTCTACTATCAGGAGAAAAAAACTATCAGGAGATAAAGTAGTTAGATACAAGTCCAGTTTGACCTACATGGGTGATGTTTATCCAAAATAATGAAAAATAACGATATGCATGTCGCATTCGGGACAAATAATACTGTTACGGCGCTTCAATTTGTAGTGATCTAGTATGTTACGTCTGCGGCGCTTAAATGTATAGAATGTATATGTAGATATAGGAGCCTTCCGTTGTGTATAGAATGTTCCTATATAGGAGCCTCCAGCAAGCGAGAAAGTTCCTATATATATATATAATTACGATCACGAAGGCTTATAATTTGGACATTTCGGCGTGTTGGAAGACCAGACCTGTGTTAGTGTGCAAATTCGTAGTGAATAAACTCCCTCAGAGGAAACTGGCGTTTTACTCCGAAAATCGGACCATAATCCCGTAACAATACTTTAAAAAATCAATTATGTCATAATAAGGACCAGATTGATTTAAAGTATCAATCCGGTGTCTATAAAATCAATTGTCCTGAATGCGATAGAGTATACGTGGGTCAAACTGGACGTAACTTTCAGACTTGGTACAAATAACACATTGCGGCTTATAGAAATGTTCATCGTGATAAATCACATTTTGCTAAGCCCCTTTTAGGTAGTGGTCATAGTGTACCCGATGGCCATTCCTATAAGGTGTTACATAAATCTGACAAAGGCTTTCGACTGAACGTGATGGAACAATTAGAACTAATTAAAGAAAAGAACAACAATAGACTTGCATTATTGAATGACCAAACTTGTTTGACCTAGTCACCGCTCCGGGTTCGGTTCGAAACGCGCGTCGAGTTTTGCAACCTGCATGGTAGTGTTGGGACCTTGCACGATCTTGCTGACATTGTTGCTTGTGTGGTGGTGGTGTTAGCACGATCTTGTTTATGAGTGTACGCATAAGCTGTGTGGGAGGAGGGAGGTGCTTTACGCATACCTATGCGTGCGCTCACACATTTGCTTGCAGGTTGTGGGTGTTTTTTGCGGGATATTGCTAGATATAATATTAATTATATTGTATGCTATGGATTTCCGCAAAGTAAGGCCTAATTTTATTAACTAGAAAATATAAAGACATTACATTGAAATAATCAGACATATAAACAAAGTATTAAACTTTCAGGTGATGGGAGCTAACCCCCCTCTGCAACCTCGCGAACAACTTGCAGTACATGACGCCATGGCACAGGCCAGACAGCAACTGCAGGCTACAGAAATGAGGTGAATATGATTTTTTAAAATCTGAGTCTCCTAAATATTGGGCATTGCACTGAACTAGTCTTTTGCCAACAAAATAAGCTATTTTGGCTCAACAAAATTAAAAAAAATTCCTGCTATGATTAAATAAATGTATGTAATTGATGGTATAACATTTTATTTGATGAATGTAATAATTAAGTGTTTGTGTAGTAAATGAATAAAGATAATAATAATATCTATGGATGTTTCTATACCACGTCAATCTGGTCCTGTACTAAGTATCCGAAGAACATGTATCACAGGTACCAGACTACGGAAATATATTTAATACTGTTATACTATACATAATATATTTAATACACATCCAAGACCCAGGAACACAGAAGAACTTTTTGATACCTTCGGTGGGATTCGAACCCGTGACCTCCGGCTTAAGCGCCGAAGCGCTAACCACTGAGCCACTGGGGTCGTCAAAGAACTATGATAATATAGAAAGCTTACGCAATCATTAACACTTTTTCCTGCCTTGTTTTAAATGACAGTGACGCGGCACTGGCGCGTATTATCGAAGCGGCCGATTCACCGTTCCCTCACACCGACCCAGATTTACTGCTATTGAAGGTAGGTTTTGATATCTTTTGCTACATTTGTAGATTGACAAAATCACCATTGATTCTGGCAATTCTAGATGACTAGAATGCTCTAATTGTGATTGATTTATACTATAATTTCGTGTAGAATTATGGTTGGTACTGCTGGCAAATCTAGAGTATCTAATTTATAAAATTCTTGTGTCACAGTATTTGTAATTCTAAAACGGCTTGATCATTTTTTGAATTTGCATTTCAGCATTTTTATGATTTTTTTGTGCATGTGGGTGATTGCTTATTCGGTTTCGAGAGAAACATGCAATGTTTTGTATCAAAAATAGAATATACAGTGTAGTCCGTTTAGTACGTCTTTGAAATTAACAACAAACCGTTTTTAGCGACGTAAGTATAAGCATAAGTTTGGTTTTAATGAGCCACCGTGAAAGTACATCCGTTTATTACTACTCCGCTTACAACGACCGACAGCTTTTAACGACGGAATTTCAAACATAATTGTACGGTTACAACGACGAAAGTTGATGTGTTTACAAATAAATTGTAGGTAAGAAGCTATCTCCGCCCCGCGCACCACCCTTACCTGCGCATCGCTGATTTGAATGCGACGGAAGTACTTAATTTGCGGGTAACGACGTAACGAGTGATCACGCGTACAAAAATGGCTTCTACAAAACGAAAAGTTTCTCTATCGAAGAAAAAAGTGCAATAACACAACGTTTAGAAGCTGGCGATTCGAATGTAACGATTGCGAAGGAATTCGGTGTAAATCATACGATAATACAAACAATAAAAAAAATAAACCTTTGTTCAATGCGAATGTCTTAAAACCTAAACGCGTGAGGTTGTCGTCTCGAGAACAAGTGGACGTTTTTTTTTTATTATCTAGTCGCCTAAATATTAATAAATACATTAATATGTGAGAAATAAAAAATAAAAATGTATGTTCGTTTAGTATGGCGTCCGGTTAGTAAGACGTTATATGACCGGTCCGTTGACCGGCGTTATAACCGGATTATACTGTATTATATTTGAAAGCATTTGTGTCAAAGCTCAAGTGTTCTTAGAATCTTTAAAATATTAATTTTGGTCACCATACTGTGCGGGCGATGGGGCGCTGCGTGGTACGATCCTATATTAACTATATACTATATTATTATACTATATATACTATATTATTGTCGTTTTTTCTGAAATACTTTTTAAATTTATAAATGAGTAAGTAATGGTTTTGAATAAGTTGTGCGATGTTGTAAAACAAAGTTTTACTGAGTTCAAAAAGAGAAATAAAAAAGTAAACTAAGTGTGCCATGTAATCTTTACCGATGTTCCTATGTTACCCTGTTACTCTCGAAACGGAATAAAAGGTCACCCAGTATAATTGGTAGGTTTGAGAATAGGTTTAGATGGTAGAAAAACGTTTGCTGGTTCAGCTAGTACTAACCCATCAAATGTAAAATATCGAAATTAATTTTGTTTATTGGTGTGGCGACGCGTTTTTATAATTTTACGTCACGTCATCGGTTTATTAAAACCGGCCAAGTGCGACTCGGACTCGCGCACGAAGGGTTCCGGACGAAACGGAAAAAAAACACGATTGTTGTATGGGAGCCCCACATAAATATATATTCCGTTTTTAGTACTTATTTGTTGTTATAGCGGCAACAGAAAATAGAAATACATCATCTGTGAAAATTTCAGCTATCACGGTTGATGAGATACGGCCTGATGACAGACATACAGTCGGACAGCGGAGTCTCAGTAATAGGGTCCGGTTTTAACCCTTTGGGTACGGAACACTAAAAAGTGTTTTTTTTTTCAGGCGACATCGGCGGCGAGTATGCAATGTCTTCTGCAGTGCTTAGGAATTCTACTTCGGCAGCAGCAGTACGCAACCGTCACTGTGTCTAAGAACTCCAACAGCGAGAACCATTAGTTACAGTTTTGTATAATATTGTACCTACATAGATGTCGGCCTCGATATTAGTGCGCGCAATAGGAAATCCCGCACGAACTGTACATTTCTGCCACGGTAACAAGTAGCCTATGTCCTACCCTATGGTCTAATCTATGTATGTGCCAAATTTCATCAAAATCTGTCTAGTAGTCTCGGCACCTATTCAATTCAAACAAACAAATAAAGCTTTCCACTTTATAATATTAGTATAGATAAATATTAAAACCTAAATTTAATTCATATTCCTGTAATTAAAGACTACTGAAATGTTTTCTCATATTGGTTGGTATATGTGGTACTATCAAGGAATCTTATTAATAAGCAGTAGAGTTTTCTCAATTTGCATTATAATGACGTTATGCAGTCACTACAATAATTGTCAATGACATGTCAGTTTGATATGAAAATATGACAACGGTCAATCTGCTTATGAATTAGATTCTCTGATAGCAGTTACATGTATGAAGCGTTGTGAGGTTATATTGTTTTGGTGGTGTCTGTATATTTGTTTCGTATACGATGGGTCTTATATTTTAAGTTGTATGAATAGTTCGAAAGTATTTTTAAAGTATGAATGTGTATTAAATTATGAAATATATACTTAACAATGTTTTATTATATTTTACTAACCCTTTGTTTGTAAATCCTTATCTCGTCCTCCTGTTAAAAATTAAATTTTCAATACACGTTCACGCGCCATGGAAGTTTGTGTTTTAAAAAATGCTTGTGATTTGTGAAGGTCCGTATGATGTATTATTTTGTGACTTGCAGTTTTGTTGAATGACAAAAGATGTCGTCCTCGCGCGATTTATTGACACTATCGTCGTCGCATTACGATTATAGATAAATGATTGGTCTCGGTGCTCGACTAGATACCGCGCTATCTAACAACACCAGCTCCGTGAATGCGGCAACTTATTATTGTAGTGTATTTAAATAAAGAGTGGAACTAAGATAATTCATGACTACATACTCATACCATTTGTCTCAGTCCCAGTCTGTCTGTCTGTTTGAACGAGTTTATGGACAGATTTTACTTCAAAAATAAAACCAAAACCTTTTTTCTAGCAATCATGATTTTTGACGCTTTTTTTTTTTGACTTTACATTTTACTGTCAAATGACTTTAAAAAATTGTTTATTTTGTAAATGTTTTATAAAAATTGTTTAATTTTATTGAATTATGTCGAAGATATCGAATGAAAATGAATGCGATTTTGGAACTTTGCGCATCGATCCCCGTTACCCGTTTCAAAATCAGACAAAGTGAGTTGATTATTTTTTTACATAGTTTATGCGAATTGCTGTATAAAACCTTCTTGGGAGAGCCATGCTTCGATACAAATGGCTTGATTTACCGGAAATAGACCACGGCCGTATAGAAAATTGGCGTGAAATTTATTAAGTGCTGTGTTTTAACCCCGGGCCAACTCAGACCGAAACGTGACGACATGTGACGCGGTGCCGGCAAACTAAAATAACTAAGTTAAAATTTTAGCCGAATTTAAAAGGGGAATTATTTAGAAAATAAGTTTTATTTCATACTTTTTTGTGCGTTTTTACTTTGGAAGTCGGATTAATTTTTTGTTTTTTACATTCGATCGTTTATTTTAAACGTTCCTAAAATGTGTTGTTAAATTATTATTAACACATTTAGGAACGTTTAAAATAAACGATCGAATGTATAATTGAATACGCGCCAAGCATCCATTAGGTATTGTATATAAGGTAATGATGATTACTGTAAGTAACATACTGGCGTATGCTTGCAGTTCTTTAATCAATGTCGAAATTTCCAAACGCGTATCTTTGAAGACTGAGGGGTTCTGTTCAATGCTTTTGGATCCAGGGTATACCTTTATGCAGAATCTTACTTTTTGGTAGCATATGCTTGGAATACTTTAGAAAAAGTCAAAATCACTATGTGTCAATATAAATTTCGAAGAGTTCCCTCGGTTTATCATGGATCCCCTCATCAGGTCTCCACTTTGGTTACTAAGGGACAAATTTTGAATTATCGCCTTTACAACAACAAAACAATTTTGCAAACAGGTGAACCTATTGACTTGATACAGCAAAGTAATGACTAATGTTCAAAGATATCCGTGTCGGTGTAAAATACTATGAGAAGTACCTATTATATCATAATAATGTGATGATGTATGGTGTGATGATGGTGTTGATGATGATGATTACCCTAATTGACATAGTGGCAGATGCTTGCAGTTCTTTTGAATTCGTATGCTTAACCGCCTCCTTTTTTTGGGGTAGGTTAAAAATGCCGCGCGGCGTCTCGGTGTTAACTGCCGCTTCTGCCCCTAAGGGGGTTAAAAGACTAGCAACGTACTCGAAACCGTTCTGGTGTTGCGGGTTTCCCTATTTTTTTAAAAAAAACGAGTGTGCTTTAGACCACATGATTGAAGTAAAACTCGCAAACGAAATACCGAATGAGATATATATATATATATATATATATATATATATATATATATATATATATATATATATATCTCATGTACTGGCTATGAGAGAAAGAGAGAAAGAAAATGTGCGCGCGCACTGCTCTCTCTTGCTCCTATAGTAGTAACGTACGAAACAGCCTCCGTGGTCCAGTGGTTTAGAGCTTGGCTCTCGACTCGGAGGTCGTGGGTTCGATTCCCGCATTGGAAAAACAAAAAATGTTGTTTCCAAATTTGGTTAGTACAATGCAGGCAGATCACCTGATTGTCTGACAAGAAAGATGATCCATGCGTCGGATGGGCATGTAAAAAGTCGGATCTGCGCCTGATCTCTTGCCAGTCGTGTCGGTTATCCGTCCCACTGGGTTATGAGAGTAAAGGAAGAGAGAGTGGTCTTGTGTACTGCGCACACACTTGGGCACTATAAAAATGAATCTGGCCTAGTTTCAATGAAACCGGTCACCGTAATCGGCGTGGGGAGCTATTATTCATGTCATGCTTAAATACTGAAACAGAAAAAAAATATTTTCTATTGCAACATTGCAAACATTTACTTTTACAGTGTGTTAGTTTAATACATAAATATAAAACAATTTAAAATATAAAAAGCTTATTAGAAGTGGTCTCCATTGGCTGCAATACAGTCCTTTAAGCGTTGAGGCCAGTTATCAATAGAAGCACGCACTCTTTCCATGGGAAAATTCTTCACTGCCAATCGAACGGATTGTTTTAGGGACATAAATCATAATACAGCGGATTAAGATCGGGACTAGACGACGGCCAGTCTTCAGCTCTGATAAAGTCTGAAACGTTCGTTTCCAACCAATACTGCGTAGACCGACCTTTATGACCCGGCGCCGAGAGAAGGACCATTCTTGGTTATTGAACATGGTGTTGTTAAGGGGTTTCACTACCTTCTCAAGAATGGTATCTTGATACACTTGTGTCGATGTTTTGATACCTTTTTCACAAAAGTATGGCTCAGTCACTCATTCATAGCTAATACCCTACCAAACCATCACTGAAGTCGGATAATGGCCACGCTGCACTCTGTCGACTAATTGGGAAGCTTCCATAGTGGCCCCATACATGGTCCGGTTTTCCTTCAGTTCGGCCTGAACGGATGCAAAATCGTATCGTCTGTGTGCAATTTCGAGATCGCATCAGTCGGCCGTATGGACTGAAGCGATTCGTTCCAGTGTTGCCAACTCTGTTTTTGCGAAAATACTAAACTCGCGTCGTTTTCTACTAAAAGAGTACCGATAACTATAAAAAAGGTACTAAACTTAGGAAACGCTAAAAGTTTTTTAGGGATTTTGTGTTTACAAACATACATACATTTTCATTTTTAATATTTAACCGTTAAACTAAAAAAAATATAGTAGGAAATATTATGTAAATAGAAGTTAAATCGGTAGTTTTAAGCGACTTTCGGTAGCGTGCTACTATGTTGCTATTATGTTAAGGTATCATAATAGCACATAGAAGTAGGCCACTTTGCATATTATGATTACTGTCTAGCTATTTTATACAAAACCACTACTAACAATTAAATTCCTACTACGGAGGGAATAAAATAGATAATTTAGTAGTAAAACTTTGTAAAACAACTAAGTTGGCAACATTAAATCTGACCTGTACGGATGGACTGAACGGCAATAAAATTTGACTGAACGGTAATAAAATTCGAGTAAAATAAAACCGGTCAAGTGCGAGTCGGCAAGATGAGTTCCGTACAAAATGAAAAAATCACGTTTGTTGTATGTGAGCTTCGATCACATATTGTGATCGAAGTATGTGAGCCTCGAATTTTTATTTTTATTTGTTTTTAGTATTTCTTGATAAAACCTATATCATACATTTGTGAAAATTAAAACTGTCGATCTATCATGGTATAAGAAGGTTAAGATACAGCCTGGCGACAGACGGACGAATAGCAAAGTCTCTGTAATAGGGTCCCGTTTTTACCCTTAAGTAGTAGTATTTATAAGTACTTATTTAAAACTTTAAAGCCACTATGGTTGATAAAATGTAAAGACTATTACTACAAAACAAAGAGAAATAATTTCTATAACATATTACTGGAAAAATGTATGACACAATAATTCGGTTTCGTCGATAGCGTGATTACAATTGCAACAAAATACAATTCATAAATAAAATAATAGCCTAAACTGACCAAGAGCATGTCACGACATGTCTATGGAGGGTTCCGTAACTATCAACGCACAATAGGTTTTCTTTGAATTACTACAGTAACTACAAAATTATTGTCATAAAGTTATTACAGAAGCTAGGAGAGCGGCGGACAGACAGACGGACGGGCAGAATGAAATTATAAGGGTCCCTTAAGTGTTACGGAACCCTAAAAATACGACCGAAGCTCGCGGCAATTTTCCGTGTATGTGCTCGAATCCGTTCAGGCCGAACCTTAGATTAAAACGCCTAGAAACCGGGTACCCGCGTGAAAAGTGAAGTAAATCATTTTGAGCCATATCGACTCAGTTTGTTCGAACGACCCGTCAGTTGTAAAGGTCAAGCGCTAGTGCATACATCTCCGACTATTATTTTTTATTATTAAAAACATTATGACGGTTTGTGTCGTTATTAGGTGTCACAATGCATCGGAAAGAATTGAAAAAGCTTAGGACATGACATTTCTTATGTAAGTACGAAATGTTATGTGCGAACAATATGACTTGTATTAAGTCAAATATTTAAAACATTTTAAAATAAAATCATATTAGCTATGTCGCCATCTTGCTGCCCTGAATTGAATTGTGAAAGTGTTACTAGTAAAAATCATTTATTTCAAAATTTTCATGGCTAACTAATAGTTGCAACTAAGACAAAGTTTTATAATATTTTCTGTTTTTTTTTTAAATATCAATTTAAAGTATTGCCCGTATTAAGATAATCCTTAATTATATTCCTTAATATCAGTTTAATATAAATAAAGTTCACAAATTGTATTTAGATGGTTTAAAATGAAATATAAGGTATATTTTTACATCTCACGATATTAAGAAAAACAAATACAATAATTCCAATTTTAATAGCACAGACTCCACAACTTTAAAGTTTTGTTTGTGTGCGTGTCGGTGTGTAATGCTTACGCCTACATCTATCTGTTGCTTGCTTCACTTTGTACGATGCGTTTGTTTGAAGACTCTCTAGGCGTTACTAATCTAAGGGCCGAACTGACGTCAGTTCGGTCCGATGCGAATTTCTCCGTGTATGTGCTCGAATCCGTTCAGGCCGAACTGACGTCAGTTCTAACTGAAACAATCGGCCTCTCGTCTGTGAAGGCCTTTAGAGCTTTGAGCATAAATATACAATTACAATATAAAATTTTAACAAACAAAACGATTAATGAAAACCATTAATCGTTTTGTTTGTTAAAATTTTGCCAAATGTACACAAACATTTTATACTAATACCATGCGTATGCAGAGTTTTAAAAAGTGCATTTAGCTCCATACCTACTTTGTGTAATGCAATCACAGCGATTCGGGTCTCTTTATCACCCCACTGCATTTTAATATCGCAAAATATTGTACAATGTATTGGCGCCAAAATGAGAAAACACAATGAACAATCATATAAAAATGACAGATTCCAAATTCAAATGTAATATTTTGTTTATTTTTAATTGTAACAGTATTTATGGCCAGACTAAGTATTATTAATGTACGAAATGTAACTCTCTCTCTTTTCATCTTCACTAACTTATATCTCCCTCTCAACTTCCATCGCCCGATCACACTTCGTAACGCTCTCGTTACGCATTCACCAGCTTACTCTCCAAGTCAAGTGTGCGTAAAGCAGTTTTACTACAAAAATTCAAAGATTTCGTGCCTCACTCGACTCGAGCGAACGAAAAGACATTTCCACTGTCAAAACAGAATAGTTATGGTATTTCAGGGCATGCTACGACAACTACTGCGATTTCTACCGGTGCACCCGGCTTCTGGGCGGGGTCGACGACTGCCAGATCTTCAGGAAGTACTTCGAGACCCTCTGCCCTAAGTTCTGGATTGAGCATTGGGACGAGTTGCGAGAGAAAGGCGCCTTCCCTGGGCGCACATAGATTTGTCACACTGAGACCTGAGTTGAAATGTAATAAATAATACTTTGATTTGTTTTTAAATATAAATGGTTCTTCATTTCCTTGCTTTTTAAAATTCTACTTCAGAATCTTGTAATGTTTGAAACTTAAGCTATTTAATAAAAATAGAATGGGGTTCTTCTTTATTACCTTACTTGGATGTGTTTACTGTTGGACTGAGATCCAGACCCGCCAGACTACCCTTAAGAACCCCCGAGGCAATCAAACGGTTTGACTCAACTCACGGAAATTTTGGTTTAAGTCAAATCAATTTGATCGTTTACAAAGTCAGTTTGAACAGTTTTTCAAACATTTACGGGTTTGAAGCTCGTTTGATGGAATAACATATTTTTGTTTTGCTTGACAGTGGAGTGACAGTGAAATACTGCAACTGAACAGTGCCGTTTGACAAACTGATCAAACCGTGTACGTGTGGACTGAGGGACCTACTTGAATTTTCCCAAAATAAGTAAGTATAGCAAATTTTAGTAGAAAAAAGTCTAAAAAAAAGTTGTAGAACAAATCTGGGAATTTTTAAAAAGGCTTAAGAACTACAGCCCTCAGAGTGTGGTCCCTCAGTTCACACACCGCTATTTTCCAGATCTCGGAAAGTTTGTGGAAAATTATGTTTTTTTTCACTAAATAATTTTAGTAGAATTTTTTTAAAAGTTTTTTCTCATCTATGTATCAAATACATAGATGAGAAATTAAAAATCTATAACCACCGAAGTGTGGTCCCTCAGTTCACACAAAAGTGATATATTCATTTCGCGTTATATTACTGACTTTTTTAACTATTTTTCTACGTAGAATTTTTGTACAACGTTTGTAGAATTTGTAGACAAAGTTTCAGAAAAATCTATTTCGCATTTTGAACATATTAACCATTATGTTGGGTCCCTCAGGTCACACACTGGTGTATAAGAAAAACTCAATTATCTAAAATATCAGAAAGTCTACTCTACTTAAATTTTTGTAGAAGTTTTTCTCTCTTGGAATTAGCACATAAAATATTTAATTTCTTGCTTCCTAGCTGAGATAATGTTAATTATCTGATTCTATGAAAATACAGAGTAGGGTTACCACACAAGAGCAAAATGGGGACAGTACCATATATATTGTGTATGTTATACCTTATTAAATTTACATTTTTCTCGCGGTTTCACAGCTTTTCACTATTTTACGGGTTCATAGTACTACAAGCAACCCTTATACCAATTATTAACTATTTGTGGTTTCGCTCTGTCCGCCCTTTTCTCTGTCCGTTCTTGCTAACTCCTTATATGTAATTATGTATATACCTAGTCTTGCCATAAAAAAGAGGAGGTCTCATTGTACCTAATATGAATAAATACTGTCACAATTAAAAACAAATATTACATTTAATTTTGGAATCTACATTTTTATATGATTGTTCATTGAGTTTTCTCATTTTGGCGCCAATACATTGTACAATATTTTGCGATATTAAAATGGAGTGGGGTGATAAAGAGAACCGAATCGCTGTGATTGCATTACACAAAGTAGGTATGGAGCCAAATGCAATTTTTAAAACTCTACATACGCTTGGTATTAGTAAAATGTTTGTGTACCGGGCTATTAATAGGTACAATGAGACCTCCTCTGTTTGTGACAGAAAAAGATCTGGCCGTCCACGTAGTGTTCGTACGAAAAAGGTGGTCAAAGCAGTAAGGGAAAGAATTCGAAGAAATCCTGTCCGAAAGCAAAATATTTTATCTCGGGAGATGAAGATCGCACCTAGAATCATGTCCCGTATTTTAAAAGATGACTTAGGACTTGCAGCCTATAAAAGACGTACTGGTTATTTCTAAACTGATAATTTAAAAAAGAATAGGGTGGTAAAATCGAAACAACTACTAAAGCGGTACGCAAAGGGAGGTCACAGAAAAATTTTGTTTACGGATGATAATTTTTTTACAATTGAGCAACATTTTAACAAACAAAATGACCGTATTTATGCTCAAAGCTCTAAGGCAGCTTCCCAATTAGTCGACAGAGTGCAACGTGGGCACTATCCGACTTCAGTGATGGTTTGGTGGGGTATTAGCTATGAAGGAGTGACTGAGACATACTTTTGTAAAAAAGGTATCATAACATCGGCACAAGTGTATCAAGATACCATTCTTGAGAGGTAGTGAAGCCCCTTAACAACACCATGTTCAATAACTAAGAATGGTCCTTCCAGCGGACTCGGCGCCGGGTCATAAAGCTCGGTCTACGCAGTTTTGGTTGGAAACGAACGTATCGAACTTCATCAGAGCTAAAAACTGGCCGTCGTCTAGTCCCGATTTTAATCCGCTGGATTATGATTTATGGTCAGTTTTAGAGAGTACGGCTTACTCTAAACGCCATGATAATTTGGAGTCCCTAAAACAATCCATACGATTGGCAGTGAAGAATTTTCCCATGGAAAGAGTGGGTACTTCTATTGATAACTGACCTCAACGTTTAAAGGACTGTATTGCAGACAATGGAGACAACTTCGAATAAGCTTTTTATATTTTAAATTGTTGTATATTTATGTATTAAACTAGCACACTGTAAAAGTAATAAATGTTATTTGCAATAGAATTTTTTTCTTTGTTTCAGTATTTATGACAAGACTAGGTATATATATAATATTTTTATTATATAATACACATCCATGATCCAGTAACACAGAAAACTTTTTGTTCCGTGGCGGGATTCGAACCCGCGAGCCCCGGCTTTAGCGCCAACGTGCTAACCACTGAGCCACGGAGGTCGTCAAAATCTATCTAATCGTTTTAAGTTACATACCTACCTTATTTTAGTAACTCGATTTCATGTAAAGAATATTAATAATTATTATTACTTAATATAAATGTGTAATTCGTAATTAGTAATATAATAAATATTTAAAATAAGATGCAGTCATAATATTATATTATAATCTTTGGTGCTGTCCTTATCATGCCTGTTGTGTGGTAACCCTACTCTTCATATTTTCATATTATCAAAAAATCAACATTATCTCAGTTACGAAGCAAGTAATTAAATATTCTATGTGCTAATCTAAGAGAAAAGAACTTCTACAAAAAATAAAGTACTTATACTTAGTAGACTTTCTGATATTAGGTCTTTACCTATGAAATTGCCGTTTTGTATGAAAAAATTTAAACGATTTTTTTTCATGTATTTTTTATTTGTATTGATCGAAGTAATCACCCATGCAATCAATGCATCTTTGCCAACGCAGTGGCAGTTTATTGATGCCCTTCTTAAAGAAATCAGCTGGACGGGAGGCAACAAATTCTTCAAAGGCATTTTGTACTGCCTCTCGGGTATTGATTTTTTTTCCCGCCAAGAAGTTATCCAAATTCTGGAAAAAGTAGTAGTCTGTAGGCGCAAGGTCTGGTGAGTAGGGCGGATGACGAACAGCTTCCAATCCCAGTTCTTGCAACTTGGAGACCGTCTGCTGTGCAGTATGAGGTCGCGCGGTGTCGTTCAGGAGCAGCGGAGACGAGCGATTGACCAATGCTGGTTGGAGATGTGCCAGCTTCTCCATCATTGTGTTCAGTACTTCACATTACACATCTGCAGTAATGCTCACCCCGTTTGGTAAGAAGCTGTGATGAATCACACCGGCGCTAGACCACCAAACAGTGACCATCACTTTTCTAGGGGTAAGTTTTACGTTTAGGGCATTGTTTAGGTGCTGAACCAGGATCCAACCAACTTGCTGAGCGCTTGCGGTTATCAAATAGAATCCATTTTTCATCGCAGGTAACAATGCGGTTCAAAATTCCTTCATTTGTGTGTCTGTTGAGCAGTGCAAGGCACGTCTCGACGCGTACTTCGCGCTGGCGATCATTGAGTTCGTGGGGCACCCATTTGTCAAGCTTTTTTACCTTGCCAATTTGACGCAAATGGACCAATATTGTTTTGACGCTAACGTCAAAAGCTGCTGCTAATTCAGCCGTAGATTGTGTATCATCAGCTTCCACAATCGCCTTTAATTCGTCATTGTCGACCAAAGTCTTCGGACGACCGCGAGGTTCATTTTTCAGGTCGAAATTTCCAGAACGGAAGCGAGCAAACCAATAACAGGTGGTGCGTTGGTTTGTAGTGTTAGCTCCGTAAATGTCGTTGATGTTGCGTGCCGCTTGGGCCGCGTTGCTGCCACGACGGTACTCGTATTCCATAATTACTCGAATTTTTAACGTATCCATGATGACGAAAAAGATTGAAATTGATATTAAACAAATGACTACTTTTGGAATTCCATGTTTTTAAAATAAAATTAATTTGTAATTATAATTCTTAGCCAAACAAAAATTATTTTGATTTGAAATGGCCAGTACTGTAGAACGGCAATTTCATATTATTTTTCTCGTTTAATATATAATTGAGTTTGTCTTATACACCAGTGTGTGAACTGAGGGACCCAACATAATAGTTGATATCTTCAAAATGCGCCGATAGATTTTTTAGAAAATGTTGTCTACATATTCTACAAATTTTGCACAAAAAAGTCAGTAATATAACGCGAAATGAATATGTCACTTTTGTGAGAACTGAGGGACCACACTTCGGTGGTTATAGATTTTTTATTTCTGATGCCTATATATTTGATAAATTTGTAAAAACTTTTACAAAAGTTCTACTAAAATTATGTGTAAAAGTAAACTACTACTACTACTACTACTACTAAAAAAAAGTGACAAAAAAAACAATTTTCCACATACTTTTCGAGATCTGGAAAATAGCGGTGTGTGAACTGGGGGACCCACACTCTGAGTGCTGTAGTTCATAAACTATCTTTATACAAATTCCCAGATTTGTTCTACAATTACATAAATACAATTTGCTATACTTATTTTGGGGAAATTCAGGTAGGTCCCTCAGACCACACGTACACGATCAAACCGACGATGTCAAACGGTTGCATCAAACACGTAAGGTTTGAGTCAAACACGTAAGGTTTGAGTTGATCGTCTCGGGATCCTTTAGGCTAGGACTATATTACCGGAATCTCTGCGAGAAAATTCTGAGCATTTAAAATAGAACTCTGGACTAATACAATAGAGTTGAAAATCGAACAAACGAGTGTTGAGTCAAATGTTAATGTCAAATGTAACAGTTGTTAAATCCTGTGTCCGATTTTCAGCTCTATTGTAATTTTGTGTATTTATTGTATTTTGTGTATTTATTGTAGCTCTATTGTAAATTTGTGTATTGTAACGGGACAAAACTCAAATTTAATTGGATATTTAAAAAAACTACGTTATATTGCAAACAATAAACTATCAAATATGATATATCTTTCTTTAGGACAATCAATAATTGGATATTGCATTGCGGTATGGGGCGGGGCCAGTAAAGATAAATTTATAAGCATTGAAAGGAGCCAACGTTGCTTGCTTAAAATAATGTACCGAAAGCCATATCGTTTTCCTACTGAAGATTTATATTCTCTGTGTAAACTCTTATCGGGAAGGAAACTTTACATACTATCCATAGTTTTAAGATGCCACAAATACTAACCTTACGAACCTGACGATAAATCTCGACGCAAAAAAGGGAAAGTTATAGCTTTAGCTAAAACAAATACCTACAACCTTTGCTCAGAGACAGTACAATTCAATCTCGGTCCATATATGTATACATTATTGTATATATGGACCGAGATTGAATTGTACTGTTTTTACTATTAATAAATTAATAAATAATTAACAAAATTCTAGACATACATAGGCTGCACTAAAAGTATCGGGAATGGAATATTTCCACTGTTCCTGTCATATTAAAATCTTTTTAATTTAAAACTCTTTGGTTTTAAAAATCGAATACCATTTATTTAAGTATTTAAAAAAGATTCTCTGTCTTGTCACAAGGTCTTGTCAAACTTGTTTAGTCGTTGAGAAAATGGAATTGACTCGAGAAAATTCTAGAGCGATGATTTATTATGACTTTCGAAGTGGTTTAACACAAAAACAGTGTGTTGATAGGATGATTTCTGCATTTGGTGATGAAGCCCCATCCAAAACCACAATTTATCGCTGGTTTGCTGAATTTCAACGTGGACGTGTCAAGCTCAGTGATGATCCCCGTCAAGGTCGTCCAAAAACTGCAGTCACCCAAGAAAACGTTGATGCTGTGCGTAAGCTGATTGAGGAAGATCGACATGTGACATACCGCGAAATTCAGGCAACTTTAGACATTGGCATGAGTCAAATACAAATAATCTTGCATGAACAATTAGGTGTAAAAAAGTTGTTTTCCCGATGGATACCGCATTTGCTCTGTGAAGAGCAAAAAGCGGCTCGCGTTACTTGGTGCGTCAGAACTCTCGAAAGATTCCACGCAGGATCCTCAAATGCTGTATACAACATCGTATCAGGTGACGAATCCTGGATATACGCGTACGAACCCGAAACAAAAAACCAGTCACGAGATTGGGTGTTCGAAAATGAGTTAAAGCCAACAAAAATTGTTCGTTCACGGAGTGTTGCAAAAAAAATGGTGGCTACGTTTGTCTCCAAAACCGGCCATGTTGCGACTATTCCTCTTGAGGGACAAAGAACGGTTAATGCAGAATGGTATGCTAACATTTGTTTGCCACAGGTTTTTTCTGAACTCCGTAAAGAGAACTGCAACCGCCGCATCATCCTCCATCACGACAATGCGAGTTCTCACACCGCGCACAGAACAAAAGAGTTTTTAGAGCAAGAAATTATATAATTATTAGACCATCCGCCGTACAGCCCCGACCTAAGCCCTAATGATTTCTATACTCTTCCTAAAATAATGAATAAATTGCGTGGTCAGAGATTTTCATCACCTGAAGAAGCTGTGGACGCCTACAAAACGGCCATTTTGGAGACCCCAACTTCCGAATGGAATGGTTGCTTCAATGATTGGTTCCATCGTATGGAAAAATGTGTCAAATTTCGCGGAGAATACTTCGAAAAGCAATAAATATATTTTTAAATAGTAATGTTGTGTTACTTCCTTGATTCCCGAAATATTCAGTGCCGCCCTCGTATATCCGGTCACTCATCAAAAATGTAAAAAAACTGTTCAAATTTGGCTAATTACTAAAACTTATTACGAAATTGAAGCTATCCTTAAATACCTGGTAGTCTAGTCTCTTTCACACACACGCACACACACGCGCACACACGCGCAGACGCATACATACACACACACACACACACACACGCACATAATATTAACACATAGTATATAGTCTGTTAAACATACATTTTGTTAAATGTTGTAACTTGTGTTCTAATGTTAAAACGTGTATTGTTCTTTTTTATTTGTATTTGGATTAAGAAACAATTACCTACTTTAGTTATGGAAGGGCGAGTCCACCTGACACAAGTGTCTTATGACACTTACTAGGTGGTGGAAATTTAAGTAGCACAAATTGTAAATGAGAAATAAATAAATTATTATTAAAATTATTATTGTATTGGTCAAGAGTTCATTTTTTGAATGGGTGCTTTCTTTGGCCGACGAACGCCAATTTTTTGGCGCATGATCTGTAAAATTTCATGTCAACCAGCGAAACTTAGTACTTACTATGTATCAATCAAAATCTATAAAAATAACCTGTCAATTTGTAAACAAAATTGTGTTAAAAAATGAAATAACCAAAATAAGTTTACAGCGTATGCGCCAAAAAGAACAGCCGTTCGTCGGCCAAAGAGAGCACCCACTGCTCTGAATTTTCTCCGGTCAGAGAGATTCCGGTAACATAGTCCCAGCCTTGTGCAGACTCCGGAAGGCCGGAGACAATTCAGACTGTTGAAAATAAAACTTCGGTATTACAATAAAGCTAAAAAATCGACCACACAAGCGTCGACAGTCATAATATGTCAATTTCTTAGATGACACTATTGTGTCGCGCAGAGTTCTATTTTCAGTGCTCTAATTTTCCTCGGGCCCGCCGGATTCCGGCTCATATAGTCCCAGCCTTATGTTCTTAGTGATAAAATGTATATAATATTGTGTATCATGAACGTATGGTGCCTTTATTATAATATAAGCTTAATAATATAATCTCAATTATAAACATAATTAGCTACGATAAAGGACTTTATGAATTGCTTTGCGACACAGGATTACCATATGCATAATATATATGAAGTCTTAATAGCATCTTATTAAGAAAAAATAGTTCGTAAGTCAGTAGAAA
This sequence comes from Phengaris arion, assembly GCA_963565745.1. Taxonomy (NCBI): domain Eukaryota; kingdom Metazoa; phylum Arthropoda; class Insecta; order Lepidoptera; family Lycaenidae; genus Phengaris; species Phengaris arion. Next base: position 17,997,733 of record OY751431.1, read on the forward strand.
AATTCTAAACATATTTACCTCAGATTAATTACGTACCTATTAACCGTCAATTTATTTGTACAATTAATTATTTAAATTATTCGTTTATTCTTTAGTGATTCTAATTTGAATGCCGCCGTGACGATTTTATTAATTTATTAATATTATTTTCCATAATTATATTGTTAGGTATAGAAAATAATAATTTTTAATTTTTAACCGACTTCCAAAAAAAGGAGGCGGTTATAACGTTCGGCTGTATATACATATTTTTCATTTTGTTTTGTGTGTTCAACGATAACGCCGCCGTCTGTTGACCGATTTTCAAAATTCTTTTTTTGATGTAAAGGGTATATATATATATATATATATATATATATATATATATATATATATATATATATATATATATATATATATATATATATATATATATATATATATATATATATATATATATATATATATATATATATATATATATATATATATATATATATATATATATATATATATATATATATATATATATGTTCACCGATAACTCTAAATGTCTGTTGACTGATTGATTTCAAATATACTCCGAATGCTATCCCATCAATCATCATCAAAAATCACCAATGCTGATAGATCATGCTCAAACATTTAATGAAAATTATTTTGAGCAAAATCCGACTAATACTTTTGAAGTAATTCAAAGAAAACCTATTGCGTGTTGATAGTTACGGAACCCTCCTTACGTGCTCTTGGTTAGGTTATTGTATATAATTTATTAAATTATGAAATGTATTCAAATGACTTATTAATTAGGAGATATACGTGTAACATAATATACCTACTTATAAAATTATTTATAAACAACGACTACGTCGAGTTAAGCCTGGACAGTCTACGAGGTAAGACACTAGCTGTCGCTAACTTTAGGTAATTGTCTTAAATGTAATTTAATTATAATGTATTTTTAGATTAATTTTGTTCTGAGTAGGTAAGTAATAAATCATTAAATAATGTAAAAAATATTCATAGGAATAAAAAGAGAACCAAAACATTAAATATTCAATTGCTGTAGCTCTTGGGGGAGCGACCCCCAAAAGGAGGGTATTTTGTCGATGAACTGAAACCTATTATCTGCTATATTTAAATCTTAACCTCGAGACGAAACGCACTGTATCTATATATATATATATACATACTCTCAGAAGGACGATTCCCAAGCCAAGTACACAGTGAAGGAAGAAGTCGCTTGCCTTACGATGACATCGTACTACAAGCAGTCGCAGAAGATCCAAGTACTTCAGTACTTATAAAAATCAATATTGTCCAAAATTTAAGAAACAATCTAGCAAGTGTCATACCATTTTGGAATCCTTATTAACTGCGCCAACTTTAAAAATTACCTGCCAAACAAGCGTAGTATATATATTATTTTTGTATGTTCAACGATAACTCTATCTGTGGACCAATTTTCAAAAATCTTTTTTTGTCAGTGTATACCGTTCACATTTGAAAATTATCAAGATGGAGGACGTAGTGATATCTGGCATGTCGGGCCGCCTGCCGCAGTCGGACAGTGTTGAGGAGTTCGCCCAGAAACTGTTTGGCGGTGTCGACTTGGTCACAGAAGACAACGCTCGCTGGCCTCCTGGTAAGTGCTTACCCGGATGACACCAGATTTGCGCATAGATCTTCTAACTGATTTCTTTATTATTAGGTTTCCAGGGATTGCCACGAAGAACGGGAAAACTGAAGAATCTCTCGAATTTCGATGCCGCTTTTTTCTCTGTACCCCCTCAACAAGCTAATCGGATGGACGTACAGATGAGAAAATTACTGGAAGTCGCTTACGAAACACTCATTGATGCTGGAATAAATCCGAAAGAGCTTCGCGGTTCCAACACGGGTGTTTTCGTTGGAGCACATAAGTCGGATAGTGAGGAACTCTGGAACCAAAACTTGGAGAAAATTGAAGGCTACACTCAAACTGGCTGCTGTCGCGCTATGTTTTCAAACAGAATATCATACACTTTTGACTTTAAAGGACCTTCCATGACCATAAATACGGCCTGTTCGAGCTCGCTGGTGGCGATGGTACAAGCAGTGAGGGCTATACGTGCCGGAGAATGTGATGCAGCGGTGGTAGCCTCGGTGAACATAAACCTACGACCTCAAGACTCTATTTGCTTTAAACAACTTAAAATGTTATCACCGAGCGGCCGATGCGCTGCCTTCGATGAAAGTGTTTCAGGCTTCGTGAAAAGCGAAGCCGTGGTCTCCATCTTGATTCAAAGACGTAGTCTAGCTCGCCGTATCTACGCAACTGTGCGTGGTGTAAGTATTAATACAGATGGATATAAGACTCAAGGAATCACCTATCCTTCCGGAGAAATTCAGAAAAAACTTATAGTTAGTGCGTACGAAGATGCACAGTTGACGCCCGAAGACGTCTCATTCGTTGAATGTCATGGGACAGGAACAAAAGTAAGTGAAAAGATTAAAAATTAACCATGAATTTAAAAAAAATTATGTAAACGGTTCCGACGATAACAAGTTCCGATAGCAAAATGATCACCTATTTGACGTTTTTTAAATTTTTTATTTCACTGCACTTACTATAAAATTCTGTCGTAGGTAGGAGATTTTGAAGAGCTCACTTCAATAACAGAAGCCTTTTGTAAGAATAGATCAAACCCACTACTTATTGGATCGCTGAAGTCAAACATGGGACATTCTGAGGTAGCTGCTGGTCTGTGCTCTATAGTGAAAGTGCTTCTATCTATGGAGCGCAATATTATTCCCTCGAATTTACACTACACGAGGCCGAATCCAAATATACCTGCTCTAAATGATGGACGATTAAAGGTATTAAACGAGAAAAGACTTATTACTCCTTATTAATGCTTGGAAATCTATCTAACGTAATGATTATGTACTATTTATAACTTATATCATCATCATTAGGTATATGTTTGTCATAATCTTCTTCTTCTCTTCTTTTTTTTTTGAATATAAAAATGAATTGCAATTCCAATGTAGTACCTAATCTAAAACTTGATAACGGCTAGACCGATTTGGGGACCTAATATTGGTCTTGAAACATTTGTGGTAGTCCAGGGAAGGTTTAAACTGTAAGAAATATTGATAAAATTGCGGGGAAAATACTAAAAAATTCGAATGAATTTTCCCATACTAACTGTTCACTTTGTTCAATTTGTCACTTGACTGTCAAATACTTATAGGTGCGTTAAGTTTCCCGTTTGGTTTATTTATTTAGTATGTTGGTAGGTGTAGCTGTGTGTGTAGGTTGTAGGTGTAGTTATTTAATTATTCCAGTTCATAGTTCAGATATAACAACGTATGTAGCTAGGACGTAATAAAATGTATTTATGAAACTATTTCAGGTTGTAAATAAAAATACCGAATGGGCGGGTGGGCTTGTAAGCATAAACTCGTTTGGGTTTGGCGGCGCAAACGCACACGTTATTTTAGAGGGCGGTGTTGGTAGCCGCAGTTTGCCTACAGAGTACGTAATACCACGTCTGGTAGTAGCTTCTGGAAGGACAGAAGATGCGGTGCACACGCTTCTGACTCTAGCAGTTGAAAATCCAAAGGATGCCGATCTACACGCATTACTAGACTCTGTATCCGCGAAAAAGATTCCCAAACACACGTATCGTGGATACCGACTTCTTACAACCACAGCAAAAGAGGAAATTTACGTAAGAGGCATTAAAAAAGTAATGTTGCAGAATATTTTACATGAATTTAATTATTTAAATCTAGATTAATTTTAAAATTACAGGAGTTCGACGGCGAGAGACCAATTTGGTTTGTTTTTTCTGGATTCAGACAACATTGGCCAGGATCGTACAGAACGTTACTCCGGATACGAGGTTTTACCAAAACCATTGACATATGTGCAGAAGCATTAAAACCATATGATGTTAATCTCCACTATTTACTGAAGGAGGCACCAGAATCAGAATCAAATGTTTTTACATCATTTCTGTCTATCACAGCCATTCAAATTGCTCTCGTAGATTTTCTACGGTCTATCGAAATTAATCCAAATGGTATTATTGGACACTCCCTTGGTGAAATAGGCAAGTAGCTTTTTTTATATGGTCATCTCGCACCAAGACGCGACGCGGCGCGGCATTATTGAAATAGCGATTAAAAATTGAACTTTATTCAATACACAAAAGTGTGAACTAACGCATACAAATAAATATACCTATATAAATTAGCCAAAAAATTACGTTGGCTTAACTGTAACAATATTTCAGGCTGTGCATATTCCGATGGGGCGCTGACCACAAAACAGGCTATACTGGCTGCATACTTTAGGATAAAAAGTGTTATGGACTGCAATATTTCTGGAGGAGCGATGGCAGTTGTTGGTCTAACATGGGATGAATGCTCTAAACGCTGCCCGCCTGATGTCCAAATATCTTGCTACAATTCCAAAGATAATGTCACTGTAAGTTGTGTTCTGGTGATGTATTATAATTTTTACATAATATTTGACCCTAAACTTACAACTTGTTTCATAATATGAGATATCCGGTCCGCAAGAGTCGGTTCAATCATTTGTGAAGGAGCTATCATTAGAAAATATACTAGCGAAGCGTTTTGATACCGATGGTGTGGCGTACCACAGCAAGCACATATTGGCGGCAGCCCCGCTGCTACTAGAAAGACTACATAGTGTAATAACCCAGCCAAAACCAAGATCTGAGAAGTGGGTGTCATCGTCGATGCGGGATCAGACAGGATATGGTATGTTGCAGTTATGATTAATATTATTCCACAGTGGCATGGGGTTCCTATAACTCCATTCCTATATAATTCACTTACCACTTTCCTTTTGAAGACCTTATTTAAATCACTATTATACCCAATTATACAGGCTAGAGCTTCCCTATGTAGGAGAACCAGCACTCGCCACTTGTATTCTGTATATTGTTTTCATTGTTTACGTTCAGCTAGTTCACATACTTTGATTTTTAGGGTTCCGTAATACTCAAGAAATACTTATAGTTACGTTCTGTCCGTCCGTCTGTCTGTCCGCCCCTCTAGCTTCTGTAATTATGAATGTAAATTATTGAAATGTATTATAGATCTTTATAAATAAAGTTAAGTTTTCATTCATTTGACGACCTCTGTGGTTCAGTGGTTAGCGCGTAGGAGCTTAAACCGGAGGTCGCGCGTTCGAATCTCGCCGAAGGGACAAAAAGTTTTTCTGTGCCCCTGGGTCTTGGATGTGTATATATATGTATAATATATGTATAGTATAATTAAAATCTTAAATATGTGTATCGTATAATAATTCATAGTATGATCTCAAGACCGTATCAGTTGATAAAGTTATTGAGATCATTTCCTCAACTTTTGTTTATAAGTTCGTATAGGTAAACTATAAGAGATAGGAAGAGTCATGCTAAAACTCTTTAGGGAAATTATTTTGAGTGAAATTGGACACCAAAAACCTATTGCGCATTGATAATAATTACGGAACCCTCCTTAAACATGTCCTGACGTGCTCTTGATTAGGTTATATTATTCTGTGTATTTTTTTCTGCTAGCGTTGTAATTTGCTTTTTAGGGAGTGTTTGCGATGCAGCATACTTCGTGAATAATTTTTTATCGCCAGTGCGATTTGAAGAGGCGATGCGTGAGGTGCCAGAGAATGCTATACTTGTTGAGTTGGCACCAGTCGCATTGCTGCAGCACATGTTGAAACGGCAGAAGCCGAATGCAGTGCTTGTACCTCTTTTACGCACTGACGCATCGAACAGCTGCGAGCAGCTACTGTCCGCAGTGGGCCGTCTATACGGAGCAGGGGCGCAGCCGCAAGTGACATCACTATATCCAGCTCGCACTTGGCCGGTTTCACAGGGTACACCTGGCCTAGCATCGCGAGTGCTCTGGGACCATTCGGTCGAGAGCGATGTTCCCAAGTTTGAGAACTCGCGGCGCAGTGACTACACTATCGCATACGATCTTTCCAAACCCGATGATTCATTTATTGCCGGTCACAATATAGATGGACGTACGCTGTTTCCTGGTGCAGGGTACCTGGTAAGTAAAACCTCATTTTAATTAATCAAACTATTCGTAATTTAAGCTCATTTCAAGAATTTGTACCTTTTTAGGTCCTGGTTTGGAGAACGATGGCCAATTTGCAAAGGTCAACCTTAGAGGAAACCCCTATTATATTTGAAAACGTTCAATTTAAAAGACCGATTGTAATGCCTTCTAGTGGCCGAGTAGAATTTACGATAATAATACTAAAGAACTCTGGGGAATTTGAAATATCTGAGGGTGAGGCAGTAATTGTTACGGGACAAGTTCGCTTGGCCGTATCACTAGCGAGCAGGAAGATGTGCTCGAACTCGATGCCAAAACAAAACAATTCTTTACCATTAAATACTGATGATATTTATAAGGAGCTTCGAGTACGCGGCTACTATTACTCAGGCATCTTCTGTGGCATCAAAACTTGCGATATAGAAACTTCATCCGGAACACTCGCATGGAATAACAACTGGATCGCTTTCTTGGATACCATGCTTCAATTTAAAATTATCGGCAAGGAAACGAAACAGTTGCATGTGATTACCAGCCTGCGGTATGCTTTTATAGATCCCAAAATACATCTGTACGCTTTAAAGGCTGGTGATACTTTACCCATAGTTGTTCATGAAGAAATAGATGCTATGTCCTCACCAGGCGTGGAGCTCCATGGTGTGACAACTCGGCTTATTCCCCGACAAACAAGCCCACAAAAGACGCCTGTTTTAGAATCCTATAACTATTATGATAATACAAACTTAGATAATGTAATGACGAATCAGGATGCTTTTAGTGGGATGATGCAAATAATTATAGAGAATATGGAACATGCAACAAATGTGAAAATAATAGAATTTGTGTACAGAAACCGTTCTGAATTGCTTTTACAGGAATTGAGTTCTGTATTTCGTTATTTCAGTCGGCACAGATTTGATGTATCTCTTGCTGTTGATGATAATAAAAAAATTCAATGTGATTCGTTAAGTTTTGAAAACGTTAAGGTAAAAGAAGTTATGATTGCTTTCTTAGAAAACCTTTAATTTACTTCTTGTAATACCAATTTATGTCCTTTGATGACTTATCTGTTTCTATCTATGTACATAGTTATTTAGTGACACAGAAGTTAATTGACCCAGTCGGCACCACGTTTCCAAAAACAAGACGTATTTTATCGCTTTCTAATGTTATACAAACTGCGATTAACATTGTCCAATGTCAAAGCGACAAATGTTTCATAATACTCTATCAGAAAAACCAAATATAATATTATGTAGTGCAATTAATTATAGAAAGAATTGTATCGGTAGTTATTTATTAACGATAACGATACCAACGACCAAACGGTTATAACTAGAAATAAGTTACCGTTTAGTCTCAAGCATCTTTGACGAGTCTTTAACATCAGGGGTATTGTATTTTAGGTCACTTTTTTCACGTTTGCTAACGGATCACTTTATGGAAAGCAATTACCGTCGTTTATATGATGTCGTATCGATGAGGTTCCACCAGTTCCACTACGCTAGCCTACTGCGTTTGACGGGGTCACGGTTCTTCCACCACAATATACAGGCCATTTGAATTTGCCAATTTATTGACATACATTTCTATCGCTTCTTTTGCAAAACTGGAGAACATTGGTAGAAGTATGCCAAAGACCTCCTGCGCCACGTCTCGCCGCCCTGACTTTGTAGATAGAAACAGAAAATTCATCAAATATTTAATATTTATGTAGTTATTTTAGTTTATTTTTAATTTTTTAGATACTTTCAATAAAGGAATTATCATGGAAAAGTGAATTTGAAATTGTATTGGCTAGAAATATACTGACACAACCTATGGCCGAAGACTATTTAAAATCGATCACTTTTGTCTTATCTGACTCTGGAATGGTTATGTTACAAGAACCAATTGGAATATATAATAATGTAACTATTCGCAACTTGATTGAAAAATCCAAATTAATTTTAGTATCAATACAAAGGACAGTAGACGGTGACCTACTCCTTCTACGCCGTAGACCTGTGGTGCCAACTGATAGTGTCATAATTGAGGTTAAAGATGATAGTTTTCATTGGATAGAACCCTTGCGTGAAGCATTAAAGGCTGCTGCAAATGGCAATCGACGAGTATATGCAGTAACACGATCTAATAGAAGTGGTATAATAGGATTTGCAAAAGCCTTAAGGACAGAACCAATTGGGCGTGCCCTAAGAACTTATTTTCTGCCAAATGCTAAGGAGGCACTGTCACTAAATTCCTCATTTTATTCTGATCAGATACAGAAAGATTTGTATGTTAATGTATTGCAAAATGAAACATGGGGATGTTATAGACATTTCGTTATTTCTGACTTGCATACTATGCAGGTATGTAAATTTTGGATTTCTCCACGAAATTTATCAAGTTGTAGTCTCAATATTTCTATTATTCTCTAGATGCTATATTTTCTTGCTTCTCCAGACGGATTCTGTTTACGCGAAGATATTGACTACAGGGGATCTATCGTCATTAAGGTGGATACAAAATAATTTGCACGTAACAAACGATGAAGAAATATGTCACGTACATTATGCGTCCCTGAATTTCCACGACATAATGCTTGCAACCGGAAAACTTTACGAAGAATCGGACCACAAAAATTACGATGATCAGGTATATCTACTATAAATTGTACGCGTAATAAATGAAATCTGAGCAACATAAATTCATGCATTGTGTAACTCAGTGAGAGTTCCGCAAGGGTCTTTTCTTGATCCCTCGTTTGATTTTATTTATTAAGTTGTGTGCCAGTTTTGTGTCTAATAAATAGGGACATAGATGTTTTTCGCCATTTACCATTACATATCTTTCCAGGACTGTCAACTAGGTTTAGAATATAGTGGAGTAATGCCAAACGGAAAGCGAGTGATGGGAATTGTGCCCGGACGTGGTTTGACAACTGCAGTGCGAGTCAGTTCCGATTTCCTTTGGGAGGTTCCAAACGAGTGGTGACTTTCCAATATTTATTTACTTAGTTTTTTGTGTTAGTTAAAATAATAAAAATATATTGTCCTAACTCCTAACATTTTGATTTCTAATGTGTGACATGATATACTTACACAATACAATACTGCCAACTTTACCACTTCCGTCCAAGTGAGCGGTGGTAAATTCACGAGTTAGGTATTACGAAAATGTTTCAACTGATAGCAGAACTGCTGTTATTTACTTCTCAAAAAGTTCGTTACAAACAGTCAACAAACACGTAGGTCGTTGGAGGAGGCGGCGACTGTACCTGTCGCGTACGCGACGGCGTACTACGCGCTGGTGGTGCGCGGGCGCATGCGGCGCGGCGAGTCGGTGCTGGTGCACGCGGGCGCGGGCGGCGTGGGGCAGGCCGCTATCGCCGTGGCATTAAGCGCCGGCTGCACGGTGTATTCCACAGTGGGCACGGCCGACAAGTGCGCCTTCCTGCTGGAGCGCTTCCCCGGCCTGTCGGCCGACAACATCGGCAACTCGCGAGACACGAGCTTCGAGCAGCTGGTGCGGCGGCGCACGCGCGGCCGCGGCGTGGACCTCGTACTCAACTCGTTCGCCGGCGACCAGCTGATGGCCTCCGTGCGCTGCCTCGCGCCCGGCGGTCGCTTCCTCGAAATCGGCCGGTTCGATATTACCGAGAATACTAATTTGGTGAGTCACTTTTGATGTACTTACAACATATCAGCTCCTGATTCTTCTATATATATATATATATATATATATATATATATATATATATATATATATATATATATATATATATATAAACAATATATAAAAAGTCAAGATCAAAGCTACAGCTTACAAAATTTCGCAAGTCTCGTGAAAACGCTCCATACTAAAGTCGTACCTAGCTGTGACGTCACGCCCAGGTTAGTGTATGAAGTATAAGGTCGCAGGTACATATTTGTAAATATCTCCGATATTTGTGCGTTGTAGTTCATACTTACCACAATTAATGTTTTTGTATATGATGTAAGTTAACTAATGATGTACGTTTTGTTTAATAATTTAGCAAAAAAAAAAATACACAAAATTTTTCTACGTTTTAGATGTCTCTAACACGGTATTTTCCTCTATTTTTTTTACATAAATGAATAGTACTCTGAAAAATAAGACAGTTTACAAAAGTAATAGTATACTAAAAAACAAAATTTTCAAAGATATTGCTGATTGTTTGAAGCACTTTTGTGAGTCTCGTGAAAACGCCCCATATAAAAGTCGTACTAGTAAGTGACGTCACACGCTATGTTGCTACGATAATGTATAATGGCCATATGCACAAAATGTCTGATATCTCGTAATTTTGCGCGTTTATGTTGATGTTTACATACCATTGTAAATGTTTTTGTATTTTATGTAAGTAAACTAATTATGTAGGTTTTATACACTAATGTTTAAAAAAAATATTTATACATTTTTCTGACTTCGCAATGCATATAATTACAAAACTACACATAAAATCCTAATAAGTTTTACTTGTATCAAGTTGTAATACCTAATTATTTCTTAATTTATTTAAAAAAACAAAAATTTTACATGTTGTCAAATACCCAATTACTAACTACAGTCTGTCAAGAAAGAGAAGAAAATAATTGGGTCGCCACCATTCCTTAATGGCCACCCCATTTCCGATTACTAAAGATTTGGATACTTTAATTAAATACAGATTTGGAAAATACATTGTCCAATAACTAATATTAGGTATATAATTTGCATCTTCAATTTTCATTGTACGTACCTACTCTGTCAGAGCTTATGCTACCAAATTTCATCAAAATCCGTATTTTTGCGTGAAAGAGTAACAAACATCCATCCATCCATCATAAACTTTAATAGTATACATTACTTCTCGCTGCGAATAGCAGATATTATTATATTATTGACACAAATTAATTACTACGTAAATTATTAACATTTTGTAGGCTATTTCGCTTTTGTATGCGCATGTATCTGTACTACTTGACGAAACTATTTACTTATATTATGAGGTTTTAGTATATTGAATTTTAATTAAGGTATCACTACAGTTTAGGACATCTAATAGGAAACATATTCCTGAGTACTAAAGTCCTGCTATCCTTCTACTGTTATAAATGTGAAAGTTTGTGAGAATGGATGTTTGTTATTATTATTATTATTGTTATTATACTCTTTTACGCTCGAACTACTGAACGGATTTTGATGAAATTTGGTGTGGTAGTAGTTTAGGCTCTGGATTAAAACAGGCTACATTTTGTCCCAAAAAAGTAGTGTTCCCGTGGAATACTGTATTTACGCGAGCAGAGCCGCGGGTAAATGCTAATATTATAATATGCATTCATTGCTCAATTTTTCGGGAATTGTATGAAAACAGACATACAAAAACAAAATGTTTATTTGCTAAAATTGTATCCCAATGTGTTTATGTGTTTTTTTTTGTGTTTTATTATATAATTTAAAGACTAGGCAGAGCCTTAAATATTGAATATAATACTGCGGTGAACTTAAGTATTAAATACATATAAACAAATAAAATCACATATTTAATATTTTTTTAAAGATATTCTGCTCTTTTTGCAGCTATAACTATGTGGCTTTTCAATCAACTTCGACTGGCATTTTATTACTTGAACTTTATCACTCTACGCACTTGCCGCAATTGTTCCTGACTTCCATCGTAACCCAAATCTTCTCATATTATATTAAGTAAGTTTCTTAAAGTTGGTGCCTGAAAATTATGTAGGTGTAGTGTAGGTATTAGAGTATATTATAATAATACCAAAAGATTTATTTCTATCTTTTGTTAATTAAAAATTAACACTAAAAAAAATCATTTAACTTTTTTTTGTGTCGACAATTTCTACGGTTTCTAGGAGTAAAAGATATGCCATTATTTCTTTATTTAACCTTCTAAATTCTAAAACAACTCTTTATATGTATGTATATATATATATATAACTTTCATTTCAATTTTCAACACCGTATTCCTAAATCATCAAGTCTAAAGCCTAGTCAAAAGTCCAATTATATAGTCAGTGCAGTCAGTCCATTCAGTAAAGTGGTAGAAGCTTTACTGAAAGTTCCTAGGGAGTTTTAGAAAAAAATAAAAAATTTTTTCGTCTATTCGATTTCGATTCCCATTTTTTTTTATTTGCTTATAATTTATAATTGCGTCAATCTAAATACCTATTTCTTTTAGATATTAGTATCTTTAATCAACAATTTTAAAAATTGTTTTATAAAAATGTGATATTCCACACTAGGCAACATCCCTATTAGGTACTTTTATAATAATACTGATGATTTGAAGCAAATGTAAAAATTATACTTATTTGAAATAGGAGTTAATTAATATATAATACACACACCGGCATATTTAGCGGAACATAAAATAAAGGTTTGATATCAGTATCATATAAGGTTGCTGGCTGGTTTATACGTCATTTAATTTAAAAAGAAATATTTTCAAATTAAGAAAACAACTGAACATCACATTTTATGCAATTGTTTTAATTTTATTCAAATACACCTTATCTGGAGCGAACTTCGAGGATTCTTTCTTCTGAGTTTGATTTAAAATTTCATTGAAATACTGTTTTTTGTTAGTTTTTTTTAATCGCGTATCTTTTTGGAGTTGAGGACTGAATTATGCCTGACTTAGCCCCAACGGAGATTGCCAGGGCACTCGAAATGCGAAGAAATGGTTAAACCTACAGAGTTATATCCAGAGATCTTTGTCGACCAGTTTCAACGATCCATCGTAGTATCCAACGGTTCAGGGAGACCGGTACTTATGTGAGAAGAGCAGGACAAGGCAGAAAAAGACGCACTTCGAGTAGGGATGATCGTTTCATTCGGCTTCGTGTACGTAGGAACCCCCGTTTGACGGCCGTCCAAGCCCGACATGAGTTAGAAGCAGTGCGGGGTGTAACCGTAAGTGAGCGTACGGTACGAAGAAGGTTCGAAGAAGCTGGTTTGGGTTCATTTGTGCCCGCCAAGGCTCCAAGGCTCGAGGTAAATCATCGTAGAAACAGGTTAACTTTTGCTCAAGAACATCGACTTTGGAACGCGGACCAATAGAGTAAGGTATTGTTTAGTGATGAGTGCAGAATTCTCTTAAATCAAATTGACGGCAGGCAAAGAATATACAGACGCAAAGGAGAACGATACATTCAGACAAATTTTGAAACTACAGTTGCATACGGTGGTGGATCAATAATGGTTTGGGCGGGCATTTGTTTGGAAGCTCGCACAGACTTAGTAGTGATTGACAGAGGGAGTCTGACTGCAGACCGCTATATCAGAGAAGTTTTAGAAGAAAATGTCGTACCGTTTGCCCCATATATCGGTGACGATTTTGTTTTTATGCAGGATAATGCTCGGCCGCATACCGCTCGGGTAACTCAACCTTATCTTAATGATATTAATATCACTGTTATGGAGTGGCTGGCGAGATCACCGGATATGAACCCAATAGAGCACGTTTAGGACTTGCTGAAAAGAAAAGTTAAGTCCTGAATTCCAGCTCCTGCCAACGTGGGTGAACTACGAATCGCCGTAGTTGAGGAATGGCGGAGACTATCCCAGGAGACCATCGATAACATCATTCTCAGTATGCCTAGACGGGTAGAAATTTTAATAAGAGCACGTGGAGGAAATACGCGATATTAATCACCATTTTTCTAATTTAATTAATTGTTATTTTAATATTAATTTTCACTTTTCCCGGTTACATGAAAAGTTAAAAAATGTACAATTTTTCACCAATAGCCTTTACTCGCAAAATATGTTCTTAATGTGATCTCATTTTAAGTAAAACAAATGAAACTTTAAATAACAAAAGAAGTGTAATAAATTTCAAATTTTTTTTAAATTTGTTTTAAAATTGTAGATTTTAAAATAAAACCATATTTTTTAAATTATGGACCTTTTTTTGTGTTCCGCTAAATATGCCGGTGTGTTTATATGTTATGACTTATGACCTACAGGCTACAGTATAAATATGCGGTGTGTCAAAGTATCAAATAATTTAAGCGCTCTATACCACAGGCTTCACAGGCCTTTTTTAAAAATATATGGCGTCGGCTTACAACCATTTGCCAGTGTCAAGTTAAAAAGGGCCGGAAATAGAATTTTATTTTTAATTTTCAACACCGTATTCTTAAATCGTGAAGTCTAAAGTCTAGTGAAAGTCCAAATAAATAGTCAGTTCAGTCAATGAGTCATGTCAGTCGATTCAATAAAGTGGCAGAAGCTTTATTAAAAGTTCCTAGGGCGTTTTGTAGGGAACACAAAATACCACGTTTTTGAAGTTGTACCACTTTCCCACACTTGTGCTCGTTAAAGAATATTTAATGGTTAATATTCTAGCAATATTACACATTAACAACCGAAATAACACAAATTTATGATAGAAATACAAAAAAAACGTCATCATTTGAATTCTTCGGCAAAACTCCCGGCTTCACGCCTTGTCATTGACATTTGTAAACATAACCTAAGTGCAAAATGATATTATACCAAATAGCTTGGTAGCGACATATAACAGCTTTGGGTGTATCAATTAACATTCGATTAAACAAAATAAACTGACAAATACCTGTCATTTCAGCAGTTCTTTTATAAACATCGATAAAATCCGAAAGAGTAGTTTTGGCCTCATATTGCAAAAAACATCTTCTGTGCACTCTATATAGGCATTTCTTCCCGGAGTTCTGCTTCGAATCGTTCGATTCCTTTTTAATAACTTTTTACCTAATTTGCCACAATTTTTATATAAAACTAGCTTTTGCCCGCAGCTTCGCCCGCGTGGGTGTGTTCGTGGCAAAAAACTTCTATATTATGCAGGCATATAGCTACTATTACCATATTGCAGGTATATAGCAAATATACTTACCTGCAATATGGTAATAGCTCAGAGTACAAATACTTTATAATCAATTTTCACACGTACTTTTTAATTTTAAGATATCTCCTAGATAAGGATTAGGTAATATTGTATCCGTCTAAATAGCTACTGAAAATACCACATTATTTCTGATCCTTTTATGACGTGATAACGTCTTATAAATCGATGGAGCTGGCTGCACGCACGAAAAAACATGACTCATGCGTTACCTGTTACCCGTTATCGTTACCAAGTACCGTTACCAAGTACCCAAGTACCAGCGTTACCTCGCATTGCCTTTACCTCATTATTATTATTATTGTTGTTGTTGTTGTTGTTGACGTTGTCACGTTCAACTATCGTCAGTAAACCGACTTTACAGACAACCGGTATTTTTTTTAAACTTAGAATGGGTATCCTATCCTTGAAAGATATACATATCGATGCCATCGCGGATTTTTTTGTAGACCTATAAAAGAGAAACAATCCCACCATACATTGTTTTGTTATTTATCACCAACGGGTTAGGTTAGGCAGCGTTTTCGATACAAGTTCCCAGACGGCTTGATTTTTTCCGACAACTTCATACTCGTAAATCAAACAATTTACATAAAACCTTAGCAAATTAATATCGACCTAAACCTTCCTAAGAAACCACTCTGTCGGTAAGTGTAAACGGCATGAAAATCCTTTTAGTAGTTTTTGAGATTATCGCGAACAGACAGACTCGGCGGGGCACTTAAGTATACTTGTCCGTCTCCTGGTTCTAAGCTCCCCACGACTTTCTTTTACATATAGACAATCGCTGGTAGGTAGGTAATTTAGGAGTTCCAAGGAAAATCAAAGTACCAAGTGACCAAGAACAAAATATAAAATTTAAATTTCGAATTTTAATCAGATTGATTTTTCAACAGATGACGATCATATATATGACTTGTCAAAACAAAATAAAAATAATGGGTCCCATTCACAGGCAATCGATTGTTACGATCAAATTGGAAATTAATTCGTAAAGGTAAAATGTTAACAACGAACGCTTTAGTTGTTACGATAATTTATAGACTGAGATCCCACGTCAGCCTGACTACACTTACTGATTAATTAATTTCATTTTGTAGTACAAGTGTGTATCATTGAATATACCTATGCATAGTTCATACCCGCTATTTACTGCGGTGGGCGCCAAAAGTACAAAAAAAATTACTTGTTTATGAAAAGTGTAATTAGGCGGGCCTCGGATCTCAGGCTATATTCATCATTCATGTAAACCAATTTACTTGCAACTACGAATCCAGTAAATGTTTAAATTGTAAAGACTAAATCGAACGCTCGCTTGTGAGTGGGAGCTTTAAATCAAAAGCACTAAGGAGTATTGATGTCAACTTTAATGCAAATCGCTCCCAAACAACTTTAATTCTCTTTTTTAACCCCGTTAGGGGACGAATTTCAATAAACTATGATACACATTTTCCATCAATTCTATTACAGAATGTTTGTGCAAAATATGAAGTAGACTGGACGAAGGAATCACGTTGCCCCATACAAACTTTTTCCACCCTTTTCACCCCCTTAGGAGTCGAATTTCGGAAAATCCCTTCTTATCGGATGCCTACGCATCACAAAGAGCATGCCCTGCAAGTTTCAGGTCTCTACGGTCAGCGGTTTAGGCTGTGCGTTGATCCGTCAGTCAGTCCTTCAGGACATAGGATTTTATATGTATAAATTATTAATATAAACGAACTTGTAACAATAAAAGTTTTGTTTACATAAAACTACATTTTTTTTGGGATTTTATGACCCGGTGTTTACGACCTTTAGGTCAACTCTTATTATCATAAAACTACAGGAAATGTCACTTTTGTGAGAATGTTGCCGCTGTTAAAAAAATGTAGATCCGCTCCTACACTTTTTTGACAGGCTATACACATAAAATATTATATTTTTTTAAATTTATCAATTTATAATACCTCAATATTTCTAAACACATATCAATTCAACTAAATATTTTACATGTAGTCAACATACCCATTAGGTAATTTCGTAAGAAGCTTATGTAAAGTTAAGTTTATATTTTGTTAAAAATTAAGTATTGGCTTGCCCTGTAACGATAGATATTATGTATATTTATGTGTATAAATAAATAGAAATGTTTTTTTTTGCAGGGCATGTCCGCATTTTTAAAAAACACCACCTTCCACGGGATCATGTTCAAGGATCTATTCGACGCTGACGCGGATGTCGAGAGGAACGCCGTTGTGCGGCTTGTGAGAGATGGCGTCGTCAGCGGCGAGGTCACGCCCCTAGCGCGGGAGGTGTTTAACACCCAGCAAATTGAACAGGCCTTTAGGTACCTAACGAATTACAATCCAATCTGAGATGATTTAAATAATAAATTATACAAATACACACACGCGTAACTAACACATTTAGTAATACTTACGCAGTAACTATTCAGTAATATGTGGTAATACATAGACAATTATTAAGTTTAATAGAGTGATTTAATTATGTTATTTAATTTCTGTAAAAGTCGTTTCATAAAAAAGAAATGTAAAATGAAATATGATAAAAACAAATACTGTGCTAATTTAATTTAGGTAATTATTATTTAGGATTATAGATTTGTTAGATTTTATTAGTAATTCCAGTCATGGACTCCACGAGACAGACTTGACCTGGTGTGGAATCCTCTAGTACCTAAGAAGGTAATTTTATGATGTTATTTCATGAAATTAAAAAAAAACTCTTTTTGCCGAGCTGTACCTAAGGTCCTCTCCTTAATGCTACAGCTATATTTAGCACCAGAAATGTCACCAAACTTTCTAATCATCTAGGTACATGGCAGCCGGCAAAAACATAGGCAAAGTGATGATACGCATTCGCGAAGAAAACGGACCACTGACGAAAGTAACTGCGATGCCTCACGTACTCATACGGCCTGACAAGTTCTACGTTATTATCAGTAAGTATTTAAAAGGGCTATTCATTTTGGGCATAAAATTTATGGAGCGTTAACGATTTCCTTTTCAAAGATATTTTAATATTTCAACTTTTCAACCTTTTTAACTCAAACAGAGGGCTGTTATAAGATTGACGTGTCTGTCGTGTAGGCACAGCAGTATAAAATAGGAAAATAGAACTCTGTGCTAATGCAATAAAGTAGAAAATCAAAGTGTCGAGCTCTCATAGATATGACATTGACATTTGACTCGACACTTGAGTGTTCGATTTTCATCAGCTCTATATTTGCCCAGAGTTCTATTTTGCCCGGCCTTCTGGATCTTCTTATAGTCCCAGCTAATGGTTATTTTGTTACGATCGAGATGGTTCCTAGCTGTTCATCATCATCAGCTCGCAAGCTGCTTGCCGATAGTTGAATCAGAATCAGAATCAGAATCGTATATTCCAAGAAATTGGTTACATAGATGTTACATTTTTATAATTGATCACAATTTCGGCACTTATGGACATGGAATAATATTTATCATAGTCAAAGAATCATATTAGTGAACAAAAATTTTTCCATTGTCATCAAAATCCCAGTACCTTAACAATCAATTAGTAATAGTAATGTATGGAAATAATTAAACATTAAAATATACCTACCCCAACGGCTAACAGTCATGAAGTATAAGATTATACAAGCATACAAATTCCACTTATAAACTACTTATAGCTAACATGTCTTATGAGATTCATTGAAACAAAATATTTAAAAAAAGATTCATAGTGTGTAGCTGCTGTCAGTGTCAAATAAAAAAATAAAACTAAAAGAGGTTAAAGCATCATAGCTTATACGTGGCATGTTGGATGCTTATTAAAATTTTGTTTTTAGGCGGTTTAGGTGGGTTTGGTTTGGAGCTAGCGCACTGGCTGGTGGCGCGCGGCGCTAGGAACCTCGTCCTCAACTCCCGTAGCGACGCTCGAACTGGATACCAAACGTGGAATATACAGAGGTAATATTATTTCTAAGTTATAATCCTGTGGCACGATGGACCGACGATTTGAAGATGGCTGGAAGCAGATGGATGAGGGCTGCCCAAGATCGGGTCGTCGAATTGAACTTTATTCAGTACCCAAAAATATTTCTGTCGGCCTGTCAGATTTGTAATGAGAAACAGATTCAATTTCAATTTTACATCCTACAAACGCAAAGTTATCAGTTAGAATATTTTTTAACACAGTGTCCACTTTACCCCACTATCACCTGTTTAGGTGAATGAAGGGGTCATCAAAGTACTACCGCGCTTGCCCATCGGGTGGGGCTTACCCCCTTCGGGTTTAGGTTATTGTCAACGTCTTCTAGGAAACCTAGCGCGGCAGCAGCCATGAAAACTATGTAAGAAGGGGAGGGGCGGTTGGCCACCGAGGGGAGGAAGGTAAAAACCGGCCAAGTGCGAGACAGACTCGCGCACGTAGGGCTCCGTACCATTAAACCAATATTTTGCTCGTTTACTCATTATTTCGTTATTTTTGTACGAAGTTTTCCAAGTAAGCCTTAACTTGTAAGGCTATAGAACTCCTGAACTCAGGGGCGTGCGCTCCTTGTAGGCAGAAATGCAGTGCTTTACTTGTCATTCACAGATATTTTAATAAAACGTTCGTACGTTTTAGATGACTTTAATTAATAGTAAATAAATTAATTTAAAAAATATAATAACTTGAAAACGCCTAATATTTTATAAATAGCAACTCATCTCATGCCGTTGTGTTCTGCAGGACATATCATCGCATGTATGTGTAATTTTCATACTTCGCAAACGCACACACCCATGAATATTGACATGATTATATAGCGGTAACTCCCGCGGCAGGCGATGGCTCTCGGCTACGGTTCGACTATCCGATCGCTTCCGAAAACCGCCGAACTGGCTTGTCGGAAATTATTCGTTGCCTATAATCCGAGTATTCCTATTATGTAATAGACGGGAATCTAATAAATCACGTATGCACATTATGCATTTTTGTTTAGTAAGGTTTTATTTGTTTAAATAGAAGAAACGTTTTGTGTTTCGCGGGGCCCATATTGCATATTTCATGTGATAAGCATTGTTTACAATTTAATCGCTCCAGTTTATTTAGTTTTCTTAAAAGATTTTTCATTTTACCATTTGAAATTGTGTACATTTAACAGTTTATTACTGAGTTTCTATAATAATTGTAGTGATTTGCTTTTACTAGTGCGTTTGTTGATTTTTTTCGGATATCTTGCAAGGGACGTGTTCTGTAACTATCACTCACTTGGATAAGATATTTGAGGTGGCCGAAATCTTGCGTTTATTTTCATCGGGATATAGTAATCTCAAGTAACCGGAACCTTGAATATGTGAAAATTGAAGCTGTCTGACTGGTGAGTAGTTATAATATTTTATAATATGCTTATTATTTTACTTATTAGAATTTCTTCCGCCGCGACGATCGATCGCTGTTTTGTCTGCGTTGCCGTAGAAGATGTACATGAATAGTAGTACATCTAAGACTTGCTCTGTTGGCATGGTTTCGACTAAGAGATCCGTCGCTTGGCTGTAGCTATGCTAAAAATCTATAAACGAAAAAGTTTTTGTGACCGAGTACTTCGCCGCATACCCAGTGTCATAATCCTATGCTCGCCACTGCCTGAACTAACAAAGTTCCCTAATATGATTGCTTGACATCAACTTTGGTAAACGCATGCCCTCAGGCTTCGCTCAAAGGGCGTTCGAGTGATCGTGGACACACGCGACTGCGCATCCGAGACTGCGGCCAGGAGTCTCCTACAAGAGGTCACTGAACTAGCACCAGTCTGTGCTATTTTCAATCTAGCAGGAGTGTTGAAAGATGGCACTCTCGAAAACCAACGACTAGAAAATTTCTACATGGTATCCCGACCAAAAATTAATGGTAAGTAGTTACTTAGTTAGGAAAAGATATTATATTATCTTGAGAGAAAAAGATAAGATAATAAAATATACCTAGTCTGTTATAATATTTAAACCTAAATGCTATCATAAAAAGATGGAATTCGACCGAATTAATGTGTCATAGGCATGTTGAGTAAAATTTTTTTTTCGTCTATTTAATGTTAGACAACATGATAATAAACAATCTAAACCCATTTTGTAAATCTGAAATAAATAAAAAAAGTTAAAAAAAACTATAACCCGACTACGGAAACGGTCTAAAAAGGGCAAAACAAAAAAATAATTTAGATAGAAATCCAGTAATGCATAGGTACATTTTTCCGCAATAAAAATAGCCTATGTGTTAATCCAGAGTCTAAAACTACTTCCATACCAAATTTCATCAAAATCCGTTCAGTACATTCTGAGATTAGCGTACAAACGTACAGACAAACAGATAAACAGATAAACAGACAAAAATTCTAAAAAATATTGTTTTGGGTTCTATGTCGTTCATAAAGTTCCCTTGTAATAGTTTTTCTTATATATCTTCCATGTACAGACAGCGACCAGTTACGATTTTATTATATGTATTGGTTATCCGTTGTATAAAAATTGTATTAGTAAGGGGGTTATAGTCTTATATTCCGAAATGTTCGAAAATTGGACAACTGGATAGTACGAATTGTGCGACCTCATTTTAAATGTATATTTTGACTAAAAAATATGATATAATATATATTTACATATTTGTGATGTGCTTGCCAAGACCTTTCTTTTGATACCAAACACGTGATGATTATCTCGGTTTAATTTTTTTAGATGTTATAATCTGGGGTTCAATTTTCGAAATACAAAATGTATATAGCCTATGTTCGATATATACGTAGATCTATAGACACCTCATTTATGAAAATCGGTTTCGACGTGCGGCCCGGTCGCATCGGTTAGATCCAGTAGTTTACACGCTACGAGGGAACAAACATAAGTATGTTTGTTCCCTTTGAATGATTTTGGCAATCTAAGTATGTACTTAGATTGCCAAAATCATTACCACCTTCCTTTTGGCTTCGCCGTGTTCGGGTAAAAATAACGTCGTAGATATACAAACAATTCAAACTTACTATAAGAAAAAGAGCAATATGTCGGCCTGTGACGTCACGATGTGCTACGGATGTGTGTGCCGGTAGCAGATTGTGACGTCACAAATCGTTTTGCGAGAAAGAGATGGTCAACATCAAACATATTTTATTTACATATTTATAATTTTTAATTGTGTTAACCATAGACTATAATATATTTATTATAGACGAGGCATTTTGAGGCAAAATGTGTCTCCAGTTAAATGGCCCTACTTTTGAGATTTTTGGGGCCATTTTGACATTTGAAGTACGGTGAAAACCAAGATGGCGTAACTTTTTATTGTATGAAGATTTGTTCTGTCAAATGTACGTCATACATAGCCTATCGTGAGTTTTGAAATCTTTGGCGTCAACCCAAATAACTTTTTTATTTAGATTTATGTATCTCTATTCAACAATTTTAAAATTAAATTTGTATAATTGTGAAATTCGACACTAGCCAACATCCCTATTGTATTTTTTTATTGCGCTATACTATTTTGCTATATATTATATACTATATAGCATGGCGCTTACATTACGCGATATTATCAAGCATTTATAGTATATAGCAAGCTCAGTATGGTTGTGTCGCTCATTTCGGCCGGGGGTTATGGAGGAGGAATGCATGAACTCAGCGTATCGCACTATTTTATAGCGTAAGCCAATAATATATAGTACAGTACAGTGTGAACGTGTCCATAACAATGTATGGTGCGCGATATTGTTTTGCTATATGCTATTATATTATAGCGTAGTCCGAAATCCGCTTAATTTAAGTGACATTTAAATTTGTATCGTTGAACCCGACTACGGCGAAGCCAATAGTAAGGGTAATGACTTTGGCAGTCTATGTATGTATGTATGTTTGTTCCCTCGTAGCGTCTAAACTACTGGTCCGTATGCATCAGTAGCATGGGCACCCACCGTGGAAAAGATGGGGGTCCAAAAAAGGCTCAACTCCGTTCAACGGGGTTTTGCCCAGAAGATCTGCAGAGCATATCGGACCCTCTCCTTGAACTCTGCGATGCTGTTGGCTGGGATACTCCCTCTTGATCTCAGGATACTCGAAGCTTCGAGGCTCTATGAGATCAAGAAGGGGGTACCACACCCGGTGTTGAGAGACAGGGCGGTGGAACGAATGGCTCCAGCGATTGAGGACCCACATCCGGCAGAGCAGGTAGAGCTGAGGTTCGGGTTGGTGGACGAGGACTCATATGCAGACGTGGTTAACAGCCACGTCCATAGGATCTATACGGACGGCAGCAAGATTTAGGGTCGAGTCGGAGCCGCACTCTCCGTATGGAAGGGTGAGGCCAAGACGAAGGCCGTCAAGCTTGCGTTGCCGCCGTATTGCACCGTCTACCAAGCCGAGCTTCTAGCGCTCCAGAGAGCAGTAAGTATAGCCTGCAAGAGTGGAATGGCGAAGGTCGGTATACTTAGCGATTCCAGATCGGCTCTCCAGGAAGTCACCCTTAGTTCCCCTCATCCCCTGGCAGTGCAAACAAGGGCGGCCCTCCGAAAAGCTGCATCGCAGAGGCGGGAGGTCTCCCTGTTTTGGATTAAGGCGCACGCAGGGTTGAGAGGGAATGAGAGGGTTGACGAATTAGCCAAGGAGGCCGCGCTGCGATTGAAAAGGAAACCTGACTACGATCTGTGTCCTGTTTCATTCGTCAAGCGTATCTTAAGAGAGGATACGGTTGAGGAATGGGACAGGAGATACGAAGTGGTAGAGACGGCCGGAGTCACGAAGCTCTTTTTCCCAAGCGCTGCTGCTGCATAAAAGATAGTCAAAAAAAATAGACATCACAAACTACACCACACAGATTCTGACCGGACACGGCGGATTCGCCTTCTACTTGAACAGATTCAAGCTGAGGGAGGATCCGTCGTGTTCGTGTCAGCCGGGAGTTGAGGAGACGGTTCCTCGCCTGTTACTGGAGTGCCCAATTATTGCTAGCAATAGATATGATATTGAGCAGAAATTGGGCACATCCGTGACGGGTGAGAATCTGCCTTCCATCCTGGGGGGCAAAAAGATGGACATCTTCCTCTCGTACTGTAAGAATATTACTGTGTATGTGAATAAAAGAAACTGTGATAAACTTGTGTGATATTAGCAGGGGCGTGCGCTCCATATAGGCAGAAATGCAGTGCTTTACTTGTCATTCACAGATATTTTAATAAAACGTTCTTACGTTTTAGATGACTTTAATAATTAATTAATAGTAAATAAATTAATTTAAAAAATATAATAACTTAAAAACGCCTAATATTTTATAAATAGCAACTAATGCCGGTAAGTTCTGCAGGAAAAATCATCGCATGTGTGTGGAATTTTCATACTTCGCAAACACACACATCCATGAATATCGACATGATTATACAAATATGCAAGTCCCGCGGCAGGCGATGGCTCTCGGGCCTCGGCTATCCGATCGCTTCCGAAAACCGCCGAACTAGCTTGTCGGAAATTATTCGTTGCCTATAATCCGAGTAAAAAGAATAGTCGGAAATCTAATAAATCACGTATGCACATTATGCATTTTTGTTTAGTAAGGTTTTATTTGTTTAAATAGAAGAAACGTTTTGTGTTTCGCGGGGGCCATATTGCATATTTCATGTGATAAGCATTGTTTACAATTTAATCGCTCCAGTTTATTTATAGTTTTGTTAAAAGATTTTTCATTTTAACATTTGAAAGTGTGTACATTTAACGGTTTTTACTGAGTTTCTATAATAATTGTAGTGATTTGCTTTTACTAGTGAGTTAGTCGATTTTTTTTTAATGTTATTTGACTGTGAGGTTTTGAAAATGTGTGTTTATTAAAAATTAAAAATAACAAGTTCTCACAATTGTCATTCAGTGAAAAGATTAAAATTCTGTCTAAAGGTAGGTGTGTACCCGAGTTACAACAATTAAACCAGCAAAAAAATAATGTAACTCGAAAATTTCATGTTAAAAGTTATGAAACGTATAACTGGCTGTGTAGTTGTGTACACACGATTAAATTATATTGTTTTCCTTGCATATTATTTAGTAATTTACATCGGGATATAGTAATCTCAAGTAACCGGAACCTTGAATATGTGAAACTTGAAGCTGACTGACTGGTGAGTAGTTATAATATTTTAAAATATGCTTATTATTTTACTTATTAGAATTTCTGCCGCCGCGACGATCGATCGCTGTTTTGTCTGCGTTGCCGTAGAAGATGTACATGAATAGTAGTACATCTAAGACTTACTCTGTTAGCATGGTTTTGACTTAGAGATCCGTCGCTTGGCTGTAGCTATGCTAAAAATCTATAAACGAAAATGTTTTTGTGACCGAGTACTTCGCCGCATACCCGGTGTCATAATCCTGTGCACGCCACTGGATATTAGTGTAGGCTCTAGATGTAGGATATAATTGTGATAATCGGGTTAAGTTGAATGTGTGCCGTAGTTTTATCTTTTAGTATCTTTTATCTGACATATTGAATTATATCAAATTATTGGATTTTATTATTTTTATTGAATTTTATTGGAATTATTGTATTTTATTGGATTTTTAATTGGAAACTTATTGATTTTTATATAACTGCTTCTTATATCATTGACTCTTTTGACTCATTGACTCACTCGTAATTAGTCGCTGCATTCAACTAGTCTCAGTAATATAAAATATTGTTCTGTGACCAGTGTACGCTAATTCTTTGTGGAGGGCACTCTCGTCACTCGTGGCATGTCAGCCGCCTTGACTGCCATACCCTGGATTTGTGCGCCACGTCATTTAATCCAGTAATCTTATAAGCGACTAACTCTCTCACCGCCGTCATGGTGGGATCTCTGCTGATCAACACAATCATATTCTGCGAGCCACGCCGCGCATCACGTGGCTTGCAACAAGACTCCCAATCTACCGCAGTATCGAAGGTTTTTTAGTGCCTAGTGATAGTAAACCCGGACGATAAAGCAGGCTGAAGAATTGCTGCCAGACGTCTCCGAATAACAAGCACGAAGAATATAATAAGTTTAGTGCAGCATTTCTAGGCCTCCAACTTGTCTGAGTCCTAGATACTCTTAGACCTACAATTGGTCTTTCAAAACCAGCGCAATATTATCCCACAGTGACCGTGCTTGGCTGCCGCGGTCACAGTATCCTATGTTTTAACCCACAGCTTAAACTACTACCATACCAAATTTCATCGAAAGTAGTTTAGTAGTTTTTGCATGAAAGAGTAACAAACATCCATCCATACATCCATCCATCGTCACAAACTGTCACATTTATAATAGTAGTAGGATTTTATTTAATAAATTTATTATATAGACAATACATAATACATAATAACCCTGAATAAGTCAAGCAGTGAACGAGCTGATGATGATGAATTATAGCTAATAACACTCGATCATGTCAGCTTTGAAACATAAAAAACTAGATTAAAATCGGTTAATCGTTTCATCTGTTTTTAATTACAAAATGCAGATGAAATAAATCAATAGCGCTTTTATTACTTACGCGTATATTCATTCGATATATGTCACTATACGAGGGCGGCACTGAAAATTTCGGGAATCAAGGATGTGACAACATTACTATTTAAAAATGTGTTTATTGCTTTTCGAAATATTCTCCGCGAAATTTGACACATTTTTCCATACGATGGAACCAATCATTGAAGCAACCATTCCATTCGGAAGTTGGGGTCCCCAAAAATGACCGTTTTGTAGGCGTCCACAGCTTCTTCAGGTGATGAAAATCTCTGACCACGCAATTTATTCTTTATTTTAGGGAAAGTATAGAAATCATTAGGGCTTAGGTCGGGGCTGTACGGCGGATGGTCTAATAATTCTATGATTTCTTGCTCTAAAAACTCTTTTGTTCTGTGCGCGGTATAACTCGCATTGTCGTGATGGAGGATGATGCGGCGGTTGCAGTTCTCTTTAAGGAGTTCAGAAACGACCTGTGGCAAACAAATGTTAGCATACCATTCTGCATTAACCGTTCTTTGTCCCTCAAGAGGAATAGTCGCAACATGGCCGGTTTTGGAGACAAACGTGGCCACCATTTTTTTTGCAACACTCCGTGAACGAACAATTTTTGTTGGCTTTAACTTATTTTCGAACACCCAAACTCGTGACTGGTTTTTTGTTTCGGGTTCGTACGCATATATCCAGGATTCAAAGCAAATGCGGTATCCATCGGGAAAACAACTTTTTTACACCTAATTGTTCATGCAAGATTATTTGTATTTGACTCATGCCAATGTCTAAAGTTGCCTGAATTTCGCGGTATGTCACATGTCGATCTTCCTCAATCAGCTTGAGCACAGCATCAACGTTTTCTTGGGTAACTGCAGTTTTTGGACGACCTTGACGGGGATCATCACTGAGCTTGACACGTCCACGTTGAAATTCAGCAAACCAGCGATAAATTGTGGTTTTGGATGGGGCTTCATCACCAAATGCAGAAATCATCCGGTCAACACACTGTTTTTGTGTTAAACCACTTCGAAAGTCATAATAAATCGTCGCTCTAGAATTTTCTCGAGTCAATTACATTTTCTCAACGACTGAACAAGTTTGACAAGACCTTGTGACAAGACCGAGAATCTTTTTTTAAATAAATAAACGGTATTAGATTTTTAAAACCAAGGAGTTTTAAATTAAAAAGAGTTTAATATGACAGTGGAAATATTCCATTCCCGATACTTTTAGTGCAGCCTATGTACGGATCTTACATATTTCTTACCGCTTGTAGCAGTACCGTTGTGTTTTGATATTATGTAGGATTTATTCAAATAAAATAATTTTTATACGATGAATAAGTGAATTGGTGTTGACTGTTGAATGATCTCAATTGCGTTTCGTGATTATCATATTATTATTATCGTTCTTTAAATATAAAAAAAAATTACTCGCACCGCGCTCATGAAGAACACATTTTTAAATATGAAGATTGGAAAACGGAAATAAAAGAAATAAAAAATTAGTTAAAAACTTTCACCCGACTACGTAAAAAAGGGTCTAAATAGGCCGAAACAAGAGAATAATTAGGATAAAAATTCTGAAATGCATAGATTGTACATAAGTGGTCAAGGTAGAACCGTGGTCGCACCTACTTTATAAAGTTCTAAACAGTCGCAACAAATCAAATCGTAGCCGTCTGTGTATCTTTCTTGGGGTATATGCGTGTGTATGATGAATATACGCATTTCCAAGAAACTTCTCTAGGCCTTAGGGTCAGCTCACACCTAGACGCAACGCGATGTGAACTGTCAGCTGACGCTTAGATGCCATTTGTGAGTGCGACCACGCTCTAGCTTGAACATTTTTGTTCCTATGCATTTCTGGATCTCCATCCAAATTATTTTCTTGTTTCGGCCTTTTTAGACTTATTTTTTTACGTAGTCGGACGATTTAGGTACACATAGATCACATTGGATGAGAACAGAATCGTTTACAACTACTTACGAAATAAGCGAGTTTTATAGATGAATTTGAACACTACACCATACTTTTCAGTAACGACAGCCCTAGACGTGGCATCACGGGAGCTAGCTCCGGAGTTGGACTATTTCGTGGTCTTCTCTTCTATGTCCTGCGGGAAAGGGAACTACGGCCAGAGCAACTACGCCTTCGCGAATTCCGCAATGGAGCGCATCATCGAGAATCGCCGGAAAGACAATTTGCCGGGGCTCGCGATACAATGGGGAGTTATAGGTATGATCAATTCATCGTTTAATATTTCATATTGGGTATATTTGTGGCGCAATCGAAGTTTTACAGTTAGACGCTATATATACTTGTCACCGTAACGGTGCGTTCAATCGCAAGCCATTTCACAGTAAGACGGATTCTTTCCGATATATTCTAAAATCTAATCTAACGAAAAATAACGCGTGAATTGTGATTTGTGATGAATGTTTAGCTATTAATCTTCTGAGCCATTTACTACAAGATAATACCCCTATCCACACGGCACTTAAACAAATGGTCGTCATAAGTGTCAACTGTCGTTAGTGACAATCATTTTTGCCTACTAATTTGCATAAAGACCGCGGCGCTGGATGTGCCGGCTGGTCCGTGTGGATGGCCCGGTTACAAAGGCGTATTTAGACATTTTTGTGCAACGGGCCTATTAACATATTTTGCCGCCCCATTAAGCTGTGGCGGACTCTTTGGTTTGTTATGTTATGTTTGTTTTTTTACATGTTAAAATGTAATTATACTTTAAACCCTATCTGAATGATGATTTTTTTAGTTAACTTCAAAATAAAATAAAATAAAATCAACAGTCTAAAACAGAATGTTGAGACTAAATACTATATGATTATACTCTTTATGTTAAACGCGTTCAAACGGAGGGAGTAAGCAAATGTCTTTTACTATTTTACCTGATGAAATCTTTTTAAACTTTAGACCCTGAAAGTCGATAAAATCAATAGCCTAAAACAGGGATGGCGAACCTATGGCACGTGTGCCATCAGTGGCATGCATGATGCGACACATTATTTTGAGCACCTAACTGATCACAAAATTTTGTAATTATGTACTACGAAAATCGTGTGAAGTAGGTAGTGCACGACAAATCTAACATAATATGTTATTTGTCATTTATTTTGCAACATCAGGAATTGCACATATTTTACTTTAATTTGAATTACAAAATGATCCAGTTTGAACAGATTTAAACTGTTAAATAGGAAACAAAAATTAGTAACAATAATGTTTCCATGAACAGTCCGCTAACTAGACTGGGCAACCAATATAACGCAATATGTTCTGAGGTAGATATGTTTTTCAGTAATTTTAATGAATTCAGAAATAATCTATATAAATTGTAAACTCAACTACTTAATTAAGTACTTAAGAAGTAAAACACTTTTTCTTAACTAAGCTTAATCTAAGTTGTAACATTAATTATTGTCTTATGAAGATTAAAGCAAATAATTGTTCAATAAAAGCTGTATACAGTTATAATTGGACTGCAGAATTATCTAAGGCATATTGTTGAAATTGTTATAAATTGTATAAAATTTGTAGCCTGTTACTGTATTTCATAAATAAATAAATAAATAAAGAAAAATTTGCTCGCTCGCTTCGCCTGCTCGCGTTTCACAAAAAGAACATATTACTTATTATATTATTTGGTACCAATTTTCTGTTCTAGCCAGTTGATTTTATGGTATTTCTCCGAAGTTCACTGTATTTCAGTGTTTTAGTTTGAACAGATTTTAACCTGTTAAATGGAAAAAAATTTTGCTCGCTAGCTCCGCTCACTCGTGTTTGGTTAAATAACATAATATAATATTTAGTACTGACTTTCAGTTTTAGGTTATTGATATATTTGTGTTTTTCCGAAGCTGTGTACTTCAAAGGTTTAAAGTTTCAACAGGCAAAAGAGAAAAACAATTTGCTCGTTCGCTTCGCTTACCCGCTCTAATATATTCAATTAATTAGTATCGACGTTTGGTTTAAGGCAATTGATTTTTATGTATTTTTCCGAAGCATGCAGTCTTTCAGATAGGATTTAAAGAGTAATTAGATTTTAACCCGTTAAATAAACAAACTGTCCTTTGAAAATATTGACTTTTGATTTCCCTACTGTTTTCTCTGAGAAGTTACTCATATTTAAGAGTAGGTACTGTTCATTTATGCAATCAAAAAAAAATTGTCATCTAGCCTATTGTCTCTATATTATTATAATGTGTAATAATAATAAATAATATACCTTTTGCCCGCGGCTCCGTTCGCGTGAATAAAGTTTCCAACGGGAACACTACTATTACGGTATAAAAAATAGCCTATGTGTTAATTCCAGAGCCTAAACTATTACCATACCAAATTTCAAATTTCATTAATATCTGTTCAGTAGCTTTTGCGTGAAAGAACCATACATCCATCCATTCTCACAAACTTTCAGATTTATAATAGTCGTAGGATTAGTTAACTTCCTTTATAACTTCTTAGGTCAGCGTTAAGCGTATTTGCGTAACTGTTTCAGTATATAACGATTTTGCATTTTAGATTATTAATAAATTGTATCCTGAATCTATTCTATCAACATCCAAATGTGTCCTCACTATGAGTGTCTTCTTACACACATCACATTTCACATTAATAAGGCCGCACTTACAATCCCATAGGTGACGTCGGCTTAGCTCAGGATTTTATGAAGGACGAAGTGCGTGGAGGTACCGCTCCTCAGCGAATCGCCTCGTGCTTGGACACGCTGGGTAAACTCCTCACGCAGCCCAACCCTGTGGTCACGTCGTGGGTGCTACCGCCTCAGCAGAATGTCGCGTCGCCGAAGCGACACGACATAGTTCCCGTCATCAGCAATATTCTAGGTACCTATAGACTACCATCTTATATTATAAATTGAAATAAATAACTTGTAAAATGACAAAACAAACAAAGTAGGGACCTATGCGTAACGTTATGGGAAATCTTACATATTCTTACATGGGGGTCGGGGGGAGGGGCGTTGAAAATCGCCAAATCATCCTTACGTAAATTATAAATGGTCCCTAACTCCTCTGGTGTTGCGCACTTGCGTTCCAGAGCCTTTAGTCAAGATGCATTCTATAACTTCGGCGGCGAAGTTCGAAAACTAAATGTATTTGATTTGGAATAGCAAGCGACATGTCACTTAGCGATGACCTATGTCAAATCCCATACATTTTTGATTTCGAACTTTGGCGTCGAAATTATCGAATACATCTTAACTAAAGACCCTGGTTCTTAAAATCCCCAACCCCCCTTTGGCCTCGGGTAACCTTACTCTCTCGGCGAAACACAATGCAAGCGTTATTTCACACCGGTTTTCTGTGAGGCCGTGTTAATTATCCGGTCGAGTCGGCCCATTCGTGCCGAAGCGTATTGCTCTCCCACTTTTAAATTAAATTGTATCTTGCAACAAAGTGTGGCGGACTAATTAGCGCCACAATCCTGAATCGCGCTATCGAAGTTTTCTATGATCGGCACTATATATACGAGTACGACATCTGAAATTCATACAAGAGGGCTTCGGCCTGACCGAGCACACCATCTCGCTCGGTCGGAGATCTCCCTTTGGGGCATCCACTCATCCCACAAAAGTATAATTTATTAACTGTTGCTCATATATTCCTCAGGTCTAACCGAGAAATTCTCGAAGACAGCTACTTTTGAGGAGCTCGGAATTGACTCACTGGTGAGTGCAGAAATAAAAAGAACATTGGATCGACAGTACAATATCGTTTTGGAAAATAACGAAATATACTCACTTACCTTCGTGAAATTAGAAGAAATGGTGTCTGGTGATCCTGAGAAGCCTCCTCAGACTCTAAAAAACGTTCTCGTGTATGGGGAAACGGAACTTGTGCCCAAAGATATAATTGTGAGACTGCCCAGCAAGGAAGAAGGCAGTACCGAACGTCCTGTGTTTATGGTAAGTTATGGGTTTTTATATGAGGATATACAATATACATAATGTTAATATCAATTCAATAAATTGAAATAGCTATGTGAGGTCAATGACTTTCTGAGTGTCGAAGAGAGTGCAATGTAAAATTTATTTGCATTGGCTTCGCATCGGTGCAATGTATTACTATAGGTACCTACATATAAACCTTCCTCTTGAATCAGTCTTTCTATTGCTGAAAACTGCATTCAAATCTGTTGAGTAGGTAGTTTAAAAGATATAATGATAAACAAACAACAGAGGAAACGGCTTAATTATATAATATGTAAAGATTATTATCCTTTTATTGATTTTCACAATCCTGTCTAAACGTCTTTACATATGAAGCAGAGATGATAAGTACCTATATGAAATTTCGGACCTGGATACGGTTACGGATATTTAATTATTTTGGATTATCCGTTAGTTTCGGATAATTTCTGTTACGGATATTACGAGGGCGGGTCAATAAGTCCGTGACTTTTGGAATAAAACACAGATTTTTTGATAAATAAATCATTTTATTTTTCAACGTAGTCCCCCTTGAGCTCTATACACTTTGTCCAACGCTTCTCCAATTTTTTGAAAGTCCAAAATATGATTTGTCGAGGTCCTCAAAATAGGCCTTTGTTTGCGAGATGACTTCATCATTGGAGTCAAATCTTTTTCCACCGAGCCATTTTTTCAGGTTTGGGAACAAGAAGTAGTCACTCGGAGCCAAATCTTAAGAATAGGGTGGATGTGGGAGCAATTCATAGCCCAATTCATGGATTTTTGCCATGGCAACTGCACATGTGTGCACCCTTGCATTGTCTTAGTGAAAAAGAACTTTTTTCTTGGCCAAATGAGGTCGGTTTTTTTTCAAATCCTCATTGAAGCGGTCCAATAAGTTGGCATAATATTCCCCATTAATTGTTCTTCCCTTTTGAAGATAGTCAATGTGGATTATCCCACGTGCATCCCAAAAAACAGTCGCCATAACTTTATTGGCTGACAAACCCACCTTGGTCTTCTTTGGCGCCGATTCACCCTTAGAAACACACTGTTTTGACTGTTGTTTGGTCTCTGGTGTATTGTGATGGATCCATGTTTCGTCCACGGTTAAAAAACTCCTCCATATTGTGATTAAACAACGCCAAACCTTCCTGTGAAGTTGTTACACGATTGCGTTTGTGGTCGACTGTGCGCAAACGCGGCACCCATCTTGCGGAAAGCTTTCTCATGCCCAAGTGATCATTCAAAATTGAAACCACTGAGCCATGCGAGATGCCTATGGCTTCCACAATCTCTTGCACTTTCAATCTTCGGTCGGCCAGCGCCATATCGTGAATTTTTTCGATTGTTTCGGGTGTAGAGACCTCAACTGGGCGTCCAGGACGTTCGGCATCTTCAGTGCTTGTACGGCCACAACAAAATTCAGTAAACCACTTTTTTACCCTTGAAATCGATGGTGCAGAGTGCCCATAGTATTTATCAAGCTTAGCCTTGGTCTCGGTAATGGTTTTTTTTCGCAAAAAATAATGCTTAATAAGCACACAAAATTCACTTTTTCCATTGTTTCCTTAAGTTACTGGATAGTCTGATAAAGATAGCTGTAAAACACAAACTAACTGACGCAGCAAGTTCAAATTTTGATAGGAGTCAACTGACAGATGCCTGTTGACAGTAGTAGTGTTGCTTTTTCAGTAAGGAGGTTAGAAATTCAAAAAGTCACGGACTTATTGACCCGCCTTAGTAGGTTTATGACGAATGTAAGTAAAATAAAATGCAAATAGGTACTTATTTCCAATTCCCGAGCCTAAAAAGCTGGTGAGTCGGCTTGGTCGGTAAATTAAATAAACATATCATAACGAGTCTTATTTGTGCTCCGCCTATGTCCGAAATCCTCCACAGTTTTTTTTTCGTATTCGGTTACGGAGTTATTTATTTCAGACATATGATATTTTCGGTTACGTTTACGGAGCTCCACCACATCATTAGCAGTAAATATTGTGCTAACAAATTCTGTAATTGATTATTCATAACATTTAATAAAAGCAACAAATTGCATGAGGACTGATGCAAATTGCATTGCATGGCCGAACATTGCAAATGATCGCTATTCATAAAGAGAAAGAGTGGAGGCCTCTGCTGATGGAACGTGATATTTTATTCCACAGGTGCATCCAATAGAGAACGTGGTGGGTCCATTGCGTGAGATAGCGGCCAGCACCCGCGCGCCGGTGTTCGGGCTGCAGTGCGCGGCGGCCGTGCCCACCACTGCCCTAGCGGACTTGGCCCGGTGCTACGTGCAGCAGATGCGAGCAATAGCGCGCCCGCCGTACACCCTGCTGGGGTACTCGTATGGAGCCGCTGTTGCGTTCGAGATGACGTACCAGCTTGAACAGGTAACCTACCAGCCTACTTGAACGTGAGTTCTATCATGGAGGAATTATTACTTTATTGGTCCATGGTTCTATAAAAATGCACAAAAATGTATGAAATAAAACTTATCTTGCAATGTGCAGGCTTGGGAAGTCCAATCAAAGATGTTGTGCTCGCGAATAACGTTTATTAACTGCTCCTTTAATTCATACTTACATTATACTTATATAGGGAGGTGATACACACACTACACCTCCCCCGTATTTTTGAAAAAAAAATTGGTATACATAATATATATATTTTTTTAATATAATAAGCTTAATATTAAAATCTTAATTACTTTTTTTTGATATTTTTTTTTTATTCTTACTAATACCATCTTATTCTAAGTACTACTTTATACTAAGTAATAATAAATACAAATCTGTGCTATTTTTATTTTATTTGTAAAACATGATTTTAATTACATTTGTGATGGGTCATGGGATGTTGACGATATACGACTCAATTTCAACTTAAGATTTTTTTGACATGGTCACATACCTAACTGTTTTAAATAAATTTGTTTATTTGTATTATTATATATTTAATTTTAATATTTCCAAACAAAAAAAAAATCCTTACCTCCTCAATATTATTATTATTTTATTAATTATATACTCTCATTAAGGAAAAATTTAAATTCGATTTTACTTTATGGTCAATTCATTTTCATATTCATTTTCTTAATCATTTCATTTCACTTATATTATAACATTTATTTTACTAATACACTTGATTATTGGACTGGCCAGTCACTTACATTTTACATCATCAGGTACCTTATTATTATTTATATTCTCTTTTTAAATATATTATGCATGCTTTTTCATAATCATGGTTCAATGAATCTTTATTATTCATGTTTAATATTTACTCATTCATCATGTCATAATTTTATTTATAGTCGACTTTTTAAATTATTTATTATAATGGTACTTTACGTTATTTGTTTATATACTTCATATGCGCACTTTATTTGGTACAATATATAACGGGACCTATTTTAAGACTACACAACCTCCAACCAATTTTACTAAGTGGAGGATTGTTCCCGCCGAGCATGCTCTAAGTACCATTTATTTTATTTTTTGTACCATAATTGTACCATATTTTAATACCAAGGGTTTGTTTTAAGGCTTCTTGACCCCCAACTATTCTCACAGAGAAATCTCGTTTACACCATGATCGAATGAAGGATCCCCTTGCGTATTTTATCATTCATGCTTTT
Source organism: Phengaris arion (assembly GCA_963565745.1). NCBI lineage: Eukaryota > Metazoa > Arthropoda > Insecta > Lepidoptera > Lycaenidae > Phengaris > Phengaris arion. Next base: position 18,033,740 of record OY751431.1, read on the forward strand.
AGCATTTTATTTATTACACATACATAGCATTTTAGCTAGTATTTAATTAAAGCACTGTGGCTTTTTTCACCTTAACCTATCCAATTCCTAACAAAAAAAACCCATTCCATTTTGATGCTTTCAGTATTTAAAACATCCATTAACCGTTGGGTGATCAGGCCAACAGCTACTAGAAATTCCAAACATCGACGCATCCCTGTCTACCTAATAACAGTCCTATTTCAATCGAATACCTTCTCATGAAACTAAAACCCAAATCCTTACTTCAAAATAACATTTTCTTTGCATCCCTACATTAAGCTTAAAGTAGCTATGTTACAAACTAAATATCACATTCCTAATCCTCTTCACATAATAATATTACATCATATATCGTATGAACGTAAATATTTTTTAAGTAAATCCATGTAAGTCGTATCCAGTATAAATTCTCGGAAAATGTACCTAGCTAATCAACTTACAAAGTAGTTAAAAATAATATTTTAATACATTTCTAAGAAATAATTGTCTCGTTTTGAGATTTTTACATACTTAAGCATTTTTTTTACCTATCCATATTTTACTTTACTTTTTCTAATAAAAATTTATTATTTTTATAACTAAAAGTAACCATGAAATAAAAACCTTTTTTATTTTTATTTTATTTTATTTAAGTATTAATTTCTATGTTCTAACCTTAATTGAATTGGATTGGAATACAGCAACATAACATCTTTTTGTTTATAGCTGTATATGCAACTAATTATTTTTAATTTTTATTAAAACCTTTTTACTCTGTTTTTACTTACCAAAAGTTAAAGTTACTATTACATAATAAATTAAATTAAAATCACCAATTCGAAGTAAGTTAAAACGTTTAATTTATTTATCGATTATATTTTATTGTTCCTATTTTTTTATTCGTAAGCCGGAAATAAAGTTAACCTTATTACAAAAAAAAATATATATATATATAACGTTCCTACCTATGTAGGTATTCTGGTAAAAATATTTCCTCTTTTTTTTTCATATAAAACAAAAAGTTCAATTGATTCTGTTACTCAATATTAAAACATTTATCTTATTTTAATTTACTAAAATTAATTCTCCTTATGGAAAAAAAATGTATTGGATCATGAAACATAAAAAGTCCTCTCAAAATTATCACGTGTTTTGCTGTAATATGTGTGCCTAACATGAATCTTAATGCGTGACAAAATAAATGTTCGACTGAACTAGGCCGCTGTCAAACACCATATTTTGTAATCGCGCCCTTAATAATAAGTGCTATTTTAACTTTTCAGTTAGGTTGCGAGTGTCGTCTCATTTGTGTTGACGGCTCGCCGAAGTACCTGAAGTCCGTTATCCACCACGAGAAACTGTCTGACAAGAGCAACAGCTCCGCCTGCCATGTCCGGATTCTCGCGTACTTCACACTACTGCTCAACAAAAGCGAAGCGAAGAAGGTATATTAAATCTTATTTAAGTATATTAGCTAAGCTTTTGCTATTAAATATATGTGTGATAACCTTCTGTAACGGTATTATTTATAACTAGTTTTTTCCCACAGCTCCGCCCGCGTAAATATAGCATCGTGTATCTCACGGGAACACTGTGCTTTGTCGGGATATAAAGTAACCTATGTAATAATCCAGAGACTAAACTAGTCTAGCATACCAAATTTCATCGAAATCCGTTCAGTATTTTTTGCGTGAAAGAGTAACAAACATCCATTTACTAATCCATCCATCCTAGCAAATTGTCACATTTGTAATAGTAGTGGAATAATAATCGGATATTACGACGAGGTTAAGAAGAATGTCAGGGTACAATATGAATAATAATATTGGTTTTAACGACTATGGGCTATTACGACTATAATTTATCGGTCCCTACAATTTCGTTATAACAAATTGTCTTTATATATGAAATTATGTAGTGTAATTATGTAATACACGAGTAGGAAGTAGGTACCTACCTACTCTACATTTTCGCAAATCAAAAATTACAAATATGAGGTGTGTTTTGGCACAATGAGGGTTTTTAAATTCGTAACGTCTGACAGCTTTTTGCCACGACAAATCGTGTCGTGTGTGTGCTCGAATCCGTTCAGGCCGAACTGACGTCAGGTGGGTCGGATGCGATTTTTTCCGTGTATGGGCTCGAATCCGTTCAGGCGTCAGTTCTAACTGAAACGACCGGCCTCTCGTCTGTGGCTGCCTTTAGGCTACCAAGCGCCGCCTGGTGACAGAAAAAGAATCCAAAAAATTACTATTGCCCGTTTTTGATACCACTTACGCCACCAGATGACCCATTGAGTGCGTTGGGTCTGCCCCCTAGCGGCAGAAAAAATATCAAACACCCTCATTATCACACGTTGTTATATATAAGGATCAATTCAAACTTCATACTAGCTCAGAGTCGAAGCGCAGCGAAGCGTAATTTTGAAAACGTAATATAGCAAATACACTCTTAAAGTCAGTTCACACTTCACACCGAAACGAGACGCGACACGGTGCCGAATTCTTAGGATAGGGATTCAAATGAACTTTATTTATTATGCAAAAAGATATACATCTCGATATACCTTTATATCCACAACGCACATATTATATTAATAGTAATTATTATTGCGTTGATAATGTCGCGCTCGCGACATTATCAACTCAACTCAACTCAACAATTTTTTGCGATAGATATTAGACATGAAATAATACGACAATGTTATTATAGTACAATTCATTAAAATAACAAAATGAAATTTAAAAAATGGTACATTATAATTAAATCGTTAAATTTGGAATTGTTATAAACTACGAAAGTTAAATACACCGAAATCAATGAGACACATGAGCTTGAATTTGGGAAACTAATCCATTGATATGTGGATTAATTCCACTGATACAAAGACGTGAAGAATTTTCCAAATTATCGTCAGTCAGTTGTACGATGTGTTGATTTATTAACATTCATCAATGACTACTACTGCTAAACGCACAAATCAATCTTCTTGCGAATTTTCTAAGCTGTGGAAAATTGTCTTTTTCTAGGTATTTTTTGTCGAAATCGCACAACTCTACGTCTTCAAATGTGGATTTTAGGAGTGACTTTTTATGAATCTTGATCAACTCCATTTGTAAGTGTATTGGAGCATTTTGTACAATACATTTTGTAGGAGTAGCAAATAAACTGAAACAGTCTTCCATGTTTCTGAAGTCGCTAAATCTGTTCGAAAATTGTTCCGACAGTAACTTGAGTTGTTCAGCATATTGAGCATAACCAATAAGCATAACCAATATAATAATTCATACGCAGTTTTTGAAGTTTCAAATTGAAATAAAGTCACTTAATTCAGATAGTGGTTTATCTTTTATTTTCATAAAGTCTGCTATCTTATTTCTAAGCTCGTAAAACCGTTTCAACATTTTTCTTTTCCTCAGCCATCTGACTTCACAATAATATGTTACGTCGTTATATTCAGCTGATATTTCATCCAAAAACGCCTTGAACTGACGATGGTTAAGCCCTCGAGATCGAGTAAAGTTGATGGTTTTTACTACCACATCATAACATTCTGGAGTCGAATGGACTTAGAACACAATTTCTGTTGGTGGATAATGCAATGAAGGACTATCAAATCATCTTTTTGCACATTTAATTCGGTTGCTTTTTCATTCAAAATTCCGATGAAACCTTTACGTAAGCCGACCATAGAAAGTGCACCATCAGTGCATAATCCAATTAATTTTGACCATGGCAAGCCAAAACTTGTATATGAATATCTTAAAAACCTTTTGAACTTCAATAAAAATATCCTCTCCTGTAGTGGTTCCTTTTAGCGGCTGTAAAGCAAGCAATTCCTCAGTAACAGTGAACTCCTTATCAACACCTCTAATAAATAATAATAGCTCCCCACACCGATTTCGGTGACGGTGGCCTGTTTCATTGAAACCAGGCCAGCTACGCAGGAGTTGTTATAGTGCCCAAGTGTGTGCGCAGTACACAAGAGCACTCTCTCCTCCTTTACTCTCGTAACCCAGTGGGACGGATAACCGACACGACTGGCGAGAGATTAGGCGCAGGTCCGACTTTTTACATGCCCATCCGACGCATGGATCATCTTTCTTGTCAGACAATCAGGTGATCAGCCTGAATTGTCCTAACCAAACTTGGAAACAACATTTTTTTGTTCCAATGCGGGAATCGAACCCACGACCTCCGAGTCGAGAGCCAAGCTCTAACCACTAGACCACGGAGGCTGACCTCTAATAAATATAGCCAGTTGAACTGTGTCAGACAAATCGGTGCTCTCGTCTAATACTATGGAAAATGATTCAAAACCAGCCTTACGGTCAGTCAATGTTGTTTTTATATCATTAGCCATCATTTCTATACGTCGAACAACAGTTCGTCTTGACAAACTAATTTTTTCAAATTCATTTTTTTTTCAGGACACAAAATACCGCAAACTTCTAAAATATACTCCTTGATAAATTCTCCTTCGGCAAATGGTTTTAATACCTTTGCCAATTTTGAGCTAACTATAAAACTAGCTTTCACAACATTATCAAGTTGTGTTCTTTGTTTATGAAACATTTGTTACTGTTTTTCCAAATTTGCGGTAAGCTTCTGGATTTTGTCTGTTCTTAATTGTCCTGTCAGTGAGTGCAGCGTAGCATGCTTAGTTGAGTAATGCCTCTTTATATTGAATTCTTTCATTACTGAAATGGATTCATTACACAGCAAAGAAATAGGCTTACCATTGTGCAAGATAAAAAAGAATTCTTCAGTCCATTTTTCTTGAAACTGGCGACTCTCTGTATCTACTTTTCGTTTCTTTCCACCAGAATGTTTGTTTACTTTTCGTTCAATAACCTTAATAACAAACTATAGCTGTTAGTAACCACTCAAGATGCACAAAGTCACAAAGCAAGTTGACGGCTCGAGCAGTTCGCTAGGATATCGTCCAAGTTATGACCTCGGTAGCTCTAATAGAACTGAACTAACGTTCGAGCCATCCACCCGTTTATATAGGCAAAATGAAGGAATAAACTAGCTTAGAATAATTATTGAGAAGCAATAAATCTTGTCATTTTTGTTTGTTTTGATTGATGATGTGTCACCCATGAGACGGCAAACCTCAAAGAATTTGATCGAGCAAGCCGTGGCGGCGATTATCAAAGAGTGAGGCGGCATACATCAAAGGATTTGTTGTTAGAGGGCCCAGCGAGACCAACTAATAGTAGTAGTACATGACACGGAATTTAAAACATTTCCTGTTGCAGGTAGCAGACTGTGCCCGGAGCGCGAACAATTGGGAGGAATGCGTGAACGTCACGGTCGATCTCCTGAAAAACAAAACACCGTTCCCGGCGGAAGAAATAAAAATGGCAGCCAACAAGTTTAGAGAGATGACGAGGATTATAGATGACTATGACTGCAGCAAGCGAGTTCAAGGCCCCATAACACTATTCACTGCCAGTCAGAACTGCGTGAACATTGATGAGGATTATGGCCTGAGGGAGATGTGTTCGGGGCCTGTGGTGAGAAGACAATTGCAGGCTACACACCAGACTATAGTGACAGGGGACTGCGCATGCGCGATAGCCGACTGTTTGAATGAAATAGTTCACACCTGATCATAGTTCGTTATAGCATTTATTTTGGTAATTTCATAGGGGCTTTTCTAAAAAATAAATTGCAATGTGAAAGTCTTTTTATATACTTACCTAAACCTATATCGACCATAGATTCGGTTTGGAAAAAAGAGATTGTTGTATTATCCGTACATACTTACTTTTTACTTACCTTGGATTTTGGAAGAACTTAATCAGGCTTTGTAAACCATATTATTAAATTATTTACACTCAGGTAACTCTTTACCACTGGGCACGTGCCCAGGGCTCCTGGATGGATTGGGGGCCCCCAGTCCCAAACATAGCTAATCTACGCTCGCTTACCAATTGCAGTATGTTTAATAAATGAAAATAGAGAAATTACAATATTTATTTAAATTTAACTGTGTTGTGTAACTGTTAAAGAAAATCATCTGTGAATTATTTTTATTTTGTGAATTGTGATCAATGTATAAATCTTCTGAGGCATTTACTACAAGATAATATATACCCCTATTCAGACTGTCCAATCCAGCACAAATACAAAAGGGCGTCATTAGTGTCAACTGTCAATAGTGACAATCATTTTTGGATTTATTTTGTTCCAAAGCCTCGGTGCTTGCTATGTCGGCTGGTCCGTGTAGATGACCCCAATACAGAGGCATATAAAAGAAATTTTGCACCCGGGCTCATTAACATATTTTGCCGCCCCTTTAAGCAATGGCGGATATTCTATTATCTTTTTTACAGGTTCTCTCTTCATCTAGCTATACTTTAACCCTATCTGAAAGATTATTATTTTAAGTTACCTTCGAATAAAATCATCAGCCTAAACTAAAACGTTGATACTACGTTTTGACGACCTCTGTGGCTCAGTGGTTGAGCGTGTTGGTTCTCAAGCCAGAGGTCGCGGGTTCTAATCCCGCCGAAGGAACAAAAAGTTGTTCCGTGTTCCTGGGTCATTTATGTGTATTAAATATGTGTTTATTATAAAAGTATTAAATATATTTCCGTTGTCTGGTACCCGTTACACAAGTTCTTCGAGAACTTACCACGGGACCAGATTGACGTGGTGTGAAGCGTCCATAGATATTATTATTAATAAGTACTTTATTATGATACTCTTTAAGCTAAACTAAGTTTGCTAACCCCAAATTTCAAAAACTAGGATTTGAAGTTGGTAAAACCAGGACAATTAAAAAAAAAAATCTCGCCCAAACCTATTGATCGCACTAATTTAGCTCCGAAAAGAGGTACGATACCGTATTACTTTCAACAACAAAACAGCCAAATAATAATACTTTTATTCGTTCCTAGGGAATCTCAGCTGACTATATTCCATCGGAACATAGCTGGCGCTATTAATAAGAGCTAAGAAATATTTTTTACATTGACTGACCTCTCCAAAAATGTTAAACCAATAGATATCGTATGCTTGACTGAGACTTTTATTAAGAAAGGTACAGAAAGCATATTCAAAATACCGGGATACAGATTTGTTTCAAATTATTGCCGTAAGTCAAGTAGAGGGGGCTCTTGTATTTTAGTCAAGAAAGACATCTGCTGCAAAGCACTGACATCAGACCTTTCTTGTGATCTTGATTTTGAATGCTGCGGTATTGAGATGGCTGCACAAAAAAAAATAATTTTTTGTATCTACCGAATCCCAACCAGTGCGTATTTCTAAAAAATATTGAACATTTACTACTACTACATTAACAGCAAACCGCACGAAAAAAATTATACTTTGTGGGGATTGGAATTTAAACACGTTAAAACCAAATAAATTTTGCTCTGACCTTATTAGCATATTTCAAAATTTCAATATGGAAATTCATGTTAAGCAGCCCACTCGACATGATGCGTGTCTTGACCAGTTCGCGAGTAACATTAAACGAGCTCAAACAAACGTACACTACCTAAATCTCTCCGATCACGAAACCGGTCAAACTCTAACTATTAAAGTTAACAAAAGCTGCAATCCGACTTATAGGTATGAGCAAGTTAGAGATTTTAGTGTGTCCAATATTAATAAATTTCTGAATTGTATTTCATCATTAATATTTTCTGAGGTGTACAAAAAAACTACTTTAGAAGAATCTTTTCAAGAGTTTCATAGTTTATTGTCCTTATTTTTTTATTTGTGTATTCCCATTTTTAAAGTTAAAATAAATAATAAAACAATTGCTCGTGGTTGACCAAAGGCTTGAAGAAATATTGCATTAAATAAAGAGTACTTTATCTAAAACATAGACAAATGGGAACCGATAAAAAGAAAAACGATAAGAACTACAAGAACTACTCTAAAATACTTAAACAATGCATACTTAAATTTAAACAGTTATAAAATAAAAAACAAATGTAAAGCCGTAAGGCCGTAAGGTAAAAACATTAATGACATAAATTTTTGCACAAATATAGATGAAATAATACATAACAATAAATTATATACAAATCCCATTGACATTAGTAATTTATTCAATAATTATTTTATTAATATGACTAATAAAACTGATTTTAAATTTCATATTAATGACATATCAAATACAATGCCTTTAAATGACAACATATCAGAATCAATATTTTTAAGACCAACAGATCCTTCAAAAATATATAAAATTATAAATAGCTTAAACAACACTAAATCGACAGGAATAGATGACATTAGTACAGAAATAATAAAAAATGCATCAAAATTTTTATCGAAGCCTGAGCTACATTCTTAACATCTCCCTACAAGAAGGCTCTTTTCCTGACAGCTTGAAAAAGTCTTTTGTTAAACCCCTGCACAAAAGGGAGATAAAACGGTTTTAAACAACTATCGTACAATCACATCAATACCGATACTATCCAAAATTCCGATTTCGATTCCGATAAAATAACAGTACTGCTTTAGCCTGCTTCAATTTAATTAAAATAGTGACAGAATCTTTAAATGACAGAATACCGGTTTCTGCTATATTTCTCGACATGAGCAAGGCGTTCGACCATGTCGATCATGCATTACTACTGTACAAACTAGAAAAATATGATACAAGGGGGATTGCCAACAAATGGATTAAATCCTACATATCTAATCGGTACCAATACGAAGAAACTAGTAAAATAATAAATAAAATTAAAGTTTCCGCAAGATCACTCTTTAATTTAAACTTATTCGGTATTCCTCAAGGTATACTACTCGGTACTTTCTTATTTTTATTATACATTAACGATCTTCCTAAAATAACCAATAATCCAACTATATTATTCGCAGATGACACCACACTTATCGTGGAATGTAAAGACTTACTTCTTATAATAACTTAAATATAAATATCAATAAGACACAATTAGTACAATTTCAAAATTATAAAAGTAAAAATATAAATTTAAATATACGATACGGCAATGCAAATATCTCAGAAGTTGACTCAGTTAAATTTTTAGGACTCATGGTTGACAATAATTGTAGTTGGAAGTTCCATGTAGAGCATTTGTGTAATAAGCTCGACCGGTTCGTATACGCTTTACGTAGATTACGTCAGACGGTAGGAGCTGAGGCGGCACTAACAGCGTACCATGGCTACGTATCATCGGTCCTCTCATACGGTCTGTTGTTGTGGGGTAATTCGGTGGAGGTCGAAAAAGCATTTCGTGTAAAAAAAAATGCGTGAAAGCTATTTGTGATGCCTGGTAAATACCAGGAAAGCTGCAAACCGTTATTTAAGAAATTACGACTGTTACCACTAGCCTGTATGTATATACGAGAACTCTGTATGTTTGTTAGAATGCATCCAGAATACTTTAAACTGCATTCGGAGGAGGGACGGAAAAAATGAAAGATATAAATTCAAACTTTATCGTCCTTGGTGTAATTTAAACATATATAAAAATAACGCATACATACAGGCTATACATATATTTAACCAATTGCCCAATCAATTTAAAGAATTACCATTCAATAAATTCAAAAGAAATCTGACATCATGGCTAATAGAATTTTTTCTTATGACTTGAATGAATTTATGCTATGTATTAAACAATGACTTGAATGTTAATAATTATTTGATTTTTTTAAAATTAATTTTAATTTTAGACATGTATTTTTTTTAAAACATAAACTGTATTAAAATATTGTTCTAACGATTTTTTTTTACTTTTTATTGTTTATTATGATTTTACATTTTACTATTTGATGATTTTAATTGCTGATAATAATTTAATATTATTTAGATAAATGACATTTCTATAACTACCTTGACAACGTAACATTTTGACAAACTGAATCTTTGTATTAACATTAAAATTGACTACTCGTATTATGTAACTAATTGAACTTGTATTTTCTATATTAAATAATAATAATTACTTGTTGACATATTCACACACCATTGTTATGGTAGGATGTGTAAGAACTGATGTACCTATTGTATCCACCATTGTTAACCACATTCTGTGAAATAAATGATTGATTTGATTGATTTGATAAAAAAATAGACGAAGTAATAGAGTAACAACAGTTAAATTAATATGTACTGAAAATAAGTTTAATGAAAGACATGTAGCACTTATAATCTTTTTTTTTATAAAAGTATTTGAATAAAATTAAATTAGAAATAAAAATTGTAAAAGTAGTGCGCGAATTTTAAAAATAATATGATGCATGACCTTATTAGGGAGCTTCAAAAACCCAGGATGCTGCTTTAAAACTATCCAGGACACCCCAGGACACAGCAAAAACTAGGACATGTCCTGGGGAAACAGGACGGTTGGCCAACGCGTTCAAACGAATCGAGCGAGCAAGTTTTTTACTATTTTATCTGTAAAAATCTTTTAAACTTTAAACCCTGAAAGACTTGAACTTAAGAAAAAAAACAATCAATAGCCTAAAACAGGGATGGCGAACCTATCGCACGCGTGCCATCGATTCCTCGAACTTATGGCATGCGACACAATATTTTGGTCACGAACTGATCACAAAATTTTGTAATTATGTACCTACCACGAAATGTGTGAAATAGGTTATAGCTATTGGTATTAGCTATAGGATTCGGTAATTCAAACAACTGTTTTGTCACATAACTACCTATATTCAAACTTTTACAAGTAGTCCAGTAATAACAATCGTAGTACAAAATGGCGCAGGCATATACCAGCGCGCGCGTTCAACGCGATTTCCTAATTATCACTGTCAAGGCTGCGCGCTCGCGGCGAACTAATGGCCGCCGTCAAACGAAAACGAACGAAAGCGAGCGGGCGGCCTCCGGACTCTACCGCTTCGGCTAATAGTGTTGCCAGCCATTTTATTGCGCGCTATATCCTCCCCCTCCAAGTCTGCAGAGGACACAGAGGCAGACTTGGCACTAACGGTTCTACGCGGTGTACCCCTCTTTCGATCATGTACGATAGCTTCCGTAGTACCTTTATATGACGACAGGAGACTGGCGTGATACTTTCCGTGGCGTTGATTATCCCTATCTACTACTTCGTAAGTCGTCGGAAAAATTACTTTACTAATCTGATACGGACCCTCGCGGCGTGGAGCAAACTTGCTCGAAAACCCCTTCGTCGCCTGACTCAGACTGTGCCCCTCTACGAGTATGAGGTCATCCTTCTGATAATTGGGTCCAGGTCGACGGCTCCTGTCAACACAATCTTTCCTCAAATCTTGCTGATGCTCAATCCTACATTTGACTTCTTGCAGGCGTTCTACAAAAGTTCGCAAATATGGGGTAATTTGAGGTACGTAATTATCTTTTTATATGATTTGACGCAGATCAGTTGCTATATTTATTGGTGACCAAAATTCTCTAGCAAAGGTAAGAAAAGCAGCGGTATGTCCTGTACCATGATTCGCCGAGGTGTTCAACGCAAAACGAACAGATGGAAGCACCTCAGGCCATTTATTATGCTCTGGATCTATGAGTATCGCCAACATCTGCTTTAATTCTCGGTTCTTCCGGTCGGCGGGATTAGACTCCGGATGATACACTGGGGTTAAATTCTGTTTAATTCCCGTCACGTACATTACCTTTTGCATGACTGCGGAGACAAACTGTACTCCGTTGTCTGAAATAACTCGACGGGGAAAGCCATAACGTAGAAAAATCTCTTCAACTAATTAAAACCTTCGCACAACTTTCTACAGTAGCATCTACAAGAGGATATAATTCGGTCCATCTACTGGCGGTATCTTCTATAAGAAAAATCCATCTCTCGCCTTTATCTCCTTTAGGTAAAGGAACAAACAAGTCCATCGCGAGGACTTCAAAACGTTGTTGCGGAACAGGAGTTTGCAGTAGACCCGCTGGCTTAAGGTTTAAAGTTGATTTAAACTTCATACATAGATCACAATCGTTGATATATCTTGCTACGTACTGTCGCATATTAGAAAATTAATATCTCTACTTGATTTTCTTTAGGGTGCGCTCCAAGCCTACATGACCTGCTGTGGGTGCATCATGCAGCTCCTTCATAATTTCTTCCCGCATGGATTCTGGGACGACCAGCTGGGGCTCCTCAGAGTCTCCCATCGGATCAAAACGGAAAAGCACTCCTCGAGTCAAATAGTAACCTCTATCTGTCCAACGAGCAACATCATGTTCGTTCTCGAAGTCGTCCAGTATTTTCTTTATTTCAGGATCCTCCAATTGGGCTACGCGTATTTTATCGGAACTTCGGTGAGGTAAGTCGACTGTAAAAGGACAAATATTACATGAAGAGTTCTCATCCATCAGTGGACGGCACACGGGACGGCTAAGGGTGTCAGCGATCACATTAGCTTTTCCCGGGGTATACTCTATATCTAAGTTAAAACTTTGAATTTTCAAGGCCCATCGGGCTAAACGTCTACTTTACGTTTTTAAACTGAGCAGCCACTTCAACGGCTGATGATCTGTAGCAATATGTATACGTGCTCCTTCCAGGTAACCACGAAAACGTTCAAGCGCCCATACAACTGCCAACGCCTCTCTCTCTGTCGTCGAATAATTTCGCTCAGCAGCGGATAATAATCTACTGGCATACTCTATGGGTCTCTCTGATTTGGATCAAGCCCCTGAAGAAGTGCAGCACCTAGAGCATAGGCGCGGGCATCGGTGCGCAGCACAAACGGCTTTTCAAAATCTGGCTGTATTAGCATTGAACTAGAGGTAAGTCTCAGCTTCAGATCTTCAAATGCGCGAGCTTCATCTTTCCATTTACAGGGTCTATTCTTCTTAGTAAGGTCCGTCAGGGCTCGAGCAACTTCCGAAAACTGTGGAATAAACTTACGAAACCATGAACAGGTTTGCAGAAAGCATTTCAGCTCCTTAACGTTACTAGGAGGCTCCATCTTTGTCACGGCCAGGACCTTATTGGAATCAGGTTCAATGCCCTCGAGTAATCACGTGTCCCAAGTAGGTAACCTTTTGTCTAGCAAAACTACAGTTTTCTCAATTTTCCCTTAACTTAAATTGGCGCAGACGCTCAAACACCTGATCTAAATCCCTTAAATGTTTTTCAAAGTTGTCCGAAATTACTAAAATGTCATCTAAATATATTACTACTGAAATATCCTTAAGACCAGATCGAAAACGGTCCATTAATCTTTGAAACGTCGCCGGAGAATTCTTTAGGCCGAATGGCATACGTTGAAATTGAAATGTTCCAAAAGGCGACACAAAGGCTGTCTTGTGCCATTCCTCTGGGGCCACGTTTACGTTCCAGTATCCAGATTTTAAATCGATCGTAGACATCACACAACATATTTTTGTGGAAGAGAGAATCTCATCAATTAGAGGCAGCGGATATTTATCTATTCGCGTTACTGCATTTAATTTTCTATAGTCCACACAAAATCGCATCTCTCCATTCTTTTTGTGCACTAATACTATAGGTGAGGTCCATTCAGACTCTGCTTCCTCTATAACTTCCTCTTCTAACATTTTATCTATTTCAGCCCTAATTATCTCCTTCTTAGCGGGCGTCACCCGATAAGGCCGCGATGAGATGGGCTCGGCGTTACCAGTATCTATTTTGTGTGTTGCAAATGGGGTTGGCTCTTCCCCTGCATTGAAAATATCCTCATTGCTATGAAGGAATTCTGATAATTTAACTTTATCAGCATCTGAAAGAAAAACTCCCTCGTACTCGCGGAGGTGCACCGCAGAACTAAAGGTTACATCATTCTCGTGTTCATACTCTAATTTATAATAACCTGAACTTCGTAATGAATAACGATTTTTATGAAAATCTAGTATCAATCCAGTGTCCTGGATAAAATCGATACCTAAAAGTGATTCTGTCGCGCCGGGTAATACCATAAACTAGGTTGGCACCACCATTCCCCTTACGGTTACATCAATTACAGCGGTACCTATCTATCACTTGTACACGCTTTGCACCATCGGCAAATTTTAACTCGGTCTCTACACTTTTAAACACTTGACTATTATTTCTTAACACCTTTGTTAAGCTTTCACTGGCCACTGACTGTTTTGGACCCGTGTCTAACAACGCGGTGCCATCAACACCGTATACTTTGATCTTTAAGATCGGTCTCACACGCGGTTTTAATTTACACAAATCAACTACCGTCACTGACGCGAATGCCGAACGGGATGACGTTGCAGATTGAGAACGTTTTTCCTTACAGACCTCGCAGTTAGACTTAGTTTTTATTCATAAGCCTCCTACAATTTTCTTTACTGTGGCCATATATTTTACAAAAAGAACAGCGCGGTCTTATTATATAATTGCAGCTTGTCCTTAGCTGTATCCGCAGAAAGCGCTCTAGAAGTAGACGATAAATTTTTACATGCTACTGGGCCACCAGCTATAGTTGGCGCAAAATTCTTTGAACGTGTTGGAGGACATACCTCTTCCAAGACGTCTTCCACCAGGCGCGCCTGCTGTAGGGCGAACGTGGCGACTGTGCTTCTAGGTATTCTCTCTCTGATGCGTCTGTGGAGTGGTCCATACACCATATCCAGCTGCACTGGATTTTCAGTCAGCGTTCCAGCAGGAAGCTGAGCAAACAGCGATCTTATACGGCAAATAAAAACATCCGTCCTCTCTTCACCCTGTTCTCGGCTAAATATTTGACGATATATCATAAGAGGGGGAAGGCGTGGTCCAAAAGTTTGGCGTAGTAAATGTAAGGCCTCATCCCAGGTAGTGACTGAATGTCTCACCCCATGCCACCAGGTTGCTGCAAAATCCGTGAGCAACATGGGTAGCCCTCTCCAAGCAATATCATCCTGGACACAGTCTTTATATACACAAATAGCGTCTATGAATGCAACTACGTCCCCCTTTCCATCAAATCTTGCTGTACAATTAGCTAAATTACTCACGGTATGTGACGCACGCGGCGCAGTCTCCACTGGCTGCTGCGGCCGTAATGATTGCAATAAAAACCTGAATTGATCATTATACATCACAACTGATGATGATGATTGTGGCGAGGAGACGGGCGGAGCACGCCCGTGCTGCAGCATTGGTCGGTAGACGGGCAACTCACGCCCGGGAACCGGCGGCGATGACGGGTCCGATATATACATATTTTGTTGGTGGCCCACCCGCGTAACTACCATTGTCCACAAAACACTAACTTTAGTTAACAAAAGTTCTCACTAGTTCGAAGAACGAAGCTAGTATAAAACACCAGAAATGAACGTCTATTTTATGTTTTTGTCCGTTTACATAACTTCTCACTAGTTCGAAACAACGAAGCTAGGTAAAACACAAGACAAGCCTATTATAACGTCTTTGTTCGTTTACAACACTTTTTTGCTAGTTCGAAAAACGAAGTCGCTCACTCGGCGCGCCGATGTATTTTCGCGACGGCGGCGGCGCGGCAAAATCGGCGGCGTACACTTTAAGATTCCAATATACTTCTACACTGTAGTTCGAAAAAACGAAGCTACACGTAGGTACTTTAAACAGAGATACGACTGTCCGGATAACAACCACGACTATTTTCGTAATATATATCGCTACTGCGTACACTTTACGATTCCGATATACTTGTAAAAATGTAGTTCGAAAGAACGAAGCTACACGTAAGTATTTTATACAACTACGACTGTCTAAACTAATATTACACAAAATCCGTTTTGAAGTTAAGGTAATGTTATAGCTGTTGGTATTAGCTATAGGATTCGGTAATTCAAACAACTGTTTTGTCACATAACTACCTATATTCAAACTTTTACAAGTAGTCCAGTAATAACAATAGTGGTACAAAATGGCGCAGGCATATACCGGCGCGCGCGTTCAACGCGATCTCATAATTATCACTGTCTAGGCTGCGCGCTCGCGGCGAACTAATGGCCAGGCCCCCAGGGCCCACTTCGTGTAAACGTAGGTTCCACACTCACACATATGCACCGGGGAATTACCGCACTGTTAATCCGTATTTTTATTTACATTTTTTTACCTCCTAAATAATGCCGGAAAGTTTCTTAGGAAAGAAGACTTTTTCGTCTGTGTGTTGCATGTCGCGTGACGGTCGGCCGTGGAGTAGGGATAAAGTGAAAGGCACTCGTCAGAGCAGCCGAGGTCAATATGGTGGCGCCTATAGTTCGCATCAGCTGACCGTGTAGTGTATAGACTAGTACTCATTTGTGCCAGTGCTCCACGCTATTTTGTTATTAAGTTTCACTTTTACCGTGGTTTCATAAAACCACACAATCCTTTTAATTGGGTACGTAAAAAAAAAAATAAAGCTCCGTCCCTGCAGACGGAATTTTATATCCTTAAACTAAGATTGCACCAAAGAAAGGCCATGTTTCTATACAAAATGCAGTCTACACATACATACTGGAATATAGAAACAAAAATAAAGCGGATTAATAATATATTTTGGACATTTTATGGCAATGCACAGTGGTCAATTTGACCGACATCGTCGCATAAGTTCTAATACCACGTAAGTAATTTCTTTTGGCGGTTTTAACCTTTTCATGCCACTCACTAGGAAATCGGAAGACGCGCTGTTTCAGCCGATCAGAAACAAGTGAAAAGTAACTCCATATTAATCACCAATCGGTCGAAATCTCTCGGAAACAGTACGTAAATCAACAGGGCTATTACCTAACTTCGTTATTCTCCCAGCCAATTGATGTCGGGGTATTACGCAACTATGTACTCGCCTATGAAACTATGTTGGTCATGAAGAGTAAACTATTGTTGTATTGAAATTTGCGTTTTGTTATCTATTTAAATTTTATGCTATTAATTAATTAAAAAACTAATAAGGACTTTAAAAAAGAGCATTTCAAATAAATTGTGTACTTTAAAACGCCGCCGTTTTAATTTCATATTTAAAACAATTTATAAAATTTTCGAAAAAGGCCATCATGGATAATATCGAAACGCAATATTGTCACTTTACTTCAAAATTATAAACCATGGCATGGAAAAGGGCTTCCACTCATCATATTGAACAACATTTCCCAAGGAACCCATAGTCAATTCTTAAAAAAAAAACAAAGCTCCATATAAATATGTTCAAAAGTTCAAAGTTGTTCAGTTTGATGAGTACAAGCCCCACTTATCGGATCGGGTCGCTCGGTCAGGTCGGTCGAGATATTTAGGTTTAAAAATATCAATGTGACGGATTATCATTTCGTTTTTTGTGAACTGCCTTTATTTCCTGTAAAGTTACGAATATAGTAACATTTTTAATACAATATATTTCATGCAAACTAATTAACCAGACTTTTTATTTCAATTAAAAAACCACGATATTCAAATACACGTAAATAATAAAAAAAAAGAATATCTAAGGATCAAAACTGTTTAGTCACCAAAATGACCGTCGACACACGCACAAGCGACAGAGCGTCCTCGCGTTTGTGTGTGTGCGCGTCAGATACCTAATTTCGCCAGTCTCGATTTAGTTACCGGCCTCTTAATTATTGTCAAAAATTTATCGAGTATGTCATCTGTAGACCATTTTTTTAATTAACAGAACGCTTTGTTTTAGACGGAGCTATATCGGACTCTCTCGATGATAGTTAGGTAAAATAATATCTACGCTTACCTGTATTTTGCCTACTTGATCGACTATTTCTACCATGCTTTGATCTCCTGTTGTCACCAGAATCTTCAGATGATGACCGCTGCTCTCATCGTCGCCTCTTTCGCTCCCGGCTACCTTTGTTGCGAGATGTAGTAGGTTCCGGAATTATATTGTCCATTTGGCGCACGCCGCCATCACCTTGGCTGCGATATTCATGTAGATAGACTAGACTCTATGACGAGCTTGGGATTCATCAGTGCTCGACCCTTGACCTTGGGTCCTATGACGCCTTGGGACCTAGCCCTCGACCTCAGGCACGATCATGATCACTATATCCTTCACTTTGATTGTTAGCAGTAACTAGCCCTTAACCTCGGGCATCATTTTCGATGGGCCCTTGACCTCGGGCATCACCTTCAGTAAACCCTTGACCTCGGGTATCATTGTCGGTGGGCCCTTGACGTCGGGCATAATTTCCAGTAAACCCTTGACCTCGGGTATTTCCATTTTCCATGTTTTGGAGCTTAAACAAATTTATACAAAGCTTAATATCTATTTAAAACACACTTCTTATAAAATATACATTTAATAAATTTTTAGTTAACATTAAAATATTGTTCTAAATTTTATAATTCTTATGATGTATGTTCATTAAATAATGTCTAATTGTTTAACTAAACCAACATAATTACTGTAGTGTAAGCAATCAATAAGATATTAAAATTAAAATATACTTCCTATATTATATTTGCCAAAAAAATAAAAAGGAAAAATAAAACTAAATAATTATAATAAAATATAAAATTTGTTATAGTAGAATTAAATTAGTTTTAAAATAATGATAATAACAAGGAAAAAAATATCTATGCAATGCAATAAAGGATAAAGTAAATTATATTAAATTCCAATCTCTTTAGAAATTCATTTAAAATTTCCTTAAATTCATTTTATTATCTTCTCATCTGTAATGCCATTTTTGTGTAAAAATTAAATCTTAAAAATTACTATGGAAAAATTATTTGCAGTACTTACGCTTAATTTTAACTCCTTTTCATGTGGGCGTGTAGGAAATTTTGTGTATCTTGTTCTATCCCACTTCTGAACTATAAGAGTTGGCCAAAGAAAACAAACACTATAATATCTTCTGGTACAACTTTTATTCGATTGCCAGTACACTTTTATCCACTAGTACTTCACTCTTCGATGCTCAGTCGGCAATTGCCACAAAATTGACAGGCAATCGTCTTTTATAGCAGCCGCCATCTCTATTCTTACGTTGCACCGGAAGTGTAGAGATGGCGGCACCGGAAATTATATAAAAAATATTTAAATTACAAAATTAGAATCCAAATAAATTTATTACTATTACAAACTATCATCGAATGTTTTACTTTATCTGTTAAATTACTCTTATTTACACCAATAAATCATAATAACAATCACTAACCGGAAGTTCAGTAATACAAAATGTAATAATTATAAATCTTTGCGAAAATAATTATAAATCAATTCATAATCTTACACAGTATCAATAATTACAATTATAACTACTTTAAAATCTATTTATAATTTTATTAAACCTTGGCTGCCAGAGACATTTCCACCAAATGTTATACGGATCCGGAAACGTATCTAACACATAGTAGAATATTTAGTACCATAGACCACATACATATGCTGCGCCAGATTATGGAGAAAACCGAGGAGTACAATCAATCACTAGCTTGGCGTTCGTTTACGATGGCCTGGTCCGCCACAGCCTCTTCAGAGATGCCGCATCGACTACCGTTACATCAAAGTGTTGATACAACAAAGCCACTATGTCAGTCCGACTTCCGAGTATACGAGCATAGCACAAAGGCGAGTCCATTGCACCGAGCGGTGGTGTGAGACAAGGAGACGTCATCACTCTGAAACTGTTTTCGGTTGCGTTGGAGGATGCCTTTAAGCTCCTTGACTGGCGAGGACTTGACATCAATATAAATAGCGACTCACCTTCAATTTGCCGATGACATCGTGAGATGAGACAAACTCTGGAAGACCTTAACACCATGTTTATGACCTTTGTAGGGTTTCGCTACTTCTATGCTCAAAGTTACAGTCCGGTTAGGTAGGTTTTCTTAATTTAATCGTAACTAAAAAAAACTCGAAAATAACCCAAAAACCAGTTCTTAATTTTTTGAGAACCGGTTCTTCATATAGCTCCAAAACAGGATTTTTCGGTTTCGGGTAAAACTGGTTTCGATTCCCTAATTAGTATGGATCTCAGTAAATAATAAGTTTGATTAAATACTTTAATAAGTGTAATTAAACTTAAAGTATTTACTGTTAAGGATAAATATTGATGAGGAAAGAAAAGGAAGGAAGAAGAATGCTATTTAATAAATAAATAAAGGATAAAAAAAAATATTATTTTTCAATTTTGCGTAAAAAAAGAAGTAAATATAATACATATTATATATATATATATATATATATATATATATATATATATATATATATATATATATATATATATATATATATATATATATATATATATATATATATATATATATATATATATATATACATATATTGAACATAACCTAAAAATAGTAAGTTGACGATGGTTAGATTTTATTTTGTTTAAGTATATTATATCACATTAAAGTAGTAAAAAACACAACAGTAACAAATCATTGCTCGTTTACTATTTTAATACAATCCAAAAAATATGACATGAGGTGTACAGTTAAGACTTAGGTTGGAATTTTTTTATCATTTGCAATCGGTAATTAAAATACAATATAGATTTTATCTTTACAGTTCAGTCTATTTATTATTCGACCCTATTTTAATATTAATATTTTCTTTTCAGGGTCAGGTTGTTTATCGTTTTCCTAATCGACTTTGAGAAAGAAAATTTTTAACTATTCCAAGTGCAGAGTAGGTATGTGATCGATATTTTAAAGAAAATGACAGGTGCACATGGAATAGGCCATTGGTTCCGAACCTGGGGGTAATTACATATAAAAACAAAAAAATAAAACAGCTATTCTATAGGGGTAACACGGATGGTACCTTAAGAAAGAACAGAAAAAAAAAAATGTTTCAAATAAAATAACAGTAGGTACGCATCATGACGCCCTCTCGCGTTCATACAATCGCGGTGAGAATTATGAACTCTGTACATTTTGGCGAAAAGCAGCTTCAGAATGGGTTGTCATTGCTGAAAGAGTACTGAAAATGTTGGTACCGTTTTGTGCCACTTATAGATGTGAGAGCGGCTTCTCGACTCTAGTAATATTGTAATCAAAGGCCAGAAACCGTCTGTCTGAATGTGAAACATGACATGAAATACGCGTTGAGTGTACCTAAACCTAATATTAAAAAACTTGCGAATTTAAAACAATCTCAACCTTCACACTAAAATCTAAACGTTAGTAACAAACTATTATAAATGTGCTTTTTTTTTAAATAAAGATATATGTAGGTACTTGCTTTAAATAATTTTTGGGGTTGGGGGTTAACTGGGGACAAAATCTAACAGGTCATATAGGGGTAACAGTTCTAAAAAGGTTAGGAACCACGGGAATAGGCGTATTAATAGGCTTGTAATTCCAAAATTGCACTTTCCTGGTCAGATTGGTAAGGCTATGTAATTTATCTAGGAGTCCAGGGACTGCAGCTAAATATCATTACATCCTGGGATGTATGGCTTTACATAATAATTTAAAGTATCATACACACACAAAAGATAATGTAATGCATCTTTGCCTTCATATTGTCTTACTACAACAATAATAATCTGTGGATGCTTCCACGCCACGTTAATCTGGTCCTGTACCAAATAACCGAAGAACTTGTATCACAGGTACCCAGACAACGGAAATATATTTAATGCTTCTTATACAATACACATATTTAAGATTTTTATTATACTATACATATATTTAATAATAATACACATCCAATACCCAGGAACACAAAAAACTTTTTGTCCCTTCAGCGAGATTCAAACCCGCGACCTCCAGCTAAAGAATTGACGCTATAACCACTGAGCCACTGAGGTCGTCAACTGAATGTATTCTGTTTATCGCAGACGAGATGTATTGTAGTGAATATTATAATAATGCTGATACAAATAGTAGAAATATAAATTTATAATAATATAAGTAATATATAAATAATTTTATATATAAATAATTTAAGATACACAATATATTTTTCATAGTTATTGTAAGTGACATATTAGTATTGAGTGGATAATAACTACAAAGATTATATATTTTAAAACCAAATATTTTTCTATCAGGTACTTGGGGTAGGCTTGTACATGATGTATCTATTACCATATAGCGGAGAAGTTTATTATGCTTCTGGTAAGTATCTTTACTACTAGGAACCCTTATAATTTTACTCTGCCGATAAAACTATACATTGTATATGTATAGATTTGAATTTTTGGATTCATAACATAATAATTTTATTTTAGTGGTGGTTTGTAAAGTTGCCAAGTTTGTAAAGTAATGTTTTGCCATTCTACCCCATTATGTGGGGTATTGTCGAATAGGCTTAGATATAAATTAAAGACGAGGTTTATTAGATGTGACGATTTTTATTAAAGACTCATTTTTTATCCCAGTAGCATAAGAGGTACTAGTTTGTAACATTCATGATTATATATCATGCTTAAAACTCTTGAGGAGGAGGCTAAATTAGGCCATAACATTTGAAGAATTTTAAAAGCATATTCTATGTTCACAGTTATGAAACAATATTTATGAGAGTCCATATGTGCTTTAAATTTCTATCTACATATGTACAATCCAGAATGAAATTATTCTCTAGTGATTAGATTTTTTTAATAATTCATTTTTTCAGACTGTATTGGAGAAACACCTCTATTTTACATTCACCTAGACCAGTGTGTATTGTATAATCTTTTGATGGGACTGAGGAATTGCTTCGACATGCACTTAGGCTGGGGCAATATGATCCGGAATATGGAAGACCAGTACAATTTAGGGTTTTGGAAATAGAACTCTGGACCAATACAACAAGAGTTAAAAGGTAGTCTAATTGTAATTTCCATACAAGCTCCGTATCGACTAAAGGTTTTGATTACTGAGATACCGCAATAATATATAAAATTTCCATGTCACAATGTTAGTTACCGTACTCCTTCGAAACGGCTTTACTGATTTTTACCAAATTTTATATGCATATTCAGTAGGTCTGAGAATCGGCTACTGGGTATTTTATATATTGATAAGTGCATTTGTTGAATGAAAAATAGTAAATTATTACAACTCGAGACTGACGGCGACCATATTGTTTGTGTGACGGGATAGCGATCGACGTTGCCATGGTGACATACTTATTTAGTCACTTCAATAAAATAATATGGGCGAAATACTTAATATGGCAAAGCAACGTTTGCCGGGACAGCTAGTATACTTATATATGTATAGATGGTGCATTTGAGATTATATTTTGTTCCAGGTAGTCATATTTTTCCTATCAATCCTTGTGACGTTACAACAAGTGTTGAGCTCGGGATACATCGACTCGGTGATCACGACCATGGAAAAGCGTTTCAAGATTCCCTCCAGCCTGTCGGGGCTCATAGCCAGCAGCTACGAGTTAGGCAACATCATCTTCGTCGTTTACCTCGGCAGTCGGAGGCATATTCCAGTATGGATCGCAGTTGGTAAGAAAAAAGGAATGCTTTTAAAACAAATATTCCTTTTATTGATTCTTACAATAATTTTTAGGGTTCCGTACCCAAATGTTAAAAACGGAACCCTATTACCGCTACTTTGCTGTCTGTCCGTCTGTCACCAGGCTGTATCTCCTTAACCGCGATAGCTAGACAGGTGTATTTCTGTTGCCGCTGTAGCAACAAATCTTTACATATAATAAAATCGTAACTGGTCACCGTCTGATGAAGATGAAGATATTATATAAGAAAAGCTTTATGAACGACATAGAACCCAAAACAATGATTTTTAGAATTATTGTCTCTCTGTTTATCTGTTTGTCTGTATGTTTGTATGCGCTAATCTCAGAATCTACTATACAGATTTTGATGTAATTTGGTATGATAGTAGTTTAGACTCTGGATTAACACATAGGCTACTTTTATTGCGGAAAAATGTACGGTTTTCGAGATATTTGTTTTTGCGCGTAAGATGTCAACGGCTTAACCGATTTGAATGCGGTTTTCACTATATATATATATATATATATATATATATATACACTTTTGTAATTTTGACTTAAAAATATAGTCCAGACATATACTACGTAAAAGAAAGGTTTTCTACCAAGGTATCCCCTGGATCCAAAAGTACTGAACAGAACTCCTGACTTCGTATAGATACATGTTTAGGGATTTCGGCGTTGTTTAAAGAACTTCAAGCATATGCCACTATGTCAATTAGAGTAATCATCATCATCATCTCATTATGATGATATAAAAGGTACAAGGTGAACATAAGTTCTATATTAAATATTTTTGGCTGGTACCGACTTCAAAATAATGAAGATTGAGTAGAGAAATAGTTAAAATTTTAGAAAAACTTAAAAGGGGAACTAGAAAATAAGTTATTTTTTTGTCCATTTTTACGTTTTTGTAATTTTTTGTTTAAGAAAAAAAATTATTGGCTTTTCAAAAAGTACATTATATCTGTGGCAACCCTTAAGTATTGCATCGTAGATTATAAGTATATACATAAGGTATTGTATTTCAGTTTGCCGTTAGCTAGTAAGTCAGTCGGGTCCCGGACACCAAAACTGTAACGCGTATTAAGTCACCAATCAATAATAATCCATAAACGGTGTCTCATTCATATTGGTGACCCCGACGTGATCGCGAGTGTGAGCAGTAAATTCGTGTGTGAACAATTTGGACTACTTTTTCGGACTAACATTCAAAATTTCAATATCGGAGTGCACACTGTAAATTCGCGTGTGAATAATTTGGACTAATTTTTTGGACTAGCTTTAAAAATGTCCATACCGACGCTGGCCGGTCTGATGCCTACAGCGGCTAGTGCTCCAGAACTTTCTAACACAGATCCAGTGCAAAATTCCGTGTACGTGTTGTCTCAAACATCGGCATCCATCAGTTCGGACCCGACTCAGCCGACTGACTCAGGAGCGGTTTTTCAAGATATGGCCGCTATCAGTATTAATTCAAGACTTCCCGAATTTTGGCCCCATATGCCAAGGTTATGGTTTACCCAGATCGAACATACTTTGATACCACAAAAAGCGAGTAACGATATGAAGTTTCATATAGTGGTCTCTAAACTAACGCCGGATGCTTTGCAGCAAGTCAGCGATATCCTATATAATGACTCCCTGAAAAATAGATACGAGCTTGTGAAAGATAGACTACTGAAGGTGTACGAAGATTCGATTAATGCGCAGTTTAAGAAATTAGTTAGCGAGCTTGAGCTCGGGTCACAGAAACCTTCGCAATTATTAAGACGAATGAGAGACGCAGGCCGAAATATGCAAATTTCCGAAAAATACTCAGGAATTTGTGGTTAAGTAGACTACCTACCACGGTCAGAGCGAGTTTAGCGGTGACACAGGAAACGAATTTGGACAAATTGACTGAAATCGCAGATAGCATTATGGAAAACATCAGTGTCAACGAAGTTGCTGCTATGAACGCTCCGAGTACATCTTCATGGATCTTCATAATATGGAACAAAGAGGACGTAGAAACTTCCGTGGTCGCGGTAGAGGAAATTATTTTCGACGATACAATCGGTCAAAATCGAGGTCATCAGCGAGGATTACCCCCGAGGATCCCAGGTGGTTATGTCGCTACCATTATAAGTTTAGAAACGCAGCGCGCTACTGCGAAAAACCCTGTAATTGGGGTACTCAGCAGCAGGAAAACTAAATATGGTACGCTCGGAGGCGGACGAGTACGTACCCGCGACCAACAACCGCCTATGTACGAGTATCACAGACACCCAGAACAATCTTCGATTTTTGGTAGAGACGGGAGCCAACATCTCAGTAATTCCTGCTTCAATTAAGGACAAAAAGTGCGGTGAGTCAATTAAATATCGTTTATTTGCAGCAAATGGCATCGAAATCCGTACATATGGTGTAAAATCACTAGTTTTAAATTTAGGCTTAAAACGTGCTTTCCGATGGACTTTTGTAGTAGCAGATGTGTCTCAGCCTATTCTAGGAGCAGACTTTCTAGTTAACTATAAGTTACTTGTTGATTTAAGTACCAAAAAGATTATTGATGAAGTAACAAAGTTGAATGTACTTGCCATTTCGGTTTGTTCGACTCACGATACAATCAACACAATAAATAGTAACCATCCATTTTATGATATTTTGAAAGAATTTCCGGACGTTTTAAAACCGGTATCTTTTAAACAAGTACCAAATCATTCAGTATGTCACTTTATTGAGACGTCGGGACCGCCGGTGCATACAAAAGCCCGACGGTTGCCGCTCGATCGTTATAAAAAAATTAAGGAGGAATTTTCTCTAATGCAAGAATTAGGTATTTGTCGCCCTTCTAAAAGTCCCTGGGCCAGCCCGTTACACGTTGTTTTAAAGAAAAATGGTCAACTACGCCCGTGTGGCGATTACAGACAGTTAAATTCCGTAACTTTACCCGATAGATATCCCATTCCACGCTTGCATGATTTTACATATATTTTAGCAAATAAAAATGTATTTTCACGTCTAGATATAAACAGAGCCTACCACGTCATTCCGGTACACGAACCAGATATTGAGAAAACTGCAATAATTACGCCCTTTGGCCTTTTTGAATTTCAGCGCATGCCTTTTGGTCTGCGAAACGCTGCACAAACGTTTCAGCGTTTCATAGATCAAAGTGTTTTATCAGAGTTAAATACTCCAAAGTTCATAAATAAATTAGGATCAAATTACTTCTTTGCTTATCTCGATGACATTATAATCGCGAGCGAAAATTTAGAGATTCACAAAAAACAATTACATGCAATTCTAAAAAAATTCGACGAGTTTGGAATAACAATAAATATTTCTAAATCCGTGTTCGGTCAGAAAAAAATAGAATTCTTAGGTCACGAAGTTTCACCTAAAGGAGTATGTCCATTGCAGGAAAAAGTCGAGGCTATTATGAATTACCCAAAACCGGAAACCATAGCAGACCTACGTCGTTTTCTAGGAATGATAAATTTCTACAGGTCACATATTCCAAAAGCCGCGGAAATTCACTCAGAATTAAATAAATATTTACATAATGCGAAACGGAATGATAAGACAAAAATTAACTGGACGGAAAAAGCAGAACGCGATTTCGAACAGTTTAAAAGTAGCTTAAGAAATGCAGTGACGTTATCGCACCCGCAACCCCATACGCCGATAGCGCTCATGACCGACGCTTCAGGTTCGTGTGTGGGAGCCGTATTGCAACAAAAATTAGGTCAACATTGGGAACCTTTAGGTTATTATTCTAAAAAAATGTCAGACGCGCAACAAAATTATTCAACATATGACAGAGAATTACTAGCTATTTATTTATCGATTCAATATTTCCGAAAAATGATAGAGGGACGCCCATTAACTATCTTTACCGATCATAAACCCTTAACGTATGCATTTAATAAGAATAGTAGTGATAAAGAGATTCCGCGTCGCACAAGGCACCTATCATACATTAGCGAGTTTAGTACAGACATACGTCACATATCGGGCACAAACAACGTAGTAGCAGACGCTTTATCGCGAGTACAGACTATAGATTGCCCTACAACTATCAATTACGAGGAACTGGCTAAGGATCAGAATAAAGATGGCCAATTGCAATTACTATTACAACAGACAAAAGAGGCTTCGCAATTTAGGAAAATATATTTACCGAACTGCGAACAATCATTAATTTGTCATGTTTCCGATAAAAATAGTAGACTTTATTTACCAAATAATTATCGTCAAATCATTTTTCAATCACTGTTAACCCTTACTACAGGTTTATCAACCTATCAAGGGTAACAGAACTTCACCCACAGTGACTAGATTGTATGTAAAATTGTGCCTAGCTATAAGTTAATTTGTACCAATTACAATCTGTTTTTTGGACCAATAAATTATTATTATTATTATTATTAATCACTACATAATATCAGTCATCCCGGCATCAGAACTACAAATAAAATTATAACCGAAAAATATTATTGGCCGTCAATGAATAAAGATATTTCAGTGTGGACAAAAGCTTGCATTCCTTGTCAAAAATCAAAAATAAATCGTCACACTATGTCAGAGTTAGGTCAATTTTCACCAAGCGATAGATTCCAGCACGTGCATCTCGATCTCGTCGGACCCTTACCTACGACGCCCGAAGGATATAAATATTTGTTAACTATGATAGATAGGGCCACCGGGTGGCCAGAGGCAATACCTTTACAAGACATTACTGCAGAAACGGTTGCCCAAAATTTTTATAATAATTGGATCGTACGATTTGGTTGTCCTTGTCGAGTAACAACCGATCAAGGACGACAGTTCGAAAGTTCTTTGTTTATACATCTTACAAAATTACTAGGTATACAAAAATTACGTACTAATGCATACCACCCGCAAAGCAACGGGATTATAGAAAGATGGCACCGAACCCTAAAAACAGCATTAAAAGCTAGACTTAACAATAATTTGAACTGGTACAAAGAATTGCATACAGTAATGTTTGGACTTCGCGCGATGCCTCGTACGGATACAAACGTCAGCACGGCAGAGTTAACGTATGGTACAAAATTAAGATTACCTGGCGATTTCTATAATAGTAGTAATAAAGAAATGTATGATCCGGATACATTTGTGAATCATTTACATCGCACCATCAGTGAGCTTAAGCCTAGGCCGGTTTTACAAAAGAATTCGAGAGCAATATTCGTGCATAAAGATTTAAAAACATGCCAACACGTATTCGTTAGACAAGATATGATTAAACAATCAATCCAACATCCTTATGAAGGGCCATATAAGGTTATAAGGAGGGGAGACAAATCATTTATAATAGATATTTTTGGTAAACAGACGTCAGTGTCGATCGACAGGCTTAAACCCGCTTACTTATTAAATATAGACGAACAAACCGAAGGGCAAAATAACTCTTATAGTAATGTTTTTAAAGATAATGTTAGCGATGATAATGAAACTGGTCAACATAATGAATCCGCTACAAGCGAAAAGCTTATGACTCGCACCACACGCAGCGGACGAGTTACGAAATTACCTGTTAGATTTTTGTGAACTAATCAAAAGAATATTTATATATAGAATTATCAATTATAATTTGTTTTTATAACATATCTAAATGATCATAACAGTACCATCTTTACCTTCTATAATGGGTAAATCTGTAAGCAAACCCCAAGAAATAAAAGAAAAAAAAAAATTATCGCGCAGAACGGAGCGAACAGTGCTAGTACCAGTGATATTGAAGTATCTATAAAATTATATGGGTCCATTATGTTGGCTGTCCTCATATTATTTACACTCATGTTCCTGTACTCTTGTCTTAAGAAGTGTAAATAAAGTATTAAGTGCAAAGTGGATGCAAAATCAGGTAAAAACTGTACACTCGGAAGTTCCTGTGGTTGCCATACATCAGCCTCAGACTCAATCTCAACCGCAAGTAGTAATTAGCTCCTAGACAAGGATAATGTAATATTGCTAAAAATTATTTGTTACAATTATTTATGTAACCAGTTTCCTGTTGTGAATAAAATAAACTGTTGTAACATAATGTAAGTATAACATTACAGTTCTTAGAATAACACTGCGGTAGAGTCTACTATGTTATGAAAAGTATTATATTACATTTATTGTTTAGTTGTAATATGCCACTCTGCAAAAGTTGTTTATGAATTGTAACTTTAGAACTTAGAATCAAACATAACAAATGAATGAATGTACATTTTAAACAGTGATTTATTTTATGCGATAAATTTTGTATGTCAAAAAAAATTTTTTTGGTAAAAGGGGGAGTATCTGTGGCAACCCTTAAGTATTGTATCGTAGATTATAAGTACATACATAAGGTATTGTATTTCAGTTTGCCGTTAGCTAGTAAGTCAGTCGGGTCCCGGACACCAAAACTGTAACGCGTATTAAGTCACCAATAAATAATAATCCATAAAAGGTGTCTCATTCATAACCTAAGCTGGGAAATATTGTCCTTGCAATGATCAATCGTTTACGAAATACAGTCATAAAAGTGAGATTGCTGGTAACATAAAAAACGGTCTATATTTTATAAAAAAAATACTAACATAACTACTGGGTTTATGTATTTATATTATGATTGTTATAAGAATGAATATAAATGGATAAAATTTGGTATAGTCATAAAAATGTGATAGCTAAATTGGCTATGGCCACTGCCCTTAAAATGTATAAACATAATTCCGCGCTATATATGAAGATGAGCTATATATTCATAATAATAGCTCCCCCACCGATTTCGGTGACGGTGGCCTGTTTCATTGAAACCAGGCCAGCTACGCAGGAGTTATGTTATAGTGCCCAAGTGTGTGCGCAGTACACAAGAGCACTCTCTCCTCCTTTTACTCTCATAACCCAGTGGGACGGATAACCGACACGACTGGCGAGAGATTAGGCGCAGGTCCGACTTTTTACATGCCCATCCGACGCATGGATCATCTTTCTTGTCAGACAATCAGGTGATCAGCCTGAATTGTCCTAACCAAACTTGGAAACAACATTTTTTTTTTTAGTTCCAATGCGGGAATCGAACCCACGACCTCCGAGTCGAGAGCCAAGCTCTAACCACTAGACCACGGAGGCTGTGTATATATTCATATAGTCAATTCAATAAGTTTCATTTCAGTTTCATCAACTGTTCATTTCGTCACAATCCTAAAAATAAAATCGTATTAACCTCTTACGCCATAACACATTTCTAAATTTTGCTATAAACTTTTGTTCCGGCGTTTACGAACAAACATCACTGAGCCACTTCCTTTTGCTTTTTATTGTTTAATAACTTAACCTGTTTAACACTAGATACCTAATAAATACCAATATTTTTATTGACACTTCTTTAAATTTATTTATTCACACTTGGTAGGTACAGAAAAATAAATCGAATTCTTCAAATTCAAAAGCTGTTTTGTCAATACTATAGTGAAAAGCAAAAATTTACAGAGTAATTATAAAGTATTCTTTTACATTATTGTGCTATTTTGTGTTGTTGTGCTTAACATACAAAAATATTTTATCACATTTTAATGAATTTATTACTTTTTAATATTGTATAAATGTTCTACTGCAAAAATTCTGTCAAAATTGAGTTTTTAAAATTATAAAATTTACATACTCTTTCTAACATATTGTGTTAACAAAATTTGTGCATTTGGACTTATCTGACTGTCTTGACTGACAGCGCAAGAAACTTATCTGACTTTTAACTTTGGTGTAATTTAACTTTCTGATTATAATCAGAGAATAATAAATAAATAATCAGAGAATAAAAAATAATTAATAATTATTATTTTCAGCATCGAGCGGATAATTGTGGCCGCTTCATATAGATTCATCGTGGTGCAACCTTTCTTCGTGGAATCGAAAGTCTACACCTGCTGTGCTAGTCCTAACGGTATTGTTTAATTATTTATTATTGCAATTTATATTTAATATTAGTAATTATTAGTTCTAATTGGCCTTTTAAAGTTACCTAGTAAAGATTAGCTGTTGCCTGCAATTCGTTTGGGTAAAACAATCGGAGCCCTAATTTTTGAAATGATTATCAAAATAAATAATATAAAATCTTTTAAATACATAGTCTTTTCCTAACGTTAAATTTCATTTCGGTCATTCGGCCTCCCCCAAGAATTGGTCCTTGGTCCAATAATAGAAAGCATTAATATACAGAGTTACAAGTTAAGTCGATGTTGATCCTTTAAAAGGTTGGATTTCCCATCATTTCCAATATTGTCTACAATGAAACTGTAGGGGACTGTATTAGGTATTCCACAGGGGTTTAACCGCCGGCTCAGATTAGACTCGAAGATAGCAAAGTTACACCGATTTAGGCAGAGCCGCGGCGATAATAAAACACCTATTTTGATTTCACTTTTTTTCGTTTTGCTTACCTGGCTCATGGCAATGCTGTATAGAGAGCCGCGCCCGTACGACTCTTTCGGGCCGATTTGCCGTCTAACTTTTGCCTCTTTATACGGCTATTTTCCATAATTTTCCCTATTTTCCATGAGCCAGGTGAAGTAAAGCGCGTTGTGTGAAATTCTTTATTGTTTTTCCCAATTACATAAGTCCTTATATACTAATAATCTTATTTCATATAGAAGATATTCATAACCTAATGTACACCATGTATGAAATGTTATGTATTTTTACCATTGTTTGCCTAATAACTACGTATCCATTTATTATATAATCAAAACCGTTACTCTTCACGTTAGGTATTATCTTTATCCACATAACTCAAAAGAAATTACTTTAAAATTCACTATAGTCTAAAATATATAAGCAAAATAACCTTAAGTTCATAAAACACCATTTAAACACGACTTGTTGCACATTGATACTATAGAAATCCATATATATATTGTCACTGAGTATTCACCGTTATAGTTTATGTACTGTTATAAATCACTTGTTTATCGTTCACATTTCAATTCACTGGTAAAGGGTGTCCAGCGGAAATTTTTCAACTTCAAACTGCAATTATCGAAATAATAGCAGGGTGAGGTGAGCGGGAGGGGGTACCATTGAAAGCGCGGTACTTGCGGATTTGTTAGAAGCTATGAGTCACTGGATAGGAGCGCACCGCTCGATCGCGGTTGAGCAATATCTAAAGAATGGTGAATCGTTGGTTCGCGCGCGTCGAACGTTTTGTACTCATTTTAATATTCGGCGTTTAAGTGATGGGCCAAGCACGTAACTTATTTGGTCGTGGGTACAAAGATTTAGGCAAGAAGGGACAATGCTCAACAGAACTCCTCTAGGACCATCAACATCAGCAGCAACGCCCGAACGTGTGTCTGAAGTTCGAAATGAAATCATTAGAAATCCACGCAAGTCGATTAGGAAAATTGCAGCCTCCACAGGAATCAAAAAGTCAACAGTGCATGTTATTTTGAAGAAGAAATTAGGACTCCATCCATACAAAATGCAAATTGTTCAGGGTCTCAATGAAAGCGACTATCCTTTGCGAGAAACCTTCGCAAGAACAATTCTCGAACGCTTTCGAACACCTACCACGTTGGGAAACATTTTGTTTAGTGACGACGCACATTTCCATATTGATGGATATGTAAATAAACAGAATATAAGATACTGGTGCCCGAACAACCCAAGAGAACGCCACCAGAAACGTTTACATTGCTTGAAAACCACAGTTTGGTGTCCATTTCGGCTAGCGGTGTAATTGGGCCCTATTTTTTTAACCAAGGAGAAACAGTCACTGCTCCGGTGTATTGCCGTATAATAGACGAATTTCTGGTACCGCAATTGCAGCTGTGTTCAGGTTACAACAATAGGACACAATTTCAGCAAGACGGTGCCACTCCGCATACAGCTAGGGTGTCGATGGAAAAGTGAAGAACAATTTTTCCAAATGAACTGATCAGCAAGTACGGAGACATCTCATGGCCGCCCAGGTCGCCCGACCTCACGCCCTGGGTTTTTTTTCTATGGAGTTACCTTAAATCGAAGGTTTATGAGAACAATCCCCGGACAATTCAAGCCCTGCAGGCCAATATTCGCCGTGAAATTCAAAGCATTACTCCAGAGCTTTGCCGTCGCGTGATTGCAAATGTAAGGGTCCGACTACAGGAGTGCGTACAAAAAAACGGTCATCATTTAGATGATATAGTGTTTAAGAAATAAAATCCGCTTTAATGTAGTACATTTAGTTTTAATAAAAATAAATAAAATCTATGTAGTTTTTTTTATGTGAAATTTCAAAGTTGAAAATTTTCCACTGGACACCCTTTATAATAACGTTACGAGGCCGCTGTCTTTAACATCCTCCCCCCGGCGCAGAGGCCTGGGTCTACGCAGCCTCCTCAGGTGACTCTGCGGGCTCGCCGATCCCGCCGTGGACTGCTCCAGTGACTGCGAGCTGCTCGAGCTCGCTGCAGGCTGGTTCGGTGACGACTGCGAGCCGTTAGCGCTCGCTGCAGACTGCTCCGGCGATCGTTCTGCGCCCGGCGCCGCCCCCGGCGTCGTCCGCTCCGCTCCCGGCTCCGTCTGCTCTGCCAGCGGTCGCATCCGGGATGCGGCGCCTCCTCCAGCACCGCCAGCTTTGACGTTGGCCTCCGAAACACGCCACTGCACGTGCGAACTGTTAGACAACACTCCACAGTTGCCTTTTTAAAAAAAGATTTATTATACAAACTGAAATAGAAAAACGAAATAGTAATTATAGAAACAACTGCCGCGGTCGGGAGATGGAAACGGAGTGTCCCATGGTCTCGGACTTAGGATATAGGATGACAGGAGAAATGCAGTATCAGCAGATGGAAAAGCTAGGGTGAGCATATTAGCATACAGGAGCGGGATATAACACCTCCCGGGGGTAGACTAAACTTCGGGGACTAAAGTATATGGAAAACGGAATTAAGGAAGTTAGACATTTACTCTAAGGTTAGGTGTAGGGACAGGTTTAGTGTTAATTTTGCCTTTAGCTAAGTCTTGAAGAGGAATAGAAGAAGGAGAAGGTGTATCTTGGGTTGGAGATGGATTTACCGAAAGAGTTTGGGAAAATCTTGGAAGGATGCGAAGACAGCAGTTGTGAGACACAACTTATTATTATTATGCATTTATAAATTTCTTGTAGTATTGTTTTATTATGCATGTATAAATGTTTATTTAAAATTCTTAATCTTAATAAAGTAAAAATTTATCTTTATTAAGATAAAACATTTATATAACCCGGTCACAATATCTGTGCACCTCGCTGGAATGTGGCGCCTCTCCCGCTTCCCCTGTCACCTCTCCGCGCACTCCCCGGTGCGACAGTACGGTTAGCATCTTCGTTGCCGCTACACGTCCCGATAATTTTGATATTTTCGCTTTATTGTTGTTTTGTTTTTTAATGTTTATTGTTAAGTTTAGACTGTTTACTGTTAAGTTTGGACTGGTTTGGTTGTTATTAAAATTGTTGTAGCTGTTAAACTGAAGTCATGGGAAAAACAATACACAGCGAATCAAGAAATTTAATCTTGAAAGTGCTCAAGTTTTTTGAATCGGAGAAAGCAAACAAACAGTACACCATACCTGTAGACCAAGTGGTGAAACGAACCTGTGCTGCAACTGGGATATCAAAGAGGACTCTAATGAAAATTAAAAATGAAGCCAAAGTACAACCACCTACTTCGCCGGGCGCTAGTCCGACTCCAAGTACTAGTAATAATTTAGAAACCCACCCAGAACCAAAATTATCGACACCGGGTAAGAAGCGTAAACAGTACAAAAAACGCATCGAAGTAGATGATTTTGAAATTTGCGCAATACGAAATATCATCAACAGTTTTTATGCTGTAAAAAAAGAAATCCCAACTTTGAAGAAAATTCTGGCAGCAGTTAAGAGAGACCTAAATTTTCAAGGTGGGAGAACATATCTAAGAAATATTTTAATTAACAAATTGGGCTACAAGTTCAAAAAGTGTAAAAATATCCGTTGTGTATTGACACAAAAGCCGGACATCGCCGCATGGAGGGCTCGCTACCTACGCCGTATGAAAGAGAATAATGACCTTGGCGCTGATAAAAAACCGGTTACCTACCTGGACGAGACGTGGATCCATTCCCACTATACGGTCAGTAAATGCTGGCAAAATAATACAGACAGCAGTGTGAAGAAAAATTTAAATCCGGGTCAACGTTGGATTCTTGTACACGCTGGAGGAGAAAATGGATTTATTGAAGGTGCAGAATTACTTTATAAATGTAAAAATAAAATCGGTGATTATCATAACGAGATGGACACAAACAATTTTTTAAAATGGCTCCGTGAAAAGCTTATACCAAATTTACCGCCGAACGGTATAGTTGTCATAGACAATGCACCCTACCATTCGACGCAGTCGGTGAAAGCGCCCACTAGTGCTACTCTTAAAGCAGACATGCAAAATTGGCTACGTGAACACAATATTCCATTTAATGACAAAATGACAAAGAGGGAATTGTATCCCATTATACTGAGAACAAAGCCGCCGAAAAAATATGTCGTCGACGATTTGATGCGAGAGCATGGCCAAGAAGTTGTACGTCTGCCACCTTACCATTGTGACCTAAACCCTATCTAATATATATGGAACTTGGTAAAGCAAAGGGTGGCAGATAAAAACATTGACCAATCGGAAAAGAACATAGAACAACTTACAAAAGATGCGATTAAGTCAATTACGCCAGCTGACTGGAAAAAAGAAGTGAATCACGTGGAGAGACTACAGCGAGAATACTGGGAAAAGGATCATCTAGCAGATGACAACATCACACAACTTTTGATATCACTTGGGGAAGACAGTTCGGCGAGTTCAGAAAGTGAGAGTGAGGAAGATACAATGTCAGGCATAGAGTCAATAATTTATAGTGACTGAGTTTAATAATAAATGTTTTTGTAATCAAAATTATTGTTTTTTAATAACAAACCCTTCATCAATAATAAATTGATTTGAAAAGGTTAGTAAATTTTTTTTACCTCCACATTTCTCGAAAAAACTTTTTTTCACACCGTACCCAGACCGCCGATATGACGTCACGAGGTCAGGTGCACAGATATTGTGACCGGGTTGTAAATGCATAATAAAACAATAACACAAGAAATTATTATTAAAGTAGTGGAATAATGAGTTTCATATTTTATAAAACTATGTTCATTTATAATTTTATCGGCTTCTTTTGATAAAGATTTTAATTTTAATTTATGTTCATTACTAATTATGTCCAAATCAAAACCTTGCAAATCTATATGAGCCTCATTATTTATTTCATTATTTAATCCATTAAAATTACAACAAGAGTCATTAATAATATTAATATTGGATAGTATCTTATTTATTTTAAATTCCATTAATTTGGACTTAGGAACTAATTTAGTATTCTTACAGTAAGCTAAACAATTACTGGGCACATAAAGTATTCCTGTGCCTATTACATTTAAATCCATATTTGTTTTGTTGCGACATTCTATTAATACTTTACTATATGTGGAATGTACATATATCCACCTATTGTTTGAAATGGATTTCCAAATATCAATTTTGCCATGAACACTATTTGTTTTACACTGCACTGGTAGAGCACTTATGATATTCACTAATAGTTCACTTTCACAACTCGGATGTTCACTGGTCGAAAATACTATTGTCACGTCGCAGATGTAAGTTTGTGAATTAATCGCCCTACATTCCTGTAGTGAGTCTAAGTTACAATATGACGTTTTATCATTGGACATTGCAATATATTTACTATTTGGTACAACATAAGTAAAATAATTAGATTTGGATGCATCATGTGGTGCGGGAAAAGCAATATTATGATATAAATTGTATTCTTTTGGAGATACAAGGGGAATTCTTAAAATATATAATACTTTATCATTAATACTATAGCTAAATATCTTAGAAATATTGATTAGGGTAAACATTTCACTTAATTCTAAATTTACAGGTAATTTTACATCAGCAGGTAAGTGACGGAAGTTATCGACAAGCTCTTTGTATAGATAGCTAGGCGGTAATATAGCTGGATGTAGTATGCTTTGACTACTAAACATTATAGCATTGACTATATCCTCTAATTGAAAAGATAAAGTAATAACATTTGCTTCTAGACTATTTAATACTGTTATCATATTAGTTTTAATTATTAAGTATTTAGAAATAGTAGAAATATTATTTATTTTATTAGAGAGGTTGTCGATAGCTATATTAAGGTTGCCTTCATTAACTTTAATTTTATTTAATGTTACATTTATATTTGATAAAGTTGTTGTTGTTATTAAAATATTATCTTTAATTAATGAAGCCAACGTTTTTTGATTTGATTGAATACCTTGAATTGCTTCATCAAACTAAATAGCATCGTTTTCGTCAAGAGTACCGAAAATTGTTTTGAAAGTGGATCCTACTCTACCAAACCATGCATACCTACGGAATCTGTGATCTAGATATGTAGTATGTGATAGTGTGATATAGAATTATATTCGTCCACTACATCGTTATATCTAACGGTAAGTGGCTGCAATACATTATTACATTCTAAACTATTGTCGGTTTCTATTTCTACTTTGTTACACAATAATCGCAATGTTCCAAGAATGGAATTTATATTAATTATATGTGGCCAATTATCTTGATTATCGTTTACGAATGATTTGAGATAGTCCTTGAGTGTCGAATGACTTCGCTCAAGTGCTCCCCGAGTCTGAGGATGGTAAGGTGTAGACCAGATTTGTTTTATTTTTAGAAAACTGCAAGTCTTTTTAAATAAATCGGCCGTAAAATTTGTGCCCTGTTTTTGGAATTCCAAATAGTGAAATAAAGTGAACTAGACATTCACTTGTCTCTTCAGATGTTGTTGTTCTAACAGGATATGCTACTGAATATTTTGTAAGGTCGTCTTGTAAGGTCATTATAAACCTGATTTTAGCGGTACCTGATTCCAGTAATGGACCTACAATATCAATTGATATTCGCTGAAATGGTGCAGTCGAAGTAGTAGTTATTTGCATTGGCGCTCTATTTATTTGTCTAAAAGCTTTATTTTCCTGACAAAGAGAACACGATTTAACGTAGTTTTCGACATCTGCGCGCATGCGTTTCCAATAATACTTTTCTTTGGTACATCCTGTTTGATCCTAAATGACCGGCAATTGGTAAATCGTGATTATCTTTTAGTATCTTTTTTATTTTGCTTAACGACGGATACATAATGCTATTATGATATATGTGTAATTGAATATTTGTGGAATCGAAAAGATATCCTAACATATTATATATTTTAACAAAAGATAATTTATCAAAGGGACTTTTAATGTCAGTTACAGCGATTTGATGTGATGTAGGATATGACATAATTATCTGATCACGTGTATACTTCAGAGCTTTGAATAAGTCTGGGTAAGTACATTCATCGAAATGATTCACTTTAAAATATAAAAATAGGTAAATTTTATCTTCAATAACTAAAGGGTTAAAAGTATACATTTCTCTTTCCATTTCCAGAAATTCTTCGACAATAGGATTTGAACAATTACTTAATAAATCTTGCACATATGGTACCGACTCGTCTAAGTCTATTGAAGTAGGTACAATTAATAATTTTTGCGATGACTTTAGAAGAGTTTCATTGTGTTCATTGATTATGGTATTATAAGATCTAGTAGGAGATTTTAGGAACTTAGAATAATTTTCGTCGGCTACAGGTAAGTTAGATATAGGAGATTCTGATTGCACTAAAGATCCTGGTTCGGGGTGAGTAGAGATATTTTCATCATTAGAATCACTGTGAGGAATAGGATTTTCAATAGGTAAATCGTTGGATATAGAAGATTTTGGTTGAGCTGAAGTTCCTGGTTCAAGGTAAGTATTATATTTTCATGATTAGGATTTTTAGTGTCTACTACTGACTGAATCACTTTTTTTTCAACAACGGGATGTTCGTGATCAGTCATAGGTAAGTAATCAAGTATGTCATGTTGGAATTCTGGGAAATCAATATTAAAATCAATTGGAGACATAGATAAGTCAGGTGCGTTATTAGCGTTAGCAGGTGATGTTGGATTCGATTGGTAAGTTCTGTATTCTCAGGATATATTGGATTAACTGGGTACCTTGAGAGTGCGTCAGCCGCTGAATTAAGTTTGCCTTTTCTGTAAATAATTTCATATTCAAATTCTTCTAATTTTAACCTCCATCTTTGCAGTTTACTACTAGGATCTTTGTGATTAAATAACCATTTTAATGGTCTATGGTCTGTGACTATTTGAAATTTACGCCCGTAAAGGTAAGGTCTAAATGATTTGCAGCCAAAAAGTATGGCGAGCAGTTCTTTTTCGGTAGTGCTGTAATTACATTCACTTTTGTTCAAGGTGCGAGATGCAAAAGCTACTGGTTGATCTTTACCAATTTGTCCTTGTGACAGGACAGCACCTACCGCATAATTTGACGCATCACAAGTAAGTATAAAAGGTTGTGTGAAATCAGGATAAGCTAGAAGAGAAGCGGTTGTTAGTTTGGACTTTAATGTCTCAAAGGCTAGTTGTTGTTGGTTCTCCCAGTTAAATGGAGCATTCTTTTTTAGTAAATTAGTAAGAGGCTTGGAAATAGTAGAGAATTCAGGGATGAATCGGCAATAATAGAAAACTAACCCTAAGAATGATTTTATGTCTTTAGGGCACTTCGGAATAGGAAAATTTGTAATAGGTTTGACTTTGTCAGGATTTGGTTTAACGCCCTTTTCAGTTATTACATGTCCTAAGTAGCCTACCTCTCGTCTCAAGAATTCACATTTGTCTGGTTGAAGTTTTAGGTTAAATTTGCGCAGTCTTTGAAAAATAGAAGTCAAATTCAAAATATGTGAGTCTAGGTCATAAGAATAGGTTACTATGTCAACAAGAAATACATAACAACGGATACCCTGAAGTCCGGATAAGGCTGTGTTCATAAGCCTCTGGAAAGTGGCTGGGGCGTTTTTAAGCCCGAAAGGCATTCTAAGAAACTGGTAGTGTCCTTCTGTGACGTTGAAAGAAGTTTTTGACTTATCAGACTCATTTAAGGGAATTTGGTGGAACCCGGATGCTAAATCTAGCGTAGAAAAATACTTCCTATTACCAAGTTGGTCAAGTATTTCTGTAATTTTCGGAAGTGGGTAGATATCTCCTATTGTTACGTCGTTGACTTTCCGATAGTCGATCACGAATCTCCATTTCTGTTCGTTGGATGGGTCTAATTTTTTTGGTACTACCGTGGCGGTGAGTGGAGGTGGCGAATCAGAAGGTTCAATAATATTTTGTTTCAGCATTTTGTCTATTTGCCTGCGAACTTCGGCTTTGTGGATTTCAGGGAATCGGTAAGATTTAGTGTGTATTGGTATATCGGAAGTCGTTTTAATTTCGTGTTTCAGAGCATTAGTGTAGGTATGTCAAGTTTTCGTCAGGTAAATGGAAG
Organism: Phengaris arion; assembly: GCA_963565745.1. Taxonomy (NCBI): domain Eukaryota; kingdom Metazoa; phylum Arthropoda; class Insecta; order Lepidoptera; family Lycaenidae; genus Phengaris; species Phengaris arion. The sequence goes on from OY751431.1 coordinate 18,074,500, forward strand.
ATGTCAGAAAAATTAGAACAAAGGTTGAAGAGAGCTGATTTTTCTTCGTCATTAAGGTGTGATACTCTAAGTTGATCTAGTACTAGTCTGGTTCGTCTTAGGCTATCTGTAAGTTGTGTTCTTTCTATCTTATTAACCAGAACAGAGGGGGTATCGTCGAAGTCTTTCGAATCAATTGCTGTCAATTTTAAATTTAGGTTCGACTGGATTGTAGCTGTTTCTTCGGATGTGTTAACAATTGTTATGTTAATACGATTATTTGATTTGACTTTTACTAAGCAATTCGCTATTAACAAGCTGTTCGAAATATATTGATCTAAAACTAATCCTTCTTTGATTTCAGGATTTACGACTGAACATTCGACTACACTTTCGCTCCTAGTTGGAATAATATAGGTAGGCTCACGGAAATATAATGGAAGAGATGTTTTAGAAAATAATAACAAATTTTTATCATAATCAATTTTGCAATTATGAGAATTTAGCATTTCAGATCCTATTATGCCGTCATAGGGTAAATGATTTTTTTCAATTACATGAAATTGGTAGGTAATCTAAAAATTAAGTTACCTAAATCCACTATGGATTTAGGTAACTTAATTTTTAGATTAAAATGACCCAAGGTTTGTATAGAGTCGACTGAGGAATCAATTCCTTTTAAATTAATGAATTCGTGTTTGAGTTTCAGATAATTGCTTAGACAAGATTTTTTTATTAAGCTTGCAGAGGATCCTGAAGTGGAAAGTGAAGTGGAAGAAGTGGAAAATCGGAAACAGGGGAATCAACGAGGACATATGGTAAGAATGTCTTAGTAGGATCATTAACTATTTCAAAAACATTTGATTTGGAATCAGTGGATTTAGAATTTGTAGGTGTGATACAGTGGATTTGGAAACAGTGGATTTAGAATTGATAGGTAATGATACAGTTGATTTAGAATAAGTGGATTTAGAATTGGTAGGTAATGATACAGTGGATTTAGAATTTGTAGGTAATGATACAGTGGATTTGGAAACAGTGGATTTTGAAGATGGTAAATTGTTGCCAGCGTCATCGTGCTGATTTGACATATAAAAATTAAACAACTTGCCCTTGTTGCGAGGTTGTATAAAATTATTAGAATTAGGAATTGCACCACATGTGCGTTGATTTGGGATAGTGCCGGTTTTGGTAGTAATTTGTCCCGCACGACACTGGGACGAGACTATATTTAGTTTTTTGGTGTATTGTTGACAGTATCGTAACCCTCTTCGGTATTGTTTTGTTCATTAAAATTCCTGTCGACATTGTAGGAAGCAAAGTTTACCTTTTGATAAGGTATATTAAAATTTTGAGCGCGATTATTATTGTACTCACGTTTTCTACACTCCTCTATTGTATGACTCACGTTTTTGCAGTATTGGCAAATCGGGGGTGCATTTGCATTAGTAGGATTTGAAACGATTGTTATTATTATTAACACGATTATAATAATTTGAAAAACGATTATTATAATTGCAATGCGAATATTGATTTTGATAGCGACGATTGGTGTTAAAACTAGGCTTCGGGGTTTGTGATCTAAGTTGGGGATTTTGTTTACTAATTTATTATTTTGTTATAAGAATTGTTGAATTTTCTCTTCCGAAATTGCGATGTTTGTTGCTTCGTTTAGAGTTTTGGGGGACTTGCATCTCACTGCATTAGATATACGGGGCAATAGGCCCATTTGTAAATGATGAAGGGCTAACTCTTCCTTTGCCGCAGTGCGGCCTAACATTTCCATTTCTCTGCTTTTACGGCCATGTGAAATGGCAATTTCTGTTAATAATTGTGCTAAGCATGATTCAACCCTAAGAGCGTATTGGCTTACAGGTTCTGTAGGATTTTGTTTGCAATTCTGTAAATCTGTGAGTAAATGAGCATAGTGTTTCCTTTTACTAAATTGATTTTTCATAAATTCTTTTAACTGTTGCCAATTTAAAAATTCGTTAATTGAACAAGCCGTTTCGGCTTTTCCTTGAAGTTGACACAATATAAATTTCAGTAAAATATCTTTCTGTGACTCGGATGCTAAATCAAATGCATTATAGCAATTAACTAAAAATGAATTAAGTGTATCTCGGCTACCATCATATGGCTTAATAAATTTTAATAATATGTTCAAATCTAATTCTGGTTTACTTGGAGGGTCTGCTTTGGCCTTCCTTTTAGATCTGGTAGAAGGAACTGAAGGTTGTAATGATTGAGGAAGTTGAGATTCCTCCTCTTCCTCTTCCACATCGGAGACTACATTAGCTTCTACGCTTTCGAATTTAACTGGGCTTGGATTTCTATCTGTAGATGCCATTTTTTTTTTGAAAATTAAGTAAAATAACAATTGTGTGAATTTATAAAAGTATTTTAAAGTTCAGTTATATTTTAACAATTAAAATGCAATGAGATAATACAAAGAACTCACAGAAATGCAGCGATAAGAAGCGTCTGGTGCATTTCTCGGAGCGTAACTCGATCTCAAGCTCGATGATAAGGTGCTGCACGTAGACTGGATGCACGATGATGTTGATTAGTTATTATTAGATTTTATTAACCGGATATTTTAATTTGCAATTTATTTATTATTCGCGGTTATTTGGATTTCGCGGACACTTTTGATTGAGTCTTTTCAGAAACACGAACTTGTGGTATTTTACTTTTATCTTGGAATATAGTTCTGGAACACAGTTTATTTCTCTCGAACTTTTCACAGTTTATTTCTCACAATACTTATATACTGAGACGTACCGTGGATGCGTTTTTTAAACATCCCTTGCCGCTGCCACCAATGTTAGACAACACTCCACAGTTGCCTTTTTAAAAAAAGATTTTTTTAAACAAACTGAAATAGTAATGAAATAGAAAAACGAAATAGTAATTATAGAAACAACTGCCGCGGTCGGGAGATGGAAACGGAGTGTCCCATGGTCTCGGACTTAGGATATAGGATGACAGGAGAAATGCAGTATCAGCAGATGGAAAAGCTGGGGTGAGCATATTAGCATACAGGAGCGGGATATAACAGGACGTCCGCACAACGCACTTGTCCGTCCGGGCCGGGGTAGACCCGGTACACGACCCCCCACGGCCACGTATTACGCGGCAGCTTCGGGTCGATGACGACGACCAGGTCCCTCGGTACAAGGGCTCGGCTGCTCTGCGGGGCCCGTAGCGTGGCGAGAGCGTGGGAAGGTATTCTTTCACCCAGCGCCTCCAGAATTCGTCGGCAAGGGCTTGCGCGACTTTCCATATCTTCTTGTCCGCCGGCACACACGGTCCGACGTACGGCAGTCCGGTGCACGACCCGAGGAGGAAATGATTCGGTGTGATCGCCTCCGGGTCGTTGGGGTCCACTGATACGTGAACGAGCGGTCGAGCGTTCACTGAGTACTCCGCCTCGGCCATCAGTGTCTGAGTACCTCTTCCTTGGGCGACTTCTCGTTCAGCGTAGCTAGCAAGGCGGTTTTCACCGACCTCACCATCCTTTCCCAGGCACCTCCTTGACTCGGCGCCTCGGGCGGTGTGAACTTCCACTGCATTCGATGAGTGAGGCCCAGCTGAGCCAAAGCCAGCGCCCACTCGGCGTACGCCTGCCGCAGCACGACGTCCGCGCCTCTGAAGTTCGTACCATTGTCGCTGTACATGACTGACGGCCATCCTCGTCGAGCAGCCATTCTTCTTATAGCTATCAGTACGGAGTCCGTCGACAGCGAGTTCATAGGCCTGCGCAGGAAGTCCGGCCCCTGGACCAAAGGGTCCCCGTCGCTCTTCGGAACATAGCCCGTTCTGGTAGCTAAGTCGGCGACGTTGCTCTTCGTATTCACCCATCTCCACTGGTGAACGAACAGACATCAGCTCGGCGATCTCCCCTAGCCGATGTGCGACGTATGACGTATGGCGTGTATTTTCGGCTGCCATTCTGTATCCAACACAGAACTACATGGGCGTCGATCCAGTACAAAACCGTGTCCGTTTTCAACATGTGCTCTGCTACGACGGCGTTTCCCAGCCTCGCTCCGACCAGGGCAGCCTGTAGCTCCATCCTTGTTATTGTTTGTGCCTTCAGCGGCGCCACCTTGGCCTTGGCGGTGGCCAACACGACTCGTACTTCCCCATTTTCTTGTTCCAACCTCCAATAGACGGCTGCGGCGTAGGCGTCCTTGCTCGCGTCGCAGAATACGTGCAGCTGCTGGCTTCTCATCGGGCTCCCCCCGTTGTAACTACGAGGTAGCTCGAGCTGACTGATGTACTCCATATCTGTCAGCCAACGGGCGAAGTCTGAAGTCCGAAGCTGACTCAGCGGGCAGCGACTCGTTCCAGTCCAGCTTCTGACGCCACAAGCCTTGTAGGATGACTTTGGCGGTGATCGTGTAGCAGCTCAGCAGTCCCAGCGGGTCGTAGATGCTCATCACAGTGCTAAGGGCCTCTCTCTTCGTCGGTGCGCGCTGTAGCTCGCGGACCTCCTTGGGGAGTCTGGATAGCGACGTGTTGAATCTTAGTTTGTCGCCTCGGGAGTCCCACAGCATGCCCAGAGTCTTCTGCTCGTCCTTGGTGACGTGCTGTGTCGCGTTCTCGGCCAGGCGGTCTCCAGGCAGTCTCTCTAGCACTCTCCGGTCGTTGCTCATCCAGCCTCTTAAGTGGAAGCCACCTTTTCTATGTACTTGGTCCACTTGTTGCACGATCTGCATGGCCTTCTGGTGGTCTGGATAGCTGTCTACATAGTCATCCATGTAATGGGCTTCAGTGATAGCGCGATGGGCTTCGGGATGCGATTCGGCGAATTCTTCTGCATTCCGATTCCGGGCTGAGTGTGCCAGGAAAGGTGAACACGATGCTCCAAGGATCATTGCCACCATCTTGTATGCCGACGGTGGCTCGTCTTCTCTCCACAGGAACATCTGGGCCGGTTGGGCTTCTTTTCTGACCTTGACACGAAGGAACATCTCTTTATCGGCCTTCACAGCGACGGCTTCCTCTCTGAACCGAAACAGTATCTTCGGTAGTGAGTTCAGAAGGTCAGGCCCTTCTAACAAGTGATCGTTGAGGCTCACACCGTTTGTTCTCGCCGCTGCGACGAAAACCAGTCGCAACTTGCCCGGTTTGTTTGGGTTTTTAACCAGGAAGTGCGGCAGGTACCATGTGATGTCACTTCCGGCCTCTGTCCCGTCGCATTTTTCCGCATATCCTTTGCTTATAAGATTCTTCATCTGCCCATGATACTGCGCCTCGTCCAGGGGGTTCTTCTTGAGCTTGTGTTACAAGTTCTTGAGCCTCTTTAGCGCATTGTTATAGCTAAGAGGTAGTTTGACGCCGTTCGTGCGCCACAGAAGTCCCACTTCGAATCGTCCGTCTTCCGTTCGTTTGGCCGCTCTGCCAAAGAGGTCGATGGCTCGCTGCTCCTCGTTGCTCAGCCTCGCCTTAGACGCTATTCCCAGTGCATCTATTTCGAAGTGTTTCACCACCATTTCCTCCAGTCGTTCGCCTCGGGTCTCGATCGTAGACACGTGCAGGATGGTCTCGTGTTCTTCCTGCTTTATGAGGCGTCTTGGGATGCTTCCATGGATTACCCACCCGAGCTTCGTCTTCGAGGCTGCAATATGGTTCCTCTTGCCGATCCTCAGCTCCCTGGATACAATGAGCTGCCAGTTGTCCGTGCCGATGAGAAGTTGGGGTTTCTCGTCTTCATAGCATATCTCTTCGTTCTTGAGATCACGCAGGTGAGCAAGTCGTAACAGTGATTCCGGGACGGACTGAGTAAGTAGGTTCAATCCGTCCACGTTTCTCGCAGTGATGTCATATCTGGTACCGTCGTGACCCCGTACGCCAAGTTGTACGAGTCGGCTTTTTTCTTCCCTCCTCTCAGCATTGATCCCATGCATTCTCAGCATTTTCGGTGGGCCGTCTGCGCTGATAGCCTTCGCGACGTCTTCATCTAGTAGTGTCACTGTCGAGCCCTCGTCGAACAGCGCGAAGATATCCGCTTCGCCCCGTGGCCCGACTACTTGAATTCTTCTCATCTTAAGTTTCACCGCACGGTCGGAGGTGACCGATGCGGTAATCACGGCGTCCTCAGTCTGTGGGGCGCCGCCGGACCTGTCTTCGTGCAGCAGCGCATGATGAGGCAAGTTGCAGCCCTTGACGCCGCACGGCTTCGCTCTGCAGTTGTACCTTCTGTGCCTGCTTCATATGCACCGGAAACACAGCCCTTCCATTTTGACTGTGTCGTGTGTGTTTTTGAAAGCAGCGCAGCGAAACAGAGCGTGATCTTCGGCACATATCGGACATTTCGTTGACTCTTCACGTATTCTCTTTGGCTGACTGTGACTCGGTGAATCCCTGCCCTCGTCTGCTATCGCGAAGACTGGCCTTCTTGCTCTGGCCTCGGTCTTGTTAGGAGGTGGACGCGGTGTTTCCCTCTTCGGTGCCGTGCTGAACCCGTAGCGCAGCGCCCTGTCCGCTTCTCTCATTAAGAATTCAGAGTGAAGGACGAAATCGGGCTCGTTCCTGAAGCGCGACGTCTCTTCTGCGTAGTCGTACCACTTGCTCTTCTCGTATGGGCTGAGCTTCTCCAGGATGTCTCTCGTGAGCCTTCTCCTTTTGTCAAACTCATGTTCTTTATAATACATAATTTTTCATTTATCACGGGGTTCTAAAATGCATGCAAAGATAATAGCTATCTTAAATTATTAAGTATAATGTTGGTGAGCTGATGCGGTGCGTCGCATATTTATATCGCATATATTTCGATTCAGATTTGATATATTATTGTAAACATTTAATATTTTCATATGGTCCTAATTTTACATTTATAGTTAATATAAATAATAATTTTACAGTGTTTATGTCTAAAACAGACATACACATCATTGTTCAATTAAAAAAACTCAATTATCAAAAAATACATCCTGAACAATTTATAAGACTAGTACTTTATTTAAGAATTATATTTACTTACATGTTATAAGTTTTTTTTTAATTTTCACAATAGTAAGTGATATCAAGATATCAGGATAATACTTAAACATTATAATGGTAGTTAAAATGGCACTACGGAAAGATTGTTATTTTAAATTAAATTATTATATATTATAATACGTTAATAAAATAAAAGTATTTATGATTGAATTATATTAGGTGTATAAAATGTCAGCTTAAAATAACAATAATACTCGAAACTTATGGGAAATCAAAATAAACACTTTGTATAATAAATAATTATTGGTGATAATTTTATATTAAATTATATCTGGCAGGATTTATTTAATAAGAAATATATCGTTAACTCCTAAAATAAATGCCTGGTCACATTATATATATTTCTTGTTTTATAGTAGTAAAATATTAACATAAAATTTTTCGTTCCTCATTATATTTTGGTATAGTGTCTTACATGAATGTGACATTTGTTGCATGATTTTAGTATGTATATGAAAATATGAAATAAGGAAAGTTCGAGATTTAGCCAATCACATGCCAGCTTTTCGTAGTTTTCCTGCAATAAAAAATGAAGCACGCTGAGAGCAGGTTTTTATTTTTCTGGTTACGCCGTAAAATTATTGTATTGATTTGTATTTTAGATAAATAATTAAAATGGAATTCTTCTTCCTTTTGTCAAACTAATGTTCTTTATACATGGTGTGATTCTTCATTTCCCATGGGGTTCTAAAACGCATAGTTTTAAAGATAATAATAGATATCTTAAATTATTAAGTATAATGGTGATGATATTATGTAGTAATCCAAATATTGATACATAATTCGATTTAGATTTAATGGTAAACATTGAATGTTTTCATAATATAGTCCTAATATTTATCTTAAGTTAAATATGCGAAATCAAAAGGAACACGTTGTATACAATGTTAATAATTGGTGATAATTTTATATGAAATTATTTCTGGCAAGATTTATTCAATATTAAATATATTAGTTATCAACTCTTTATGTAAATTCCTAGTCACATGTTACAGGAATTTTACATTGGTCGCATGGTTTTAGTATGTTTATGAATTAAAGATAGGTTAAAACTTGGAGTGTATTCAAAAATGATATAAAATTGAAATATTTACTACAAAACCTAAATCTTTATTGATTGTAATGATGTTCTCATGTTTAACTTATGGCTTTTTTTAACTCTCAGCAGTAAAATGCCATCTTTATTTACGGATAACACAAAAAGATTTACGGATTCATTTATTTTATTGCATATCATTTATTCAATAGTGTTAAGAAAAGTTGTAAACTCAGTTCACACCCCATTTATGCAAAATGTTTAAATTCCACCAAATCATTGTGTGTATTTCTTTACTACACGGAAAATAAGTGACATTTGAATAAGTAGCGTTTTATGTATTCGCTTACGTTTAAATTAAATTGGATCTAAACAGTATTCTGTTTAAGTAGTATAACGTGTTTAAACAATAATAATTTTCGATTATCATATGTGAAAATAAAATATTTTACCTTTTTGGTTAAGTTTTGTTTCGTTTTGTTTTACTGTCGGATTTTTATGTTTCAAAGGTTTTATTTTTGTAAGAATTGTGTATTTGTTAAGGAAACTTAAATGCAATATCTATTTCAGTAGTAGTACTTATCATCTATGGTCCAACGAAACGAACGAAAGCGAGCGGGCGGCCTCCGGACTCTACCGCTTCGGCTAATAGCGTTGCCAGCCATTTTATTGCGCGCTATAACATAAAATATTTAATTTCTTGCTTCCTAGCTGAGATAATGTTATTTAACTGATTCTATGAAAATACAGAGTAGGGTTACCATACAAGTAGCAAAATGAGGACAGTACCTAATATATTGTGTATGTTATACCTCATTAAATTTACATTTTTCTCGCGGTTTCACAGCTTTTCACTATTTTACGGGTTCATAGTACTACAAGCAACCCTTATACCAATTATTTACTATTTGTGGTTTCGCTATGCCCGCTCTTTTCTGTGTCCGTTCTTGCAAACTCCTTATATGTAATTGTATATACCTAGTCTTGCCATAAAAAAGAGGAGGTCTCATTGTATCTAATATAAATAAATACTGTTACAATTAAAAATAAACAAAATATTACATTTGAATTTGGAATCTGACATCTTTATATGATTGTTCATTGCGTTTTCTCATCTTGGTGCCAATACATTGTACAATATTATGCGATATTAAAATGGAGTGGGGTGATAAATAAAACCGAATTGCTGTGATTGCATTACACAAAGTAGATATGGGGCCAAATGCAAATTTTTAAAACTCTCCATACGCTTGGTATTAGTAAAATGTTTGTGTACCGGGCTATTAATAGAAAAATTTTGTTTACGGATGAGATTTTTTTTACAATTGAGCAACATTTTAACAAAAAAAATGACCGTATTTATGCTCAAAGCTCTAAGGCAGCTTCCCAATTAGTCGACAGAGTGCAACGTGGGCACTATCCGACTTCAGTGATGGTTTGGTGGGGTATAGCTATGAAGGAGTGACTGAGCCATACTTTTGTGAAAAAGGTATCATAACATCGGCACAAGTGTATCAAGATACCATTCTTGAGAAGGTAGTGAAGCCCCTTAACAACACCATGTTCAATTACCAAGAATGGTCCTTCCAGCAAGACTCGGCGCCAGGTCATAAAGCTCGGTCTACGCAGTCTTGGTTGGAAATAAACGTTTCAGACTTCATCAGAGCTGAAGACTGGCCGTCGTCTTACGTCTAGTCCCGATCTTAATCCGCTGGATTATGATTTATGGTCAGTTTTAGAGAGTACGGTTTGCTCTAAGCACCATGATAATTTGGAGTCCCTAAAACAATCCGTACGTGAGTGCGAGCTTCTATTAATAACTGGCCTCAACGTTTAAAGGACTGTATTGCAGCCAATGGAGACAACTTCGAATAAGCTATATCTTAAATTTTTGTTTATTTATGTATTAAACTAGCACACTGTAAAAGTAATAAATGCAATATAATTTTTTTTCTTTGTTTCAGTATATATGGCAAGACTAGGTATATATATAATATTTTTATTATATAATACACATCCATGACCCAGTAGCACAGAAAACTTTTTGTTCCGTGGCGGGATTCGAACCCGCGAGCCCCGGCTTTAGCGCCAAAGTGCTAACCACTGAGCCACGGAGGTCAAAATCTATCTAATCGTTTTAAGTTACATACCTACCTTATTTTAGTAACTCGATTTCATGTAAAGATTATTAATAATTATTATTACTTAATATAAATAATATAATAAATATTTATAATAAGATGCAGTCATAATATTATATTATAATCTTTGGTGCTGTCCTTATCATGCCTGTTGTGTGGTAACTCTTCATATTTTCATAGTATCAAATAATCAACATTATCTCAGTTAGGAAGCAAGAAATTAAATGTTTTATGTGCTAATCCAAGAGAAAAAAACTTCTACAAAAAATAAAGTACTTATACTTAGTAGACTTTCTGATATTTTTCTCGAAGGTTTGAGTCAAATACGTAAGGTTTGAGTCAAACACGTAATAAGGTTTGAGTTGATCGTCTCGGGATCCTTTAGGCTGGGACTGTAGTGTGTGTATCACCTCCCTATATATTGTAATGTAAGTGTATTAAATAAGTACTTAATAAACGTTATTCGCGAGCACAACATCTTTCATTGGACTCCCCAAGCCTGCACATTTCATGGCGACCCTGCCAGAGTTGCCCCGTGGCAGCGCTGCGCAGATTGAACAGGGACAATTATAATTATTGGAAATAAGACTATAAAAAGTGATGTGAAGTGTGAACTTTAAATACAATGGAAAATTTGGACATTTAAGTGTAAAAAAAAAGAACTTTTTTTTAGTTAGTTGTTAGTTAGGAAATAAATAATGTAGGTTTAAATATATTAAGTAAATAGTGTAGAAACATAAATACAAATCTGTAAGTGCTAATAGTAATTATATAAAAAAAAATATTTAATTAACAAAAAAAACTATATGACTTTTAATGGATATAAAAAAAATAAAAAAAAAGTGTCGCTAAAAATATGTGAAAATTAAAACCAAAAAGTTGCAAGAAGAATATTATAATTATAGGTGTAATGAAGAAGAACAAAAAGAAATGGTCGAACAGAGAAAGCAATATAGATTTCTAAACACACCGGCATATTTAGCGGAACACAAAAAAAAGGTCCATAATTAAATAAATATGGTTTTATTTTAAAATGTACTTACTACACTTCTTTTTTTATTTAAAGTTTCATTTGTTTTACTTAAAATAAGAACACATTAAGAACTGATTTTGCGAGTAAAGGCTATTTGTGAAAAATGGTACATTTTTGAACTTTTCTTGTAACCGGGAAAAGTGAAAATTAATATTAAAATAACAATTAATTAAATTAGAAAAATGGTGCTTAATATCGCATATTTCCTCCACGTGCTCTTATTAAAGTTTCTACCCGTCTAGGCATACTTAAAATGATGTTATCGATGGTCTCCTGGGATAGTCTCCGCCATTCCTCAACTACGGCGATTCGCAGTTCACCCACATTGGCAGGAGCTGGAATTCTGGACTTAACTTTTCTTTTCAGCAAGTCCCAAGCGTGCTCTCTATTGGGTTCATATCCGGTGATCTCGCCGGCCACTCCATAACATGGATATTCATATCATTAATATAAGCTTGAGTTACCCGAGCGGTATGCGGCCGAGCATTATCCTGCATAATAACAAAATCGTCACCAATATAAGGGGCAAACGGTACGACATTTTCTTCTAAAACTTCTCTGATATAGCGGTCTGCAGTCAGACTCCCTCTGTCAATCACTACCAAGTCTGTGCGAGCTCCCAAACAAATGCCCGCCCAAACCATTATTGATCCACCACCGTATGCAACTGTAGTTTCAAATTTTTGTCTGAATGTATCGTTCTCCTTTGCGTCTGTATATTCTCTGTATATTGCCTGCCGTCAATTTGATGTAAGAGAATTCTGCACTCATCACTAAACAATACCTTACTCCATTGGTCCGCGTTCCAAAGTCGATGTTCCTGAGAAAGTTAACCTGTTTCTACGATGATTTACCTCGAGCCTTGGAGCCTTGGCGGGCACAAATGAACCTAAATTACCTTCTTCGAACCTTCTTCGTACCGTATGGTAACTTACGGTTACACCCCGCAGTGCTTCTAACTCATGTCGGGCTTGGACGGCCGTCAAACGGGGGTTCCTACGTACACGAAGCCGAATGAAACGATCATCCCTACTTGAAGTGCGTCTTTTTCTGCCTTGTCCTGCTCTTCTCACATAAGTACCGGTCTCCCTGAACCGTTGGATACTGCGATGGATCGTTGAAACTGGTCGACGAAGATCTCTGGATATCACACTGTAGGTTTGACCATTTCTTCGCATTTCGAGTGCCCTGGCAATCTCCGTTGAGGCTAAGTCAGGCATAATTCAGTCCTCAACTCCAAAAAGATACGCGATTAAAAAAACTAACAAAAAACTATTTCAATGAAATTTTAAACTAACTAAAAAACAAATTAAAACTTAATAAAAGACTATTTCAATGAAATTTTAAATCAAACTCAGAAGAAAGAATCCTCGAAGTTCGCTCCAGATAAGGTGTATTTGAATAAAATTAAAACAATTGCATAAAATGTGATGTTCAGTTGTTTTCTTAATTTGAAAATATTTCTTTTTAAATTAAATGACGTATAAACCAGCCAGCAACCTTATATGATACCGATATCAAACCTTTATTTTATGTTCCGCTAAATATGCCGGTGTGTGTATATTAGGTACTTGATTCTAGAAATTAGAGTACAGAACAAAATATTGGCCATCAGTTGAAGACAATAAATTTGAAGATATTTGAGTGAAGATGATGAGCAGGAAGTCGGGAGTTGATGAAGTCAGATGAGTGGAGATGTTGAGCAGGCAGCTGGGAGTAGTTGGAGTCAGATGAGTGGAAATGGTGAGCAGGCAGCCGGGAGAAGTTCGAGTCGGAAGTAGATGCAGTTGGGAGTTCAGTGAGCAGAGCACAGTGATAAGAATAATTGGACGTCAGATTTTTTTTTCTAGGCTTATTAGTAACATTTTCATAATTTTAGAATTTAAAATTTATCAAGCTATTTTACAATTTTAAAATGAACCTTTATACTTGTAATCAGCAATGGTTATTAAATTTAAAAATATCAACGTGCGTTAACAAATTAAAAATTTATGTTATAATCTATAATAAAATGTAGTAAATATGGAATTTGGTTATTAAAAGTAGTAAAAGGAAAAGCATTTTAATGAACTATTGGGAATAAACAAAATTTAATTGTAATAAATAATATGTATATGTACATTACATATGTACATATATGACGGTAATATTTTGAATTTGAATAAATTTATAATTTTAATGGAGAAATATTAAATTAGGTATTAGATTGGTTTGTGAAGTATAGTTAAAATAAAATCTCAAAAGCATATTGTGCAACAAGGAAATATTGATGTTTATTTAATTGTGTGTGCGTTAAATGTTATTAGAGTATTCTGATAAATATCATTTTTTTTAGTAAATTTTTAAATCTATCAAAAATTTATTGATTTGCTTTTTGTAATTTCAATAGTTTCAAGTAACATTAAAAATTTCAAGCTACTTAAGCCGCCCCTCGTAGGTATATTTGGTACCTAGTAGAAGTTACAGTATTTAAAAAGGAATTTTCAGCTGAAGTCAAGATTATTATAATATTTTAAGGATGTGATCATAATCATAATATGAAAGTAAAGTTCGTAATAAAATTTATATATGGGTGTTGACGGTGCATAAAGGTATTTAATGCAAATAAAAATAGTAATATTAGATGTGTGAGAAAGATATTATCTTTAAAGAAAATATGAGTTCAAATAATAATTTACTTCAGTTACTTATAGATAACATTTATAGTATCTTTATTATAAATAATATTAATATTAGATAGTTGTAAAAGGGAATTCATATTAACTCATTAATAACGAAATTAATAAAAAATCCGGTAACATAGTCCCAGCCTAGTGCAGACTCCGGAAGGCCGGAGAAAATTCAGACTGTTGAAAATATAACTACGGTATTACAATAAAGCTAAAAAATCGACCACACAAACGTCAACAGTCATATGTCAATTTCTTAGATGACACTATTGTATCGCGCAGAGTTCTATTTTCAGTGCTCTGATTTTTCTCGGGCCCGCCAGATTCCGGCTCATATAGTCCCAGCCTTATGTTCTTAGTGATAAAATGTATATAATATTGTGTATAATGAACGTATGGTACCTAGCTTTATTATAATTTAAGCTTAATAATATAATCCTAATTAAAAAACATAATTAGCTACGATAAAGGACTTTATGAATTGCTTTGCGACACAGAATTACCATACGCATAATATATTTGAAGTCTTAATAGCATCTTATTAAAAAAAAATAGTTCGTAAATCAGTAAAAAAATTCTAAACATATTTAACTCAGATTAATTACGTACCTATTTCCCGTAAATTTATTTGTACAATTAATTATTTAAATTATGCGTTTTATTGTTTATTGATTCTAATTTGAATGCCGCCGTGACGATTTTATTATTTTATTAATATTATTTTCCATAATTATATTGTTAGGTATAAAAAATAATAATTTTTAATTTTTGACCGACTTCCAAAAAAAGAAGGCGGTTATAACGTTCGGCTGTATATATATTTTTTTATTTTGTTTTGTATGTTTCAACGATAACGCCGCCGGCTGTTGACCGATTTTCAAAATTATTTTTTCGATGTAAGGGTATACTCCGAAGTTGGTCCCGTTTTCACAAAAGTGGTAACCTGATGATGGGATCCATAAGGAATCTAGGGAACTCCTCAAAATTTATATGGACACATATAGTGATTTTAACTTTTTCTGAATTTGTTTCCGACCGAAAAAAAAAAATTTTTTTTTTTTCGGTCAGTTTTCAGTTAAGTGTTGGTTATTTATTCCAATTTCGCTTAATGCACATTAGAGCCATTTTTTTAGTTCCGTAACACCCTTATAGTTATATACCACAGGAACCTTTATAGTTTCGGTCAATCTGTCCGTCTGTATGTCTGTCTGTATTCTAGCTTCGTTAATTATGAATTTATAAATGGTTGAAATTTGGTACCTATAGTTAAATAAAGTGTATAGATCTCTTAAGTTTCGGTATCATAAAATATCTAATAATTTTATAGTGAATGGATGGCATGCATGTGAAGTGGGGATGAAAAATATTTTTTCATTCTACCCCATCATGTGGGGTATCGTTCGTATAGGTCAGGGGTCTCCAAACTACGGCCCGAGGGCCACATCCGGCCCGCGGACAGATTTTGTCCGGCCCGCGGAGAGCTAGCTAGACCTAGAGCGAGAGCTCAAAGTTTCGATTGCAAAATCGATAGGATTTTTTCAGTTTCAGTGGTGTGGCTGAATATTTGACATGTTTTAAAATGTGAAAAACATTTACTTCATAGTTGTGATTGAAACAGTATCAATTTCTTCCGGAATGATTTGATATTAGTGTATAAATCAGGAAGATGCTGGTTTTCTCCATGCAATCTCAAATTCAGTTCGTTCACATGTTTTGTCAAATCCACAAACAATGCTAACTTCCACAGCCATGCGTTGTTTTGTTATTCAGTAAGAGGGCGATGCTTTTCATTCAAAACAATTTCGATCACTGCTCGAAGTTCAAAAAAGCGCTGAAGGACTTTCCCACAACTAAGCCAACGTACGGCAGTATGATAAGGTAAGTCATTTTCTTCAATCTGTTCAATAAATTGTCGGAATTGTCGGTGATTCAGCCCAAAAGATCTGATAAAATTAACAGTTGACTGGTTTCAGAACTTCAGACATATCCAAACATTTTCCGCACAAAGACTGTTGATGAATGATACAATGTAAGACTAATGGTTTTGTACCACCGTCATTTTCTACAGCCTTTGACAATGAATGAATACTATACATATCAAGAAGTTCTTCATGCACTTCATAGCTTTTTTCTACTCCTCGAATATAAATCAACACCTGAGCAGTATCTGACACATCCGTTAACTCATCCAAGGCCAAAGAAAACCACTCAACATGTCCATTTTTGTCGAACAGTTGAGAGGATATATTTTCAGCGATGTTTTCTACCCTTCGAGCCACAGTGTTTGCTAACATACTGACAGTTTTTAATAAATTTACCTTTTCAGGGCACATTTCTTCGGCTACTGCAATTATGCATCCTTTGATCATTTCTCCATCGGTGAATGGTTTTCCACGTTTTGCAATTTCAAGAGCCACACGAAAGCTGGCACGAGTTGCAGCCTCTTGTTCAGTTTAGAGTTTTGTAAATGAAGATTGCTGCGATTTCAATCCGCGCTTCATAGCTTCGAATTTTTCTGTCCGCAAACTTCCTGTATATTTTAAGTAATTTTGAAAATATTTTGATTCATAATGACGTTTAATGTTATATTCCTTGAGAACGGCTATGCTTCCATTGCAAATCAAACATAGCGCCTTGTTACTGGACTCCATTACGAAATACTGAATGTTCCACTGATCTTTGAATTTTCTGCATTCACTATCAATTTTTCGCTTCTTTTCCATACTACTAAATCACACACAAAATCAACAATTCAAATCAAAATACTGTTACAAAAATGTGTTAAACTTAAACACGCACAAACACGTTTTAAGGAGGTACGCACTATTTTATTTCACAACAGTGTCATAGGAACTGACTTGTGGTTGCGCTACTAGCCTTCTTATATATTCCAATTACTGCCATCTAGAAGTGAGCGGAAGACACCAGAACTTTCTCGAACCAACGTTGCGTACTTTTTCGGACTTTTTTTTTCATCAGTGGACTATTTCACTTTTTACCACCGGCAACAATGATAATATGGTTTTGGCACTCGGAACTTACCGGAGTAATCAGTATGGCCCTAAGGCTGGAAAGTTTGGAAACCCCTGGAATAGGTTAAAGACCTATACAACGGTAGGTCTAAAATATAGAATAGATATAGGTCTAAAATAAAGGGAAGGTTTCATACATTTTCGAGTAGATAATCGGCCTCGAAAGTGGTTTAAAATGCTGATAGATTATGCTAAAACTCTTTATGAAAATTATTTTGAGCAAAATCCGACTAATACTTTTGAAGTAATTCAAAGAAATCCTATTGCGCGTTGATAGTTACGGAACCCTCCTTACGTGCTCTTGGTTAGGTTATTGTACATAATTTTTTAAATTATGAAATGTATTCAAATGACTTATTAATTAAGAGATATACGTGTAACATAATATACCTACTTATAATATTATTTATAAACAACGACTACGTTGAGTTAAGCCTGGACAGTCTACGAGGTAAGACACTAGCTGTCGCTAACTTTAGGTAATTGTCCTAAATGTAATTTAATTATAACGTATTTTTAGATTTATTTTTTTCTGAGTAGCTAAATAATAAAATGAATAATTAAATAATGTAATAAATATTCATACTTGGGAATAAAATGAGAACCAAAACATTAAATATTCAATTGCTGTAGCTCTTGGGGGAGCGACCCCCAAAAGGCGGGTATTTTGTCGATGAAATGAAACCTATTATCTGCTATATTTAAATCTCTTAACCTCGAGACGAAACGCACTGTATACAGAATGTCCCAAAATTAGCACGTCACACTGACACCGGAGGTAGATGAACCCAAGACGCATTGAACAAGCCTAACATGCCCATAGAAAAGTTTCGTGGGTTTTGAGTTATGACCAGTTTTAGTAATTTTTTAAAAATAACCATTTTTTTGAAATGTTTGTATCAGAGACTTTTTAAAATGCACTTTATTTAACTTTTTTTATGTGTACTCCCTCAAGACTAGTTACATATTATGAAACAAACAATACTTATCGATAAGTAATGTGAAATAACGACAGTTGATAGTCAATCTCAATTTTATTCTTACATAAAAATAATAGTTTCGACTTTGAGTAGCCACCGTGAAAAAAAATTACTTCAAACATAATGAACAAATACCTTTGAAAACTTCCCTATGTCATGCCGATTCCAAAATGATGTAACACATGTATTGTAAATTATCAAATTTTATTTGTTTCTCATCAATGCCCTACGTAAGTGGAATTAATAAAAATAAACCAGTAAGGCCTGCAGTTGCCACGATCAAGTAGGTAGAGAATTGGTCTAGTAGGGTGTCTTTTTTTTACCTGGCTTAGTTATTGGGACTGAAAGAGATAAAAAATAATACGCTGTTAACACCGAAATGCTATCTGTTGTGGACGTGGACAGTATTTGAATAATGCCAGAGCAGACAACAGTTTAGTGTGAATAACACAATATGTCTGCACCTCGCTCGCTGGAATTAAGTTTTTAATCTCACTTCTTCTTTCATCTCCCCGCATTCTCCCTGACGCTAGAGCACCAAATGACGTCATCGAGCCAGATGCAGAGATTTGTGGGCGGGTGTGTAGGAGTTGAAAGAAAATAAAAAAAGTTTCGTATGAATTTTGCATTTATTTTGTTTCCAACATGTGTTCAAATTGTCTTCCTCCCATTTTTATGCATTTTCCATCCCTCAGTTCCTCAAGCCCTCTAGTAATACTGGAAAATCATTCTCCAAAAAGTTTAAGTAATTTTCTCCATTCAGGACAGCTGGTAGCTCGAATGGTCCTACTATCTGGCCATTTAATATTCCTGTCCACAAGTTAATTTTAAATTTATATTGAGAGCGAACTTCTCTTTTTTCATGAGGGTCGGTTAGACGCCAGCTATGAAGATTATGGAGATTAAGGTATCCATCTGGTTTACATGCATGCAGATTCGTCGTTCCACAAGACATCATTAAAAAAGTTTGGATTTTCTGGTGGGGATGGTATCCGTGCCGCTTTAAAATTCGATGTGCCGACGATTTTGGGATCCCAGTGTGCCGTTCAATGATCCACACTAAAGTACCTGGCTCCTGGCGGACTTCATCCTAAACAACATCATCATCTACAGTGCGGGGTCTTCCCGCGCCTGGGCCTCTCGTTCCTGGTACTCGACCCTCGCGATATGCATTAACAACGCGCAAAATAATTTCGTAATTTGTCGGCGTACGATTAGAATACCGTTCCGCATACAATCGTGCAGCCAACCTCGCATTGTAAGTTACGTTCCCGCGAGTCGAAACTCGCCTGGTGTCACCATAAATTAGATGAATGTTTGCGTTCTCGCTATGAGAGTAAGAGACGTTGGGATTCGCCATCGTGCTCGTTTCACAAAATTCCCAAGAAAATCAGAGTCCGGTTGAGCGCTGAGTCGTCGTTTCCACTTTACAATAGTCCAAATTCACAAGCAAAACAGAGTCCAGTAGGTATATAGATTATTAGGTTATTAGGTTAGGTTAGGTTATTGTATATAATTTATTAAATTATGAAATGTATTCAAATGACTTATTAATTAGGAGATATACGTGTAACATAATATACCTACTTATAAAATTATTTATAAACAACGACTACGTCGAGTTAAGCCTGGACAGTCTACGAGGTAAGACACTAGCTGTCGCTAACTTTAGGTAATTGTCTTAAATGTAATTTAATTATAATGTATTTTTAGATTAATTTTGTTCTGAGTAGGTAAGTAATAAAAAGAATCATTAAATAATGTAAAAAATATTCATAGGAATAAAATGAGAACCAAAACATTAAATATTCAATTGCTGTAGCTCTTGGGGGAGCGACCCCCAAAAGGCGGGTATTTTGTCGATGAAATGAAACCTATTATCTGCTATATTTAAATCTCTTAACCTCGAGACGAAACGCACTGTATACAGAATGTCCCAAAATTAGCACGTCACACTGACACCGGAGGTAGATGAACCCAAGACGCATTGAACAAGCCTAACATATTACCTAATACCTATAGCCTAACACAGCGTATTATTTTTTATCTCTTTCAGTCCCAATAACTAAGCCAGGTAAAAAAAAGACACCCTACTAGACCAATTCTCTACCTACTTGATCGTGGCAACTGCAGGACTTACTGGTTTATTTCTATTAATTCCACTTACGTAGGGCATTGATGAGAAACAAATAAAATTTGATAATTTACAATACAAGTGTTACATCATTTTGGAATCGGCATGACATAGGGAAGTTTTCAAAGGTATTTGTTCATTATGTTTGAAGTAATTTTATTTCACGGTGGCTGCTCAAAGTCGAAACTATTATTTTTATGTAAGAATAAAATTGAGATTGACTATCAACTGTCGTTATTTCACATTACTTTTCGATAAGTATTGTTTGTTTCATAATAAGTAACTAGTCTTGAGGGAGTACACATAAAAAAAGTAAAATAAGGTGCATTTTAAAAAGTCTCTGATACGAACATTTCAAAAAAATGGTTATTTTTAAAAAATTACTAAAACTGGTCATAACTCAAAACCCACGAAACTTTTCTATGGGCATGTTAGGCTTGTTCAATGCGTCTTGGGTTCATCTACCTCCGGTGTCAGTGTGACGTGCTAATTTTGGGACATCCTGTATATATATTTGTATGTTCAACGATAACTCGGGCATCTGTGAACCAATTTTTAAAAATCTTTTTTTTCAGTGTTTACCGTTCACATTTGAAAATTATCAAGATGGAGGACGTAGTGATATCTGGCATGTCGGGCCGCCTGCCGCAGTCGGACAGTGTTGAGGAGTTCGCCCAGAAACTGTTTGGCGGTGTCGACTTGGTCACAGAAGACGACGCTCGCTGGCCTCCTGGTAAGTGCTTACCCGGATGACACCAGATTTGCGCATAGATCTTCTAACTGATTTCTTTATTATTAGGTTTCCAGGGATTGCCACGAAGAACGGGAAAACTGAAGAATCTCTCGAATTTCGATGCCGCTTTTTTCTCTGTACCCCCTCAACAAGCTAATCGGATGGACGTACAGATGAGAAAATTACTGGAAGTCGCTTACGAAACACTCATTGATGCTGGAATAAATCCGAAAGAGCTTCGCGGTTCCAACACGGGTGTTTTCGTTGGAGCACATAAGTCGGATAGTGAGGAACTCTGGAACCAAAACTTGGAGAAAATTGAAGGCTACACTCAAACTGGCTGCTGTCGCGCTATGTTTTCAAACAGAATATCATACACTTTTGACTTTAAAGGACCTTCCATGACCATAAATACGGCCTGTTCGAGCTCGCTGGTGGCGATGGTACAAGCAGTGAGGGCTATACGTGCCGGAGAATGTGATGCAGCGGTGGTAGCCTCGGTGAACATAAACCTACGACCTCAAGACTCGATTTGCTTTAACCAACTTAAAATGTTATCACCGAGCGGCCGATGCGCTGCCTTCGATGAAAGTGTTTCAGGCTTCGTGAAAAGCGAAGCCGTGGTCTCCGTCTTGATTCAAAGACGTAGTCTAGCTCGCCGTATCTACGCAACTGTGCGTGGTGTAAGTATTAATACAGATGGATATAAGACTCGAGGAATCACCTATCCTTCCGGAGAAATTCAGAAAAAACTTATAGTTAGTGCGTACGAGGATGCACAGTTGACGCCCGAAGACGTCTCATTCGTTGAATGTCACGGGACAGGAACAAAAGTAAGTGAAAAGATTAAAAATTAACCATGAATTTAAAATATATTATGTAAACGGTTCCGACGATAATAAGTTCCGATAGCAAAATCATCACCTATTTGACGTTTTTTAAATTTTTTATTTCACTGTACTTACTATGAAATTCTGTCGTAGGCAGGAGATTTTGAAGAGCTCACTTCAATAACAGAAGCCTTTTGTAAGAATAGATCAAACCCACTACTTATTGGATCGCTGAAGTCAAACATGGGACATTCTGAGGTAGCTGCTGGTCTGTGCTCTATAGTGAAAGTGCTTCTATCTATGGAGCGCAATATTATTCCCTCGAATTTACACTACACGAGGCCGAATCCAAATATACCTGCTCTAAATGATGGACGATTAAAGGTATTAAACGAGAAAAGACTTATTACTCCTTATTAATCCTTGGAAATCTATCTAACGTAATGATTATGTACTATTTATAACTTATATCATCATCATTAGGTATATGTTTGTCATAATCTTCTTCTTCTCTTCTTTTTTTTTTGAAAATAAAAATGAATTGCAATTCCAATGTAGTACCTAATCTAAAACTTGATAACGGCTAGACCGATTTGGGGACCTAATATTGGTCTTGAAACATTTGTGGTAGTCCAGTGAAGGTTTAAACTGTAAGAAATATTGATAAAATTGCGGGGAAAATAGTAAAAAATTCGAATGAATTTTCCCATACTAACTGTTCACTTTGTTCAATTTGTCACTTGACTGTCAAATACTTATAGGTGCGTTAAGTTTCCCGTTTGGTTTATTTATTTAGTATGTTGGTAGGTGTAGCTGTGTGTGTAGGTTGTAGGTGTAGTTATTTAATTATTCCAGTTCATAGTTCAGATATAACAACGTATGTAGCTAGGACGTAATAAAATGTATTTATGAAACTATTTCAGGTTGTAAATAAAAATACCGAATGGGCGGGTGGGCTTGTAAGCATAAACTCGTTTGGGTTTGGCGGCGCAAACGCACACGTTATTTTAGAGGGCGGTGTTGGTAGCCGCAGTTTGCCTACAGAGTACGTAATACCACGTCTGGTAGTAGCTTCTGGAAGGACAGAAGATGCGGTGGACACGCTTCTGACTCTAGCAGTTGAAAATCCAAAGGATGCCGATCTACACGCATTACTAGACTCTGTATCCGCGAAAAAGATTCCCAAACACACGTATCGTGGATACCGACTTCTTACAACCACAGCAAAAGAGGAAATTTACGTAAGAGGCATTAAAAAAGTAATGTTGCAGAATATTTTACATGAATTTAATTATTTAAATCTAGATTAATTTTAAAATTACAGGAGTTCGACGGCGAGAGACCAATTTGGTTTGTTTTTTCTGGATTCAGACAACATTGGCCAGGATCGTACAGAACGTTACTCCGGATACGAGGTTTTACCAAAACCATTGACATATGTGCAGAAGCATTAAAACCATATGATGTTAATCTCCACTATTTACTGAAGGAGGCACCAGAATCAGAATCAAATGTTTTTACATCATTTCTGTCTATCACAGCCATTCAAATTGCTCTCGTAGATTTTCTACGGTCTATCGAAATTAATCCAAATGGTATTATTGGACACTCCCTTGGTGAAATAGGCAAGTAGCTTTTTTTATATGGTCATCTCGCACCAAGACGCGACGCGGCGCGGCATTATTGAAATAGCGATTAAAAATTGAACTTTATTCAATACACAAAAGTGTGAACTAACGCATACAAATAAATATACCTATATAAATTAGCCAAAAAATTACGTTGGCTTAACTGTAACAATATTTCAGGCTGTGCATATTCCGATGGGGCGCTGACCACAAAACAGGCTATACTGGCTGCATACTTTAGGATAAAAAGTGTTATGGACTGCAATATTTCTGGAGGAGCGATGGCAGTTGTTGGTCTAACATGGGATGAATGCTCTAAACGCTGCCCGCCTGATGTCCAAATATCTTGCTACAATTCCAAAGATAATGTCACTGTAAGTTGTGTTCTGGTGATGTATTATAATTTTTACATAATATTTGACCCTAAACTTACAACTTGTTTCATAATATGAGATATCCGGTCCGCAAGAGTCGGTTCAATCATTTGTGAAGGAGCTATCATTAGAAAATATACTAGCGAAGCGTTTTGATACCGATGGTGTGGCGTACCACAGCAAGCACATATTGGCGGCAGCCCCGCTGCTACTAGAAAGACTACATAGTGTAATAACCCAGCCAAAACCAAGATCTGAGAAGTGGGTGTCATCGTCGATGCGGGATCAGACAGGATATGGTATGTTGCAGTTATGATTAATATTATTCCACAGTGGCATGGGGTTCCTATAACTCCATTCCTATATAATTCACTTACCACTTTCCTTTTGAAGACCTTATTTAAATCACTATTATACCCAATTATACAGGCTAGAGCTTCCCTATGTAGGAGAACCAGCACTCGCCACTTGTATTCTGTATATTGTTTTCATTGTTTACGTTCAGCTAGTTCACATACTTTGATTTTTAGGGTTCCGTAATACTCAAGAAATACTTATAGTTACGTTCTGTCCGTCCGTCTGTCTGTCCGCCCCTCTAGCTTCTGTAATTATGAATGTAAATTATTGAAATGTATTATAGATCTTTATAAATAAAGTTAAGTTTTCATTCATTTGACGACCTCTGTGGTTCAGTGGTTAGCGCGTAGGAGCTTAAACCGGAGGTCGCGCGTTCGAATCTCGCCGAAGGGACAAAAAGTTTTTCTGTGCCCCTGGGTCTTGGATGTGTATATATATGTATAATATATGTATAGTATAATTAAAATCTTAAATATGTGTATCGTATAATAATTCATAGTATGATCTCAAGACCGTATCAGTTGATAAAGTTATTGAGATCATTTCCTCAACTTTTGTTTATAAGTTCGTATAGGTAAACTATAAGAGATAGGAAGAGTCATGCTAAAACTCTTTAGGGAAATTATTTTGAGTGAAATTGGACACCAAAAACCTATTGCGCATTGATAATAATTACGGAACCCTCCTTAAACATGTCCTGACGTGCTCTTGATTAGGTTATATTATTCTGTGTATTTTTTTCTGCTAGCGTTGTAATTTGCTTTTTAGGGAGTGTTTGCGATGCAGCATACTTCGTGAATAATTTTTTATCGCCAGTGCGATTTGAAGAGGCGATGCGTGAGGTGCCAGAGAATGCTATACTTGTTGAGTTGGCACCAGTCGCATTGCTGCAGCACATGTTGAAACGGCAGAAGCCGAATGCAGTGCTTGTACCTCTTTTACGCACTGACGCATCGAACAGCTGCGAGCAGCTACTGTCCGCAGTGGGCCGTCTATACGGAGCAGGGGCGCAGCCGCAAGTGACATCACTATATCCAGCTCGCACTTGGCCGGTTTCACAGGGTACACCTGGCCTAGCATCGCGAGTGCTCTGGGACCATTCGGTCGAGAGCGATGTTCCCAAGTTTGAGAACTCGCGGCGCAGTGACTACACTATCGCATACGATCTTTCCAAACCCGATGATTCATTTATTGCCGGTCACAATATAGATGGACGTACGCTGTTTCCTGGTGCAGGGTACCTGGTAAGTAAAACCTCATTTTAATTAATCAAACTATTCGTAATTTAAGCTCATTTCAAGAATTTGTACCTTTTTAGGTCCTGGTTTGGAGAACGATGGCCAATTTGCAAAGGTCAACCTTAGAGGAAACCCCTATTATATTTGAAAACGTTCAATTTAAAAGACCGATTGTAATGCCTTCTAGTGGCCGAGTAGAATTTACGATAATAATACTAAAGAACTCTGGGGAATTTGAAATATCTGAGGGTGAGGCAGTAATTGTTACGGGACAAGTTCGCTTGGCCGTATCACTAGCGAGCAGGAAGATGTGCTCGAACTCGATGCCAAAACAAAACAATTCTTTACCATTAAATACTGATGATATTTATAAGGAGCTTCGAGTACGCGGCTACTATTACTCAGGCATCTTCTGTGGCATCAAAACTTGCGATATAGAAACTTCATCCGGAACACTCGCATGGAATAACAACTGGATCGCTTTCTTGGATACCATGCTTCAATTTAAAATTATCGGCAAGGAAACGAAACAGTTGCATGTGATTACCAGCCTGCGGTATGCTTTTATAGATCCCAAAATACATCTGTACGCTTTAAAGGCTGGTGATACTTTACCCATAGTTGTTCATGAAGAAATAGATGCTATGTCCTCACCAGGCGTGGAGCTCCATGGTGTGACAACTCGGCTTATTCCCCGACAAACAAGCCCACAAAAGACGCCTGTTTTAGAATCCTATAACTATTATGATAATACAAACTTAGATAATGTAATGACGAATCAGGATGCTTTTAGTGGGATGATGCAAATAATTATAGAGAATATGGAACATGCAACAAATGTGAAAATAATAGAATTTGTGTACAGAAACCGTTCTGAATTGCTTTTACAGGAATTGAGTTCTGTATTTCGTTATTTCAGTCGGCACAGATTTGATGTATCTCTTGCTGTTGATGATAATAAAAAAATTCAATGTGATTCGTTAAGTTTTGAAAACGTTAAGGTAAAAGAAGTTATGATTGCTTTCTTAGAAAACCTTTAATTTACTTCTTGTAATACCAATTTATGTCCTTTGATGACTTATCTGTTTCTATCTATGTACATAGTTATTTAGTGACACAGAAGTTAATTGACCCAGTCGGCACCACGTTTCCAAAAACAAGACGTATTTTATCGCTTTCTAATGTTATACAAACTGCGATTAACATTGTCCAATGTCAAAGCGACAAATGTTTCATAATACTCTATCAGAAAAACCAAATATAATATTATGTAGTGCAATTAATTATAGAAAGAATTGTATCGGTAGTTATTTATTATTAACGATACCAACGACCAAACGGTTATAACTAGAAATAAGTTACCGTTTAGTCTTAAGCATCTTTGACGAGTCTTTAACATCAGGGGTATTGTATTTTAGGTCACTTTTTTCACGTTTGCTAACGGATCACTTTATGGAAAGCAATTACCGTCGTTTATATGATGTCGTATCGATGAGGTTCCACCAGTTCCACTACGCTAGCCTACTGCGTTTGACGGGGTCACGGTTCTTCCACCACAATATACAGGCCATTTGAATTTGCCAATTTATTGACATACATTTCTATCGCTTCTTTTGCAAAACTGGAGAACATTGGTAGAAGTATGCCAAAGACCTCCTGCGCCACGTCTCGCCGCCCTGACTTTGTAGATAGAAACAGAAAATTCATCAAATATTTAATATTTATGTATTTTAGTTTATTTTTAATTTTTTAGATACTTTCAATAAAGGAATTATCATGGAAAAGTGAATTTGAAATTGTATTGGCTAGAAATATACTGACACAACCTATGGCCGAAGACTATTTAAAATCGATCACTTTTGTCTTATCTGACTCTGGAATGGTTATGTTACAAGAACCAATTGGAATATATAATAATGTAACTATTCGCAACTTGATTGAAAAATCCAAATTAATTTTAGTATCAATACAAAGGACAGTAGACGGTGACCTACTCCTTCTACGCCGTAGACCTGTGGTGCCAACTGATAGTGTCATAATTGAGGTTAAAGATGATAGTTTTCATTGGATAGAACCCTTGCGTGAAGCATTAAAGGCTGCTGCAAATGGCAATCGACGAGTATATGCAGTAACACGATCTAATAGAAGTGGTATAATAGGATTTGCAAAAGCCTTAAGGACAGAACCAATTGGGCGTGCCCTAAGAACTTATTTTCTGCCAAATGCTAAGGAGGCACTGTCACTAAATTCCTCATTTTATTCTGATCAGATACAGAAAGATTTGTATGTTAATGTACTGCAAAATGAAACATGGGGATGTTATAGACATTTCGTTATTTCTGACTTGCATACTATGCAGGTATGTAAATTTTGGATTTCTCCACGAAATTTATCAAGTTGTAGTCTCAATATTTCTATTATTCTCTAGATGCTATATTTTCTTGCTTCTCCAGACGGATTCTGTTTACGCGAAGATATTGACTACAGGGGATCTATCGTCATTAAGGTGGATACAAAATAATTTGCACGTAACAAACGATGAAGAAATATGTCACGTACATTATGCGTCCCTGAATTTCCACGACATAATGCTTGCAACCGGAAAACTTTACGAAGAATCGGACCACAAAAATTACGATGATCAGGTATATCTACTATAAATTGTACGCGTAATAAATGAAATCTGAGCAACATAAATTCATGCATTGTGTAACTCAGTGAGAGTTCCGCAAGGGTCTTTTCTTGATCCCTCGTTTGATTTTATTTATTAAGTTGTGTGCCAGTTTTGTGTCTAATAAATAGGGACATAGATGTTTTTCGCCATTTACCATTACATATCTTTCCAGGACTGTCAACTAGGTTTAGAATATAGTGGAGTAATGCCAAACGGAAAGCGAGTGATGGGAATTGTGCCCGGACGTGGTTTGACAACTGCAGTGCGAGTCAGTTCCGATTTCCTTTGGGACGTTCCAAACGAGTGGTAACTTTCCAATATTTATTTACTTAGTTTTTTGTGTTAGTTAAAATAATAAAAATATATTGTCCTAACTCCTAACATTTTGATTTCTAATGTGTGACATGATATATTCCGTCCAAGTGAGCGGTGGTAAATTCATGAGTTAGGTATTACGAAAATGTTTCAACTGATAGCAAAAGTGCTGTTATTTACTTCTCAAAAAGTTCGTTACAAACAGTCAACAAACACGTAGGTCGTTGGAGGAGGCGGCGACTGTACCTGTCGCGTACGCGACGGCGTACTATGCGCTGGTGGTGCGCGGGCGCATGCGGCGCGGCGAGTCGGTGCTGGTGCACGCGGGCGCGGGCGGCGTGGGGCAGGCCGCTATCGCCGTGGCATTAAGCGCCGGCTGCACGGTGTATTCCACAGTGGGCACGGCCGACAAGTGCGCCTTCCTGCTGGAGCGCTTCCCCGGCCTGTCGGCCGACAACATCGGCAACTCGCGAGACACGAGCTTCGAGCAGCTGGTGCGGCGGCGCACGCGCGGCCGCGGCGTGGACCTCGTACTCAACTCGCTCGCCGGCGACCAGCTGATGGCCTCCGTGCGCTGCCTCGCGCCCGGCGGTCGCTTCCTCGAAATCGGCCGGTTCGATATTACCGAGAATACTAATTTGGTGAGTCACTTTTGATGTAGGTACTTACAACATCTCAGCTATATGGGACGGAAGTGTGTGTGAGAAAAGAGAAGATTCAACAGAAACCTATAATGCTACCAATTTAAATGTCACCTATTTACCGCGCAATAAAGACACAGGATTTGGCCGAATTTCATCTTTTTGCTTACGTTTAGATAAAATCTGAACAGAGTGTAACAGGAACCTACAATAGGTTCCTGTTACTGAAATAGGCTAGATGACTGATTTTTTTTCTTGCATAAATAATAATATAAATAGTACTTAACTCATAAATAATATAACTTCTCAGAAGAAACAATATATCAAAAGTCAATATTTTCAAAGCTACAGCTTACAAAATTTCGCAAGTCTCGTGAAAACGCTCCATACTAAAGTCGTACCTAGCTGTGACGTCACGCCCAGGTTAGTGTATGAAGTATAAGGTCGCAGGTACATATTTGTAAATATCTCCGATATTTGTGCGTTTTAGTTCATACTTACCACAATTAATGTTTTTGTATATGATGTAAGTTAACTAATGATGTAGGTTATGTTTAATAATTTAGCAAAAAAAAATTACACATAAAATTTTTCTACTTTTTAGATGTCTCTTATACGGTATTTTCCTGTATTTTTTTTACATAAATGAATAATGCTCTGAAAAATAAGACAGCTTACAAAAGGAATAGTATACTAAAAATCAAAATTTTCAAAGATTGCGGATGAGCGGATTGTTTGAAGCACTTTTGTGAGTCTCGTGAAAACAAACGCCCCATATAAAGTCGTACTAGTAAGTGACGTCACACGCTATGTTGCTACGAAATGTATAGCCATATGCACAAAATGTCTGATATCTCGTAATTTTGCGCGTTTATGTTGATACATACCATAGTAAATCTTTTTGTATTTTATGTAAGTAAACTAATTAGGTAGGTTTTATACACTAATGTTTAAAAAAAATATTTATACATTTTTCTGACTTCGCAATGCATATAATTACAAAACTACACATAAAATCCTAATAAGTTTTACTTGTATCAAGTTGTAATACCTAATTACTTCTTAATTTATTTAAAAAAACAAAATTTTTACATGTTGTCAAATACCCAATTACTAAACTACAGTCTGTCAAGAAAGAGAAGAAAATAATTGGGTCGCCACCATTCCTTAATGGCCACCCCATTTCCGATTACTAAAGATTTGGATACTTTAATTAAATACAGTTTTGGAAAATACATTGTCCAATAATTAATATTATATAATTTGCATCTACAATTTTCATTGTACGTACTCTGTCAGAGCTTATGCTACCAAATTTCATTTAAATCATTTTTTGCGTGAAAGAGTAACAAACATCCATCCATCCATCACAAACTTTAATAGTTTAAAACATTACTTCTCGCTGCGAACAGCAACAGCTACGTAAATTATCAAGATTTTGTAGGCTATTTCGCTTTCGTATGCGCAAGTATCTGTTATGTAGTAACTATTTACTTATATTATGTGGTTTTAGTATATTGAATTTTAATTAAGGTAGGGTTGCCAACCCCAAATTTAAAAAACTAGGACTTGAAGTTACAAATACCAGGACAATCCAGTTTAAAAACAGGACGCAGTGAAAAAGTTGCAACCATTAAATCAGTCTGTAGTGAAAATAGGTTCAATGAAATACATTTAATGCTAATATGCATTTAATTTTCATAAAAGTATTTAAATAAAATTAAATTAGAAAGAAAAATTGTAAGGATGGTACGCGAGTTTTAAAATACAAGACCATAACATGGTGCTTTAAAAGCCAGGACGCTGCTTTAAAACTATCAAGGACACCCCAGGACACTGCAAATACTAGGACATGTCCTGGGAAAACAGGACGGTTGGCAACCCTAAATTAAGGTATCACTACAGTTTAGGACATCTAATAGGAAACATATTCCTGAGTACTAAAGTCCTGCTATCCTTCTACTGTTATAAATGTGAAAGTTTGTGAGAATGGATATTTGTTACTCTTTTACGCACAAACTACTGAACGGATTTTGATGAAATTTGGTATGGTAGTGGTTTAGGCTCTGGATTAAAACAGGCTACATTTTATCCTGGTAGTGTTCCCGTGGAATACTGTATTTACGTGGGAATAGCCGCGGGCAAATGTTAATATTAGTATTATAATAAGCATTCATTGCTCAATTTTTCAGGAATTGATTCTTTTAAAGATATTCTGCTCTTTTTGCAGCTATAACTGTGTGGCTTTTCAATCAACTTCGACTGGCATTTTATTACTTGTACTTTATCACTCTACGGACTTGCCGCAATTGTTCGTGACTTCCATCGTAACCCAAATCTTCTCATATTATAGGAAGTAAGTTTCTTAAAGTTGGTGCCTGAAAATTATGTAACTAGGTATTAGAGTATATTATAAAAATAACAAAATATTTATTTCTATCTTTTGTTAATTAAAACTTAACACTAAAAAAAATATGTGTTACCTGTTTCCTTAATATACTCGTATATATTATATATGTAAATAATTTTGTTAAAGTAATGGGATTTTTGTTTCCCAGTTTTTCATTATTCATCGATTCCACATATACGACACTATAATTTTTTTTTATATAGTAGGTAATACTATATAAAAAAAAATTACGGATAGCACAAGTTGAAATCATATAACTTTTTTTTTTTGTGTCGATCATTTCTACGGTTTCCAGGAGTAGAATATATGCCATTATTTCTTTATTCTTCTAAAACAACTCTTCTCAGAATAGTTTCAGATTTTCCTGAATTAATAATAAACCAAAATATATTTTTTTAAATTAATAAATTAATTTAAAAAAAAACAAAAAAAAAATTTTCGTCTATTCGATGTTAGACAACTTGATAATAAACAATCTAGAACCCATTTTCGTATATCTTAGAAAACAACGAAGATACAAACAATTTAAATTTAAAATATGAACGAGAGCTATATGTGACGTTTGTCATTACATTACATTTGTCATTACAAAATGTATGGCGGTTGCAACTTGTGACGTAACAAATCGTTTTGCGAGAAAGAGTTGTGCAATATTTTTATTTGCTTATAATTTTTAATTTTGTCAATCTAAATTTTATTCAATTTCATTCAAATTAATCAACAATTTTAAAATTTATTTTATAAAAATGTGATATTCCACACTAGGCAGCATCCCTATTAGGTACTTTTATATGGACTTTTGGCGGGAAGTCGAAAAGAGCGGGTGTTTAAATTTTTCACTGTTTTGTAAAATATAATTTTCTAGTTTATATTACTGTAACATTGTTGTAAATAGTAGTTTTTAATTGAATTAAATATAATAAAATAAAAATGAGTGAAGATAGCGACGGGGGTCCGCCCCCTGGAGATACTTCCAAAAAAAGAAAATTGAAGGAAAGTACGGTGGACTTCAGAATGTTCACAAAAACTAATTACAAAAGACAACTCCCAGAAAATTATAGTGGAGATTGTGTCGTATATGTGGAATCGATGAATAATGAAAAACTGGGAAACAAAAATCCCATTACTTTAACAAAATTATTTACAGAAAATGTAAAGGGTATAGTAGGAGTACATCGAGTGAATGCATATAAAGTTGGTATAACTTTTAAGAAGCCTGCGCCAGCTAATTGTTTTTTGAAAATGGATCATTTCCTTATTAGAAATAAACTAAAAGCTTTTGTACCGGCCCACCAGTCGGAGATTACAGGAGTTATTAAATATGTACCGAAAGATCTCTCAAATGAAGTTATATACAAAAATATTACATGTGACACAGAAGTTATTTCAATTAAAAGATTTTTTAAGAAAGTTGAAGGAAAACTTACACCGTTGGGTACAATAGCAGTTACTTTTGCTGGTACAGTTTTGCCTCAACATGCCTATATACAAATGTTTAGGTATCCTGGACATTTATACATACCACCATTACTACAATGTTTCAAATGCCTTAAATTCAACCATTCTGCAAAAGTTTGTCGTGGAGAGCAATTGTGCTCCTCATGCGCTGGACGCCATTCCTACAAAGAATGTGACGTAGAAGAAATTGCATGCATTAGTTGTAGCGGTAATCACTTGGCCATCTCGAGGGACTGTCCAGTGAAGCAGAAGAAAATGCAAGAAAAGAGGAAAAAATATGAGAATTTTAACCGTAGTTATGCCACTGTGGTGAGTAGTGTCCCATTGCTCACTGACCCCAAATCTTTTCCAACTATTTCACGACCAGTTAATGTACCACCTGTTAGTAATACCAAAACAACTTTTAATGTAGATCAAATCATAAACAATGATATTATATTGAATGCTTTAGTGAAGTCTCTTGTAACCCTCGGAAATGACAATAGCAATAGTCCAGTAACAAATAAAAGAATTAAAGATATATTATTAGCTAATTTAATCAATTAATGGATACATATCTTAATATAACACAGTTTAATATACAAAGCTTGCAGAATAAGAGAGCCTTATTAAAAACATTTCTTTGTGAACATAATATAGACATATGTTTGTTGAATGAGACATGGCTTAGGAGCTCAAGTTTAATTCCAGATTTTACACCATACAATTTTATACGTAAGGATTCAGTTAATTCACATAACGGTGTAGGTATATTAATTAAACAAAACTTGAAATATAACATTATAAATACAAGTTTTTATGAAACAATTCAAAATCTTTGTATATCCATAGAAACTTCGATGGGAACAATATACATTCTTTGTGTATATTGTCCACCTGATAACAGGTTTGATACAAATAAATTAAAAAAGGTATTACTTGAAACACCTAAACCATGCCTCATCATGGGAGATTTTAATGCACATCACTTATTATTAGGTTGTCACTCGAATAATACGAGGGCGGGTCAATAAGTCCGTGACTTTTGGAATAAAACACAGATTTTTTGATAAATAAATAATTTTATTTTTCAACGTAGTCCCCCTTGAGCTCTATACACTTTGTCCAACGCTTCTCCAATTTTTTTATCCCTTCCAAAAAATATGATTTGTCGAGGTCCTCAAAATAGGCCTTTGTTTGCGAGATGACTTCATCATTGGAGTCAAATCTTTTTCCACCGAGCCATTTTTTCAGGTTTGGGAACAAGAAGTAGTCACTCGGAGCCAAATCTGGAGAATAGGGTGGATGTGGGAGCAATTCATAGCCCAATTCATGGATTTTTGCCATGGCAACTGCACATGTGTGCACCCTTGCATTATCTTGGTGAAAAAGAACCTTTTTCTTGGCCAAATGAGGTCGGTTTTTTTTCAAATCCTCAGTGAAGCGGTCCAATAAGTTGGCATAATATTCCGCATTAATTGTTCTTCCCTTTTGAAGATAGTCAATGTGGATTATCCCACGTGCATCCCAAAAAACAGTCGCCATAACTTTATTGGCTGACAAACCCACCTTGGCCTTCTTTGGCGCCGATTCACCCTTAGAAACCCACTGTTTTGACTGTTGTTTGGTCTCTGGTGTATTGTGATGGATCCATGTTTTGTCCACGGTTACAAAACGGCGCAAAAACTCCTCCATATTGTGATTAAACAACGCCAAACCTTCCTGTGAAGTTGTTACACGATTGCGTTTGTGGTCGACTTGCGGAAAGCTTTCTCATGCCCAAGTGATCATTCAAAATTGAAACCACTGAGCCATGCGAGATGCCTATTTCTTCCACAATCTCTTGCACTTTCAATCTTCGGTCGGCCAACACCATATCGTGAATTTTTTCGATTGTTTCGGGTGTAGAGACCTCAACTGGGCGTCCAGGACGTTCGGCATCTTTGAGTGCTTGTACGGCCACAACGAAATTCAGTAAACCACTTTTTTACCCTTGAAATCGATGGTGCAGAGTGCCCATAGTATTTATCAAGCTTAGCCTTGGTCTCGGTAATGGTTTTTTTTCGCAAAAAATAATGCTTAATAAGCACACGAAATTCACTTTTTTCCATTGTTTCCTTAAGTTACTGGATAGTCTGATAAAGATAGCTGTAAAACACAAACTAACTGACGCAGCAAGTTCAAATTTTGATAGGAGTCAACTGACAGATGCCTGTTGACAGGAGTAGTGTTGCTTTTTCAGTAAGGAGGTTAGAAATTCAAAAAGTCACGGACTTATTGACCCGCCTTAGTAATAGAGGTAACAGTTTGTTCAAAATTATAGATGAATTTGACATGTGT
This sequence comes from Phengaris arion, assembly GCA_963565745.1. Lineage (NCBI taxonomy): Eukaryota > Metazoa > Arthropoda > Insecta > Lepidoptera > Lycaenidae > Phengaris > Phengaris arion. Next base: position 18,109,492 of record OY751431.1, read on the forward strand.
ATATTAAACGATGGGAGTACCACCACTATTCAGGTTCCAAATAGAAATCCCTCTGCAATTGATATAGCTCTTGTTAGCCCCACATTGGCTCCATTCTGCGAATGGCGTGTCCATGATGATCCAATGGGCAGTTACCACTATCCAACTCAGGTAACCCTTAATGTGAAGCCGTCAATATATGAAGTACGTCCTGTGGAAGAAAAATATATTTATAGTAAAACAGATTGGACTAAATATAGTAAGTTATCAGAAACTTATTTTTCACAATTAAATATAGATTGTAATAATTTGAAACCACTCGAATTATATGATAATTTTATCAGTATTTTAAATAATCTAAGAACAGTAACAGTCCCCAAACAAAATCCGAAAACAGTTTCAAAACCAATGAGGAAACCAGCTCCTTGGTGGAACCGAATATGTGATGATGCAGTTCGAAAGTCCAAGGAAGCTTTAGTTAATTATCGAACTACACCCAGCATTAATAACTTTATTCATTATAAAAAGATAGACGCTCAAAAGAAAAGAATATTAAAAGAGAAAAGGGTCAACTCATGGCATGATTTGTGTAGTAGTTTTAATAGAATTACACCTGTTTCTAGAATATGGGGATATATTAAAAGATTTAAAAGAATAGGTACTTCTCATAATAGATTTTTAAATGATGAATGGGTACCACGTTTTTTGGATAAGATATCAGATTCATCTCAGATCAATGAAAGCAATTTAAATAATATATTGAACCATGCCATTGAAAATGATAGTAACTCCTTTATAAATAGACCATTTACACTGAGCGAATTGTACATATCTCTAAAAAGTAGGAAAGATGCAACACCAGGTTTGGATAATATACCATACATTTTAATTAAGAAACTACACCCTTATGTTTTAGAAATACTTTTAAATATTTATAATAGGTTATGGAATAGTTTAGTTATACCAGAGTCATGGAAAACTCAATGTGTCATTCCCATCTTAAAACCAAATAAATCTGCTAATAACCCATTCTCATACAGACCTATTTCCCTATCATCATGTTTGGGTAAACTTTTCGAGAATATGCTAAAACTGCGGTTAGATTATCTTGCTGAATCACAACAAAAGTTACCAGATATTCAATTCAGATTCAGAAGAGGCAAAAGTTGTTCTGGAAGCTTTGTATCCTTTATACACGATTTAAAAAAGGCAAAACTTAGTCACTGTAATGTTATAAGTGTATTTTTAGATGTAAAAGGTGCCTTTGATAATGTAAACATTGAACCATTAATTAAGGTTTTACAAGAAATGGGATTTCCGATGAAAACTTTAAAATGGATTTTTAAATTTTTAAATAATAGAACAGTTTATGTTAGATATAATAATAAATTATATGGGCCCAAACAGGCCAATAAAGGCACAATGCAAGGTGCTACACTCTCGCCGTCATTGTACAACTTTTATACATCTCAAATCCATAATTTTGTATTATGGATTTGAGATGTACAAGGTGTCTCAAAAGTAAGTTCACATTTGCTTATCTTATTACGCGAAAGCAACTATTCTGAGGGGCGCGGGGGGTATGTCAGTCGGTAGTCTGGCTCTTGGGAATTTAGTCGCTATGGAGCGTTTCTCTGGTGCGGACCGTGCGTTGTGCGTACGTGAGTTTTACAAAAACGGTAATTCGGCGACTGTAGCGAGTAGAAAATTCTGCAGTATTCGACATATTCGTCACTTAAATGATGCGCCTAGCACTCGACTCATTGCAAAATGGGTTGAGAAGTTTGAAGAGACTGGGTCAACTCTGGAGAAACCAAAATCTGGGCGGCCAAGAACATCAAGAACAGCCGAAAACGTGGACAGTGTTACTCAGTCTATTCGAGATGATCCAAACCTCTCGATTCGGAAGCGTGCTGTTGCTTTAAATGTGCACAGATCTTCATTATGCCGCATTTTACACAAAGATTTAAAGCTGCACCCGTACAAAATTCAGTTAGTGCAAGAACTGAAGCCTCAAGATGCTGGTCAGAGGCTTGCCTTTGTAAATCAGATGATTGAGCGCTTTCCAACGTTCACCAACATCTTGTTTTCCGATGAAGCCCATTTTTTCAAATTCTGTTACAAATAAGTTTGACTTTTTACAATTTTTACAACATAAAAGGGATTTTTACACATTATATACTGATGGTTCCAAAAGCGAGCATGTTAAAGCTGCCTACTATGACCCACAAAGGAAAGTAAGTAAATGTTTTAAAATCCCGCATAATTGCAGTATTTTTACAGCAGAGGCTTGGGCAGTATTAGCTGCTTTAACTTATATACATACCAATGTAAATAATGTAAATATTTTAATTATAAGTGATTCTAAAAGTGTTCTATGTTCTATATGTAATAATACTTTTTCCTATAAACAAAATTATATTGTGTTTAGAATAAGATATATGTTATCAAAGCTGATAGAAAAGAAAATAGAATTTGTATGGGTTCCCTCCCACAGTGGCATACTAGGAAATGAAGTAGTAGACCAGGTCACCCGTAGAGACCATGATGAGGATCTTCTAGACAGTTTTAAAGTGCCTTTTACCGACTTCTATCAACAATTTAAATCTTCAAAAAAAATGTTATGGACAGAATATTGGGAGACTGTCGCAGCTGAAAAGGGAAGATGGTACGCGGATATTCAAAGAGACTTACCAACAACACCATGGTACTATAGATTTGAGTACGTTAACAGGAAGTTCATAGTTTGCATCAACCGCTTGCGATCAGGCCATTGCCTAGTTGCGGCGCATCTCCATAGAATGAATATTTTGGACGATAGTAGATGTAGACATTGTTTTGGAGATGACGAGAACATTAATCATCTGATGTTTGAGTGTCCAACGTTTGCCATACAAAGGTTGTTGTTAGATAATGCGATTAGTGGCATAGCAGAAGAAAACTCACTAAGTGTGCCACTGAAGGATTATTAAAAAATTCTGTTTATTTTGTTCCCATTTCTAAATATATTGTCAATACTGTTGGAAAGGTTTAGATCACAGACTAATTAGAGATACTACGTTTAGATCTTTGGTTTAGATAAACACATTGTGTAATTTATAGGTTATATTTAATGTCATTTTGTAAAATATTATACTTCTCCTACTTCAGTTAATAATGTCTTATATGTCAAAACTCAAAATGTATCCGACTGAAGGACTTTGTATCCATGGTCATGAATAAATAAAAAATAAAAAAAAAGTACTTTTATATTAATAATGATGATTTGAAGCAAATGTAAAAATTATACTTATTTGAAATAGGATTTAATTAATATACTTATAATATGTGTTATGACTTATGACCTACAGGCTACAGTATAAATATTCGGTGTGTCAAAGTATCAAATAATTTAAGCGCTCTATACCACAGGCTTCACAGGCATTTTTTGCTAAATATATGGCGTCGGCTTATAACCATTTGCAAGTTAAAAAGGGCGGGAAATAGAATTTTCTTTTCAATTTTCAACACCGTATTATTAAATCGTGAAGTCTAAAGTCTATTCAAAGTCCAAATAAATAGTCAGTTCGTCAATGAGTCATGTCAGTCGATTCAGTAAATTGGTAGCTTTAGGTACTAAAAGTTCCGAGGGCTTGGAGGGAACACAAAATAGCACGTTTTTTGATGTTGTACCACTTTCCCACACTTGTGCACGTTAACAAATATTTAATGGTTAATATTCTACCAATATTACACCTTAACAACCGAAATAACACAAATTTATGAAAGAAATACAAAAAACAACGTCACCCATTGAATTCCCCGGCAAAACTCCCGGCTTCACGCCTTGTCGTTGACATGTGTAAACATAGCCTAAGTGCAAAATGATTTACACATTATACCAAATAGCTTGGTAGCGACTTATAACAGCTTTGGGTGTATCAATTAACATTCGTTAACAAAATAAACTGACAAATACCTGTCATTTCAGCAGTTCTTTTATAAACATCGATAAAATCCGGAAGAGTAGAGGAAGGGGTGGTAATGTGGAACCCTACTTTGTTTTTTGAATATTTAAAAAAAACTTTTGGACTAATCATCTTGAAAAGTGACTTTGTGTACTTCAAAACTTATTAGCTTTTATATTAGGAACGAATAAACAGAATAAAACCACTCATTATAGGAAATAAATAGCTTTATTAGCAAAATGAAAAAAACGTATCTTGAGTTTTGGTGCGGCTATTATGGAACCCAAATTACAAGTATGAAACAAACTTAATTACAAAAATCACATATATAATATTCTCTTTCGCATCCTGAACAATCAACATGTGCCCACAATTCATAAGATTGGCACTCAATCCAAATTTCGCCCAGTTGATTATTTGAGAAACATTCAGAACAAAACATACAATAAGCATCTTGGTTTGTGGGCTGAGCTTTTGCAGCATAATTTTCTGCCACCGCAGTGTGACCTGAAGAAACAGATGACATCGTAGTATCCGAAGAGGTATACTTTGTTTTTTTTAGTTTATTGTTGTTTATTTGTTATAGTTTTATGTTTATTATAGTTTGTTGTAGGTTTGGCATATCCGCACCTTTGGGGTTCCAAATTCAAAATCTTACTAAATTAACAAATAAGCAAGAAAATCACAGCTAGTTAAAAGATACATTTAAACTAACCTTCGATAATCTGAATTAGTGTGTATGGACTCCCTATAACACGCACTGAATTTGTTTTAAACTAAAACAAAAACTTTGTACAGTTTTTCCAACGGAGAGAAAAAAAACATTTAAGTTTGACGTGAAATGTCAGATGTGTGTGACAGTTCAAATTCGATGTAAAATTGGCGCTAGTGGTAGCAAATACGCTCTATGGTACCAGTACAACGTAGTTACATAGTTTTTTGATAGATGTCACTGCCTGTTTCTGAGATACTAAGGGGTTCCAAAATAACAACAGGTTCCAAATTACCACCCCTTCCTTTTGGCCTCATATTGCAAAAACATCTTCTATGCACTCTATATAGGTGTTTCTTCCCGGGCAGAACTTCGAATCGTTCGATTCCTTTCTAATAACTTTTTACCTAATTTGCCTCGATTTTTATATAAAACTAGCTTTTGCCCGCAGCTTCGCCCGCGTGGGTGTGTTCGTGGCAAAAAACTTCTATATTATGCAGGCATATAGCTACTATTACCATATTGCAGGTATATAGCAAATATACCTGCAATATGGTAATAGCACAGAGTAAAAATACTTTATAATCAATTTTCACACGTTTTTTTTAATTTTAAGATATCTCCTAGTTAAGAATTAGGTAATATTGTATTCGTCTAAATAGCTACTGAAAATACCACATTATTTCTGATCATTTTTTTAAACTTAGAATGGGTATCCTATCCTTAAAATATAGACATATCTATGCCATCGAGGATTTTTTTTGTAGACCTATAAAAGAGAAACCATCCCACCATACATGGGCGAGCGGGCACATTTGGTGGGCGCCAAAAGTACAAAAAAAAAAACTTATATATGAAAAGTGTAATTAGGCGAGCCTCGGATCTCAGGCTATATCCATCATTCATCTGAACCGGTTCACTTGCAACTACAAATCCAGTAAATGTTTAAATTGTAAATACTCAATCGAACACTCGCTTGTGAGTGGGAGTTTTGATGTCAACTTTAATGCAAATCGCTCCCAAACAACTTTCATTCCCTTTTTTAACCCCATTAGGGGACGAATTTCAATAAAGTATTATCATACTTACTACATATTCCATCAATTCTATTACAGAATGTTTGTGCAAAGTGTACTCGTGTCACTTGTTCTCTGTTGGTCTCGCTGCATTAAGTATATCAAACTCGCTGTGTATAGTGTGAGTATATTTGGGTTCTAACGAGACCTTCAACATGGATAAATTCGTAACCCGTACGTCAACTGATGATCAACCGTCATCGAGTCAACCCGTCGTTAAAAAACAAAAAGTTATGAATACTAAACGACAATACCATGAAGACTATTTAAAGTTGGGGTTTACTTGGACAGGAGACAAAGACGAACCAAACCCTTCTTGTCTTGTTTGCGGCCAAAAATTATCCAATGAAGCAATGGTCCCTAGCAAATTAAAGAGACACCTCTCTACAAAACATTCTCATCTCTTGGACAAGGACCTACAGTACTTTCAACGTTTGCTGAAATCTCAAGCCCAGCAATCTACAAGTCTTACCAACACAATGACTATATCTGGCAAGTGTCAAGAGGCAAGCTATCACGTGGCGGAGCTTATAGCAAAAAAATGAAACCACATACTATTGCAGAAAATTTAGTTTTGCAAGCTTGTCGTCAGATTGTGAAGACCTTATTTGGGGTTGATGCTGAAAAGGAGGTGTTGAAAATTCCTCTGTCAAATAACACCATCAGCAGGCGCATAGAACACATGTCAGAAGATATTGAAGCACAAGTAATAGAAAAACTACGAATTGTTCGTACATTCGCCTTACAAGTTGATGAATTAACTGACTTAAGTGGGAAGGCCCAGCTGCTGGCATTTATACGTACGGTCGTTGAAGATGACTTTATTGAAAACTTTTTTTGTTGCAAGGAACTGCCCGAAACAACAAGAGGCGATGTAATGTAAGGCGAACATATTTAATGTTTTGGATGCATATTTGAAATCCTCTGATTTATCATGGACCGATTGTATTGGAATATGTACCGACGGAGCACCTTCAATGACTGGTTCTGTAAAAGGGTTTGTTACTTTGGTGCAAGAAAGAAATCCAAATATTGTGCTGACCCACTGCTTTATTCATAGGTAAGCATTGGTATCAAAAACTCTACCGAATGATTTCAAAACTGTGTTGGAAGATGTAGTAAGGGTTATAAATTTCATTAAGAGTCGTCCATTGAAATCTAGATTATTTAAACAAATTTGCCAAGTTATGGATGCAGCCCACTACACGTTGCTTCTTCACACCGAGGTGAGATGGCTCTCAAGAGGACGTATTTTGTCCCGCGTGTATGAAAGAGAAAGAAGAAAGAGTTATTATTATTCTTCACATTGGAGTCATCAGAGTTTGTTAATTTATTTAGCGACGATACATGGTGCACAAAATTGGCGTACTTGGCAGATTTATTCGAACATCTTAACAAATTAAATGCAGGTATGCAGGGACGAAATGAGAATATTCTGACGTCATCAGATAAAATAAAAGGTTTCGCAAAAAAATTAACGCTATGGAAAAATCATATTTGCCAGGGCACTCTGTCCATGTTCCCGCATACAGCGTCAAGAAATGTGGATTCTAGAATGAGATATTTGATATGGGATTCATTAGAATTGTTAGAAAAAAATATAAACAAATACTTTCCCAATATCGAGGTTGACAATTTTGATTGGGTGAGAGACCCGTTCAATATTTCACTCAGTAGCTTGGTTGGTTTTGAATTGGAAGAGAAAGAACAGTTTTGTGAGTTAAAAAATGACCGCACTTTGCTATTAAAATTATAGGAATTGAATGTAAATAAGTTTTGGTTACATGTTTCAGCAGAATATCCAGAATTAAGTAAAAAAGCTCTCATTGCCCTTTTGCCCTTTTCGACATCTTACCTATGCGAACAAAGATTTTCAGCATTGACAAATATAAAAAGTAAAAATCGCGAACGTCTGCTATCTGTCGAAGAAGAGCTTCGAGTATGTTTGTCGACAATTCGCCCAAGAATAAAAAGCCTTTGCTCCTCACACCAGGCTCAAATATCGCATTAGTTGATTATATCATGTTATTTAAAACTTATTAATATAATTAATAATAATAATAATAAAGTTTATTTTCTCCAAAAAAAAAACACAATTACACTTGACAATTAAAAAAGAAAAGTTAGGCACAATAATTATTAGTAAACAATTACGTTTTTTCTTTGGGTTAGTTATGAGGGTTTCCTACCTAAAGGATATCAATAGGACCCCTACGTCCGTTACACATAAATCAAGGCCTCTAATATATCTACGCCTACCGAATTCTTTACTGGTGTGCCGTGAAAGTTTACTGAAACTAAAAGTGTGCCGTTGACAACAAAAGGTTGAAAAAGTCTGGTATAGAGTAATAATTTTAACGAACTTGTTATAAATATATAACTTGTTATAATAAATAGCCCATTTACATTCGCGTACGAGTCGCGAGGCGAGGGACGAGGCGAGGGGCGAGGTGCGAGTGTGAACAGACGCTCGTGGCTCGCCTCGTCCCTCGTCTCGTCCCTCGCGGCGCTCGCGTCCGGAGCGGTTTTTGGGGCACGAGTCAAAGGACCTCGCGTCGCACGCGAGTGGGTGTTTACATTCGCCCTCCCGCTTTATTCTGGCTTCTACATCGTGCCGCGCAGGTTGTGTTTAGTTTTAAATACGCAAAAACAAAAACGCATCGTATAATGGATTGGTCGCAAGACGAAACATTTAAGTTCATAGAACTATTTCAAAAAGAACGAATAATTTGGGACCCTAAACATAAATGCCACTAGAACAGCCAAAAAGTTAGCGATGCATGGGCGAGATTGTCCGAAGTAATGGGAAGATCTCAAACAGAATTAAAAAATAAGAAAAATTCTCTCATGGCTACACCAGCCGCCGCTACGCCAGCTACTCCGGCGCAAAAAACAATCAGTAAGATCCGGCGCAGGAGAAGATGATATTTACAAGCCAGTGTGGTTGTATTATGATGCTATGGAAACATTTTTGGCATCCATTTACGAGTGTAACACCACAGTGAGCACTGAAGAAGAACACGTAAGTAAAATAAAACTAAGTACATATTTATTTAGTTAGGTTTATTCAAGTAATTAGTCAATTCAAGTAATTAGTCATCTTCAATAAAATATCATCAAGTAGGTATAGACAGATGACGCTACGTCTGTCCGCGGCATCTGAAAAACAAGAAAAAGTATGAATTATTTCGGGTCCTAATTTGTCAATCACCTATGTTCAGGTGGTTCGTGATTCGGTCTATACGTATGGAGAGATCGAATTATTTTTCGTGATTTTCATATGAAACAGTTGTTCGTAATGATATCCACGGCTGTTGATACTGTTGAGGATAAGGGCTCTGTATTTTAGAACAATTATGATTAAGAATGTATGTAATGTATTTCAGATAACATCAGATCCAGATAATGTCAACGAGGATAGTGGCAATATTGATCGCCATGGTAACGAACAAAATAACGAGCTTATTAGTAACAATAATAATGCCCAGAGCAATGTACAGAATAGCGAGAAAGACAAACCAGCGAAAAATAAAAAAATATTTAAATCACCTGTCAAAAAAAGCGTCCTCGTGAAGATTGCGACACAGAGATTCAGAAGAATATAAAAGAAACGGTATCTAATTTAAACAGCATATTATTGAACAGGAAGGAAACTGATGAGTGCGACATGTACGCTCAGTTATTGGCTACAAGATTACGAGAATATTCAAAACAAGAACGGCGTCAGATTATGCATCGCATTGATGGGCTACATTTGGCAAATCCACCTCAACAATTGCAGCAATCTAACCAATACTCCAGATCTACACCATCGCCGATACATTCTTTACCATCTTCCTCTAACTCTCCGAGTTATATAATACCAGACCATCCTACTTCTCGTAAGTTCTGCTATGTCTCGCCACCACAACATTCCCCCGTACAAATATCTATCCCGGACCGTCCTACTTCTCGTAATTGCTTGTCATTGTCTGTTGCGAATACACATTCAGCAACTGCCACTATTGATACCGATTTACCATCAAAAAATATCACTATCCTTTCTGACGAAATTATACAGCCCTATGCTTCTCAAAGCATCATAGATACAGCGCTCATAAATGCTTTAAATGAAAAAACAATTAATTTTACTAACTTTATCTATGTAAGTACTAAATTATAAAATAAGAATACTAAACTTTCAACAGCTATACTATATACGTTGGTGATACCTACAATGTAAGTTGATGATAGTAAATAAATACCTACGTTTAAGCTAAGAAATACGTAAGTTGATGATTACTGTATACGTTGGTGATACTACAGTGTAAGTTGATAGTGCAAAATAAATGAATACATACGTATAAGCTTAAAAATACGTAAGTTGATGATTATTCAGTGATGTTACCAAAAAAACATACATAATTTAGGCTACATACATAATTTTAATAAATACATGATTGACTAATCAAGTACCTACTTTAATTTCTAACCTTTATCTGATCCTTTAGCACTGTGTTGATAGCATTACAGACATCTTGTACAATGATCGAGATGGCTGCACTGGAAACCTTGAATAAGTAGTGAAGGCTAGCTGTCGCCAGTAGCTAAGAATCGTAACGTTATAGCTAAGCGCACTTTTGCTGGGATGGGTATTCTGAGTCTAGTCTTTTGCTTTTTAATCAAAGGTTCTACTTTGCTTAGCAGAAAATCAAAATCATTTGGTGACATTCGGCAAAAATTCAGAAACTCGCCAGAATCTTCATTCAGCATTTCTTGAAACATTTGTTCCATACTTTGCCTGAAATTTAAAAGAGAAGCATTAAAAATAACTATACTACATATTGCATAATGCAATTCAGGGAGAAGCAGAAGCTCCGTAGGCATTAACACACTTACAGGGTTCTATTGCGATGAATCGATATCATCCACCATCTTCTTGGGCGCCGCCGCCGTTTCTTTACTACTTTCTTTTTATTTAAATTAGTGACGTAGCAGTATAAGCCCAGTACGCACAAACTTGTTGCTGCTAAAACTTCGACGTCCTCCATTGTTGCTAGCTCAAAGACGACTGAACTCGGCACGCGAGTGTAAACAGGCAACTTATTAACCATTGATCAACACGAGCCTCGCACGAGGGACGAGGCGAGCCACGAGGCGAGGGACGAAGCGCGAGTGTAAAGGCCGTATAAGAATAAAAGTTTTGTTTACATAAAACTACAGGAAATGTCACTTTTGTGAGAATGTTGCCGCTGTTTAAAAAATGTAGTTCCGCTCCTACACTTTTTGACAGGCTATACACATAAAATATTATATTTTTTTACATTTTCAATTTATAATACCTCAATATTTCTGAATATATCAATTCAACTCAATATTTTACATGTAGTCATCATACCCATTACGTAAGACGGAAAGAAGCTTATCACTTATGTAAAGTTAAGTTTATATTTTGTTAAAAATTAAGTATTGGCTTGCCCTGTAACGACAGATATTATGTATATTTATGTGTATAAATAAATAGAAATGTTTTTTTTTGACGTGAAACGTCTTTAAAATCGCGCCGAAACATACGGGTACCAGGTTTAAAAACTGGACCGTAACGAAAAGGTCTATATCATCGTACCTTAATAATTAAAAAACTATTAGTCTTAGAAACAAAAATGTGGTGTAAATATTTCACTTATATAGTCAGCTCGCTGTTATGACATTGAGTTCGTGTCGGGGTCAAGCGGGGCGGCGGGGGAGGGATACTGCGATAACTGTGCGAAACCGGCGCTCACGCTTGTTTCTATTCAGTGTAACTCGTGACTCCGACTTTATAGCGTGGTGATTCTTTCGTGTGTTTGTTGTTTCTATTACGTACCTGTTCTTTTTTATTAAAATACTTAAAACAGCGTCCATCTTGTTTTCATTTCAATCTTTTACTTTAAAAGCGATTCGCTAACATAGACGTTTCACGTTAAAACCAACGGCCGTGTGCCCCGACACAGCCCCACCCGCTTTTTTTGCAGGGCATGTCCGCATTTTTAAAAAACACCACCTTCCACGGGATCATGTTCAAGGATCTATTCGACGCTGACGCGGATGTCGAGAGGAACGCCGTTGTGCGGCTTGTGAGAGATGGCGTCGTCAGCGGCGAGGTCACGCCCCTAGCGCGGGAGGTGTTTAACACCCAGCAAATTGAACAGGCCTTTAGGTACCTAACGAATTACAATCCAATCTGAGATGATTTAAATAATAAATTATACAAATACACACACGCTTAACTAACACATTTAGTAATACTTTCGCAGTAACTATTCAGTAATCTGTGGTAATACATAGACAATTATTAAGTTTAATAGAGTGACTTAATTATATTATTTATTTTATGTAAAAGTCGTTTCATGAAAAAGAAATGTGAAATTATATATGATAAAAACAAAAACTGTGCTAATTTAATTTAGGTAATTGTTATTTAGGATTATAGACTTGTTAGATTTTATTAGTAATTCCAGTCATGGACTCCACGAGACAGGATTGACCTACTGTGGAATCCTCTAGTACCTAATAAGTTAATTTTGTGATGTTATTTCATGAAATTAAAAAAAATCTCTTTTTGCCGAGCTGTACCTAAGGTCCTCTCCCTAATGCTACAGCTATATTTAGCACCAGAAATGTCACCAAACTTTCTAATCATCTAGGTACATGGCAGCCGGCAAAAACATAGGCAAAGTGATGATACGCATTCGCGAAGAAAACGGACCACTGACGAAAGTAACTGCGATGCCTCACGTACTCGTACGGCCTGACAAGTTCTACGTTATTATAGGTAAGTATTTAAAAGGGCTATTCATTTTGGGCATAAAATTTATGGAGCGTTAACGATTTCCTTTCAAACATATTTTAATATTTCAACTTTTCAACTTTTTTAACTCAAACAGAGGGCTGTTATAAGATTGACGTGTCTGTCGTGTAGGCGCAGCAGCATACAATAGGAAAATAGAACTCTGTGCTAATGCAATAAAGAGGAAAATCGAAGTGTCGAGCTCTCATAGATATGACATTGACATTTGACTCGACACTTGAGTGTTCGATTTTTATCAGCTCTATATTTGCCCAGAGTGCTATTTTCCCCGGCCTTCTGAATCATATTATAGTCCCAGCTAAAGGTTATTTTGTTACGATCGAGATGGTTCCTAGCTGTTCATCATCATCAGCTCGCAAACTGCTTGCCGATAGTTGAATCAGAATCAGAATCAGAATCGTTTATTCCAAGAAATTGGTTACATAGATGTTACATTTTTATAATTGATCACAATTTCGGCCCTTATGGACATGGAATAATATTAGTACATAGTTTTATAAAAAAAAAGAATCATATTAGTGAACAAAAACATTTCCATTGTCATCAAAATCCCAGTACTTTAACAATCAATTAGTAATACTAATGTATGGAAATAATTAAACATTAAAATATACCCCAACGGCCAACAGTCATGAAGTCAAATATTATACAAACATAAAAATTCCACTTATAAACTACTTATAGATAACATGTCTTATGAGATTCATTGAAACAAAATATTTAAAAAAAGATTCATAGTGTGTAGCTGCTGTCAGTGTCAAATAAAAAAATAAAACTAAAAGAGGTTAAAGCATCATGGCTTATACGTGGCATGTTGGATGCTTATTAAAATTTTGTTTTTAGGCGGTTTAGGTGGGTTTGGTTTGGAGCTAGCGCACTGGCTGGTGGCGCGCGGCGCTAGGAACCTCGTCCTCAACTCCCGTAGCGACGCCCGAACTGGATACCAAACGTGGAATATACAGAGGTAATATTATTTCTAAGTTATAATCCTGCGGTACGATGGACCGACGATTTGAAGATGGCTGGAAGCAGATAGATGAGGGCTGCCCAAGATCGGGTCGTCAAATTGAACTTTATTCAGTACCCAAAAATATTTCTGTCGGCCTGTCAGATTTGTAATGAGAAACAGATTCAGTTTCAATTTTACATCCTACAAACACAAAGTTATCAGTTAGAATATTTTCACACAACACAGTGTCCACTTTACCCCACTATCACCTGTTTAGGTGAATGGAGGGGTCATCAAAGTACTACCGCGCTTGCCCATCGGGTGGGGCTTCGGGTTTAGGTTATTGTCAACGTCTTCTAGGAAACCTCGCGCGGCAGCAGCCATGAAAACTATGTGAGAAGGGGAGGGGCGGTTGGCCACCGAGGGGAGGAAGGTAAAAACCGGCCAAGTGCGAGACGAGACTCGCGCACGTAGGGCTCCGTACCATTATACCAATATTTTGCTCGTTTACTCATTATTTCGTTATTTTTGTACGAAGTTTTCCAAGTAAGCGCATTTTACAAGTTAAGGCTATAGAACTCCTGAACTAACAAAGTTCCCTAATATGATTGCTTGACATCAACTTTAGTAAACGCATGTCCTCAGGCTTCGCTCAAAGGGCGTTCGAGTGATCATGGACACACGCGACTGCGCATCCGAGACTGCGGCCAGGAGTCTCCTACAAGAGGTCACTGAACTAGCACCAGTCTGTGCCATTTTCAATCTAGCAGTAGTGTTGAAAGATGGCACTCTCGAAAACCAACCACTAGAAAATTTCTACATGGTATCCCGACCAAAAATTAATGGTAAGTAGTTACTTAGTTAGAAAAAGATATTATATTATCTTGAGAAAAAAAGATAAGATAATAAAATATACCTAGTCTGTTCTAATATTTAAACCTAAATGCTATCATAAAAAGATGGAATTCGACCGAATTAATGTGTCATAGGCATGTTGAGTAAAATTTTTTTTCGTCTATTTAATGTTAGATAACATGATAATAAACAATCTAAACCCATTTTGTAAATCTTAAATAAATAAAAAAAGTTAAAAAAAACTATAACCCGACTACGGAAACGGTCTAAAAAGGACAAAACAAAAAAATAATTTAGATAGAAATCCATTAATGCATAGGTACATTTTTCCGCAATAAAAATAGTCTATGTGTTAATCCAGAGTCTAAACTACTTCCATACCAAATTTCATCAAAATCCGTTCAGTACATTCTGAGATTAGCGCGTACAAACGTACAGACAAACAGATAAACAGACAAACAGACAAAAATTCTAAAAATTATTGTTTTGGGTTATATGTCGTTCATTAAGTTCCCTTGTAATAGTTTTTCATATATAATATCTTCCATGTACGGACAGCGACCAGTTACGATTTTATTATATTTTTAGGAACCAGAAGTGGATTTAAATAAAAAAATACAAACGAAGCCGACAAAAGCTTTTATTTAAAACTAAAAAATAATAAATTACAAAAATAACAGCTTATAAATTTAAAATTACTATTTACACTATTAGAAAACTTAATACAAACTACAAAGAGCTGATTTAGTAAAAACAATCGTAAAAACAAGAATACAAATAAAAAAATAATTAGATACCAAAGTTAACAAGGAAAGATCTCACCAAGCAGGGTTACAGCCCTTTCGGTCCCAAGTCACGAGCGAAATAGGACCGTAACTAAAAACCGACCGGTTTATATACCCAGCGTGGTGGATGTGCCTTACAAAAAAAAATTAACTTATCAACTAATACGGCCTAACTTGACGGTGCAACGTCCCGGTACCAGTTCAAGTTTCTCTCGAAGGTCCAGCAACTGCGTCGTCTCGTACGTGAAGGGGACGAGTCTCTCTCGGTTCTGCATTCTGCCTCTCGTTGCTCGCGTTGTCATCTGCTGCATCATCACATGATCCATCATCTGAAACATTATACACATCCAGTTTATAAAGCTGTTCATAGGTCTTAACACATCTCCTAAAACTTTTCGTACTTCATTCTGACAAGGCCCTCAAACATTCACCATACTCGGCTGATGTAAAACTCGGCTGATATAACCAGCTATGTAAAACAAAACATTCAATTTATTTCATAAAATATCATTCTATCACACACTCCACATATAACCCAGATAAGAACATCGGAATTATAAATATTCATGGTAGCAACACAAACGAACAACAGACAGTACGCCTCGAATACGTATGTCAGTGTTAAATCTTAAGACAGGGGCCACTATCACCCGTGCCTCACCGACCGATCATCATCATACAAACCATCGAAAAATGCTGCACATGTTTCAGGGCACCATTCCCCTTTCCACATCTTTCCACACATATCATATGTTGCGCCGCAGCTTGAGTCGACTTCCCGTAAGCTCCCGTCAACAGCTTCAGCTCGTATCTTCCGTTCGGTAGCACGCGTATAACGCGATACGGGCCGCGCATGCCGGAGTCCAATTTGCCAGTGGACTGCGCAACTTTGATGACAAACACCAAGTCATCGATCTGGTAAGTAGAAAGGGTCCGCCGTTGTTGATTGGCGTACTCGTCCTGGCGCCTCTGGTTCCTCCGCAACAGTTCGGTAGCTCTGTTGCGACATAGTTCGCGCCATGCCTCGCGATTTGGCGCCTGTCCTTGGACAGCTACATCGCGCACGAGCGAACGTATGAGAGGAGTAGCAGCATTGATACCTGTCAACAGATTCAAAGCAGAAGTTTGTGTGGTTTTGTGTTTTGTCATATTCAGGACCAGTTGCAGCTTCCAGAGAGAACTCGACCACTCGGCTTTCTTATGATTAGTTTCGATGCGTATCATGTTCAGCACTGTGCGGACGTAACGCTCGACTTGGCCGTTAGCATGATGCATTTCCGGGGTTATGTAGTGCACATCTATTGACAATTCTTTGGCCAGTTTGACAAATTCAGCCGACTCGAACATTTTCCCACGATCACACACGAGTAATTGCGGAGCACCGAAAAGAGAGACCACACTAAGGAAACCGCGTTTGAGTTCATTGACGTCTTGTTTATAAATAGCACATAAAAAACAAAATTTCGAGAAAGCATCTTCTATAACTAGAACAAATTTAAAACCATTCGATTCAGGCAAAGGGCCAAGCGTATCCACATGAATAGTATGGAAAGGCAAATCGGGTTTGTTCCATGACTGAATAATTTGTAAAGGAGCTCTTGGCACCTTCTTTTTAGATATACAAACTAAACAGTGAGCTATATACTTTCTAACAAACTGTCGTAAGTGAGGAAACCAGAAGTGCTTTAAAATTAAGTCAGTAGTTTTCTCAGAATTAATATGACCGTGCTCATCGTGAAATATTCTCAAAAGTCTCAAACGGTGTCCTTTTATGATAACACATAGCAATCTAGCTTCCTCACCCACAGCAGTGTACCTGTAGTACAAAATATCATTTTGGTTAACATAGCGCTGAGCATCTAGCTCATCATCATTTAATTTTTGCAAAAGCTGCTGCATTTCTTTATCAGCAGCTTGTGCAATTCGGGACCAATTACGTGGCCTTTCTATTTGATTAACACTCTTAACAGGAGGGTTTCGGCTTAAGTAATCAGCATGTGCCATCATAATGCCTTTGTGATAAACAAGTTCAAATGTAAAATCTTGTAAATACACCCACCAGCGAGCAACGCGGGGGAGCAGATCCTTCTTACGTTCTGTGGACTTTAATGCGTTGCAGTCCGTAAAGATCTTAAAATTTAAACCAATTAAATATTGTCGAAAGTGTTGCAACGCTCGGACTACAGCTAGCGTCTCCAGCTCGTAAGAGTGGTATCTGCTTTCCGCTCCCTGTGTAAGTCTACTGAAGTATGCAACAACTTTCTTTTTATTCTCGCTAGTTACTTGCATTAAAACCGCGCCGTACCCTACACTACTGGCGTCAGTGTGGAGTTCTGTCGATAACTTTGGATCGAAGATCGCAAGAATCGGTTCACTTGTGTGGGCTTTAACTATCTCGCAACGGGCATTCTCCTGAGCCTCACCCCAATGGAACTTGACATCCTTTTTAGTTAAATGAGCGATACATGCGGTCTTCGATGCATAGTTCCGGATGTACCATCTGAAGTACCCCGCTAGACCGAGGAACTGTCGAACTTGCTTGACAGTTTGAGGGATCGGAACATTAACTAAAGCAACTATCTTACGAGGGCTCGGCTTTACCTGACCCTGACCTACAACTCGTCCTAAGTATTCGATTTCCTCAGTTAGAAACGAACACTTGCTGAAATTTATAGAAAATCCCGCGCTCGTTAATGTTAACAATACTTCACGCAACAATCGTATACCAGCTTCCACAGAATCACTTAAAACTAGAACATCATCCACGTAAACGATAACATTGCCCGCATCGATGTGTTTGCGTAAAGTACCATTAATAATTCGTTGGTAAACAATAGGGGAATTCGTCAGGCCATAAGGCATCTTAAGGTACTCATAATGACCTTCTGGTGTGACGAATCCTGTCATGTGAATAGACGACTCATCCAAGGGGATCTGATGGAAGCCTGATGCCATGTCTAAACTACTGAATAATTTACAACTTCCAAGCCGATCGATGCAGTCATCTATTAAAGGCAGAGGGTACCTTTCTTTAACAGTTACTCGGTTCAAAGCTCGAAAATCGACGCACATACGATCACTTCCATCTTTCTTCTTAACTAGGATAATTGGGCTCGAGTACGTCGATTCTGACTCCCTAATTATTCGCTTTTCTAATAAGTCATTTATTATCTCTCGCACTTTTAATTTTTCATGATACGACAGTTTATAGGGATGATAAACGATAGAGGTTTCGTCAGTTAGTCGAATACGCATAGTACCAGTCTTAACAGTAGTAGTCGCGGTGCCAGCAATAAAATATTCCTTTAACTCGTCAATAACAACCTTTAAGTCACGTAAATGGCTCCCGGTTAAAGGCGTATTAATATCACTATGCCCAGTCGTCATTACTGACGAAATTGTTTTTAATTAATGTGTTAGGTACTGACGGTCTCGGGTACGTACGAAAATAATTCCTTCCCTGTTTAGCACATCGGTGCCGATTATAATGGGCGCATTCATACAAGATGCTGGAACAACTAAAAGATCTACCTCAACGCTTATGTCACAAAATTCTATAGTTAGCGTAACGTAAGACGTAACAATTATTTCGCTCTCACTAATTCCTTTGATACATAAGTGGGCTTAAGACAACAAGAAAAATACTTGAGGTAGTTCGCTGAAATTAAAGACACGTCCAACGCGCCGCTATCGATAAGGACGTCTATAGCTATACCTTGCACTACTGCAGACGTAATATCACTATTTCGGTCAGGTTTACACAAATTAACTTTTCGAGAATCAGTCCGGGCTTTGGCAAAACATTTTGCCTGCGAGTGTCCTAGCTTTTTGCAGAAGGCACAGGATTTATTTTTATCGCTAGGTAATATTTTGTTATTTTTAGTGCAATCGAAAGCTTTGCGACCGCGCTTGTTACATTTAAAACACGTATGACTAATCGGTTCAAACGCGGGCCGTTTATTGTTTCGATTTGAACTATTGAAATTTTTGTGTTTTAATTACTTATTCGGCGGTGGCTTACTGTGAATTGACAAAAAGAAAACTATATCCGTAGTTGCAAGGTTTGCGTTTGCTGCTGCGACACGCACCTGGGGGTCAGTAATACCTCTTATAATAATCTGTACTATGAGCTCCTCACTGAGACCTTTTACTATTCGTAGACGCAAAAGAGTTCGTCGTGCATATTCCGTGTAGGTAAGGTACTTATCGGACGTAGTTTGCATGGTATCAAATAGTATAGACGCATAATCTAACCGTTTAGGACACAAGGACTTAAAGTTATTTTTGATATTTGACCTCGACCTGTCGTTCGTTGACCATTCGTTTAACCATGCTTTTGCGTCGCCTTTTAGAAAACCCGACACGCGAGACAAACACTCCTTATCGTCTCAATGATTAAGCAACATCGCACGGTCTACCTCCTCGAACCAGACTTCGATGTCATGTAGGGCCGGGTCAAAATTAGACACGTAGCTTTGCGGTTTAGTCGTTACGATCTTATTGAGGGCATCAACAAAATTCTTTGTCGAATCCATTTCAGAAACAGAAACAGACGTCTTGGAATTATCGTTGTGTATTCGAAACGGGGGTAGTAGAAGAAAAGTTTTTAAGTAAAAGAAAACTTCTAAATTACTTAAACGAGTTAAAATACTACTCAAAGTTTCGTGCAAACCGTTATCTCTGCATCGTTCTGATTCACGCGGGGATCGAGAACGATCGCGACTAATACGCACAAGAGGACCCGAACGAGAACGCGATCGCGAATTTGTTTGTTTCGGGCTGCGATACCGTTTGCAAAAACGTTGATATTTAGAGCGACAAGAACGTATATTATTATCATTAGGCACTGTTCTAGACGGAGACCGAGACCGCGACCGTCTCGGCGGTGTCCCACTGTTCCTACCGCGCGGCATTGTTATAATATGCGATTGCACTAAACCAGCTCCTTAGTTACTAAGTGGATGGCGATAACTGAAGCTGGGTTCATATCCCACTTCTGATTTTAGGAACCAGAAGTGGATTTAAATAAAAAAATACAAACGAAGCCGACAAACGGCTATTATTTAAAACTAAAAAATAATAAATTACAAAAATAACAGCTTATAAATTTAAAATTACTATTTACACTATTAGAAAACTTAATACAAACTACAAAGAGCTGATTTAGTAAAAACAATCGTAAAAACAAGAATACAAATAAAAAAATAATTAGATACCAAAGTTAACAAGGAAAGATCTCACCAAGCAGGGTTACACCCCTTTCGGTCCCAAGTCAAGAGCGAAATAGGCCCGTAACTCAAAACGGAAGCAGTTGATGATCGAAAAATGCGGTCGCACCATGCGTACTAACCCAGTTGTCCAATTTTCGAACATTTCGGGATATAAGACTATAACCCCCTTACTAATAAAATTTTTATACAACGGATAACCAATACGACGTTGTTGTCTTTGTCTGATACGTTGGAAAAGTCACTTGACAGACAAAGACAGGCCGAAAATGTACAATTTATATATTAGCTATAAAATATTTTATATATTATTAGCTTCTGACGTGCGCTCCGGGAAATAAATTGTTTTCAGTGGTTTAAAATCAACAAATACGTGTGTGTAATAAGCTAGGTAAAGGTGTGAGCAACGTTTACTGTAAGTTTTTGAAACACAATTGTCTGTAATTTGTTGGATTTAATTCGGTAAGTTGATTTCCTTGTTCACTTTTATTGTTGTCAACAAGTAGGTAGGCAAAAAAATTTTACTGTCGGTAGCTCTCACGCAGCGCCGGCCGCTTTTTTTCTTCTTCTTTCAATCTTTGTTTTGGCCATTGTTTTTCTATTGCATATTGAAGTGTAGTATTTAAATCTTTTTAGAAAGTACCTAGCCAGAATGTCGAGTCATAATATGCCACCGGATAAAGATACAAATCCGTTTTCGAAAAATGACAAAATTCCCCGCTCACCGCCAACTTCTTCAGGTACTAAACGTTTATTGTCACAATTATCGCCCTCTTCTCTGTCGCCTGATGAAAAGCGCCACCAGCCCACAAGGGACTATCAACCACCCCCCGTAATTTCGTTATTGGATACAAGCCGTGGCCCCGACGATATGTGCAATTATTACGAGCTAGTTCGCGAGGCCTCTTCATACTTGTCTAAAATAAATGAATTCGCAAACGACACAGTGTCTCGTCGCAATAACTTCGCAAACAAAGCATAAATAATGAACATTTCACAAAAATTAACGGCCATCGTCTCACTTCTGGCACTTAAAAATTCGTCATTAAAAACTAAACTCGCTAATTTATAAATAAGATTTCAAACCGGTTTGCGGAAGCTGCACCCGGTACAAGAAACCTAACGACCACCCCACGGGTTCCCCTGACTGCCCAACATACAAGGCAAAAATGGAGCAATTAATTTTAACAACTCGCTATGGATAAGTTAGTTATAGGACAGTTGAACCTACATAACAATAAGCACGCGACGATTGAATTAGAAAAATTGGTATCGGATTATAATTTAGACTCAGTTCTCATACAAGAGCAATATCAATCCGCGTCGCTAAGGTCGAAAGTCGTACAAGGTCCAAACACTCCCTTAAACAAACCATTAAACCCACATCTACACAGTGATTGACAACAACGATTACTTAAACAGCGAGCTTGATCGTTTAACCGTCTCAAACTCCATTCAAATAGAACCTGAGGACTGCGAAAACTATTTTAAAGTTCCATCCAAGTCTCTAAAAATTATCACTCAAAATATAAGAAGCATTTATAGAAATCTTGATGACTTTTCAACATTTCTCACAAGACTAAATGTAACCTGCGATGTATTGATTCTTACTGAATGCCGGTTGTTGGAATCCAAATTACCACCCCACTTAGAAAATTATAAACTACACTATACATCCATAACCCACAATGTTGTACCCCAAATGTTTATATATCTAATGACATATACACCTATAACATCGAACAACTAACATTTAAAGATGCCAGTGGTCTCTTTGTAGGTATTGACTGTGACTTTGGTATTCTCTGCCTATATAGATCTCCATCACAATATAATATTGATTCCTTTTTAACTTGCCTTGATATGCACTTGAAAAGACTCGCTGGCTGTAGAACGTTAATCATTATGGGTGATATTAATATGAACATTAAATCTGATAATAAGGACAAACGTAGTGAGGAATATCTCAATTTACTGGCGGAGAATGGTCTTCTACCTACTCATCTGTTTCCGACCAGAGAATCTAATTGCCTAGATCATGTTATGATAAAAACCATATTGGAGACTCAAACGTGTGATCAACACACATGTAACTGATCATCTTCCTGTCCTATTAAGCATAAATAACACGATAAACTCTAAAAAACTATTAAGAACTGTAAAAGTAACAAACTATGATAATGCCTCTAAAGATATAAATAATGATGACTTATCACATATTTTAAAAATTGATGATCCTAACATCGCCGTTGAGCGTCTGGTCTCGCGTCTAAGAGAATCGTTGAAATTCAATACAATTATTTAAAAAATTCCTAATAGAAAACAAATTATTAAACCGTGGATCACAACTGGCCTCTTACGATGCATCGCCCATCGAGATGCACTTCATAAAAAAGCGAATTCTTCACCCAATAATGATATCATTAATACTACGTACCGCAGATACAGTAACTTCTGTAATGATTTACTACATCGACTAAAAGTTGAGTATCACAAATCTGAGATCAATAATTACTGTAAGAAGCCTAAACAGACTTGGAAGAAGATTAGGAAAATATCTAATATTACAAAATGTAAAAACCCCGCTAATGAGTTATTGAAATTAGATCCAGACGGTCCTCAAGCATCTATAGATGGAGTTAACACTTACTTCGCTGGTATAGTAGAAAATTTGCTGAGGATCTGAAGAGGACGAGAGATACCCGGGTCTCTGAGCATTGTGAAATAGGATCCTCTTCTAGTTCTAGTTCTTTTGCGCTGTATCCCACTGACAACACAGAGGTGGAAAACCTTATACATTCACTAAAAAATGACTCGGCTACTAGATGGGACGACATTCCTACCCCCTTCCTTAAATCGATTGCCAAAAAAATTACTCCAATTCTTACATACATTATAAATATTTGCTTTGATAATGGCGTGTTCCCTGACTGTTTCAAGCGAGCTATTATTCACCCCATTCACAAAAGTGGGAGTAGAGACTGCGTAGACAACTACCGACCAATTTCAGTTTTAACTGCCCTGTCAAAAATTATGGAAAAGTTGTTAAATATACTTTTGATGAACTATCTGATTCGAGAACAGTTGATATCTCAATCTCAATTCTGTTTTCTACCAAAAAAGTCTACTGAAGACGCCGTTTCACGCCTTATTAATAACTCAAACATGCATAACGGTAAAAAATGTGTTGGGATCTTTCTAAACCTAGCAAAGGCGTTTGACACTGTCTATACACCCATCCTAATCGAAAAGCTTGAGTCCATAGGTATAAGAGGAATTCCCCTCAAGTTATTTGAAAGTTTTCTATCGGACAGGTTTCAACAAGTAAAAATTGACGATCACCTAAGCACTTATGGAGTTCCACAGGGTAGTGTTTTGGGCCCAAGTCTCTTCCTGGTCTATATAAATGATCTGTGCAACTACAAACCCTTTTGCGGAAATATTTACTCCTATGCGGATGACACCGCCCTAATATTCACGGGAGAGACTTGGGCTGAAACACAAAGAAATGCTGAGGGTGGATTTAGGTAAGCCATAGCTTGGCTTCATAAAAACCTATTGACTTTAAACATTAAAAAAACAAAATATCTAACTTACACTATAACAAAAAAAACGCAGCCTGGACCCACCTTCAGCATTAAAGCACACACCTGTGGAACGGAATATGGTATATCATCCTATAACTGTCTTACACTTGAAAGAGTTAGTGAGATTAAATATCTGGGAGTCAAGTTAGACGATGCTTTATTTTGGAACGCTCACATAAACCTTCTTTCAGCACGTACACGAAAATTGACCTGGATATTTAAAAACCTGCGTGACGTCCTTAAGCCTCAACTTCTGAAAACTGTTTATTTCGCACTAGCTCAATCTGTATTAGGCTATTGTATCACTGCATGGGGAGGCGCTTGTAAATCTAAAATTATCAAACTTGAACGAGCACAAAGGTCGGTGCTCAAAGTAATGTTTAAAAAGCCATTTAGATATCCTACTAATAATCTTTATCAAGACTCTCAAGTTCTGTCGATCAGACGTCTATATTATATCCTCCATGCTACACTCCATAAACACTCTGAGCTCAGTTTTGATTCTACTTTACTGCTTAAACGAAGATCAGATAAGGTCTGCAATATAACAAAACATCACTCTGTCTTCCTCACACGACACTTGTCCTTCCTCGCACCACATATCTACAATAAAATAAACAGATTATTAAATATATACAATAAAACGAGTAATAAATGCAAAATAATAAAAAAAAATGGCTATTAAAACTTAATTAAATAGAAACATAATCCTTGATATCAACACTACAATAACTAAGTATAAGATATAATTTATTCATTTGTCTCATTTACTCATGCCTCCCACACGCACACACACACACACACACATTCTTCATCTTTCAGACAAATATGCTTAATTAAATACAATATATTAAATATATTATGATGTTCTCCTCATATCCGCGGGTGGAACCTGGAGTCTTGAAATACAGGGTACCCTAGCTTAGGCTCCAGTTCACACGCTATTGATTTTGTAATATTTGTACCCTTATTTTGTTGTGTGAAAAATAAAGCATTATTATTATTTAAAAAAAAAAAGTTAACAACCTAGCGCGCGCCGGCATTTACACGCCTTAGTCTAAATTTTCAATTATGGCCCTTACAAATCTGTCAACGTCTCACTGTGCGGTAGCGGAGGTTTTGTGTCTTCACTTTAGATTGTACGTAGTTGGTTGTTATTTTCTATACTCCGATCCTGTAGGTCCTCACTTACACTAACTACGTCATGTCCTAAAATGTCTTGCGGGGAATAAAATTGTTATTGGTGCCGACGTAAATGCTTCTTCGCCCTTATGGCATTGGGAACTTAGATACACTGATCGCGACCGTCGTAGCTCAGTGGAAGACTTCATAGCAGAGTTCAACCTGCAAATTCATAACACTCCCAATGCACCACCTACATTTAGCAGCCCCTCTGGTGAATCTTCCATCGACGTCACGCTTTCCAGCGCGTACGTCCATTATAACTGTAGGGGACTGTATTATTCCACAGGCCGGCTCAGATTAGACTCGAAGATAGCAAGGTTACACCGATTTGGGCAGAGCCGGGGCGATATTAAAAACAATTATTATTTGAAGAGAACGATTTTCACTTTTTTCGCTTTGCTTACCTGGTTCAAGGCAATGCCGTACAGACAGCCGCGCCCGTACGCCTCTTTCGGGCCGATTTGCTATCTCACTTTTGCCTCTCTATACGGCTATTTTCCATAATTTTCCCTACTTTCCATGAGCCAGGTGAAGCAAAACGCGTTGTGTGAAATTATTTATTGTTATATCCAATTACATAAATCCTTATATACTAATAATCTTATTCCATATAAAAGATATTCATAACTTAAGGTTCACCATATATGAAATGTTCTACATTTTTACCATAATTTTCTTAATAGATACTTATACATTTATTGTATAATCGAAATCGTTACTCTACACGTTAGGTATTATGTTTATCTATATAAAGCAAAAGAAATTTCGTTAAAATTCGCTATAGTTTAAAGTATATAAGCAAAACAACCTTCACTTGATAAAACACCATTTAATACGACTTTTGCACACTGATGCTATAGAAATCTATACATATACATATAGTCACTGAGTGTTCACCATTATAGTTTATGTACTGTTTTAAATCACTTGTTTATCGTTCACATTTCAATTCACTTATGTAATTACGTTACGAGGCCGCTGTCCTTAACATCCTCCCCCCGGCGCAGTAGCCATGGTCTACGCAGCCTCCTCAGGTGACTGCGGACTCGCCGATCCCGCCGTGGACTGCTCCGGTGACTGCAAGCTGCTCGAGCTCGCTGTAGGCTGGTGCGGCAGCAACTGCGGGCCGTTCGTGCCCGCCGCAGACTGCTCTGGCGACTGCGAGGTGTCCGTGCTCGCTGTAGGCTGTTCCGATACTCGTTCTGCGCCCGGCGCCGCCCCCGGCGTCGTCCGCTCCGCTCCCGGCTCCGTCTGCTCCGCCAGCGGTCGCAACTGCGACTGCGGCGCCTCCTCCAGCACCGCCAGCTTTGACGTTGGCCTCCGGAACACGCCACTGCGCGTGTGAACGTCCGCACAGCGCACTTGTCCGTCCGGGCCCGGGTAGACTCGGTGCACGACCCCCCGCGGCCACGTATTACGCGGCAGCGTCGGGTCGACGATGACGACCAGGTCCACCGGTACAAGGGCTCGGTTGCTCTGCGGGGCCCCGCAGCGTGGTGTGAGCGTAGGAAGGTATTCCTTCACCCAGCGCCTCCAGAACTCGTCGGCAAGGGCTTGCGCGACTTTCCATATTTTCTAGTCCGCCGGCACACACGGTCCGACGTACGGCAGTCCGGTGGACGACCCGAGGAAGAAATGATTCGGTGTAATCGCTTCCGGGTCGTTGGGGTCCACTGATACGTGAACGGGCGGTCGAGCGTTCACTGAGTACTCCGCCTCGGCCATCAGTGTCTGGAGTACCTCTTCCTTCTTGTTCAGAGTAGCTAGCAAGGCGGGTTTTCACTGACCTCACCATCCTTTCCCAGGCACCTCCTTGACTTGGCGCCCCGAGCGGTGTCAACTTCCACTGCATCCGATGATTGAGGCCCAGCTGAGCCATAGCCGGTGCCCACTCGGCGTACGCCTGCCGCAGCTCGATGTCCGCGCCTCTAAAGTTCGTACCATTGTCGCTGTACATGACTGACGACCATCCTCGCCGCGCAGCCATTCTTCTCATAGCCATCAGTGCAGAGACCGTCGACAGCGAAGCCACCAGCTCCAGGTGGACCACCCGCGTCGTCATACTTGTGAAGAGAGCTTCCCACCTCTTCTCGTGACGTCGGCCGATGGTGACCGTCATCGGGCCGGAACAGTCGAGACCATAGTACGAAAATGGTCTCTGGAACGCCCCCAGGCGCTCGGCTGGCAGGTCTCCAGTTGGCGGGTCCTCGGATGCGCCCGTCGTAACCGACAGAACGCACATTTGTTCATGATAGTACGCACCGTCGGCCGCAGCTTCAATATCCAGAACTTCTGCCTGAGGTCGTTCACGACTCTCTCGCGGCTCCCGTGTCCCGCTCTGGCGTGCTCCCTTGCCACCAGTAACCTTGTGAAATGATGTCTTCCATCCAGGATGATCGGGTTTTTCATCTCTGCCGGCACCTGAGCTTTGATCCTTTCTGCTTTGATCCTTTGCTTTTGAACAGCAAGACCATCGCCGTGCATCTTATGAGGCGCTAGTAGTTTGAAAAGCGCGTCACATCTGGTAGACAGCGCAGCTCGCTCGCCTCCGTGGTGTGGAAGGCGACGTATTCTTCTTGATTTTCAATTCTAGCGGGACTCTCCGCGGGCCACTCATTCACTGCGCAAGAAGTCCGGCCCCCGGAACCAAGGGTCATCGTCGCTCTTCGGAACATAGCCCGTTCTGGTGGCTAAGTCAGCGACGTTGCTCTTCGTGCTCACCCATCTCCACTGGTGAACAGACGTCAGCTCGGCGAGCTCCCCTAGCCGATGTGCGACGTACGGTGTGTATTTGCGGCTGCCGTTCTGTATCCAACACAGAACTACTTGAGCGTCGATCCAGTAGAAAACCGTGTCCGTTTTCCACCTGTGTTCTGCTACGACGGCGTTTCCCAGCCTCGCTCCGACCAGGGCATCCTGTAGCTCCATCCTTGGTATTGTTTGTGCCTTCAGCGGCGCCACCTTGGCCTTGGCGGCGGCCAACACGACTCGTACTTTCCAATTTTCTTGTTCCAACCTCCAATAGACGGCTGCGGCGTATGCTTCCTTACTCGCGTCGCAGAATACGTGCAGCTGCCGGCTTCTCGTCGGGCTCCCCCTATTGTAACTCCGTGGTAGCTCGAGCTGACTGATGTACTCCATGTCGGTCAGCCAACGGGCGAAGTCTTGGGCTGACTCAGCGGGCAGCGACTCGTCCCAGTCCAGCTTCTGACGCCACAAGCCTTGTAGGATGACTTTGGCGGTGATCGTGTAACAGCTCAGCAGTCCTAGCGGGTCGTAGATGCTCATCACCGTGCTAAGGGCCTCTCTCTTCGTCGGTGGGCGCTGTAGCTCGCGGACCTCCTTGTGGACTCTGGATAGCGACGTGTTGAATTTTAGTTTGTCGCCTCGGGAGTCCCACAGCATGACCAGGGTCTTCTGCTAGTCTTTGGTGACACGCTGTGTAGTGTTTTCGGCCAGGCGGTCTTCAGGCAGTCCCTCTAGCACCCTCCGGTCGTTGCTCGTCCAGCCTCTGAAGTGGAAGACACCTTTCCTATGTATTTGGTCCACTTGTTCCACAATCTGCATGGCCTTCTGGTGGTCTGGTTAGCTGTCTACGTAGTCATCCATGTAATGGGCTTCGGTGATAGCGCGATGGGCTTCGGGATGCGATTCGGCGAATTCTTCCGCGTTCCGATTCCGGGCCGGTGTGCCAGGAAAGATGAACACGATGCTCCGAAGATTATTACCACCATCTTGAATGCGGACGGCGGCTCGCCTTCGTCTTCTCTCCACAGGAACAGCTGGGCCGGTTGGTCTTCTTTTCTGACCTTGATACGAAGGAACATCTCCTCTATATCGGCCTTCACAGTGATGGCTTCCTCTCTGAACCGGAACAATATCTTCGGCAGTGAGGTTAGAAGGTTGGGCCCTTCTAACAAGTGATCGTTGAGGCTCACGCCGTTTGTTCTCGCCGCTGCGTTGAAAACCAGTCGCAACTTGTCCGGCTTGTTTGGGTTTTTAACCGGGAAGTGCGGCAGGTACCATGTGATGTCATTTCCGGCCTCTGTCCCGTCGCATTTTTCCGCATATCCCTTGCTTATGAGATTCTTCATCTGCCCATGATACTGCGCCACGTCCAGGGGGTTCTTCTTGAGCTTGTATTCCAAGTACTTGAGCCTCTTTAGCGCATTGTTGTAGCTAAGAGGTAGCTTGACGCCGTTCGTGCGCCACAAAAGTCCCACTTCGAATCGACCGTCTTGCGTTCGTTTGGCCGTTCTGCCAAAGAGGTCGATGGCTCGCTGCTCCTCGTTGCTCAGATTAGCCTTGGACGCTATTCCCAGTGCGTCTATTTCGAAGTGTTTCTTCACCATTTCCTTCAGTCGTTCACCTTGGGTCTCGATCGTAGACACGTGCAGGATGTTCTCGTATTCTTCCTGCTTTATGAGGCGTCTGGGGATGCTTCCATGGATTACCCAGCCGAACTTCGTCTTTGAGGCTGCAGGCTGGTTTCTCTTGCCCATCCTCAGCTCCCTGGATACTATGAGCTGCCAGTTGTCCATGCCGATGAGAAGTTGGGGTTTCTTGTCTTCATATCATATCTCTTCGTTCTTGAGATCACGCAGGTGAGCAAGTCGGAACAGTGATTCCGGGACGGACTGAGTAAGTAGGTTCAATCCGTCCACGGTTCCCGCATTGATCCCATGCATTCACAGCATCTTCGGTGGGCCGTCTTCGCCGATAGCCTTTGCGACGTCTTCATCCAGCAGTGTCACTGTCGAACCCTCGTCGAACAGTGCGAAGATATCCGCTTCGCCCCGTGGACCGACAACTTGAATTCTTCTCATCTTAAGTTTCACCGCACGGTCGGAGGTGACCGATGCGGTAATCATGGCGTCCTTAGTCTGTGGAGCGCCGCCGGACCTGTCTTCGTGCAGCAGCGCATGATGAGGCAAGTTGCAGCCCTTCACGCCGCACGGCTTCGCTCTGCAGTTGTATCTTCTGTGCCTGCTTCGTATGCACCGGAAACAGCCGTTCCTTTTTGACTGTGACACATCTCTTTTGCATGCTCAGTTTCTTGAAAGCAGCGCATCGAACAGAGCGTGATCTTCGGCACATATCGGGCACTTCGTTGACTCTTCACGTATTCTATTTGTCTGACTGTGACTCGGCGAATCACTGCCCTCGTCTGCTATCGCGAAGACTGGCCTTCTTGCTCTGGCCTCGTTCTTGTTAGGAGGTGGACGCGGTGTTTCCTTCTTCGGTGCCGTGCTGAACCCGTAGCGCAGCGCCCTGTCCGCTTCTCTCATTAAGAATTCAGAGAGAAGGATGACATCGGGCTCGTTCCTGAAGCGCGAAGTCTCTTCTGCGTAGTCGTACCACTTGCTCTTCTCGTATGGGCTGAGCTTCTCCAGGATGTTTCTCGTGAGCAACGGGTTAAAGAGGTACCCGTGCCTCAGCTTCCTCAGGATGACTACCGTTCTGCATGTTCTGAATCTTCACTGCAAATTGGTTGAGTTCTGCCGCCGAACCTCCGAGCCTCGGTATCTTCTTCAGGTCTTCCATCATGCGGTCGACCATAACTTCGGGTCGACCGAAGCATTGTTCCAAGGTCTTCATTATTTGTTGGGGCGGCGTCGCGTTGCTCAGCAGTGGTGCCACGGCTTCTCCTGCTTCTCCCCGTAGGCAGCCTCTCAGACGAGCTAAGTTCTCGATCGGCTTGAGCTTGTAGAACGCAGTGGTATCTTCCATGGCTGCTTTGAATGGTAACCATTCGGTGGGAGCACCCGAGAATATGGGCAACTCCGTAGTGTGGCGCGACTGGCGTTGGTTCAGCAGTTTGTCCAAAGTTTCAGCAAGATGTTCCACCCCATTAGCCCTAGACGTGGGCGGTGTGGGTGAGCGTGGGCGGCGTTGTTCCGGCCACTCGAACCTCGTCTTCTGGGCTCCCTTTGGTGGCATGTCTTCTGGCTTCGGCGTCTCTCTTTCTTCCATTGATGTCAGCTCTTGTCTAGCCTCTTCGGGTTCGGGACCCTGTTCGCTTAGCCAGGCTCGGACATGTTGCTCCACCTGTTCTGATGGCTCGTCGTCGTCGGGGCTGCTACCATCTTCTGCAGCGGCGACGTCAGCGGCGAGCTTCTTCTTTATAAGTTCTGCTTCGATATGCAGTTCCTTTTTACGAAGAGCGGCGAGTTTCTCCTCCTCCTCGTAATGCCGTATGCATTACACGACGACACTTGCTGTCGATCGACGCGATCTAATTGAAATAGCCTTCTTTCTGGCTAGGGATTGTACTTCCGAGGCTGCAGGTGCCTTGCTGGTACCTGGTCTCGGTTACAAAATAGTGTGAAGTAGATCCGCTCTTCCCTCGGTCGGCGGCGGCTGGCTCGTAGCGGCAGCGGCAGTGTTAATCTTTTAACTTCAAATTCCCTTTCAAGAATCTTCGGTAGGTTTTTCCGACGAAAAATCTGCGAATCCTTGCTTCCGTTCGCAGCGGTGTATCCTTGTATCCTCGAGTCCGATCTTCTGAGTCCAATCTAGTCCCTGGCGTTACTTCCTGTTGATAAATCTTGATAAAGTTTCCAAAGTTCTGACTTGATAAAATTCTTCTATGTCCGGTCTTCAGTAAAAATTTCTATCTTGAATCTTCGGACATTTTTCTATGTCCAAAACAGCTATTCCAATTTTTTCTAAGTGCCGTCTTCGTTATTTTCAACCCGATATGGACTTCGAATGTTTCTTCGATCTTGAAATTCGGCTCGCCAAAGGACCACGCACTACTGTAGGGGACTGTATTATTCCACAGGTTTTCAACCGCTGGCTCAGATTAGACTCGAAGATAGCAAGGTTACACCGATTTGGGCAGAGCCGGGGCGATAATAAAAACACTTATTTGAGGAGAACGATTTTCACTTTTTTCGCTTTGCTTACCTGGCTCAAGGCAATGCCGTATAGAGAGCCGCGCCTGTACGCCGCTTTCGGGCCGATTTGCTATCTCACTTTTGCCTCTCGATACGGCTATTTTCCATAATTTTCCCTACTTTCCATGAGCCAGGTGAAGCAAAACGCGTTGTGTGAAATTATTTATTGTTATATCCAATTACATAAATCCTTATATACTAATAATCTTATTCCATATAAAAGATATTCATAACTTAAGGTTCACCATATATGAAATGTTCTACATTTTTACCAATATTTTCTTAATAACTACTTATCCATTTATTATATAATCGCAATCGTTACTCTACACGTTAGGTATTATGTTTATCTATAATAATCAAAAGAAACTTCGTTAAAATTTACTATAGTTTAAAGTATATAAGCAAAATAACCTTCACTTGATAAAACACCATTTAACACGACTTTTGCACACTGATGCTATAGAAATCTATACATATGTGGGAATATAGTGATTGCCCCAATGGGAGATCTCCGACCGAGCGAGGTGCTATATGCTCGGTCAGACCGAAGCCCCTTGGTAGTAATTTCAGGTGTTGTATATATACTGTCGATCTTATAAAACTTCGATAGCGCGATTCAGGATTGTGGCACTAATTGGTCCGCCATACATATATAGTCACTGAGTGTTCACCATTATAGTTTATGTACTGTTTTAAATCACTTGTTTATCGTTCACATTTCAATTCACTTATGTGATTACGTTACGAGGCCGCTGTCCTTAACAATAACAATATAATAAATTGGCGCGTCATTCCTGATGCGTCATGCAGCGACCATCGTTTAATTGTCTTTGTGTTTATTCGCGCACCCTCGAGTTGTCCCGTGATTGAGTCGAAAGATTCAAAATATAATGTTAAAAATGGTAATTGGAATTTATTCCGGTCCCTTATGTTCGCTCATTCCAGAGATTTCACTCGTCCAGACTTGAACTCAAATGATAGTGCGGAAATAATGACCAACACCTTTGTCTACTGTGCCACACCGCCCTCCCTGAGCCGAAGGCCGCTTAAAATAGAAAATAAGTGTAAATGGTGGCACGATAATTTATATAACTTGCGTCGGGAGTTTAGGAGAGCCAGACGGAAAATTAATTATGCACGTAGACAGGGACTCGGTCTATTGAACGATAATTACGTATCGTACCTAGCTGACCTTAGGGCTTCAAGGTCGCGTTATCGCGCCGCCGTCACGTTAGCAAAAAATAATGTGTTGAGAAATGCTGCCGTTGGACTGGATAAGGAGGGACCATGGTCTTCTTTATACCATGAACTCAAACCAAATAATAACACGCTCCACAGTATTTTTCAAATATCAAGATTAATAATTCGTATACTCATAGTTTAAGAGACACGGCGAAGGCGCACCTCGACGTACTAATTCCAGACGTCAAGCAGGACTTGGACAATGATCTTCACCGCGAGATAAGATTCAGAATGTAAGACCCCATCAATACGCCGGTATCTGACTTACCTACACTTGATGAGTTCACTTCAACAGTTAATTTGTTACCTACGAAAAAGTCAGCAGGCGAGGATAAAATATTTAATATTATGATTTAGCAGGCGTGTCTAGCGGTAGGCTCATCTAAACATATTTAGCGGAACAAAAAAAAGGTCCATAATTAAAAAAAATGGTTTTATTTTAAAATCTACTTACTACACTTCTTTTGTTATTTAAAGTTTCATTTGTTTTACCTAAAATGAGATCACATTAAGAACAGATTTTGCGAGTAAAGGCTTTTTGTGAAAAATGGTACATTTTTGAACTTTTCATGTAACCGGGAAAAGTTAAAATTAATATTAAAATAACAATTATTTAAATTAGAAAAATGGTGATTAATATAGCGTATTTCCTCCACGTGCTCTTATTAAAGTTTCTACCCGTCTAGGCATACTGAGAATGATGTCATCGATGGTCTCCTGGGATAGTCTCCGCCATTCCTCAACTACGGCGTTTCGCAGTTGAGCCACGTTGGCAGGAGCTGCAATTCTGCACTTAACTTTTCTTTTCAGCAAGTCCCAAACAAGCTCTATTGGGTTCATATCCGGTGATCTCGCCGGCCACTCCATAACAATGATATTCATATCATTATGATAAGCTTGAGTTACCCGAGCGGTATGCGGCAGAGGATCTCTGATATAGCGGTCTGCAGTCAGACTCCCTCTGTCAATCACTACCAAGTCTGTGCGAGCTCCCAAACAAATGCCCGCCCAAACCATTATTGATCCACCACCGTATGCAACTTTAGTTTCAAAATTTGTCTGAATGTATCGTTCTCCTTTGCGCCTGTATATTCTTTGCCTGCCGTCAATTTGATTTAAGAGAAATCTGCACTCATCACTAAACAATACCTTACTCCATTGGTCCGCGTTCCAAAGTCGATGTTCCTGAGCAAAAGTTAACCTGTTTCGACGATGATTTACCTCGAGCCTTGGAGCCTTGGCGGGCACAAATGAACCCAAACCAGCTTCTTCGAACCTTCTTCGTACCGTACGCTCACTTACGGTTACACCACGCACTGCTTCTAACTCATGTCGGGCTTGGACGGCCGTCAAACGGGGGTTCCTACGTACACGAAGCCGAATGAAACGATCATCTCTACTCGTAGTGCGTCTTTTTCTGCCTTGTCCTGCTCTTCTCACATAAGTACCGGTCTCCCTGAACCGTTGGATACTGCGATGGATCGTTGAAACTGGTCGACGAAGATCTTTGGATATCACTCTGTAGGTTTGACCATTTCTTCACATTTCGAGTGCCCTGGCAATCTCCAATGAGGCTAAGTCTGGCATAATTCAGTCCTCAACTCCAAAAAGATACGCGATTAAAAAAAACTAACAAAAAACAGTATTTCAAGGAAATTTTAAATCAAACTCAGAAGGAAGAAATACTCGAAGTTCGCTCCAGATAAGGTGTATTTGAATAAAATTAAAACAATTGCATAAAATGTGATGTTCAATTGTTTTCTTAATTTGAAAATATTTCTTTTTAAATTAAATGACGTATAAACCAGCCAGCAACCTTATATGATACTGATATCAAACCTTTATTTTATGTTCCGCTAAATATGCCGGTGTGTGTATATTACAGGTTTGCAGAAGGCACTTTTCCAAAAATCTGGCGAATCGCCAGATAAATCACCAGACGATTCGAAATCCTACCGTCCTATAACGCTATTATCATGCTTAGGTAAATTATTAGAACGTCTTATTGTTCCCCGCTTGCTACCCGGTGGCCCGAAATGTAATAATCAGCAATTTGGATTTACTACCAGGAAGTCAACTGTGGATGCAGCAATCGAGGTCAGAAAAACAGTAAATCTATCGGAGTGTAAATATGTAGTAGGTATATCGCGGCTCTGGATATCGCGGGTGCCTTCGATAATGCCTGGTGGCCCATGCTACTACTGAAGTTAAGAAACAGAGGCTGCTATCGTATATTTATTATTTAATTTACTCGTATTTTTGCAACGGCGTAACAAAACTCCAACTCGGCCATTACACACATTTCAAAAACTTAACGCGCGGCTGCCCTCAATGATCAGTACTACGCCGCACTTGTGGAATATAAGTTTTGATGATTTATTATGTGTTCCCTCGCCTCCTCTGTGCTCTCTGATAGGTTATGCTGACGATGGTTTTCTTATTATTCCAGCCAATTCGCGATCTGAAATTGAAAACAAGGCCAACAAGTGCCTCAACGTAATATCGAGTTGAGGCCACAGAAATCGATTAGAATTTGCAGCACATAAAACCTTTCAAGTACTTTTAAAAGGTTCATTAATATCAACTTCTTGCATTAAACTGAACAACATCAATGTGAAACGTAAACAGTCACTTTGTTACCTAGGACTTATTTTAGAAAATAAATTTACATTCCTGGAACATATAATACAGACCGGTGAGAAAGCTAAAAGGAATTTCTATTGTTTCACAAAAATATCAACGTCGACATGGGGCCTTTCATTTAAAACATTAAAAATAATTTATAATGCGACGTACCTCGGCAGCATATGCTGTGGCGCACCGGCTTGGGCAGATAGGGCTACAATAGGAGCGGCCCGTCGTAAACTTTTGCAAAGCCAACGTCTCGCCTTAATATTTTTATGTAAGGCATACCGTACCGTAAGTATTGAAGCACTTCCAGTCTTAAACGGAGTCCTACCAATAGATTTAGACATACAGAGTCGTGCAGCACTATATTATAAAAATAAAAAAAATGACTAACCCTGAGTTTTTAAGCACGAAAGAGAGTAATAAGATAACTCGATTATTCAAGCCATTAGATATTTCTATACAGAACCTAATTTCTGAGTGGCAGGAACGGTGGGACAACACTATCAAAGGGCGTCACCTATATAATTTCTTCCCTTTGGTACGCGATCGACTCTCTAAGCAATGGATAGAAAAAGATCACTACGTCGCACAATTTTTGACAGGTCACGGAAACTTTAAAGCGAAACTTTTTGGATTTACATTAGTCTCGTCTCCGCTATGCGAGTGTTCGACCGAAGGTAGCCCTTATGAACAAACTGCTCATCACATACTCTGGGAGTGTGATCTCTGGTATGACGAAAGAATCGAAATGTACAGCGTCCATTGTGTTTCTAGGGTAGTGTACTATGAAGATCTCGTGGGCTGCGCGAAGAACTTCCGGGCTTTCAAACGTTTTTGTCATAAGTACTATTGGAAACAAAGCAACACTTTTTTGTCATTATAAATGCATTGTAATTAATTGTCATATTATAAATTAAATCATTTAATTACATTCTGTCTTGTAGTCATAAAAAAAAATAACATGTTATTCCCGTGGTACTTCCCCTTTAATTCTGACTTTTTGTCATCACAATTTTTGCTGTCTCCCGCTTTGCTTGGGGAGGGAAACTGGAATTCTTTCTACTCCTCCTACAATCTTCTGATTAATTTCATTGCGGGTTCCAAGATAGATTTAGCATGTCCCGGGCACCCCTGAGATCATACCAAAGGGTTTATGCGGTATATATATTATTGTACCTTTATAAAATATACTAGCTCTGCTATATATACACTGTCCAATACACAATAAAAAGTATCACACAATAACACTCGTAATTAGTCGCTGCATTGAACCAGTCTCAGTACTATAAAATATTTTTCTGTGACCAGTTTACGCTAATTCTTTGTGGAGGGCACTCTCGTCGCTTGTGGCATGTCAGCCGCCTTGACTGCCATACCCTGAATTTGTGCGCCACGTCATTTAATCCAGTAATCTTATAAGCGACTAACTCTCTCACCGCCGTCATAGTGGAGATCTCTGCTGATCAACACAATCATATTCTGTGAGCCATGCCGCACATCACGTGGCTTGCAACAAGACTCCCAATCTATCGAAGTATCGAAGGTTTTTTAGTGCCTTGTCATAGTAAAACCGGACGATAAAGCAGGCTGAAGAATTGCTGCCAGAGGTCTCCGAAAAACAAGCACGAAGAAGCCCATCGCGAGGTTAGTTCGTAGCTAAGTTTAGTGCAGCATTTCCAGGCCTCCAACTTGTCTGAGTCCTAGATACTCTTAGACCTACAATTGGTCCTTCAAAACCAGCGCAATATTATCCCACAGTAACCGTGCTTGACGCAGTTGACCGTGGTCACAGTATCCTATGTTTTAACCCTACCATACCAAATTTCATCGAAATTCGTTTAGTAGTTTTTGCGTGAAAGAGTAACAAACATCCATCCATACATCCATCCATCGTCACAAACTTTCACATTTATAATAGTAGTAGGATTTTATTTAATAAATTTATTTTATTATAGACAATACATAATACATAATAACCCTGAATTGTCAAGCAGTGAACGAGCTGATGATGATGAATTATAGGTAATTACTAATAACATTCGATCATGTCAGCTTTCAAACATAAAAAACTAGATTAAAATCGGTTAATCATTTCATCCGTTTTTAATTACAAAATGCAGATGAAATAAACCAATAGCGCTTTTATTACTTACGCGTATATTCGTTCGATAGATGTCACTATACGGATCTTACATATTTCTGAATCGCAGTATCGTTGTGTTTTGATATTGTGTAGGATTTATTCAAATAAAATAATTTTTATACGGTGAATAAGTGAATTGGTGTTGACTGTTGAATGATCTCAATTACGTTTCGTGATCATCATATTATTATTATCGTTCTTTAAATATAAAAAAAAAAAATACTCGCACCGCGCTCGTGAAGAACATATTTTTAAATATGTTCTATTGGAAAACGGAAATAAAAGAAATAAAAAATAAGTTAAACAACTATAACCCGACTACATAAAAAAGGGTCTAACTAAATAGGCCGAAACAAGAGAATAATTAGGATAGAAATTCTGGAATGCATAGGTTGTACATAAATGGTCAAGGTAGAACCGTGGTCGCACCTACTTTATAAAGTTCTGAACAGTCGCAACAAATCAAATCGCAGCCGTCTGTGTATCTTTCTTGGGGTATGCGTGTGTATGACGAATATACGCATTTTCAAGAAACTTCTCTAGGCCTTAGGGTCAGCTCACACCTAGACGCAACGCGATGTGAACTGTCAACTGACGCTTAGATGCCATTTGTGAGTGCGACCACGCTCTAGCTTGAACATTTTTGTCCTTTACTGGATCTCTATCCAAATTTTTTTTTAGACTTATTTTTTTACGTAGTCGGGTTATTTAGGTACACATAGATCACATTGGATGGGAACAGAATCGTTTACAACTATATACTTAAATTGGAAAGTATTGCCTATTTTAAGAGACGAAATAAGCGAGTTTTAAAGATGAATTTGAACACTGCACCATACTTTTCAGTAACGACAGCCCTAGACGTGGCATCACGGGAGCTAGCTCCGGAGTTGGACTATTTCGTGGTCTTCTCTTCTATCTCCTGCGGGAAAGGGAACTATGGCCAGAGCAACTACGCCTTCGCGAATTCCGCAATGGAGCGCATCATCGAGAATCGCCGGAAAGACAATTTGCCGGGACTCGCGATACAATGGGGATTTATAGGTATGATCAATTCATCGTTTACTATTTTATATTGAGTATATTTGTGGCGCAATCGAAGTTTCACAGTTAGACTCTATATATACTTATGTCACCGTAACGGTGCGTTCAATCGCACGCCAAGAGACGGATTCTTTCTGATATATTCTAATCTAACGAAAAATAACGCATTAAATTGTAAGCAGTATGTTTCGGTGCACAAACCTTTCGACATTTGACAATGTTGCTAGTTATATTTGTTGTTATATCACAATCTAACGGTTATTACAATCTTACGGTGACATCTAAAAACGCTTGTACTAGGGGCAATATTATATGTGTAGTTTAGTAATTAGAGACATCTAAAAAGTACAATAACAGTTTTTTTGCTACATTAGTAAACAAAACCTATTATATTAGTTTACTTACATCATCTACAAAACCATTCATTACGGTCAGGTTACTTCTGTCTTTACCACTGTTCACAATGGGCACGTGCCCAGGGCTCCCGATGGATTGGGTCCCCTAGCTCATAGCTTACTCTACGGCACGCTCGCTTGAAAATCTAGCTTACCGATTGCAGCATGTTTAATAGTTTTAAAATAGAAAAATTGCATATAATATATTTTTAAATTTAACTGTTAATTAAACTGTTTTAAAGATATTGATTTGTAAATCATATTTCTTTTGTGAATTGTGATTTGTGATGAATGTTTAGGTATTAATCTTCTGAGCCATTTACTACGAGATAATACCCTTATCCACACGGTCCAATTCAGCACCTAAACAAATGGTCGTCATAAGTGTCAACTGTCGTTAGTGACAATCATTTTTGCCTACTAATTTGCATAAAGACCGCGGCGCTGGATGTGCCGACTGGTCCGTGTGGATGGCCCGTTTACAAAGGTGTATTTAGACATTTTTGTGCAACGGGCCTATTAACATATTTTGCCGCCCCATTGTGTGCGCCCCCAAGCTGTGGCGGACTCTTTGTTATCTTTTTTTACATGTTAAAATGTAATTATACTTTAAATCCTATCTGAATGATGGTTTTTATAGTTATCTACAAAATAAAATTAAATAAAATCAACAGTCTAAAACAGAATGTTGAGACTAAATACTATGATTATACTCTTTATGTTAAACGCGTTCAAACGGAGGGAGTAAGCAATTAATGTCTTTTACTATTTTACCTGATAAAAACTTTAAACCCTGAAAGTCGGAAAAATACAATAAAATCAATAGCCTAAAACAGGGATGGCGAACCTATGACACGTGTGCCATCAGTGGCATGCATGATGCGTCATGCGACACAATATTTTGGGCACCTAACTGATCACAAAATTTTGTAATTATGTACCACGAAAATCGTGTGAAGTAGGTAGTGCACGACAAATCTAACATAATATGTTATTTGTCATCTATTTTGCAACATCAGGAATTGCACATATTTTACTTTAATTTGAATTATAAAATTATCCAAAGTTTGAACAGATTTAAACTGTTAAATAGGAAACAAAAATTAGTAACAATAATGTTTCCATGAACAGTCCGCTAACTAGACTGGGCAACCAATATAACGCAATATGTTCTGAGGTAGATATGTTTTTCAGTAATTTTAATGAATTCAGAAATAATCTATATAAATTGTAAACTCAACTACTCAATTAAGTACTTAAGAAGTAAAACACTTTTTCTTAACTAAGCTTAATCTAAGTTGTAACATTAATTATTGTCTTATGAAGATTAAAGCAAATAATTGTTCAATAAAAGCTGTATACAGTTATAATTGGACTGCAGAATTATCTAAGGCATATTGTTGAAATTGTTCTAAATTGTATAAAATTTGTAGCCTGTTACTGTATTTCATAAATAAATAAATAAAGAAAAATTTGCTCGCTCGCTTCGCCTGCTCGCGCTTCACAAAAAGAACATATTACTTATTATATTATTTGGTACCAATTTTCTGTTCTAGCCAGTTGATTTTATGGTATTTCTCCGAAGTTCACTGTATTTCAGTGTTTTAGTTTGAATAGATTTTAACCTGTAAAATGGAAAAAAAATTTTGCTCTCTAGCTCAGCTCACTCGTGTTTGGTTAAATAACATAATATAATATTTAGTACTGACTTTCAGTTTTAGGCTATTGATATAATTGTGTTTTCCGAAGCTGTGTATTTCAGGGTTTAAAATTTCAACAGGAAAAAGATAAAAACGATTTGCTCGTTCGCTTCGCTCACCCGCTCTAATACATTCAATTAATTAGTATCGACGTTTGGTTTAAGGCAATTGATTTTTATATATTTTTCCGAAGCATGCAGTCTTTCAGCTAGGATTTAAAGAGCAATTAGATTTTAACCCGTTAAATAAACAAACTGTCCTTTGAAAATATTGACTTTTGATATACTTACCTATTGTTTCTTCTGAGAAGTTACTCATATGTAAGAGTAGGTACTGTTCATTTATGCAATAAAAAAAATTGTCATCTAGCCTATTGTCTCTATATTATTATAATGTGTAATAATAATAAATAATATACCTTTTGCTCGCGGCTCCGTTCGCGTGAGTAAAGTTTCCAACGGGAACACTACTATTACGGTATAAAAAATAGTCTATGTGTTAATCCAGAGTACTAAACTACTACCATACCAAATTTCATTAATATCTGTTCAGTAGCTTTTGCGTGAAAGAACCATACATCCATCCATTCTCACAAACTTTCAGATTTATAATAGTCGTAGGATTAGTTAACTTCCTTTATAACTTCTTAGGTCAGCGTTAAGCGTATTTGCGCAACTGTTTCAGTATATAACGATTTTGCATTTTAGATTATTAATAAATTGTATCCTGAATCTATTTGACATTTCTATCAACATCCAAATGTGTCCTCACTATGAGTGTTTTCTTACACACATCACATTTCACATTAATAAGGCCGCACTTACAATCCCATAGGTGACGTCGGCTCAGCTCAGGGTTTTATGAAGGACGAAGTGTGTGGAGGTACCGCTCCTCAGCGAATCGCCTCGTGCTTGGACACGCTGGGTAAACTCCTCACGCAGCCCAACCCTGTGGTCACGTCGTGGGTGCTACCGCCTCAGCAGAATGTCGCGTCGCCGAAGCGACACGACATAGTTCCCGTCATCAGCAATATTCTAGGTACCTATAGACTACCATCTTATATTATAAATTGAAACAAATAACTTGTAAAATGACAAAACAAACAAAGTAGGGACCTATGCGTAACGTTATGGGAAATCTTACATATTCTTACATGGGGGTCGGGGGGAGGGGCGTTGAAAATCGCCAAATCATCCTTACGTAAATTATAAATGGTCCCTAACTCCTCTGGTGTTGCGCACTTGCGTTCCAGAGCCTTTAGTCAAAATACATTCGATAATTTCGGCGGCGAAGTTCGAAAACAAAATGTATTTGATTTGGCATAGCAAGCGACATGTCACTTGGCGATGACTTATGTCAAATCCCATACATTTTTGATTTCGAACTTTGGCGTCGAAATTATCGAATACATCTTGACTAAAGGCCCTGGTTCTTAAAATCCCCAACCCCCCTTTGGCCTCGGGTAACCTTACTCTCTCGGCGAAACACAATGCAAGCGTTATTTCACGCCGGTTTTCTGTGAGGCCATGGGGGGGAGTGATGTGGCGGACCAATTAGCGCCACAATCCTGAATCGCGCTATCGAAGTTTTCTATGATCGGCACTATATATACGACATCTGAAATTCATACAAGAGGGCTTCGCCCTGACCGAGCACACCATCTCGCTCGGTCGGAGATCTCCCTTTGGGGCATCCACTCATCCCACAAAAGTATAATATATTAACTGTTGCTCATATATTCCTCAGGTCTAACCGAGAAATTCTCGAATACAGCTACTTTTGAGGAGCTCGGAATTGACTCACTGGTGAGTGCAGAAATAAAAAGAACATTGGATCGACAGTACAATATCGTTTTGGAAAATAGCGAAATATACTCACTTAACTTCGTGAAATTAGAAGAAATGGTGTCTGGTGATCCTGAGGAGCATTCTCAGACTCTAAAAAACCTTCTCGTGTATGGGGAAACGGAACTTGTGCCCAAAGATATAATTGTGAGACTGCCCAGCAAGGAAGAAGGCAGTACCGAACGTCCTGTGTTTATGGTAAGTTATGGGTTTTTATATGAGGATATAAATAATGTTAATATCAATTCAATAAATTGAAATCAGCTATGTGAGGTCAATGACCTTCTGAGTGTCGAAGATAGTGCAATGTAAAATTCATTTGCATTGGCTTCGCATCGATGCAATGTATTACTATAGGTACCTACATATAAACCTTCCTCTTGAATCAGTCTTTCTATTGCTGAAGTCTGCATTCAAATCCGTTGAGTAGGTAGTTTAAAAGATCTAAGCAAACAGACAGAGGAAGTGACTTCATTACATAATATGTAAAGATTATTATCCGTTTATTGAAGCAGAGATGTTAAGTACCTACTTATATGAAATTTCCGACCTGAATACGGTTTCCGATATTTAATTATTTTTGGATTATCCGTTAGTTTCGGATAATTTCTGTATATTATTCTGTATGGATTTTAGGTTTATGACGAATGTAATTAAAATAAAATGCAAATAGGTACTTATTTCCAATTCACAAATTTGGGCCTTAAAAGCTGGTGAGTCGGCTTGGTCGGTAAATTAATTAAACATAATATCATAACGAGTCTTATTTGTGCTCCGCCTATATCTGAAATCCTCCACAGTTTTTTTTTTCGTATTCGGTTACGGATAGTTATTTATTTCGGACGAATGATATTTTTCGGTTACGGTTACGGAGCTCCACAACATCATAAGCAGTAAATATTGTGCCAACAAATTCTGTAATAATTGATTATAAACTCTGAGCCTTCTAGGTACTCTGCCTGGTGGGGACGACCTGGGAGATTTCTTTGTTTTGTAGCATTTTAAGTTTCGAAGTAGTTATTATTTTTTTAGTACTTACCTACTTTTATAGTTTGTAAATATTTTAAATAGATTTGAGTTAATTTTAGCTTTTAACATTTACAATTA
The DNA here is from genome assembly GCA_963565745.1 of Phengaris arion. NCBI lineage: Eukaryota > Metazoa > Arthropoda > Insecta > Lepidoptera > Lycaenidae > Phengaris > Phengaris arion. Next base: position 18,153,632 of record OY751431.1, read on the forward strand.
TAAATTCCTGCTACTTATAAATAACATTTAATAAAAGCAACAAATTGCATGAGGACTGGCCGAACATTGCAAATGATCGCTATTCATAAAGAGAAAGAGTGGAGGCCTCTGCTGATGGAACGTGATATTTAACGTGACAGGTGCATCCAATAGAGAAAGTGGCGGGTCCATTGCGTGAGATAGCGGCCAGCATCCGCGCGCCGGTGTTCGGGCTGCAGTGCGCGGCGGCCGTGCCCACCACTGCCCTAGCGGACTTGGCCCGGTGCTACGTGCAGCAGATGCGAGCAATAGCGCGCCCGCCGTACACCCTGCTGGGGTACTCGTATGGAGCCGCTGTTGCGTTCGAGATGACGTACCAGCTTGAACAGGTAAATTGTGGTAGCATTTGGTCGTATTGAGTACGCTCGACCAGGTTAATTGTGGTGGTCCTGGGTCGTTCTCCGATTGGGTACGATTGGGGACCAGATAAATTATGGTAGTCGGTACCTACCAGCCTACTTGAACGTGAGTTCTATCATGGAGGAATTATTACTTTATTGGTCCATGGTTCTATAAAAATGCACAAAAATGTATGAAATAAAACTTATCTTCTGAATAATCTTCCTTTTAAATTTAGCTAAATCTTTTCTTCGTTCGTTATCTTTTTAGTTACATTTACTATCTATAAATAGTAAATGTAACTAAAAAGAGAATTTTAAATTAAATTATTATGAACACATTGATATCGGTGCACAAAACTGATGAGTAGTGAGTACCTATGTCATCATAATAATATGTTTCTTGTGAAGATGGTGGTGATGATGATGATGATTACTGTAAGTGGTATGAAGGCATATGCTTTCAGTTATTTAAACAAACAACGCCGGAATATGTAAACATGTATCTATAAGGATTAAGGACTCAAGAGTTCTCTTCAGTACTTTTGGATCCAGGGTATACCTTGGTACAAATTCTTACTCTTTGGTAGCATATGCAGGTATTCAGAAAAAGTCGAAATCACCATATTATGGGTCCATATAAATTTCGAGGAGTTCCCCCGATTCCTCATGGATCCCATCATCAGGTCACCACTTTGGTGAAAACCAAACCAACCAACCTGGGACCAACATGGGATTATACCCTTTACATAAAAAAAATAATTTTGAAAAAATATCCTTAGACGGCGGCGGCGGAGCTATCGTTGAACATACCAAAAAATATATAGGTACTTTCCGGTGTTTTTTCAGTCAATGTCCAAACTTTCCGGAGTGAATATACTCTTAAATATAAGCAACATTTACTATGGGATCAACTTTCCTACTTGAAAAAAAATCTGCTGTTTCCTACAAAAGTGCTACGTAGGAAACAGCTATTTTTTTTTTCAAGTAGAAATGTTGATCCCATTGTAAAAGTTGCTTATATTTATATCCACTCCTGAAAGTTTGGACACTGACTGAAAAATGTATTGGATCATGAAACATAAAAAGTCCTCTCAAAATTATCACGTGTTTTGCTATTAGGCACACATGAATCTTAATGCGTGACAAAACAAATGTCCGGCTGTACTAGGCCGCTGTCAAATACCATATTTTGTAATCGCGCCCTTAATAATAAGTGCTATTTTAACTTTTCAGTTAGGTTGCGAGTGTCGTCTCATTTGTGTTGACGGCTCGCCGAAGTACCTGAAGTCCGTTATCCACCACGAGAAACTGTCTGACAAGAGCAACAGCTCCGCCTGCCATGTCCGGATTCTCGCGTACTTCACACTACTGCTCAACAAAAGCGAAGCGAAGAAGGTATATTAAATCTTATTAGTATATAAGCTAAGCTTTTGCTATTAAATATATGTGTGATAACCTTCTGTAACGGTATTATTTATTTATAACTAGTTTTTTCCCGCAGCTCCGCCCGCGTAAATATAGCATCGTGTATCCCACGGGAACACTGTGCTTTGTCGGGATATAAAGTAGCCTATAATATAATAATCCAGAGACGATAATACTGAAATTTGATACCTATGCTAGACTACTAGCATAGGTACCAAATTTCATCGAAATCCGTTCAGTATTTTTGGTGTGAAAGAATAACAAACATCCATATACTAATCCATCCATCCTAGCAAATTTTCACATTTGTAATAGTAGTAGAATAATAATCGGATATTACGACGAGGTTGAGAAGAATGTCAGGGTACAATATGAACATTAATAGTTTTATATCTATTACGACTATAATTTTTCAGTCCTTCAATTTCGTTATAACAAAATATTGTCTCTATATATGAAATTATGTAGCAATACACGAGTAGGAAGTAGGTACCTACCTACTCTACATTTTCGCAAATCAAAAATTACAAATATGAGGTGTGTTTTGGCACAATGAGGGTTTTTAAATTCGTAACATCTGACAGCTTTTTGCCACGACAAGGACCGTAAGGCTACCAAGCGCCGCCTGGTGACAGAAAAAGAATTGAAAATTCCTATTGCCCGTTTTTGATACCACTTACGCCACCAGATGACCCTTTGTGTGCGTTGGGTCTGCCCCCTAGCGGCAGAAAAAATATCAAACACCCTCATTATCACACGTTGTTATATATAAGGATCAATTCAAACTTCATACTAGCTCAGAGTCGAAGCGCAGCGAAGCGTAATTTTGAAAACGTAATATAGCAAATACACTCTTAAAGTCAGTTCAAACTTCACACCGAAACGAGACGCGACAGTCGACACGGTGCCGAATTCTTAGGATAGCGATTCAAAATTGAACTTTATTTAATAAGATGTGTACTGACATTTATATCCACAACGCACATAAATTAATAATAATTATTGAAATTATTATGCGTTGAAAATGTCGCCCTCGCGACATTATCAACTCAACTCAACAATTTTTTAACGATAGATATTAGACATGAACAATGTTATTATAGTACAATTTATTAAAATAACAAAATGAAATTTTAAAAAAATTGTACATTATAATTAAATCGTTAAATTTGCAATTGTTACAAACTACGAAAGTTAAAAACACCGAAATCAATGGGACACTTGAGCTTGAATTTGGGAAACTAATCCATCGATATGTGGATTAATTCCACTGATACAAAGACGTAAAGAATTTTCCAAATTATCGTCAGTCAGTCTTGTACGATGTGTTGATTTATTAACTTTCATCAATGAAAAGAACTGTTCGCATTTATAAGTACTGCCAAACGCACAAATCAATCTTCTTGCGAATTTTCTAAACTGTGGAAAATTGTCTTTCTCTAGGTAGGTATTTTTTGTAGAAATCAAACAACTCTACGTCTTCAAATTTGGATTTTAGGAGTGAGTTTTCTTGAATCTCGATCAACTTCATTTGTAAGTGTATTGGAGCATTTTGTACCTTACATTTTGTAGGAGTAGCAAGTAAACTGAAAGAGTCTTCCATGTTTTTGAAGTCGCTAAATCTGTTCAAAAATTGTTCCGACCGTAACTTGAGTTGTTCAGCATATTGAGCATAAGCAATATTTTCATACGCAGAGAGCGTGTTGAAATGGTAACTGTTACCAGACAGCATCTGTGACACCCACAAGCGTAGTTTGATCTGAAACGCTTTCAAATGGCTGTACAAATCATTTACTAACTGTCCTTGTTTTTAAGTTCCAAATTTGAATCATTCAAATAGCCTGTAAGATCGACTAGAAATGCTAAGTCACATATCCATTTTGGGTCACTTAATTCAGATAGTGGTTTATCTTTTATTTTCATAAAGTTTGCTGTCTTATTTCTAAGCTTGTTAAACCGTTTCAATATTTTTCTTTTTCTCAGCCATCTGACTTCACAATAATATGTTACGTCGTTATATTCAGCTGATATTTCATCCAAAAACGCCTTGAACTGACGATGGTTAAGCCCTCGGGATCGAGTAAAGTTGATGATTTTTACTACCACATTCATAACATTCTGAAGTCGAATGGACTTAGAACACAAGTTCTGTTGGTGGTTAATGCAATGAAAGACTATCAAACCATATTTTTGCACATTTAATTCTGTTGCTTTTTCATTCAAAATTCCGATGAAACCTTTACGTAAGGCGACCATAGAAGGTGCACCATCAGTGCATACTCCAATTAATTTTGACCATGGCAAGCCAAAACTTGTATATGAATACCTTGAATACCTTTCGAACTTCAATAAAAATATCCTCTCCTGTAGTAGTTCCTTTTAGCGGCTGTAAAGCAAGCAATTCCTCAGTAACAGTGAACTCCTTTTCAACACCTCGAATAAATATAGCCAGTTAAGCTGTGTCAGACAAATCGGTGCTCTCGTCCAATACTATGGAAAATGATTCAAAATATATCTACTTTTCGTTTCCTTCCACCAGACATAATTTTTGTTTACTTTTCGTGTAATAAACTTAATAACAAACTATAGTTAGTAACCACTCCAGATGCACACAAAGTTACAAAGTAAGTTGACGGTTCGAGCAGTTCGCTAGGATATCGCTTGTCCAAGTTATCACCTCGGTAGCTCAAATAGAATTGAACTAACGTTCGGGCCATTCACCCGCTTATATAGGTAAAATGAAGGAATATTCTGGAATAAACTAGTTTAGAATAATTAAGAAGCAATAAATCATTAGATGTGTCGCCCATGAGGCAGCAAACCTCAAAGAATTTGATCGAGCAAGCCGAGTGGCGGCGATTATCAAAGAGTGAGGCGACAAACATCAAAGGATTTGATGTTAGAGGGGCCAGCGAGACCAACGAATAGTAGTAGTACATGACACTGAATTTAAAACATTTCCTGTTGCAGGTAGCAGACTGTGCCCGGAGCGCGAACAATTGGGAGGAATACGTGAACGCCACGGTCGATCTCCTGAAAAACAAAACACCGTTTCCGGCGGAAGAAATAAAAATGGCAGCCAACAAGTTTAGAGAGATGACGAGGATTATAGATGACTATGACTGCAGCAAGCGAGTGCAAGGCCCCATAACACTATTCACTGCCAGTCAGAACTGCGTGAAGATTGATGAGGATTATGGCCTGAGGGAGATGTGTTCGGGGCCTGTGGTGAGAAGACAATTGCAGGCTACACACCAGACTATAGTGACAGGGGACTGCGCAAGCGCGATAGCCGACTGTTTGAATGAAATAGTTCACACCTGATCATAGTTCGTTATAATATTAGCATTTATTTTAGTAATTTCATAGGGGCTTTTCTAAAAAATAAATTGCAATATGAGTCTTTTTATATACCTAAACCTATATCGACCATAGATTCGGTTTGGAAAAAAGAGATTTTTGTATTGTCCGTACATACTTACTTTTTACTTACCTTGGATTTTGGAAGAACTTAATCAGGCTTTGTAAACCATATTATTAAATTATTTACATTCAAGTCACACTTTACCACTGGGCACGTGCCCAGGGCCCCCGATGGATTGGGGGCCCCCAGTCCCAACTCATAGCTACTCTACGCTCGCTTACCGATTGCAGCATGTTTAATAAATGAAAATAGAGAAATTACAATATTTATTTAAATTTAACTGTGTTAAAGAAAATCATCTGTGAATTATTTTTTTTGTGAATTGTGATCAATGTATAAATCTTCTGAGGCATTTACTACAAGATAGTATATACCCCTATTCAGACTGTCCAATCCAGTACAAATACAAATGGGCGTCATTAGTGTCAACTGTCAATAGTGACAAGCATTTTTGGATTTATTTTGTTCCAAAGCCTCGGTGCTTGCTGCGACTGGTCCGTGTAGATGGACCCTATACAGAGGCGTATTTAGAAATTTTGCACCCGGGCCCATTAACATATTTTGCCGCCCCTTTAAGCAATGGCGGTTATTTTATAATCTTCTTTACAGGTTCTCTCTTCATCTAGTTATACTTTAACCCTATCTGAAAGATTTTAAGTTATCTTCGAATAAAATCAACAGCCTAAAACAAAACGTTGATCTACGTTTTGACGACCTCTGTGGCTCAGTAGTTGAGCGTGTTGGTACTCAAGCCAGAGGTCGCGGGTTCTAATCCCGCCGAAGGAACAAAAAGTTGTTCCGTGTTCCTGGGTCATTTATGTGTATTAAATATGTGTATAATATAAAAGTATTAAATATATTTCCGTTGTCTGGTACCCGTAACACAAGTTCTTCGAGAACTTACCACGGGACCAGATTGACGTAGTGTGAAGCGTCCATAGATATTATTATTACTAAGTAGGTACATTATTATGATACTCTTTAAGCTAAACTAGGTTTGCTAACCCCAAATTTAAAAAACTAGGATTTGAAGTTGGTAAAACCAGGACAATTCAGTTTAAAAAAAAGACGCAGTAATAGTGTAACAACAGTTAAATTAATATGTACTAAAAAATATAAGTTAAATGAAAGACATGTAGCACTTATAATAATATTTTTTTATAAAAGTATTTGAATAAAATGAAATTAGAAATAAACATTGTAAAAGTAGTGCGCGGATTTTAAAAATATGAGTCATGACCTTATTAGGGAGCTTCAAAAACCCAGGATGCTGCTTTAAAATTATCCAGGACACCCCAGGACTGCAAAAACTAAGACATGTCGTGGGAAAACAGGACGGTTGGCAACGCGTTCAAACGGATCGAGCGAGCAAGTTTTTTACTATTTTACCTGTAAAATCTTTTAAACTTTAAATCCTGAAAGACATGAACTAAATTAAAAAACAATAAAATCAATAGCCTAAAACAGGAATGGCGAACCTATCGCACGCGTGCCATCGATTCCTCGAACTTATGGCATGCGACACAATATTTTGGGCACGAACTGATCACAAAATTTTGTAATTATGTACCACGAAATGTGTGAAATAGGTATTATATTCCAAACCTAACACAATAATATTATGTTATTTGTTATGTATCTATTTTGCAACATTAGAAATAACGCTAATTTTACTTTAATTTAAATTACAAAATGATCCTATTCCCACAATCTTTTAGGGTTTAAAGTTGGAACAGATTTAACCTGTTTTATAGGAAAAAAAGTTGGCTCGTTCGTTCGCGTTTAACATAAAGAACATAATATTAGGTCCTTCCATATGAAATTGGCGTTTTGTCGTACTGGCCACTTTGATCTCAAATATATCTTCTTTTTTTAGGAATTCCATATTCAAATGTATACTTACCTATATTAATAATGCATTTTTGTTTCGAAAACCGTAATTCATTTGTTTTTTCCTTTTGGTTTTTTCTTTGCGTCATTGTTTACAAAATGGAAAATATCGTATTGATGAATATCGTCATGAAATATATCGTATTCTTTTCGATTACCTACGAGCTCCACCGTGGCACCAGTGCTGCAGAAACGGCTCGAAGGATTAATGATGTGTATGGCGGCGGTGTCGCAAAAGAAAACACAGAGGGTTTATGGTTCCAACGTTTTCGTTCTGGAAATTTGGATCTGCAGAACAAGCCCCTCCGAGACCAAAGTTGATAATGAAGAATTGTAGGCTATTGTGGAAGCGGATCCATCGCAACCACATCCGAGTTAGCTGCATGCTGCGGTGTTAAGTGATAAAACCGTTTTAATCCCTTGAAGCAAATTGGGAAGGTGAAAAAGCTTGAAAGGTGCCTCATGAATTGAGTGCAGCAAACCGACAAACGCGCGTCGACTGCTGTGTTACATTACTTAGCCGGTACAATAATGAAGGTATTTTAAATCGAATAATTACCTGTGACGAAAAGTGGATCCTGTACGATAATCGGAAACGCTCATCGCAATGGCTGAACCCTGGCGAATCAGCCAAAATTAACTCAAAAACAGTTACTACGCTCACGTTTGGTGGACTAGTGCCGGGGTCGGTCACTACGGCTTTCATAAATCTGGCCAGACGATTACGGCAGATGTCTATTACCAGCAACTGCAAATCATGATGGAAAAGCTAGCTGCTAAACAACCGAGGTTGGTCATCACTCTAGGCCACTGCTGCTTCAGGAGTCAGGACAACGCTAGATCACACTTTTTCAACAGACGGCTACTAAATTAGTGGAGCTTCAATTGAAATGTCTAAGACATCCACCGTACTCCTCGGACCTTACTCCAACACATTACCATTTTTTTCGAAATTTTGATATCTTCTTGCAAGGGAAAAAATTAAAATCCGATGGGACAGTCCAAAGCGCATTCAAAGATTTTATTGATTCCTGTCCGAATCTATAGTCCGATTTTTTTAGTAAAGGAATCAATGAACTACCTATGAGATGCCAAAAGTGCATAGATAGCAATGGTATATACTTTGATTAAATAAATATAGTACCTATAGTATACATTTATTATACATAAAATTGTAACTGCATAGGTCCAATCGTTTTAACTGTTGTTTTTGGAGTATTTTATCAAGGAAAGTAAATAAAAAAACTACATAACCGTAAATCATTTATTCTATGCTGTTCCTAAAAGAAAATTAAATAGTATAATACATTAAGCGATTAGGAATTTAAATTCTGCCCGGGAATGTGCCAGCCTCGCGTTGGTCGTCCCACTTCTGGACCCATTCATTGGGACAGAGTGAATTGTAGACCCGTTTGAAGTAGTTGCACGGGTCGTACTTTTCGCCGCGCACCTTCTGGCACCGGTGGAAATCCAGGTAGCTCTGATAGCAGTGTCTGAAAACAGTATCAAGTTATACGTCAATCTGTTCGTCTCCTAATCCTTTTTCGAAAACCGTCGGTCTGGCATGCTCAAACCTGCCCAAATTTCAGCCAGACCGGGATAAAGCTACCTCCTGTGATGACATTAAAAACTAAATTAAAAATACTTTATGTATTTTACTCCAAAATTGATTTCCCGCAGGCTTTAACAAGTCCCTAAGGACTTGTTAAATAAAGCCTAGAGCCCTAGACAAATGGTAGTGCAATTGTGACCTGTGATACGTAGCTTTGCGCCGAGGCCCGTTTTTAGGGTAGGCTTCCGTAATGCATAAGGAACCCTTATAGTTTCGCTCTATCCATCCGTCCGTCTGTCTGTCTGTCCGCGCTTCTAGCTTCTGTAATTATAAATATAAATGGATGACATTTGGTATAGTTACGGATTGTGTATAGATCTCGGTTTTGGAATCATAAAATAATAATAATTTTATATTTTAGGGGTGGCTACATGTGAAGCGGGGATGAAAAATATTTTTTCATTCTACCCCATTGTGTGGGGTATCGTTGAATAGGTATTTTAAAATAAAGGTAAGGTTTCATACATGACTTTTTTAAAAAGTCAACCATTTTCGAGTAATCGGCCTCCAAAGTAGTTTTATAAGTTAGTCCCCCCCCTGGCATTTCATAAGATCACCTGGCATCATAAGAGATAGAAACTTGTAAGTTTTCATGCTCATAGATCATGCTAAAAATGTTTAGGAAAATTATTTTGAGCAAAATCGGACAATAACTTTTAAAGTAAATCAAATAAAACCTATTGCGCATTGATAGTTATGGAACCCTGCTTAGACATGTCTTGACATGCTCTTGGTTAGGTTATTCATAATTTAATTCAACTATAATAAAGTATATTACCAAATGATTTATGTGAACTCCTGTGGAGTAAGTAAAAGCAGCAACATTACCTGGTTTGATTCTGGTTAGGGAACCGCGGATCAAATGGTGCGGTTTTAAGGTCCTCAGCCGATTTGAGCATTGCAGGCATATTTACTGCAACGAAAGAACATTATATTCACTCTCTTAATGTTTTATTGGTGAATACTGTAACTTTACATTATAGAAATAAAATAGAGGAATATACAATGCAAAAAACTTGTAATACAGATAAGTCTTGGATACAATAATTAAGACATTATTTTACAAGAGGCCTAGTCTTTCTCTCTTCTTCACAAGAAGTTTCCCGATATTTCTTGACTTCCTGCATGTAAAGCGACCATGCATCCTTAGGAGCGTCTGCAGGCTGCTCATCTATAGCTTTAGCCTTTTTAACGAGTCCCGTCTTTAGAACTCTTCCACCCCTCCTTTTGCCAATGAATGGCAAAACTGGCTTTTTCATTATTGGCTTCTGTTCAGCGGGCTCTACTTTCTGAGTCTCTTCTTGCAATTTCTTGAACATCTCTAGGAAGCTGCCATCATTCTTAATAGGCATCGGACCGGGCTTTGATTTTGATGTGGAAGCTATTTGCAACACTTGTTCGGGGGTGGGCAGGAGTTCTGCAAAATTAGGTCCCTCGACTTCAGGAGGGTCTCCATACTCAATATCATCAATTGTAGTTGATTCTATGGCCCCAGGTGGCGGTTTATGTTCTTTAGGTGGTGTTTTCTTCGTTTCATGTTTCCCCTGTTTGCTCCTATGCATTTTCCAAAATCTCTTTCTATCAGCCACAGTAAATTGCCCTCGCCTTTCATCATCACTACCACTTGTGCTGTGGTTGCGACTCCTTGAGCGAGAACTGCGTGATTTTGACCTAGACCGACTTTTTGGACTTCTGAGTCTTCTATTTTTGTATCTGGAGCTGGACCGGCGTTCTCTTGAGCGACTCTTAGATCTATGTTTTGATTTCTTTACAGAGTGCCTGGATTTTGACCGTGATCGTGATGACCTTGTGGAATGACTGGAGGAAGTGGAATATGACCTACTTCGTGATTTCGGTGTGCAAGATTTCTTATGTTTACGTGGGGGAGTATATGATCTTGAATGAGATTTTGATCTTGATAGTGAACGGCCCTTTGCATAACTTCTCGGAGGTGTAACAGAGATATCTCTTGCCCGTCTAGGTGGAGTTTTGGATGACCGAGCTTTGTTCTTTTTCTTTTGGGGCGTAATGGATCTTTTGTAAGCTCTCGGGGGTGTCACTGATGACCTATCAGTACTTTTGTACCTCTTCGGGGACACCGTCTTAGCTGGCTTACTTGGTGGTGTCCGGACTTCTCTTGACCTCCTTTCTCTAGACTGTTTACTTTTTATTATTTTTCTTTCCTCAGAATCAATTTCTCTCTTAATTTTAGTTGGTTTATTTTTATCATAATAATTATTATCTATGGGTGATTTTAATTCACGACGAACATGTGACGATTTTACTCTTGGTGGTGGTGTTTGACTCGAATGGTTTCTTCTAATGGATGAAGCATTCTTATATGATCTGTTTGACTCTGAAGATGCAGATGAAGCAGACCGTTTCTCCTTCTTTACAGAGACTCTAGAATATGATCCTGACTTAGAACTGGACCTATCACTGGAGGTATATTTACGGCGCCTCGGTTTAGAAATGCTCCTAGATTTTTGGCACCTAGAGTTTTCATAGCTGGTTTCCTTATTCCGAGAATATTCTCTTTCTCGTTTGACATATGGAGACACACTACGGTGGTAAGAACGGCGGGAGCGGTCGAAACCGTCTCGAGAAGGCCCACTAGTTGCTTTAGAATTGTCATATGACCTGCTATAGTCATAACTGCTTTGCTGCTGGGGATAAGAACTCCTGGAACTGTCGTAATAGCCACTATCCCGTTGATAGTACGAGGCATCGTAATTATAACCGTAACCGGAGGCCCCGTAAGCCTGATAGTCATAGGTCTGTCCGTACTGGCTGTAGCTGACACCAGTCCAGGGGTCTGTGGTGGGCAAAGGCGCGGCGTGCGGGGGGGCTCGCTGCGGGGCGTAGTCCGCCTCGGCGCCGGGAGGGCCGCCATCCCACGCGTCCGACTCGCCGCGATACGAGGACATACTTATACGAGCCTCTTCGCATAACCTGCGGCAGTTTGTAGGTTTGCACACACCTACAAACAGAACAACTTTTCGGTGTAGACAACAATTCTACGTTCTCCTCGCATTGCACGCATTTATTGGTGTATCGTTGTAAATTTTGTGACGAGGAACAACAAATTACGTAATACACGCCCGATTATGCACTTTTTTACAAAAAGCATGCATCAAAATTGTAACTAACAAAATAGACAATTAATTCATTCTACGATATGCTCACCTCTTTGTATTATATGAAATGTTTTTGAACCAATTTGGATTCTAGTAAAATAATTCCAAATAGAAAATGGCAGGCGAACACAATTCTCTTTCAACGACAATAATTTAACAAAGAGTATAGACGACTAGACGTCAGTAAGGCTAGGACCATAGATGATAAGTACCTTCTAAGTAGTCTGTGATAAGTACTACCATAGATGATTATGTACACTACTGAGATTCTTACAACTTTTTGAGATTTTTACAACTTTTCCACAACCAATAGGAGAAGAAATATTTTTCATTATTTCTTCAAGTGACCACTTAATAGGTACACCCCTCACAATTCCTATTCGTACAACATTGAATGATAGTATAAATGCTTCATATTTGTTCTCAGTAAGTAAACTATTATTTATAAATAAGTTTGCATCGGTGTAATTAATAAATGAAACTGAAAGTCTATTGCGCCCCATCTTTCTTAAGCTGCCGTTTATAATATTGTAAATATTGGTTTTCATGAGAACATCACCAAAAGTGATGACTATGTTGCACAACATAGTTCCGTCATTGTCATTTTTGGTAATTTTTTGGACGTGAACAAGTAAGGTGATATCATTCGTCAGTAAGTAAGGTCAGAAAGTAACGTCATTCTCATTGTACAAATTTCTACCAATAGAATGTTTTGTAGGCTCTACGCTTTGCGTGTGTGGTATCGAAGACGAGGCAACTTCCCCGTTCTTTTCAGATTATCAGACACTGAGCAACATTGGCAACCAACCTTCTGGTTTCCCGCGTTTTTCCTTACTTTTTTGTTACAATGCTTACAAATCTTATGAAGACGAGATCTTTTTGTGTCTTTTTGGTTAATTGATCCGTGTCCATACTGGAATCGTCTTAATCTACAGTAACTAAATTACTAGGTAGCGGAACTGTGCATACAGAGTTCCCGCCTCCCGGATCCGGAGGCCGATTCATTGTTAGAGGTATAAATTTAAAAAACTTACCTAAAATTAGAGAAAAAAGCAAAGTAAATAGAAAACTAAAGCTAATTCATTAAAAATATATACTATACACCCGCACTGAACTATTATTTAAGGCTTGAGAAAAAACAAGACCGCCCGCGTTCGAATTTCCCGCCTTTTTTTTCATAGCCTATCTTGAGTTTGAAATATTTTATTTATAAACACATTTTAAGAAATAATAAATACAAAAAAGCCTCCGCTATTCTCACTCTCTCGGCAAAAGAAACTCAAGCGTTGTTTCACGCCAGTTTTCTGAGAGGCCGTGGTATTGCCCCAAATAAGCATTACCGATCTGTGAACCTACTAAACAATCATTATTGTTTTTATCGATTAGATACTATATATATTAGTAAATAATTATTATTATCTATTGTTCTAGTCAGCGGCAAAATGTAGCTGTAAGCATTAAATATACTATAGTGATGATGATGATTATGATAAATTCGTGATTATCATCATCACAATTTTGGCAATAGCAAAATTTCAAAGACAATGATATCGGTGCACAAAACTGTGATGAGTAACTTGTACCTATGGCATCATAATAATATGTTGGTGTTTCGTGTGAAGATGGTGGTGATGATGATTACTGTAAGTGGTATGAAGGCATATGCTTGCAGTTCTTCAAACAACGTCGGAATCCCCAAACATGTATATAGTCTTTAAGGACTCAGGAGTTCTATCCAGTACCTTTGGATCCAGGTGGTGGTCTTTTTACCTTGGTGTATATATATATATATATATATATATATATATATATATATATATATATATATATATATATATATATATATATATATATATATATATATATATATATATATATATATATTTACACCAAGGTAAAGAAGTTGAAAATGGAAGTTTTGACTGTGGAGCTGTCATATATGACTTTATGACTTTGACATTTGTGTCGACACTAATGTGTTCGATTTTCAACTCTATTGTAGTAGCGCAAAGTTCTATTTTCAATGCTCAGAATTTTCTACGGCCTTCCGGATTCCGGTGCATTGAGTCCAAGCTGAGTCTGAGTAACCTTCATGCTTATGTCAATGTTTAATTTTTTTTAAACTACGCATGTACATTTTATTATGGATATTGTCTAGTGTGGAATATAACATTTTTATAAATTAAACTTTAAAATTGTTGATTAAAGACACATAAATCTAAAAGAAATAGGTATTTACATTGACGCTATTAAAAAATATAAGCAAATAAAAATATTGCCCATCTCTTTCTCGCAAAACTATTTGTTACGTCACAAGTTGCTACCGCTATACATTTTGTAATAACAAATTTATGGCGGGTGCAACTCGTGACGTCACAGGCCGATAATTCGCTCTCTTTCATATTGTAAATTTAAATTGTTCATATCTTCGTTATTTTTTAAGATATATGAAAATGGGTTCTACATTATTTATTAATATGTTTTCTAACATCGAATAGACGAAAGAAAATTTTTATGCATCATGTCTTTGATTTGAGAAAAGAGGGTCACTATTAGCTTTTTCCTGCCCCGAGGCAGGGCAACCGACCGCGTACAGAAATAGCCAAATATGAATCTGTTTTATCCTTAGGTTTTATTAATTATCAAAATAATATATAAAAAATATTTTTTTTACTCTAGTTATTACGAAACTGAAAAGAAGAGTTATGCTTTTTCGGTTTTTGACATCTTCAGTAGTACTAGGTACTTATCATCTATGTTTGACATATTTTTGAAGACCGATTGTTCTTACTTCGCTTGGCTCGATTTTACTTTGTTTAAATTTAGTTTTTAATGATATCTGTATGTACATACTTATTTATTTTTTTAACTAGAGTGATTTGCTCAGATTTTAACTGAAATAATTCAATAGATGAGTAAGTCCAAAGTTTCAGCAGAATGGAAAAAGCGTGTGAAGTCCGAATATATGCGCCTCCGGCAGGTGAAGGTATGCTGAGACTTGTGTTAAAGTTCACAAAACACATTTTTATCGTCTGAAAAATATAGATAATTTAGTTGGAATCGTATTTCTATAGAGATTCAAGCGCGTTGATGAAGTGAAGGTGGCATGGGCGCGGAATCTGCGGCTTATGTCGGAGGCGGTGGAGAACCGCGACAATGAGTGTCCGGACCGCGGACGACCGTTCTGGCCGCCTCCGGCACCCTCCTCCAACCATGAGAGTCTTATGAAACGAGCTGAAGTCACCTACACAGATGGTATTATTCTTTACAACTTACACTGAAAATTATTTTGTCATATTATATGCCTTAAAGTTTTAATTATGTGCAGCTTGTACATATTTCAATTTTTGGTTTCCTACCAAAACAGGTTATGGCTAGTGTACAAGTTTACAACTCTTCATATTATAATATAAATATTTTATTGTAAATTAATAATTATATAACTGTGTTAATCTAGGTCTATCTTTCCCATTGTATTTCACATGTTGTTTATAATGTTGCTAATAAAGATGCTTCCTTTATTACTAAGTTAACAACTTTATTTAGTAAAGAACAAACTAAAATATTCTGTCAGTTGCAAATGAATTGTATTGCCTATGTTCCTGTTAATACACATACAGTGAAAACCAATCATAACAACAATGAAGAGACACATAAATTGTGGTCATAATAGCCAGTAATCGTTATAGCCGATGGTAAAATGTACATATTGTAACATGGCAGACCTTAACATTTGGTTGCGATTGACAATGATGATTTTGACATCACTTGTAACGACAAACCCAGTACGGGTTTGTCGTTACAAGTGATGTCGCAAGAAAAGGTTTCTACTGTAGGTACCCAAATCAATCATTCACTTCTTGTAATGTATATAAAATTACTTACAACAATTCCAGCGTCTGGAGTAGTGACAACTCAGCAGGTACCGATCCGCATCATCAACTCAGTGAACCCCATCCCTACAATGTACACCTGGGCGCCGACACAGAAGAACTTTATGGTGGAGGACGAGACTGTGCTCCACAACATCCCGTACATGGGCGACGAGGTCCTCGACCAGGACGGCACATTTATTGAGGAGCTCATTAAGAATTATGATGGCAAAGTTCATGGTGTGTTTCAGTATATCATAACAATTTGTTGCCCATGATTTTAATTATGTATTTAATGAAAATCGTGCATTGTGCTTGGATAAAATGTAGACTATGTTATGGAAGGAATTATACTTCCATAACTTACTATTCTAATAATTCTAAAGAAAGAAGTACAGTACTATGTCAATAGTGCTGTCTAATTGGAAGACAGGTGTTCGGATAACAGATTTGTTCAGACTTGTGACTTGAACTTTGACATGTTTTATGTGCAGGCAAATTAAAACCATACTTAAATACATACATACTATTTTTATATCTTTAATGATAAATAGGAATCTTTAATTGATCAGAACTTATTTAAAAAAAAAAGCTTTTACCAGTGGGATACTGTATTTACATGGCTTATAAATACAAATATCCTGCGTAAATACAATATCCCACGGGAACACTGTACTTTTTCGGGATGAAAAGTAGCTTATGTGTTAATCTTGAGCCTAAACTACTACCATTCTAAATTTCATTGAAATCCATTCAATAGTTTTTGTGTGAAAGAGTTACAAAAGCATGGACAGTCTTGTAGGAAAATAAATAAAAAGTTATTATTAACCCAAAAAACAGGCACAGACACAACAGGCGGATAATCGACTCTCTACTGTAGTTGTAAAGAAAACAAGATAAATAAATAGGTGCCAAGAAACAACAACTGTTCATAGGAATGAATGTATAACAAACATTATCTATTCATACTTATTAGCTGCTAATGTGTTCACCAAACTATAATGATATTTATATTGTGGCTACTTCATATAGAACTAAACCCCGTATGTATAAAAATATTTACACAACAGATAACTTAAACAACCTTGCTATCTTTGTCTAATACATTGGAAATGTCACATGATAGAAAAAGATAGCAACATTGTTTAAGTTATCCGTTGTGTAAATATTTTTATTAGTAAGGAGGTATATGTATTCTGACTTTTATTATATTATATTATATAGATCCAAGTTACTACTTTGTAAAAATATTATTTTTCATATTTTTGCTATCGGCTTATCGCCAGATTAGTTCTCGAACCGGTGGTAGGTCAACAAGTAGGACAATTATACATAATATAGGACAATTACAAACAGAAATAATTTTTTTTCATTGCATATTCATAATTATTTGTGAACTTTTTTTTTTTTTTAGCATTTGAGCATTTAGTTATTAATCCATTCGCCCTTACAAACTATTTATGAAACATTTCAGGCGACAAGGAGGGTGGCTTCATTGACGACCAGCTGTTTGTGGAGCTGGTACACGCGCTGATGACATATCAGACCAAGGACGAGGTCGCTGACGAGAGGAGAGAGAGAGAGGCACGGCATTCCAAGGAGGAAAAGGAGGTGACAATTATTAAGCCATGACTGAGATCCTAGCCCTGCCAGACTACCCTTATATTATAATTATTACTGCTTAAATGTATATCAAGGTTTGTTCCTTACGTTATTCTAAAACCAAAAAATTAAATTGATACTTTATCAGAATGTAAGTAAAGTGAGTACAATTTTCCGCAACTTTAGCGCCTTGTATCTAAAAATTGGCCCACGGCACACGGCGGGTATGTTCATTGTACACGCTAATACTACACTATGATATACGTTTTATCAGTAAGGGAATATAAAGGGAGTCTGGTAGTCTGAGATCTCAGTCCACATTTTACCATGTTTCTGAGAGCAAAAAGCAAAATTTGCTAATTACTTTTGTCTAGAAACTAAATCTTCCTATCCAGGAAGAGCCATATTATGTTTTACCATATAAAAACCTACTCAACACACTCATAATTATTCATCTATACCTTATTAGCTGCTTGCGTTGTATTTACACAGGTGCTTTGCACAGTAAAATGTAAATACCGTAATATTATAATATAACTAGCGAGGTTGTAAACTGGCGGAAGATTTTAACCCGAACCATGCTGCTTATTATTTAACGCATTATTTGTCGATTGACCTATCAAAAAGAAAAAATTACAAACTTGCTAATTATCTTAATTATCTTGCTAATTATCTTAAGGTATTTTACAATTACATATCCAAATAATGATAACAAACTATCTGATAGTGGCCTAGTTACAATTGGTATCTTTGCATTTATTATATTAGTAGAAAGTCTTCAAATCAAGAAATTCATATTGTAGAAGAAATTAATAGGGATATTAATATGTTTTATACTACACATTGCAGAAGGAAGCACCTAAGGAGGCAAAAGAAAAGGAGGAAACAAAAGAAACAGAGAAGAAAGTGAATGACAAACAGTTTCCGATATTCACGATATTCCAAGCCATCAGCTCACAGTTTCCTGATAAAGGCACGGCGCAGGAGCTGAGAGAGAAGTATAGACAGTCTTGCAAATAATAAAAACCGGCCAAGTGCGAGGCGGACTCGCGCACGTAGGGTTCCGTACCATTATACCAATATTTTGTTATTTTTATACGAACTTTTCCAAGTAAGCACATTTTACAAGTCTGTAACTCCTGAACTAACGAAGGTATATAAGCTGTTATAGTTTTTCTTGAAAGTTCATCACATATCGACTACCATCATAAATTTTTTTAGATTTTTCGGGGGGAGGGGACGACGACGATGCTCTATTTTAACAAAAAAAAATGTGTTTTAAAGTTTAATATCTCGAAAACGGATACCTTAATCAAAAAATCGTCTTGGCAACCTCTTAATGCTTTAAAAAGAGCTATCTAATGATACGTGAGAAAAAAAAAACATCCCCACTTGTAGGGGAGGAACCGCAAAAAAAATTACACAAATAAAAAATACAGGTAAATACACAAAGTTTCATCTGTCTAGCACTAACCGTTTAGACGGTAAGCCGAAGACGGACGGACGGACGAAACTATAAGGGTTCCGAGACGTGAACTACGGCACCTAACCTAACCCTAGGGTGTTTCGTTTTGGGGAAAATAAAATATTGCTATTATTGAGCTAGGATGTCACTGTCAATCTATGGCGATATATGCCTAAGGAATACATTTTATACAAAATTTTATGTTCTTTTTACGATTCTCCAACTTTGAAATTCTAGAGCTTTGACACAAAATACTTCTGTGTATAGATTCTATTGTTGATCCATAACGCACGTGCGCCGGGTATTGCAGATATGTGGAGCTGACATCAGTACGAGACCCGGACGCCCTTCCCCCGGAGTGTACGCCCAACATCGACGGCCCCCTAGCTGAGTCCGTGGGTAGGGAGCAGACTATGCACTCTTTCCACACGCTGTTCTGTCGCCGGTGTTTCAAGTACGACTGTTTCTTGCATCGTGAGTATACTTTTACAGCATAAAGTACTAATTGATAATGACTCTACATTTATGCATTTTAAGCATGCAGGAATTAATAGATATAAGATGGGGCATTGAGTGAGCTTTATTTCATCAATTAATTAATAAAATTGAACAATTGTAGGTCAGATAAACTATCACTAAATTAAGAGTTACAGCTTGGCAAAAAAGAGTATGATGCGGTGACAGCAGGAACTAAAAACATTTTCGATTGTATTATCTTTTCTCCCTATTAGATTGGAATGACATATTTAATTTACTATACTCTTTTTTGCCAAGCTGTACCGTGTTTTTTGGATATTATTGATGGTTATTTTATACATAAAATATCATGTTCGGTGTTAGACACTCCTTGCCCCGCATAGAAACTTCAAGAAAACAATATTATGTAAGCTTTGGGGTCTTGGCTCAGTCTCAAACTATCTGGTTAGGGACCCCTATAACTTATCATTTGGTATTTACATTTCACATGTCATATTAGTGACACATTAGATGATTTTGAATAGTAACTACAATTTTTTTATTTAGTTTATAATATTAATATTGTAATAATAAGTAAGATTGTGTCTTATTTTTAATATAATTAAAATGCTTTTTGTATGGCCTTACATGAGTGATGTTATTCTGTTTGGCTGATAGGATGTCAAGCCACAGGTAAGGCCCTAGACGATAAAAATCATCATTTTACTTATTTTGGCTATTTACCTATGAAAAGACAAAAAAATCTCACTGTGTATATTTTTACTGATGCAGAAAATATTATTGTAATTTCAAATTTGTATTACTTTGCAATGTCTCTATCTTAATTTTATTTATTTAAATCCAACTCATTAAATTGTTATATTCATTTATTTACAATTATCTTATTGTTCGTTTTCTCATATATTATGTCTGTTCCATCATTGAAGTGTTGCCAATTTTTAAGTTTAACATTTAAAAAATGGCAACTCAATTTTCATCAAGTATTTATATTATAGACGAGTTTTATATATATTTTTAATTGTATTATGTTGTCTAATTTTAACATGTTTAATTAATATGGTGAAATCTTTCCTCCCTGGTAAGAGTGTATTCATAACTTTCACATATTGAATTTTTGCTATTTGACAATATTCATGTCCTTTTCTCGGTGTTACACAATAAAGGTACGACGCGCACATCATGTCGGGCCGCAGCCGACCGCGTCTCATCCCAAAATGCGTACTTAGCTCATTAGAATGGGCCGGGCCGTATCATATTGACGGATTTTGTACTCGAAGTCAGTGTAATTGTGTGCGGCCCGACCCGTTCTAATGTGCTAAGTACGCATTACGTACGAGTACCTTAACACCATGGACCTCGAGCATGTCACCGATCCCTTAAGATTTACAATGAGTTGAAAGAAAAGTTAATAAGCTACTAACAAAACTTTTTGCATTAACCTCCCCTAAACTCTTCCAAATATGTTTGTTCATTGACTTCCTACTCCATGCTGGTACATGTATAGATCTGCATATTATTTGTCTGTATGTTAACCCCAAGCCCCTATACAGAGTGTGATCAAAACAAAAATAGATATTCAATGAGCGTGATCAGTATTCGATTCTCGTTAAAAAATATACAAAACATCAAACATGTGACTTAAACTTTGACTATATTATCCTATAAAATTATTAACCTCGCGTGACCTTCACAGCCGGCGCGGCGTACGGCAGTGCAAGGGTGTCCAAGCGTAATGAGAGTTGCTAGGAAATGTTAATCTTGTTGTTTTCTGTAATTAAGAAAAAAATTAGTTATGTCTGTCTTATTTGTAAAATAGTATTGGATAAAATATTTCATTCGGATAAAAATACACCCTGTATAGATATTACATGTAAGATAATGATATCTAACAAGGCACTGTGCACACCGTGTCAATCCGATCCCGGGGTAAGTTGCATGTCATAATATATCTGAAGGCATTAATACCCATCCTCCTAGCACACAATGAAATATTAACCCTGTACTACAGGTCTGCAGGCGTGCCACCCGCGGCCCAACCTGTCCAAGCGCAAGGGTCCGGACCTAAAGCCCTTCACCGAGCCCTGCGGCCCCACCTGCTATATGTTGCTGGTGAGATATATATATTGATTTCTTACGTTTAGGCGAATATCACTCATTGCAAATAGAATTTTTTTTTACTGGTTTAATATAATATAATTTATGTATACTAAATAATATATTTGTAGGTGCGTAAGTCTTTAAAATTGCTTCCACAGATTGTAGGCATAAGTCAAAAACTAATTATTATAAAGTATTGCAGCAACATAATATGAACCATCTACATCCAAAATTTATATGTCACTAATGGATGACTAAAGGACCAAAGACATTATTACGCTATGCGGGGTCTGTAATTCTATTTACCCTACACTATAATATTTTAAAGAGTAAAGATTTGTTTGTTTCTTTTGCATGGAATAGGCTCCGAAATGACTGGACCGATTTTGATAAAATTTGGCACAGATGTAAAGTTGACCGCGGGAAAGGTATCGACTACTTTTTATATTAACTTATCGCAGGAAAAAGTACGGTTTCAGCGGGATTTTCTCATGCGCGCGCGGGAATCATCTAGTAAATTATAATATGGTGTCAAGCAATAACAATTTTTTAACATTTCAGGACGGTATGCGCGAGAAGCTAGCCCGCGAACAGGCGGACGGCGGCGACAAGGGCAAGGCGGTGGACTCGCCCAACGACGCCTCCTCAGAGGACAGTAATGACAGCAACAGGTTCCAGAAAGGTCATTTTTAACCCCCGACGAAAACAGAGGGGTCATATAAGTTTGAGTGTATGTCTGTATGTGTGTCTATCCGTGGCATCGTAGCTCCCAAACGGATGAACCGATTTTGATCTAGTTTTTTCTTGTTCGAAAGTTGACATGATCGAGAGTGTTCTCACCTACAACTTATCATCACCCCGCTCACTGCTTGACAATTCGGGGGTTACTTAAAATTTTTTTAAAAAAATTATTGTAATATATTCATGCCATGGAGTATTAAAAAAATACCAATGACTACACAATATAGTTCTTTCATGGGGTATTTTAAATTGATGCTTACGTTCAAATTATAAATAAAATAGGTTCAAATGTTTGCATATATATATGTAGGAGTAAGGATCTTATTTCAAAAGAATATGAAAGACAGAAAATAAGCATTGCGTCTTGTACACATGGCTGATGTAAGTTACCGTGACTCAACTTACTACTCGGTGACTTTTTATTTCCGTTTCAGGAAAAACAGGGCATGTTTTGTATCAACAATATAATCAATATACAAAAGTATTTGTGTTAAAGCTCAAGTATCTGAATGTTTGAAAATCTGGTAAGTACCCTACCTGCGCGAGCGACGGGGCGCCACGTTGTCGCCGCGCACCGTTGAACGCTCGTTACGTCATAGGGTTCAACTATAGGCCTAATAAGTACAGTTATAATGATTTATATCAGTAGTGCGATGTTTTAAAACAAATTTCCACCAAGTAAGAAAAAAAGAATAAGAAGTAGGTATTTCATAGCCACTCTATTTCATGTATTATACCCTGTTTCCTAAGAAGGAATAAAAATCATCCAGTATTTTGAAACATTAATAAGAATAAGTTATAATATTACAGGCAGCAGCGGTAGCGGCTCGGGCGCGTGGAGCAGCGCGGCGGGCGGCGCCAAGCCGGAGCCCACCGCAGAGCCCGCGTACAACGCACTCGGTAAGATATTGTCCAGCAAGAATTCGCCCAATATATTGCCCGAGATATTCGAATTATTGCCCGAAAACCGGAAGGCCTGGGAAAATATAGAGCATTAAAAATAAAACTCTCTACTAATACAAAAGAGTTGAAAATCGAACACTATTGTCGTACTCTCAGATTTGACATTGACAATTGACTCGACACTCATGAGTTAGATTTCAGCTCTATTGTATTAGCGCAGAGTTCTATTTTCAGCGCTCTGAATTGTCTCCGGCCTTCTGGGTTCCGGATCATATAGGCCCCAGCATAAATAGGGTCTAATCAATTTAATACATAGAAAGCAACAGATTAAATTACTTAATGGATGGCGCTGAATTACACGCTTAACAAGTTACAAGGTATCCGTTTTAAGGAACAAAATACAATTTATAATCACAATTAGTAAAATGACACCAAATGGAGTGAATTAACATGTCATTTTCACTTATATATTTTGTTTGATAATAGAGACAGAGTTATGTTTCGGTTGTCAGTTCGCTGTCTCAAACTATTATGACGAAACGAAAGTTTAAAAAATAAAAAGAGTTTAGGTTATATTTCTCATTTTTATATTTCTCAGGTCTGACGCTATCCGACCTAGAGTCAGAATGGACGGGTTCCGACCAGTCGCTGTTCCGCGCGCTGCACAAGCTGTTCCCGGCAAACTATTGTGCGCTTGCGCAGCTCATGCTGTCCAAGACTTGCCAGCAGGTATAACCCGTTTATATAGACAGGGATTTAGACAAATTAAGTCTTATGTGTGAGTAGACTTGTCGTATGTAAACACAACTCACACAGCTTGAGTACTAATATAAGTATTTAAAGTATTACGCCATAAGCATATTTAGTTTGAAAATTGATAAAAAATACACCTATTGCACATACTCACACACACATACACGCACGGACGCACACACACAAACACACAGTCGGTGTTGTAAGTTTTTGCCTCAACATGCCTCGTCTATAATATATTTACTATGTCTATGACAGCTATACTCTAGTGTGTTCCGCGGAACCCTAGGGTTCCGCGATACCCCTGTAGGGGTTCCGCAAGAATTTAGAAAAAAAAATCAAAACACCGCTCTCTGGTCGAACCTTTTGACTCCGCTGCGCCGCCGCCGCGTTTATACTTGGGAGCGCGCAGTCCCTTTGATAAAGGCCGCCTTTGAATTAGACACTATAGTTGTGAACAAGCTACTTTCGGCTCTAACTTTAAAACATAAAGTCGAGATTGTTTATAACGCATTTTTTTTATTTCTATTTTTATTTCAACTTTTTGTTTATCAAAGGCTCGAAGGACTCGACTCGAGTATTTTTGAGAATGTTCGAGATCGAGTCAAGGACTAAGTATAAAAGCGGCGATCGCGCGTCGCGCCTCGTCAGTCAGTTGACGATTAGCGTTCGGAGCGATAAGTTCCTACCTACCTACTTACATAGGCTACACTAAAAGTATCGGGAAAGGAATATTTCCACTGTTCCTGTCATATTAAAATCTTTTTAATTTAAAACTCCTTGGTTTTAAAAATCGAATACCGTTTATTTATTTAAAAAAAGATTCTCGGTCTTGTCACAAGGTCTTGTCAAACTTGTTTAGTCGTTGAGAAAATGGATATGACTCGAGAAAATTCTAGAGCGATGATTTATTATGACTTTCGAAGTGGCTTAACACAAAAACAGTGTGTTGACCGGATGATTTCTGAATTTGGTGATGAAGCCCCATCCAAAACCACAATTTATCGCTGGTTTGCTGAATTTCAACGTGGACGTGTCAAGCTCAGTGATGATCCCCGTCAAGGTCGTCCAAAAACTGCAGTCACCCAAGAAAACGTTGATGCTGTGCGTAAGCTGATTGAAGAAGATCGACATGTGACATACCGCGAAATTCAGGCAACCTTACACATTGGCATGAGTCAAATACAAATAATCTTGCATGAACAATTAGGTGTAAAAAAGTTGTTTTCCCGATGGATACCGCATTTGCTCTGTGAAGAGCAAAAAGCGGCTCGCGTTACTTGGTGCGTCAGAACTCTCGAAAGATTCCACGCAGGATCCTCAAATGCTGTATACAACATCGTATCAGGTGACGAATCCTGGATATACGCGTACGAACCCGAAACAAAAAACCAGTCACGAGATTGGGTGTTCGAAAATGAGTTAAAGCCAACAAAAATTGTTCGTTCACGGAGTGTTGCAAAAAAAATGGTGGCTACGTTTGTCTCCAAAACCGGCCATGTTGCGACTATTCCTCTTGAGGGACAAAGAACGGTTAATGCAGAATGGTATGCTAACATTCGTTTGCCACAGGTCGTTTCTGAACTCCGTAAAGAGAACTGCAACCGCCGCATCATCCTCCATCACGACAATGCGAGTTCTCACACCGCGCACACAACAAAAGAGTTTTTAGAGCAAGAAATCATAGAATTATTAGACCATTTGCCGTACAGCCCCGACCTAAGCCCTAATGATTTCTATACTTTCGCTAAAATAAAAAATAAATTGCGTGGTCAGAGATTTTCATTACCTGAAGAAGCTGTGGACGCCTACAAAACGGCCATTTTGGAGACCCCAACTTCCGAATGGAATGGTTGCTTCAATGATTGGTTCCATCGTATGGAAAAATGTGTCAAATTTCACGGAGAATACTTCGAAAAGCAATAAATACATTTTTAAATAGTAATGTTGTGTCACTTCCTTGATTCCCAAAATTTTCAGTGCCGCCATCGTACAAGCTGGCTAGCGAATTGCGGAGTTTAAACGTGATATGTAACTAGTGTTTATTGTTCTACTGCCTGCTGTATTTCTGATTGTATCAGATTTGTACATTTCTTCTTTGGACTAAACTTACGTCTCTTATAAGCAGTAACGATTGTGCATTATTTTGACCCCACCATCCTGACGTGTAACATTATTATTAAAGAAGAATGGAACGTTGGCTTAAAGGCGTTAAAGTTGCAACAACATCTTCTAATGACGCTGAATGTTCAAAAGCAGTACACGCGGAGAATGCAGCAATTACCGATCCAGACGATGATGCCACGACGTCAAGCTCCACGGTTTCAAAGACGAAAAAAATGAAGTATGATGAATCATATATCAGTTTCGAATTTGTTGATTCCAACGGCTCACCTCTGCATGCTATGTAGTAAACTGCTTCCTAATAGTTCCATGGCACCTGCCAAATTCGCCGACATTTAGAAACTGTACACCCCGAGTCTAAAGACAAGAATAAAGAATTTTTTGTTCGCAGAAAAGAACAGTTATTGGAAAGTCAAAAAAATATGATCCATGTAACACAAGCTATCAATGAAAAGGCCACGGAGGCATCATATTTAGTTAGCTATCGCATTGAACAAGCAGGTGAAGCGCACACTATCGCTGAAAATTTAATAAAGCCTTTTGTGTTAGACATAACAAAATGTATGCGCGATGAAAAATCTGCAAAGCATCTTTCTACTGTACTGCTATCAAACGATACTGTTTCACGGCGAATCCATGATCTGGCAAGCTACGTCAAACAAGAACTAGTTACACGTCTACAAAAAACACGATTCGCCTTGCAAATGGATGAGTCAACTGATGTCGCTGGTCTGGCTATCTTGCTGGTTATCGTGAGATATCCATATGAAAGTTCTTTTGAAGAAGACATGCTGTTCACCGCTGCCGGGAAGAAATTTTTAATAAAATAAACATATTTTTTGAAGAAAATAATCTCAGTTGGAACGATTGCATTGACAATTGTACAGATGGGGCCAAGGCGATGACAGGTAAAACAGCAGGAGCAGTGTCACGCATAAAAAATAAAGCGCCTAATTGTAGTTCCAGCCATTGTATTCTGCATAGACAAGCACTTGCGATGAAGCAAACGCCGTCAAATCTAAAATTAGTTATGGATGAAGCGGTAAAAATAATTAATTTTATCAAATCACGACCACTACAATCCCGATTGTTCTCATTATTGTGTGAAGATTATGGCAGCAAACATAAGACACTGCTGCTCCATACAGAAGTGCGATGGCTGTCTCGGGGTAAAACTTTAACAAGGCTATTTGAACTTAGAGCGGAGTTACAAATGTTTCTTTCAGCTGATACTTCTTTTAATTTGAAAGACCGTTTGTATGATAAAACTTGGTTGTTCCGATTGTCTTTTATGGCGGATATCTTTCAAAAACTAAACGAATTGAATTTATCATTGCAAGGCAAACAGACAACCGTGTTCCAGGCCTATAACAAAATAACTGCCTTCAAAAGAAAATTTGATTTTTGGATTGTTTGCGTTTATAAGAGAGAAATAGAAAGCTTTACGTCACTCAGTGAGTTTATAAGCGATAACGACTCAGAAATGTTTCAAGATGATATGTTTGAAGAATTGGTCCAATATCTCACTTCGATGCGCGCATCTTTTGAAAAGTATTTTCCCGAAGAACAGAATACGAAAATAAAACTGAATTCATGGATTTATAATCCTTTTTTACCCAACTTGCAAAAGCCCGAAAGTATGTCAAACGAGATATATGAATCTCTTTTAGAAATGTCATCAGACACAAGTATGGAGTCACTGTTCAAAACGATGCCTCTCAACGATTTTTGGTGCAGAATTCGTAATGAATATCCAATGTTTGGCAAAATGGCTCTGAATATTCTTCTCCCGTTCCCAACAACATATTTGTGCGAAACAGGATTCTCAACGTATGCAGCCACGAAAACAAAATATCGCAATAGACTGGACGCCGAACCTGATATGAGACTGCAACTGTCTTCTATCAAACCTGACATCAACCAATTAATGAAAAATAAAAAACAGTTTCATACCTCCCATTAGTTAGATTTTTTCTTTTTTAATATCTTGTAATAATCTACCTGCCATGTGGCATGTTAAAGTAAGTAATAATCTGTAACTGTTACATTGTACTTTTATTATATTTATTAATAGAGAGTACACTTGTTTTATTGTAGGGTTCCGTCAAGTATTTTGCTTTCCAAAAGGGCTTCGTCACCAAAAAAGTTTGAGAACCGCTGGTCTATGATATTAATCAATTGATTTTTTAGGCTCCCGAATACATTACAAAACAAAAAAAAAATTATGACTATTAAGCTCAATCATGTGATCAATTAAAATGCGTGTTATAGAGGATGTGTGACGTGTTATGTCAATTCTAGAGTCTCGATGACATATCTTTGCAAAATGTAAGATGGCAGTCGCATTGACAATTATCGAGTTTGGTTTTGGTTATTGAGGTTGTATTCATAAAAAAGATCATTTATACAGGTAATAATTATTATAAAATTTATAATATTTTAGTAATTGGTTACAAGACTAGTGTCTAGTAAGTACGTCATCCGACCACCTCATATTGCATATAATCGCGTTTTGACAGCGAAAAATCAAAGTGCATTTATGCAATATATGAAAAAATACTTTACACCATTAAAATACTATTGGGTTTCAAAAATCTGTTAAATACCCTATTTATTTTATATATTTTATTTTGAACATAAAAGTCATACTGCGCATACGTAAATTTAAACGATAAAAGTTAAACAGGTACATTAATCGTACTTATACAAAAAAGAAATCGATTCGATTCGTTATCGCCATTCATTGTATGTTTTCGTATCACTAAACAGTCTATGGTCGTGTCTATGGCTTGTTTGTTTACGATCGGTTTAAAATGAATCGGGACGAAGTATAGGTTAGGTTTTAATCCAGTCTCTTAACTACTACCATGCCAAATTTCATCAAAATTTGTTCAGTGGCTATTGCGTGAAAGAGTTACAAACATATACATACAAACTTTCACGTTTATAATATTGCGAAAAGGATTTTTATATGTCACAGTAATATTGTGTAAAAACCGTTAACCGATTGTAATATAACTAGCGAGATTATAAAATCAAATTTATTCAGACACACATAAAAATAGATACAAAACGAATATACATAATTGTATGATATAAATATATCACGTCAATCCGTCCGTGCTAAGTTGAACTTGTGACACGAGTATCAGATAACGGATATATATTTTATACTATACCAGGGGGGTGTCACTACGCCGTTCCGCCGCCGAGCTACAAGTACATACCGAGACTCCCCAACGTTGGGGCGATTCAATGGTTGCCACTTGCCACGCACTGACCGGCCGCGCCGTGGCGCACGCGCGCGCCTCTTACGCAGTACGACTCACTTTACGTCGCAAACGCGTGTCATATTTTAATTGGCAAAAATATGTATCCAAAAAAATACTGCATTGCAGCCGATTGTCGGAACAATGAAAAAAATAGCAATTGTCAGTTTTTCTCGGTTCCGGCAAGTGAGAAAGATAGCGAATGGTACGATAATCATTACTCATTTATATCTACTGTCATGGTACCTAAATCTATAACAATAATTATTAAATATACACACAAAAGTTTTATATTATATGCTTATTTATAGGTGGTAGGTAGCTGCATATACATACATATAATCCATACCTACATCAAAAGAGAATCACGTGTCGTGTCTGTGTAAACTGATTTATATGTTCGGTATTCATTTACCTAATAGGTACATAGGTATAACAGTTTCCGCTTGTATACCTTGCGTGGTATTTATGTTCGGTCTGTATGTTGTATGGTATCTATATAATATGTATTATATCATTATTATATATTATATCGTCGTCTAGTATAAATATGATAGTATAATCTAAGATATTTAATAAAAACTATTGATAAGTGACAACCCTATTTTCGGAATATCTGACAAGGTGTGGAATAATGTCGACCTTCGCGCGGCATCAGAGAGCTCAATTTCGGCTGCTCGCGTGCAGTCCGTTTGTTAATAATAATTATATAGGCACATAAAAAGGCGGCATTTGTGAAGATCAAAACAGAGACTTCTGTACCTTGTACTATTATCTATTCTGTGACTATACACACATACAATTTTATAATATACAATACTATACATAAATCTTATTTTCTATATTATTTACATTTACTCTTACACACACACTGTAGTTTATCACGTATTGTCTTTTTTTGGCGACGTGATGCGCGCTTCGTTGGGGAGCCTTCGCCGATACCTCCGGTAGACTACGTCCGTCGGCCAGAACTCCTCCACCTCGAAGGTCGGTAGGAGATGCGTCGGTACTCTCACCACAAAGGAACTGAAGTTGACCTTGTGACGAGACTCCAGACGCTCGACCCTCAAGGTGAAAGACGTCTTCTTTCGGATGTAGTCCACGACCTTCCTGGACCAGTGCAGGCGGGACACGTACAGCGGTGTGGCGTGTACATCGCACTGCAGACGCTGCTCGGGTTCCCTGGGTGCGATGCCGCGGTGGTTGCGGACGGCGGGCTTTCTCTTCTTTCTTCTCTCCACCAGTATGAATCCTCAATCAATGCGAATGTTTATTTGACAATCTGCTGACATTTTATAATCTTGCTAGTTATATTACATTCCTACTAAATACTATTTTTTCTAGGTATACACTTACTGGATCAAGACTGGTCAGGAGCAGTGCCGCGTGGAGGCAGAGCTCACCCCGCCGCGCAAGAAGAAAAAGAAGCACCGCCTGTGGTCCGTGCACTGCCGCAAGATACAGCTCAAGAAGGACTGCGCCTCGCACCATGTGTACGTGATGTGTCTTTCTATACTTATATAGGACAAGCACCGCCTGGGGTCTGTGCACTGCCGCAAGATACAGCTCAAGAAGGACTGCGCCTCGCACCATGTGTGCGTGATGTGTCTTTCTATACTTATATAGGACAAGCCGGTCCTGGGGTCTGTGCACTGCCGCAAGATACAGCTCAAGAAGGACTGCGCCTCGCACCATGTGTACGTGATACTCCGTTCAGGTAAAATTTAATCTAAACCGAGTTAATGTGTCGTTGTATTTCTTCATTGCATGGTAAATAAGTGACATTTAAATTGATAGTAGATTAAAACCCGCGGGTTCTCGAGTGCAGCCCAAGTGGTCTACCTACCATGCTACGGACACTCTTGAGAATAGCCTACTGTTTATTAATCTGTGAGTTAAACTCTTAAACCTTAGACTATAACCCGTGAGACTATCGTGCTGAATCGTGGGTCTTTAACGTGTCTGGTGAAAGTGTCATGATATAGTTTCCCTAAAAATTCTTTCTTTCCTATGTCAATCATACTTATTGCCAAAATAAAAACAGATCCAGTGCACTTGCAATTATTGTCAATATTCCACTTTTGCACGAATAAAAGAATTGACTGGCTTTATTATTAGGTAAATATTGTACAATTTATCGGCATAATAAGGCGCATATGCTAAAATTCACTGTACGATTTTCTTTCTACAAAGCGTCCTTGCGGTGACTGACAACCCACGTAACATATGGCAAATGATCAAATATACTACTATTATTGCAAATGTCCGCCACGTGTTCACGTGTCCTTGCAGGTACAACTACACGCCGTGCGACCACCCCAACCAGCCGTGCGACAGCATGTGCCCGTGCCTCCAGTCCCAAAACTTCTGCGAGAAGTTCTGCCAGTGCAGCAGCGACTGTGAGTATTTATTCATTTGGTTACTGCAATTCTTTATTTTTAATTCTTTATTCACACACACCTAATAATACAAAACTTAACTCGCGACTCGCGAAATATAAATTGTTAATAAAATTACTATTTGCTACATGTGTCGTCAAGCGGAGCACGACAGTTCGCTAGCTCACTCAACAATTATTTGTAGAATGCAAAGAAAATATTAAGGAGATTAAAAAAAGGGTATAGTGTGCTAAATATAATAATAATCATTTATTTATTACAACCAACTGCATAGGTCATTTATAAAATTACAATTAAATACTTCGAACTAAAATTAATTAAATTACTATAACATAATAATATTATCTATTTATTTATCGGGTGAGTTTGAGAATGTGAATCATTGAACAATGTTTTACATCTCAAAGTCAAACCGGTTTGCTATCACCTTTAATATGGGTTGTCGCTGCACCCTGCGCGTCAGAAAGTGCACCGCTTCCGCAAAGTCGCATAGAAGTAATCCACGCCGGCGTCGGCCAACATCCCTGACGCGCTGCAGCGCCGCGGTAGCGCCAGCAGCACTCTAAAGGCGTTATTGTATTGTACGCGAAGGACGTTTTACTGTCGTTGAGTATAATCAATCCACAGGCTGCTTGTGTAGAAACTAGTGCAGAATGTCCTGAACAGGATTAATTTTACACCAGAGGAGCAGCAAGCAAGCCTACGAGCGATCATATTAGCTCCCACAGACAGCGCTCCTCGCTCTCGTTCTATGTCCCTTTCATTGTCCTTCAGTCGACATAAAGTATGCTTGTTACACAAAATAAACGAAATGGAATTTTGTTGCAACAAAATATTAACATTAAGGTTTTTATTTTGGTCACAGTTGACCCCGAATTGCTATCTGACCGTAGTTAGAACTTATACTTCACAGAAAAGAAGAAATCAATCACTACTGGATATATTGTGTTAATGCGTTTTGTTATATAACAATTTCAGGCCAGAACCGCTTCCCCGGCTGCCGCTGCAAGGCGCAGTGCAACACGAAGCAGTGCCCGTGCTACCTCGGCGTGCGCGAGTGCGATCCCGACCTGTGCACCGCGTGCGGTGCCGACGCGCCCGCGCCGCACCCCGTCTACTGCCGCAACGTGTCCGTGCAGCGGTGAGTGCGGGACTATAGCAGACCACAGGCTACAGGCCACAACGCTCCCCGGCTGGCGCCGCATGGCGCAGTGCTACCTTGGCGTGCGCGAGTGCGATGCCGACACCGCGTGCGGCGCCGACGCGCCTGTGCCGCAATGCGTCCGTGCAGCGGTGAGTATTGAGTGTGGAGTGAGTTGAGCAGCTGGTGTTGGCCAATGAGCGGCAAGTGTTGGCAAATTAACTGGACGTATTATGGCCCAGATCGTTAACAATTTATTATATTGTTTCAGATCAATCACAACGACAAATTGATGGCGTATGTCCAAATTGTAAACGATTACTTACTTGTCCCAGAACGATGTCGCGCATTGCAATTCTGACATATCGTAAAGATCTATATCGAAGGTTCTCTGTGATGGACGATTAGATTATCTCTTGCAGTGTGCCGAGTGTGAGATTTGAACTCGCACTCAGCACACTGACACTACTCGCCATGAAGAAGTTAACTACAATTTGTATGGCATCGAAGCAACGCCAAAACAAAATTGTGTTCCTGGGTCTTGGATGTGTATATTATATGTATAGTGTAATAAAAATCTTAAATATGTATTGTATAGAATAAAAAGTATTAAATACATTTCCGTTAGCTGGTACCTGTAACACAAGTACTTCAAGAATCAAGTATTTACCACGGTACCAGATTGACGTGGTGTGAATGACGTGTTGAATATACTTAATGTTCGTATAATTAAAAACTAATATGTCTGTGTTACAGGGGGCTGCACAAACACCTCCTGCTGGCGCCCAGCGACGTGGCCGGCTGGGGCATATTCCTGAAGGAGGCGGCGCACAAGAACGAGTTCATATCGGAGTACTGCGGCGAGATCATATCGCAGGACGAAGCGGACCGCCGCGGCAAGGTGTACGACAAGTACATGTGCTCCTTCCTGTTCAACCTCAACAACGGTGAGTGTCATGTCGAGTACTTGCTAAGAGCTACTTTATGCCGCTCTGTGTGACTGTGTCACAGATTAAAGAAGGAGGAACAGATAAACAGCGACATAGTTAGCTATCGATTTGATTGCTCTACTACAAGCATGTGTCTCCACGATTGTGTGAAAAAATTGTGGGTTGTTGAAGGGGAAGTCAAAAATTTTCAAATTTGGATCGTTCTATGCAAATTGTTTCTCTGTACGTAAGTACAGTATATTTTGTACTCTGTGACTATGTTCCGGTGTAACTCTGTCTGGACTTTCTAACACTAATAAGGTACTAGGTTTAGGTGTATGTAGTATGCGTAGGTTGCAGATGGTAAGTAGTATGTGTAGAAACAAGTGTAGAGAGCAGGTGTATGTAGGTAGTTATATATTTATCCGAGTTCTTAGCTAAAGCAGAATAACGTCTATAGGGATAGCTAGTATGTAATATAGTATTTCAAACTATCGACAACGAGATGTCACGCGTTCCTTATTCTGCTGAAAAATAATATTCCGTCAATCGCAAAATGTGCAGTTACATTTTACCGCGATAAAAAGTAGATTGAGTTAATCTAGTCTAGGAAGGAGAGAAGTACAAATGGCGTCGGCTGACGAAACCTAGTCCAAAAAGCTAACATATTTTTTGTCTGTAGGTCAAAACGGCTCCTGTTGAAAAAGTGTAAAGCAGAAATATGGCAAAATTTAAAAATTAACAATTCAAAATGTCCGATCCTTTGCATATTTTAGATTTCGTGGTGGACGCGACGCGCAAGGGCAACAAGATTCGGTTCGCGAACCACTCCATCAACCCGAACTGCTACGCGAAGGTGATGATGGTGAACGGAGATCACCGCATCGGGATATTCGCCAAGCGCGCCATACAGCCGGGCGAGGAGCTGTTCTTTGACTACAGGTGTGTAGTGTACGACACATTATTAGCGGCCTATACACTATCATTCATCCTGCCAGAGTCTGCTATAGGAATAAACGGCAGTGAACCAGAAACAGCGAGCCTTATCATCCATTTGTCGCATTTCGATACAATCATCTAATGTATATTTTAAGCTTCTCAATGTATTTTTCTTTAAATATTATTCATCGTAAAAAAATATTCGAGGGTCTTTTGGGTAAATGGAAAACTCATCTGATTATATATTTAGTCAATTGGTATATTATAACAGCCTCCGTGGTCTAGTGTTTAGCCAAGTTAGAGCTTGGCTCTCGACTCGGAGGTCGTGGGTTCGATTCCCGCATTGAGACAAAAAAAAAAAAGAAAGATGATCCATGCGTCGTGGGAAAAAGTCGGACCTGCGCCTGATCTCTCGCCACTCGTGTCGGCTATCCGTCCCACTGGGTTATGAGAGTAAAGGAAGAGAGAGTGATTTTGTGTACTGCGCACACACTTGGGCACAATAAAATGACTCCTGCGTAACTGGCCTGGTTTCAATGAAACCAGCCACTGTCACCGAAATCGGTGCGGGGAGAGTTATATTATAACATACTTTTTCTTTGTTGCAGATATGGACCAACCGAACAACTGAAGTTTGTGGGCATTGAAAGAGAAATGGAGTTCTTATGAGAACAACTTAGATATATAATTGTGCTTCTATTTACTGCAATCATTCTACTATTTGATTATGAACTGTGACAATTTAATAAAATTAAATAAATGGTTTTCTTATGATTCCAACAAAAAATTACACGCTTTAAGACTAGCTCAATAATTATTCTCCTAAAATCACAGTTACCTGTACAAAATGGATTGACTGATAAGAAATTTAAAATAATTTTTTTATTTAAAATACATGGCCTTGAAAAGTATATCTATATATATCAATTATATTTATTAACACCACAGATAAATAAACCTTGATTGTTTTTTTTGGCCAATAAGGCACATGAATATAAAAAAACAATTTTTTACAGACTTTATTGTTTATAAATAATCACAACAGATACAGCAATAATAGTTCTTCTAAATCTATATTAAAATACCACTGGTCGTGTGAATTTTACTTACAGGGTACACGGTATCAATCGTGAAATTATCACACAACCAAAATGTTCCAGTAATAAGATAACAATTTATCTTACGGTATTATTTGGACTATCTCCAAAAAGATATATTTTGTAACAAATAATGATGGCAGGTTTAATTTTAATGCCCTATTTAAATAGTAATAAGCTCATTATAAGTAAAAATTGGCTGCTCGACAATAAAATTCCACTCATAGTGCTCAAAAAACCTTATTATCCATTTAAAATATTTTTTCTTGGAGATTGACCCTATCCACAGTAATATCTTGTATATTGTTCTAGCAAATCAGAACTACAATTACTTGCACATTAATATTGGTGGCATTTTTTTAAACATTGTGCAAGTCGCACATAGAAGTCCAGGCTATTTTGTGTGTGCATGGAACTTTTACAAATGTTCTACTATCTGTAGTCAGGAAACCATAATCATTATCCACATACTTTTTGAGATCTGTGTGAATAGAGGTGTGTGGACTGAGGAACCACTTTGAGAACTGTAGCTTTTAAATGTATCTTTCTACAAATTCCCAGATTTGTTCTATATTTATTTTTTAGACTTCTACTAAGTTGCTATTTTATTTTGGGGAAATTCAGCTGGGTCCCTTGTTCCACACACTCATACAGTTATTTGGACACAGGTTCTAGGATACAATCTACTTTTAGGAATTGCGTTTTAAATAGCAAGCTTGTTTCTGTACTATCAATCACATGAGCCATCTGGCCAGCCATCCCTCCATCTCTCATGCACCTTACTACAATCAAACAGGGGTTTTCCCAGTTTTTTGTTGACAGTATTGTGCCGGTCGCACAACCATTTTGCCAACACGTCTCTTGTACAAGCTTGTGGAGGGTTTTCTTTTATGCTGAAATAAAATTCATAATTGAAATAAAATATAAGCCCTCTATTTAAATTCATCCAAATGATATTTATTTATTTGGGACACTTAAAGAATTGAACATTGGGATTTCGTCACATTTTTAAAGTTTAAGATTTAGCCTACTACTATTATGAATTGTTGTGAGGAAGTTGTGAGGATGGATGGATGGATGTTTGTTACTCTTCATGCATAAACTAACTGAACTGAATACTGAACAGATTTTGATAAAACTTGATCTGGTGTTAATTTTAGCTCTGGATTAACACACAGGCTAGTTTTTATCTCGAAAAAGTTAAAATAAAACAACAGTTTATGCAGGCGGAGCCATGGCAAATGCTAGTATATACATAAATTTAACTTTTCCAAACAATTATAAATTACTTACTCTTCCTGAAAGTCTAAAGCGCACGGCTCACATGGATAGAACTGGGCAAAGATATTGAAGAATTTAACAACATCCTCAGTCTGACAATTGTTGGGCTTCTCTGGAAAGTATGATGCCATAGTGTGCAATAGGCCCCATGTTGATCGTCCAAGTTCGTCCTTGTCTAGAGGACAATCTTTTTGCCTTTCCATGACCTAAAATATATGTAATTACAGGTAAAACGGAGGAAAAAGCAATATTTATTGCAAAAAATAATCACAAGTTAACTTTACCGGCTTAGTTGGTGTTTTGGCCTTTTTCGATTTGTTGCCTTGCAGTTTTGACCAAGTTTTAAAATCAGAACAAGCCCTGCAGGGCTTATCTTCTTCTCCGGGATGCTGAGGCATCTTTATTATTGAATTAGATTAGCAGCAAGTACGAAATAGTTATCATTGTTGTGAAATTGTTAACTTTATTAATTAAATGACCAATAGCTACGAAAATTTGCAGTGTTTTCTTATTAGTTAGTGTTAGCTCAATTTTTTCCAGAATTATTACGAAAAAAACTTTAAAATATATTTATTGAATCCGGATTTTTTCGAGAAAAGGTTAGTAAGAACTTGTCAAAATTCCAATGCCAGTGTCAGTTTTTCACGTCAGTGTCAAACTACTTTTTTTTGTTCGCTATTTTATGTCAGGCTACGGCCATACAGCTGTTACACGTTGGTGTTGAAGACTAGTTCTAGCAATCTCTACTTTCAAGGGTATTTAAACGGTGGAAACCATAAGCATGAGAAAATGATCATGATATTGAACTTGACTTTACAAAAAATGAAAAATTATCGTTTTAAAAAATATTTTATTACTCTTTTATACAGTGACTAGGTTAGCATTAACATTATATTAGGTATTATAAACATTACATAAGTAACATAATTTCATTTAAATAATAATTATTCCACACTCCAGTATCCGGAGTCCACTAAAACGTATTTTATAAAAGTTTACTGTGAAGAGTTCTCACACGCAGCCACAATTTCTGCAACAAAATTTATCATGACATATATTTTAAACCATTTTAAGATGCTTTATATTCGTTACGATATTGACTTACGATATTATTGTTAATAGTTATTTATGGAATTTTATCGGAATACGAGCTGGGATCCGAGTCTGATAGTAAGCAATTACCGCCGCCCACAGACATCCGCAACACTAGAAGAGCTCCACGTGAATTTGGAGGTATTTAAAGCCTCTCTTGAGCAACTGGTATTTTCTTAACTTGGCGAAGAGACAAGCGTTGTTAAACGCCGATTTTCTGTAATTGGTATCTCTCCAAACCGACTTATTCGTGCCGAAGCAAGTCAACTGACCGTTAGCGATATGCGTGAGTGCGGCGGCCGCGGGTGCAGTTGGCAGCTCAGCGAGGTAGTCGCGGCCGGAGTCACAGCAGCGCGCTAGCCGCGGGTCCAGCGGCAGGCGGCCGAGCAGCCGCAGCCCCGCGTCGCTGCAAAGCGCCGCCGCGCCGCCCGTCGTCGCCGGGAACAGCTCGCTCTGTACCTGAGTTATAGAATTGTTAGTTAGAAATGTATCGTTGCATTGTCTGCATGTTCACACAATGTTGTTCGAATTCATTTCGCATTTCGGGGAATAGGGACACAAATCAAAACATCAATAAGGGATTTTACACATCCTCAAACACCGCATTAAAAATCAATGCGTAATTTAAAACAACTAAGGCCGCTGTCACGTTGCTCACCGCTTAATTTGAGGCAGCGGCCTAAAGTACATAAGCGATAAATCTATG
Organism: Phengaris arion; assembly: GCA_963565745.1. Lineage (NCBI taxonomy): Eukaryota > Metazoa > Arthropoda > Insecta > Lepidoptera > Lycaenidae > Phengaris > Phengaris arion. The sequence goes on from OY751431.1 coordinate 18,192,387, forward strand.
ATAAACTATATTAAAATATGTAAAGGTAATTTTAGGAACTTACGTGGCACGCTGGACACACGAACACGCTCATGTTCTCCACCACTCCCATCACCGGTATGTTCAGCTTGCGGCAGAAGTCCAGCTCCTTCCGCACATCCAGCAGCGCGACCTCCTGCGGCGTCGTCACCAGTACCGCGCTGGCGCCACCCGTACCGCCGCCGCAAAGGTATTGTACTGTGGATAGGTGCTCGTCCGATGTACCTGTCATAGAGAGTAGACTATAGATTATGACAGATGAGTCATAGATAATAATCGAACACCCATAGAATAGATGATAATCATAGATATGAATTGGCATCAGAATAGTGGCGTAGTCTCTAAATACGCACCCGCAACTCAAATGTACCGTGAATAGGTGCTCGGAGTTTTACCGGGGAGTTCAATGGGTGACGTTGTGGAATTCGTATATCTTCATAAATTTGTGTTATTTCTGTTCTTAATGTGTAATATTGGTAGAATAGTAACCATTAAATATTCGTTAACGTGCACAAGTGTGGGCAAGTGGTACAACTTCTAAAAAAGTGCTATTTTGTGTTTCCCGCCAAAACTCTCTAGGAACTTTCAGTAAAGCTTCTACCACTTTACTGAATCGACTGACATGACTCATGGACTGTAAAGACTATATATTTGGACTTTGACTAGACTTTAGACTTGACGATTAGGCATACGATGTTGAAAATTGAAACGAAAGTTCTATTTCCCGCCTTTTTAACTTGACACTGGCAAATGGTTATAAGCCGATGCCATATATAAATAAAAAAAATATGTGCTCGTCCGATGTGTCTGCCAGATCATACAAGAGACATAAACTATAGATTATGATTAATGATATCATAGACAATAGATAAGTCGTAGATAAAATAAGAAGGATAGTAAGTAGCGTCTTCTTATATAAATTATTGTATTTATGATTTAAAAATAAAACATTCTTTCTTTGTCAGATAAAAAGTGAAAACGGTATCTACTAACGAAAAAGAGAAATGTCGGAAAGAAATGACATATTACATACTGAGATTAAAAATCGTACATAGCAATATTTAATTTTATACCTGGAGGCGTGTCGATGAGCAAATAGTCTAGATCTCCCCAATCCACCTCGCTGAGAAACTGTTTGATCATTCCTGCAACCAAAAAACACAACACAAGCTTTGCAACGTTTTCACATTACATGATACGATAGCCGATATAGAACCAGAAAACGCTCTTATAACGTCGGCATAAGAGCGTTTTAACATTGATTATGTCCGGCATCCGATATCGCACCAATATTATGTCATGTGTTGACAAAGACAGGTATGTTTCAATAAAAAACATATGGCTGCCTCTCTCATTATCGCGCACGATATCGGATATCGTTGTCGCGTCATCAAATAATAAAAACACTCCGACTCCGAGTAATACAAAAGTCAAGACAAAGTTGTATCAAAAATATAATAGGGAATATGCATTTGTTTTAAATTAACAAAAATCGTATATTTTGCGAAAGGAAATGTTTCGTTTTATGTAAATATGGACCGAAAAATGCTAAAACTACAGTAATCAGCTGCTAATGAAAAAAATATAGGACTACATCGACTTTTTCTAGTAGTAGGTATACTGTACCTAATGGTAGCAATTTAAATGTCAGTAATTTACATAATCATTTAATATATAAAAATGTGTTGCAATTCCAATGTCTCGCTAAAACTCGAGAACGGCTGGATTGTTTTGGCCTATTTTAGTTTGATCTTGAAATAATTGTGGAATTTCAGGGAAAGTTTAAACGGTGAGAAATTTTGGAAAAGGTATAGGTGTAGGAGTAAGTGTATAATTGTATATGTAGTTGTACGTGTAGGTGTAGGTTGTAGGTATAGTAGTAGTGTAGGTTATTTATTTGTTCCAGTTCATATTTAAGATAGAACAACGTGTGTCGGGACAGCTAGTGTGCAATAAGTACAAAATGTGTTATATTTTTTTTATATAATTTTTTTCATGTATTTTTTATTTGTATTAATCGAAGTAATCACCCATGCAATCAATGCATTTTTGCCAACGCAGTGGCAGTTTATTGATTAAAGAAATCAGCTGGACGGGAGGCAACAAATTCTTCAAAGGCATTCTGTACTGCTTCTCGGGTATTTAATTTTTTTCCCGCCAAGAAGTTATCCAAATTCTGAAAAAAGTAGTAGTCTGTAGGCGCAAGGTCTGGTGAGTAGGGCGGATGACGAACAGCTTCCAATCCCAGTTCTTGCAACTTGGAGACCGTCTGCTGTGCAGTATGAGGTCGCGCGTTGTCGTGCAGGAGCAGTGGAGACGAGCGATTGACCAATGCTGGTTGGAGATGTGCCAGCTTCTCCAACATTGTGTTCAGTTCTTCACAGTACACATCTGCAGTAATGCTCACCCCGTTTGGTAAGAAGCTGTGATGAATCACACCGGCGCTAGACCACCAAACAGTGACCATCACTTTTCTAGGGGTAAGTTTTCGTTTAGGGCATTGTTCAGGTGCTGAACCAGGATCCAACTAACTTACTGAGCACGTGCGGTTATCAAACAGAATCCATTTTTTATCGCAGGTAACAATGCGGTTCAAAATTCCTTAATTTGTGTGTCTGTTGAGCAGTGCAAGGCACATCTCGACGCGTACGTCGCGCTGGCGATCATTGAGTTCGTGGGGCACCCATTTGTCAAGCTTTTTTACCTTGCAAATTTGACGCAAATAGACCAATATTTTGTCGACCAAAGTCTTCGGACGACCGCGAGGTTCATTTTTCAGGTCGAAAGTTCCAGAACGGAAGCGAGCAAACCAATAACAGGTGGTGCGTTGGTTTGTAGTGTAAGCTCCGTGAACGTCGTTGATGTTGCGTGCCGCTTGTGCCGCGTTGCTGCCACGACGGTACTTATACTCCATAATTACTCGAATTTTTAACGTATCCATGATGGCGAAAAAGATTTAAATGCGTTGAAAATGTAACACTAATCAATAAACAAATGACTACTTATGGAAAAAGAATTTTATGTTTTTAAAATAAAATTAATTTGAAATTAGAATTCTTAGCCAAACAAAAATTATTTTGATTTGAAATGGCCAGTACTGCAGAACGGCAATTTTATAGGTAAAGACCTATTATATGTCATTGTAAAAATAACTTACAGTTTTAGAATAAGGTAGGTATATAAAATTGTCGTGGAAGTAAATTAGATCTGTGATTATCCAATGAAGTGCAGTTTGAATGCTAAATTAGTTAGTGTTAATCACCGAACCAAGCCTAATATGTAATATATTTCCCGTGTTCTAATATTTTTAAGTGATTTAACCTATGTGATTTTGATGTTATAATAGTAACTACATTCAAAAACAAATGAAAAAGCAAACAAATATGGCGGCGCGGGGCGTATGCGCGCGAGTTGCGTTCCGTTTTACAATTTAACGAGTTTCAGTTCGTTATATTATAATATAACGAAAAATAACGCGTCAAATTGTAAGGAGAATGTTTATTTAACAATCTGTCAACATTTTATAATCTCGCTAGTTACATTACAATCTAACGGTATTTACAATTTTACGGTGACAAATGCATATAAAAATTTTGTCGAATTTAATATTTTCCTTTACGTTTAGTTTAAATTGGATTTGAATTATTATTGACGAATTACGATACATCACAAAATAAAATATGTGACTGTTGAGTGTTGGCCTACCATTCTTTTTCGGCCCACGCCATATGACCGCATCGTCAGGGCTGCCCAGCAGAAAGCCGATGGACATCAGACTGAGATTGTCCGTCACGTACTGTAAATATACATAATATAAAGTTAACAAACTTTAAAAAGTATAAAATATAGCTATACCCACACCTATACTCTTTGGTCAATTAATCATAGAAAAACGCCTTAAGCGCCATACTCACGGTCCAGCCTGCAAATCTAATGCCGCGGCCTTGTGGGAAGAAATTAATGATTGACACTATTGACGCCCGTTAGTACCGGTGCATGCTGGGTTTGCATGTATGCATGGATCGTGGTGTTGTGTGTCAGAAAGAATCTCAACAATTTCAAAAAGAAAAGCGACAATCATTATATAACACAAAATGGACACTAGAAATAAGAAAATTTTACATATACCAGTAAACAGACTTAGAAAAGTGTATGTGCTTTGCTAAGTACCTAGTAAATCTTTTAGGCATGTATGTAAGCTTGCGACAAAACAATCAAATTTTGGGTGTGAAAAAACTGAATATGAAATACTTAATTATTGTACTAAGTTAGTTAAATCCATATTTGACGACTAAATAATACCAGTTTTGTTCATTGAATATTTCAAACTTCTAGACAGATATTATTTTAGCAAACAAATAACCACCTTGGTGACTACTTAAGAGTACACATTTACACATAGTGAGAATACACATACAGTTCTTCTTAAGAATGGGCACATATTTTTTACCTAATGTAGGTAATTCAAAAAACATACTAAGCAGTGAATCAAAAAATCGTAAAGGAGCGTACAAAATTCCATTTTTTGATACCAAGATGGCGGAAGTTTTTTATATAATGAATTTATTATAGGTATCTTTTTCTAGGTTCTGGGGGTGTAAAAACCATTGATTTTGAAATTTCAAAATGGCGGATATTTATTTTGGCCAAATTCATAATAGTTCCAGGTATTTGGGGGTGCTGAATACCAAAATGACATTAATTTTAAATTCCAAGATGGTGGACATATTTTTTTTATTTAAACTAATATGGATGTCCTTTTCTAAGTTTCTATGGGTGTTGATTACAAAATAGTCGTTCATTTTAAATATCCAAGATGGCTGACATTTATCTTTGTTAAAATGAATATAGGTGTCCTTTTGTAGGTTTCCGAGGGTGCTGATTACAAAAAAGTCATCCGCTTTGTATTTCCAAGATAGCGAACATTTATCTTACTGCTATTATAAATGTTAAGTTTGTGAGGATGGATGGATGATTCTTTGTTACTCTTTCACGCAAAAACTAGTTTAGGCTCTGGGTTAAAACATAAGCTACTTTTTATCCCGAAAAAGTATTTCCGTGGGATAACTGATACTATATTAACGCGGGCGGACCCGCGGAAAACGCTAGTTTTTAATAAAATGAATATAGGACGTGCCTTTCTAGGTTCCTGATTTTTTCAGGGTGCTGATTTTAAAAAATCATTTATTCTAAATATCGGTCTTACTGAAAAAAAAATCGGTAAGGTCGGTATTGCTTTTTTGTAAAATTTATGTGTCGGTTTGTGGGGTGCTGAATACGAAAATGACATTCATTTTGAAATTTCAAAATAGCGGACATATTTATTTTACGCATATCCTAGTATCGTATATAAAAATATTGGATTTTCCAAAATTTATATAGCTCACATATAAATAAGTATCTCGAACTACATAACATACTGTGATAATAATCATCGATCCTAATCGAAATCTTTGGGAAATTTTCAATTAACACATGTTAATTTTACGAGGATTGATAATTCACCATTTCGGAAATTCAAAATGACTGTCAAATTTGTAATCAACCCCCCCAGGAACCTCGAGAAGTACACCAATATTAATTTTAATAAAAATAAATATTCACCATCTTGGAATTTAAATTTTTAACTTGACAAAAAAAATCCGCCATTTTGAAATTTCAAAATGAATGATTTTTTGTATTCTACACCCTCAGGAACCTAGAAATGGACACCTAGATTAATTTTTTTTTTAAATGTCCGCCATCTTCAAAATTCAAAATGCATAACTTTTTTATAATCTGTCCGCCGAAAACTTACAAAGAGCACTGTCAGAAACCTTTAAAAGGACACCCATATTAAATTGATTAGTAAAATTACGCCATTTTTGGATTTGAAAATGGTTGTAATTTTCGTATTCAGCACCAACAAAAACTTTGAAAACGACACCTATACCAAAGGATTTAACAAACCCCAAAATTGGTGAATATTCGGAGCCTATTAATTGATTTTTAGTAGCCATTAATTTATCAACCAAATCTGGTTTTACAGCTGCTTACATCGTACTAAGGCGGGTCAATAAGTCCGTGACTTTTTGAATTTCTAACCTCCTTACTGAAAAAGCAACACTACTCCTGTCAACAGGCATCTGTCAGTTGACTCCTATCAAAATTTGAACTTGCTGCGTCAGTTACTTTGTGTTTTACAGCTATCTTTATCAGACTATCCAGTAACTTTAGGAAACAATGGAAAAAAATGAATTTCGTGTGCTTATTAAGCATTATTTTTTGCGAAAAAAAACCATTACCGAGACCAAGGCTAAGTTTGATAAATACTATGGGGACTCTGCACCATCGATTTCAATGGTAAAAAAGTGGTTTACTGAATTTCTTTGTGGCCTTACAAGCACTGAAGATGCCGAACGTCCTGGACGCCCAGTTGAGGTCTCTACACCCGAAACAATCGAAAAATTCACGATATGGTGTTGGCCGACCGAAGATTGAAAGTGCAAGAGATTGTGGAAGCCATAGGCATCTCGCATGGCTCAGTAGTTTCAATTTTGAATGATCACTTGGGCATGAGAAAGCTTTCCGCAAGTCGACCACAAACGCAATCGTGTAACAACTTCACAGGAAGGTTTGGCGTTGTTTAATCACAATATGGAGGAGTTTTTGCGCCGTTTTGTAACCGTGGACGAAACATGGATCCATCACAACACACCAGAGACCAAACAACAGTCAAAACAGTGGGTTTCTAAGGGTGAATCGGCGCCAAAGAAGGCCAAGGTGGGTTTGTCAGCCAATAAAGTTATGGCGACTGTTTTTTGGGATGCACGTGGGATAATCCATATTGACTATCTTCAAAAGGGAAGAACAATTAATGGGGAATATTATGCCAACTTATTGGACCGCTTCAATGAGGATTTGAAAAAAAAACCGACCTCATTTGGCCAAGAAAAAAGTTCTTTTTCACCAAGACAATGCAAGGGTGCACACATGTGCAGTTGCCATGGCAAAAATCCATGAATTGGGCTATGAATTGCTCCCACATCCACCCTATTCTCCAGATTTGGCTCCGAGTGACTACTTCTTGTTCCCAAACCTGAAAAAATGGCTCGGTGGAAAAAGATTTGACTCCAATGATGAAGTCGCAAACAAAGGTCTATTTTGAGGACCTCGACAAATCATATTTTTTGGAAGGGATAAAAAAATTGGAGAAGCGTTGGACAAAGTGTATAGAGCTCAAGGGGGACTACGTAGAAAAATAAAATGATTTATTTATCAAAAAATCTGTGTTTTATTCCAAAAGTCACGGACTTATTGACCCGCCCTCGTATAACGGTCGCCAACTCGGAAATTAAATCGCCAACGTATCAATTTCAGTACCAATTTGGATTATTATTTGCCACTTTTTATCTGCTGATTTTTGTAATTTTTGTCACCTGAGTGCTTTCGCCAATTTTGTAATTTAGTCGCCAACATATTCGCTACCAAATTCAGTAATACAGTATGCAACTGTTCTGTCGCCAAGTTATTTTTTAGTCGCACGATTAATTATATCCCAATCTTTTAGGGGTTCATCATCATCATTCATCAAAACCTACAAAAATCTTTCCATTAATAAATTAAAAAAAGTTGTTAAAGAACGTTTGTGTGCTAAAGCTTATTAATCGGTAATTATTTCACTAACAATTGCACACCTTGGGAATAAGATGGCTCTCTACAATGCTGCTTCTATGTACTTATGTATCTTAAATTCGTCATCCTACTACTGTTTTATATGTGTTTGTGAGGAATGAGGATGGATGTTTGTTACTCTTTCCCGCAAAAACTAAAGAACGCATTTTGATTAAATTTGGTACGGTAGTAGTTTAAGCTCTGGATGCCTCTGTGTTATAGTTACGTAGGAAGTATTTATTAATCTGTGGTTAATGGTTATAGGCTACTTTAGGGATAAACGAAAATGTACAGTGTTCCCGTGGGATACTGTGTTTGCGCGGGCGGAGCCGCGGGCAAAAGCTAGTATTATATTAGGTGTTTTTCCAGTCAGTATCCAAACTTTCAGGAGTGAATATACTCTTGAATATAAGCAATTTTTACTATGGGATCAATTTTGTAGGAAACAGGTGTTTTTTTTTTTCAAGTAGGAAAGTTGATCCTATAGTAAAAGTTGGTTATATTCAAGAGTATATTCACTCCTGAAAGTTTAGACAGTGAAGGAAAAACACCCAGTATAATATAGATTAAGTTGTAACATTGTAAAATATTTTTTGAAAATAACAATTTTACCATCTTGTTACTAGGCCGCGGGGGCTAATAAAAACTAAAAAGATCTATAAGCTTTCTTAAAAGGTGGCCCACGCGGGTTTGTTACGCCGGTTCTTCTCGCCGTCTTTGGTGGTCGGCGTCATGTAGGACAATAATTCTTTATGTGTTATTTAATAACCTATATGTAAATATTTTTTTTAGTTCTAGTTTGTTTGACGTACGGGTAGAAGGGCGCATCACTGCCACAAATAAAATATATATTTAATTACAAGCGCCGAATTGAGTTGAACGCCCAGCACGCGCGGCTGCCTGATGGCTCGGGCCGCAGACTGCCGACTACTACTGACCACGCCGGTCTTCTGCTCGGTCCTGTACTCACGACGGGAGACCACCCCGAGCCGGAGCTGTGCACCTGCTCCCCGCGCACGCCCAGCACGCGCGGCTGGCTGATGGCTCGGGCCGCAGACTGCCGACTACTACTGACCACGCCGGTCTTCTGCTCGGTCCTGTACTCACCACGGGCGACCACCCCGAGCCGGAGCTGTGCACCTGCTCCCCGCGCACGCCCAGCACGCGCGGCTGGCTGATGGCTCGGGCCGCAGACTGCCGACTACTACTGACCACGCCGGTCTTCTGCTCGGTCCTGTACTCACGACGGGAGACCACCCCGAGCCGGAGCTGTGCACCTGTTCCCCGCGCACGCCCAGCACGCGCGGCTGGCTGATGGCTCGGGCCGCAGACTGCCGACTACTACTGACCACGCCGGTCTTCTGCTCGGTCCTGTACTCACGACGGGAGACCACCCCGAGCCGGAGCTGTGCACCTGTTCCCCGCGCACGCCCAGCACGCGCGGCTGGCTGATGGCTCGGGCCGCAGACTGCCGACTACTACTGACCACGCCGGTCTTCTGCTCGGTCCTGTACTCACCACGGGCGACCACCCCGAGCCGGAGCTGTGCACCTGCTCCCCGCGCACGCCCAGCACGCGCGGCTGGCTGATGGCTCGGGCCGCAGACTGCCGACTACTACTGACCACGCCGGTCTTCTGCTCGGTCCTGTACTCACCACGGGCGACCACCCCGAGCCGGAGCTGTGCACTGTTCCCCGCGCACGCCCAGCACGCGCGGCTCGCTGATGGCTCGGGCCGCAGACTGCAGACTACTACTGATCACGCCGGTCTTCTGCTCGGTCCTGTACTCACCACGGGCGACCACCCCGAGCCGGAGCTGTGCACCTGTTCCCCGCGCACGCCCAGCACGCGCGGCTGGCTCGGCCCGCAGATATCCGCGTCCAGGATGCCCACCTGCAATGCCCACCACGGGTTAGTTACATTACATCTAGCTACCGCTAGATGTTTTTTGTGAATTTTTTCGAAGACGCGACGCAAGTTATGCCTATGTCGCGCCACAGCAATGCTTTCTCGCGTTGACAGGTTTGTTTAGCGCGAGATAGCTTTGTACTAGGGCCTAGGGGAGTTTACTAGCAGAGAAATAGCAAATATGGATTGGTGTTAAACTCTACTATGTATTTACTATGGAGACACTCCCTATAACATTTCAATAGGTCCTATCGATCAAGTTGCCGCTCGACCAGGCATAAGATGATACTGCTTAACAGGCCAGTTGAATCATGCGCACGCACGCACATACTCACGTGTAACTACGTTCAATAATTCAACCAAGTCTGCAGATGTGGCGGTCACTTCCTTTGTGTTTAAAAATGTTTATAAACTAGTTGAGAAAGAACTTTGTCGATATTACAATATTAGGTCCTTACATATGAAATTGGCGTTTTGTCGTACTGGCCACTTTGATCTCAAATATATCTTCTTTGGTTAGGAATTCCAATTTCAAATTTATACCGCTATTTACTCATGCAATTGTGTTTCGAAAACCGTTATTCATTTATTTTTTCTCTTTTGGTTTTTTCCTTGCGTCACTGTTTATAAAATGGAAAACTTGAAATATCGTATTATTTTCGAGTACGAGTTCCACCGTGGCACCAGTGCTGCAGAAACGGCTCGAAGGATTAATGATGTGTATGGCGGCGGTGTCGCAAAAGGAAACACAGTGCGTTTTTGGTTCCAACGTTTTCGAACTGGAAATTTCGACCTGCAGAACAAGCCCCGTGGACGGCCGGAGACCAAAGTTGATAATGAAGAATTGAAGGATAGTGTGGTAGCGATTCCATCGCAAACCACGTCCGAGTTAGCTGCAGGTTGCGGTGTTAGTGATAAAACTGTTTTAATCCACTTGAAGCAGATTAGGAAGGTGAAAAGGCTTGAAAGGTGGGTTCCTCATGAATTGAGTGCAGCAAACCGACAAACGCGCGTCGACTGCTGCTTGACATTACTCAACCGGCAAAATAATGAAGGGATTTTAAATCGAATCATTACCTGTGATGAAATGTGGATTCTGTACGATAATTGGAAACGCTCATCGCAATGGCTCAACCCTGGCGAACCAGCCAAAGCCTGCCCCAAGCGAAAATGGACTAAAAAAAGATACTTGTGAGCGTTTGGTGGACTAGTGCCGGTGTCGTTCACTAGAGCTTCTTAAATCTGGCCAGACGATTACGGTAGATGTTATTTTCCTTTTCCATACTTTTCCTATATTTCCATTCAAGATAGCTTTTCCATCATGATTTGCAGTTGCTGCAAATCATGATGGAAAAGCTCCGAGGTTGGTCATTCGCTCTAGGCCACTGCTGCTTCAGGATGACGCTAGACCACACACTGCACAACAGACGGCTACCAAATTAGAGGAGCTTCAATTGGAATGTCTAAGACATCCACCGTACGCCCCGGACCCTACTCCAACAGATAACCATTTCGAAATTTGGATAACTTCTTGCAAGGAATAAAATTCAACTCCGATGGGGCATTCCAAAGCGCCTTCTAAGATTTTATTGATTCCTGTCCGAATGGTTTTTTTAGTAAAGGAATCAATGAACTACCTATGAGATGGCAAAAGTGCATAGATAGCAATGGTATGTACTTTGATTAAATAAATACATATATGTTTAGAAATTCGACTTTATGTTCCTCCTTTACAAAACGCCAATTTCATATTATGTAATTAATATATAGCCTATGTTACACGGCTCATTATTAGTTTCGCGCACCGATTTCGGTGACGGTGGCCGGTTTCATTGATACCAGGCCAGCTACGCAGGTGTTATTTTATAGTACCTAAGAGTGTGCGCAGTACACAAGAGCACTCTCTCTTCCTTTACCCTCGAAACCCAGTGGGACAGACAGAACGACACGACTGGCGAGAGATCAGGCGCAGGTCCGAGTTTTTGCATGCCCATCCGACAATCATTAGACAATCAGGTGATCAGCTTTCATTGTCTTTTAACCAAACTTGGAAACAACATTTCTTGTTGTTCCAATGCGGGAATCGAACCCACGACCTCCGTGTCGAGAGCCAAGCTCTAAACCACCGGACCAGAGGCTGTTATCCCGGGCCGTTATTACAAATCTATTGACAACTCATTCATTAAAATCGGATCAGGAGTTTAGGTGGAACACGCACACATACAAACATACATAGACTGCCATAATCATTATCCATCCTTTGGCTTCGGCGCAGTCGGGTACAAACAACGTGCTTTATCATGTTATCGTACATTGTTTTGGCTTACGACATAACATGATATGAGAAATTAAGTATGTAAATTTTTTTTATTGCAAGACGCTATAATTTTGCAGCTCAATGGAAAATTCGTATGAGGATTAAACCAAATCCTTCTGTACTTATGTGTTATTCAAGCAGGCAACTTTCTTGATCCATGGACCATGACATACACATATTATGACTATAATGAGCTAATAATACTTGACCCAAATAGATGGAAAACCAAGGTGTACCACTCCGTACCGGGCTACCGGCCGCGGAAGTCGAGATGTCGCTGTAGCATAGCGACTAGATAAACTTTCATTGGAAAATTAATAATTAAGATTATAGGTACTAACTTACTACTTTAATTGAAAAGAAGTTTATATACAGAGTTAGGAATTGATTATTGTGTTTTATGAAATCTGTTACAATATTTTAACTTTTAACGGATAAATTATATGCGTTTTATTTCCCCACCCATACTTCCAAGCTGTTCAAGTCGTTCAATGCGTTCGTATCGTTCACAACTACAATTTTTATATATAAAAAAAAACTATAACTCGACTACGTAAATTATATAGCCTATGTTACCCGGGCAATTATTACGAAGCTATTACACCTCATACAATGTACCTATGAGGTGTCAATAGCTTCGTAATAAGTAATTCGGTAGTAGTAAACTTTAGTAGTTAAGTAGTTCGGTACAAACCAAATAAATACCGGTAATTAAAAAAATTCGGAATAACCCTGAAATGTCTTATAGTAGAACTTATGGCCGGTCAAAAACCACCACACGGCTTTTTTTCTTTATACCACGGATAGAACTTAAAATTAATATTTTCATAATAAGAAACTTCGTTCCTATCCGGTGTCCGACGACATCACGCGGCTTTTTTTTTAACATGCAAGTTCATTTATTTTATAAAAAATTGCATAATTTATTATTTAATCGAAGTTTAAACATTTTGGGTGTAAAAAAATGTACGATGGCATGAGTGACCAATATTTTTTAAATAATGTCAGTTTCAAGTAGATTTTATAATGGTACAATTCATCATTGTATCTACCATGAATAGTGAATTATTGCTATTAATGTAGAAAAGATGAAAATGTACCAAAGAACAAAAATTTGTAATTGGGGAACTTTAAAAAGTAATTGTACCTGACCATTTGGGGGTTAGTAAAAACAACGGTTAACATTAAGAATACTTTATTTTAGACGTATTTACATTAAATGTTCAAATTGTTGGCATCCCACTCTTATGCGGGCCCTACGTCTACGGATAAATGATCTTCTGAGCAATCTAGTATATCGTTGATCACTTATTTTTGATGCGGCTGCTCTGACACGGCTACTTAGTTCTTCCAAAGACCGTATAGACTTACGGCACTCCACTTCTTTGAGGCAGCCCCAATAAAAAAAAATCAATGGATTTAGATCCGGTGAACGCGGAGGTACCTTGTACTATTATCTATTCTGTGGCGGAGGCAACAAAATTGGCCCTAGACGCCCGATCCATCTGTTTGGGTACGTATTATTTAAATATTCGAACGGGTACAGCATAATGCGCAGGACAGCCGTCATTTGGTAACTAAAAAGAGTCCCTCAGCTCCTCGGGCACTTCTAATAAATTGGCGACATCATTTTGGAGAAACTACAAATAACTTTGCCCAGTTAGATTCCCTGGTGATTCAAATGGTCCAATAATTATTCCGTTTAATATTCCAGTCCAATAGTTAATTTTAAATTGGTATTGTGACCTGTCTTCACGCATAAGATGGGGATTTTCTAGTTGCCAACTGTGTAAATTGTGAAGGTTCAAGTACCCATCTCTTTTGAGTGTTGATTCATCGCTCCAAAGCAAAATTAATAGCAATAAGTCGCTATTCATGGTAGATACAATGATGAATTGTACCATTATAAAATGTACTTGAAACCAACATTATTTAAAAAATATTGCTCACTCATGCCTTCATACATTTTTTGTATATCAAAAATGTTTAAACTTCGATTAAAAAATAAATTATGCAATTTTTTCTAAAATAAATGAACTTGTATATTATTTTTTTAAAAGTGCAATAGCTAGTCATACTATTTACTGTCTATCTACGAGTATCAGCATAGTTAGTGTATAATATGAAAACAATAAAAAACCCATGTAGGAATTCATTCATTTCTGGGATTCTATTATGAGGTCTTGTAGCAGTGTTACTTTAACATTACTTTTGAATTTCATATAAGCAAACATGATCTCTATGTATATAAACAAAAAGATATTTTTTATTTGCGCGAAATCTAAAAGTAATGTTAAAGTAATACTGCTACAAGACCTCATAATACCCCTCCATGTCATAGTGTTCAAAAAACTAAAATAAACTAAAAAAAAATGACTTTTCTCTAAAAAAAACTTATCTTAGGCACTATGCTAGTTTTTTTTTTAACAGCCATAAGTTCTACTTTAAGACATTTTAAGGTTATCCATTAGTTACCGGACAGCGGTTAAATCCGTAAAATGAGGTAGTATAATAATACATATTTGCAATTATTAGTATTTACATGAAAATGGAAAACAACAGGTATATCGCATCTAAGTATTATACATCGCTGGCGCATTGGCCCTAGCATTGCGAAACTCCCGAAACGATATTCCAGTGCAGTGTAGTGATGGAATTCGGCAACTCCCACGAGCGACGGTCCAGATACAACCGGGTAAGTATACAGCTGGGCCACGCTAGAGACAAATGACGTATATAATCGTGATATTGGACGTTATGACTATGGTCACTAGTCACGACTATTGTTGATAGCTATGTGCCAAATGACAGATTGGAATCCCAACTGTCTGTTAATGCCTTAACCCATAGACGTATATAGTTTTGAAATCTTTGTCTTAACGCCGTTAAGCCTTTAGTGTAACCCTAGAGTGAGCACACATAAGCAACATCTCATAATGACTGTAGGTAAAGATACTCTGCGTGACGTGCTATGTCAAAACTATGGATTTATTTGTACACTATATGTACAAATAAATTCATAGTTTTGACATTCTATTCAAAGATGTTATAGGGTTTCTCTTAACTAATTGTGCTTTTGTAAGATTTCATAGTGATTTATTTTAAAAAATAGCTTTCTTTATCGAACGTTCTAATATAATTTGCCTCGAAAGAGTCGAGAATTAGTTGTCCAAGCAACACAATCCAAGGACTGTGTCGCGCTAGAGGGACAGTTATACAAATGTAAAATAACCCTACCGATAGCTCATAAGTCATAACCAAAGATAGATAAAACTTATGATAGGCTATGACGTAGATTTGACAGAAATAATATCATACATTAAAAAGTTAGGTAGGTACGCCTACATTATTTTGATCATATTTTCACCATACTACAAATGTCAAAATGGCTCCAAAAATCTCAAAAGTGTTTTTGATCTCAAATATAATTATCTTCTTTGGTTAGGTATTCCAATTTCAAATTTATACCGCTATTTACTCATGCATTTGTGTTTCGAAAACCGTAATTCATTTGTGTTTTCCTCTTTTGTTGTTTTCTTTGCGTCACTCTGTTTACAAAATGGAAAACTTGAAATATCGTATTATTTTCGAGTACCAGTTCCGCCGTGGCATCAGTGCTGGAGAAACAGGTCGAAGGATTAATGATGTGTATGGCAGCGGTGTCGCAAAAGAAAACACAGTGCGTTTTGATTCCAACGTTTTCGTTCTGGAAATTTCAACTTGCGGCAACAAGCCCCGTGGACGGCCGGAGACCAAAATTGATAATGAAGAATTTAAAGCTATTGTGGAAGCGGATCCATCGCAAACCACATCCGACTTAGCTGCAGGCTGCGGTGTTAGTCATAAAACTGTTTTAATCCACTTGAAGCAAATTGGGAAGGTGAAAAAGCTTGAAAGGTGAGTACCTCATGAATTGATTGCAGCAAACCGACAAACGCGCGTCGGCTGCTGCGTTACATTACTCAACCGGCACAATAATGAAGGTGTTTAAATCGAATCATTACCTGTGATGAAAAGTGGATCTTGTACGATAATCGGAAACGCTCATCGCAATGGCTGAACCCTGGCGAACCAGCCAGGCATAAATATTATTATTTTTTATAAATATTATTACTTTGATTAAATAAATATATTATGTTTAAAAAAATCGACTTTATGTTCCTCCTTTACAAAACGCCAATTTCATATTCAATGACCTAATATATACATCGATGGTCATAACACACAATGTAGGCACTTTTCACTTGTTTGCTTACAAAACATACCTAAGCACATTAATAAGTATTTTTATGGGATAGGATTAGACATAAGTGCTTAATGTTTACTATAGGATACTTTTATCTATGCATTAGCTTTTATTAAAGCTTACATTACTATTTACTGGCCTTCGTATTACAGAGCTTACAAGTATAAACTTTAATAAAGATGCCTAGATATAATCCTTATACTATCACACATATATACACACCATACAAGTTATGTACTTTATATGAATAAATACACCATTGTGCTCATTGCCTTTATTTTAGGTTTTGCTGTAACTAAATCATTTCAGAATAAGTAGCTTTTGTCCATTTTATGATAATAATATGCGTTTAATTTAGCATTCAGAGGTAAGAATAATAATAATAGTTTTATATATATTATTTATTTCAATGAGCTTTGTAAATTTTGAACTATGTATTTCGAAAATTCAATATTTAGGTACTACTTAATTATTTTTTTTTGCGATTGTAATGAATGAATTTTGTTTATTTTAATTGTTAATTCTTTTTTAAGTGTTTTAATTAATTATGCAGGTTGTGTTTGTCTTTAAGAAGTTTTATTGTGAAATTTAATTGTATTTTTTAAATGTATTATGTGTAGTCAATTTATGACAAACCTAATAAAAAATAAAGTAAGAAATGTTACTGTTTAATAACTACAGTAACATTACCAAACATGTGTTACATGTATGTTTTTTAAAAAAATAATATAATATCTATGGACACTTCAGACCAGACAACGCGAAATATATTTAATACATTATAATATATATATATATATATATATATATATATATATATATATATATATATATATATATATATATATATATATATATAATATATATATATATTATATTTAATAATATATATATATTACATTATGCACATATTTAATACACATTGTTGACCCAGGAACACAGAAATACTTTTTTTTGTTCCTTTTGGCGGGATTCGAACCCGCGACCCTTGGCTTGACCACCAACATGCTCAATCACTGAGCCTCAGAGGTCTTCAAATTTTTCAAAAATTTGTCAGAAAAAGATAATACTTACATTGATATTAGGATCTCTTTTAGAGATACCATGACCAAGTAGCGACGTCACAGTACTCTTGCCCACACCACCTTTGCCGGAAAGAATCAATATTTTGTGCTTCACATTAGCCAGGCGGTTCCTGATTACTTCTATAGCGGGGTCAGGGCCTACTGGACCTGAGATTAATTTAACATTTTTAATAATCCTACTACTATAATAATTGTGAGAGTATGTGAGGATGTATGGATGGATGGATGTTTGTCACTCTTTCTTGCAAAAGCTACTAAACGGATTTTTATGAAGTTTGGTATGGTAGTAGTTTAAGCTACTTTTTATCTCAAAAAAGTACAGTATTCACATGGGATACTAGATTTACTATTTACGCGTTTGGATCCACGAAATCCGCGGGCGAAGGCTAGTTATATAAAATTTTGATAATCTCTAATTACCCAATAATAAAAATGTTTTTAATATGCATGTACAGTACGACTACAAACTCAATGTTTTTCAGAGGTCGTCATTTATCATACATTGTCTGTCATTTCAAAAAAACGAAGATTACTATTAGCAAAACGGTTTTACTGTATGCAGTTGTGTGATTGAAATATTAAACTAAGTTTATGTGGCATAATTATTTTTTTTAAATAATAATATAATTTATTTGCAAAATATGGCACAATAAGCTGATACAGTTTGATAGTGTCTGACATATTTTTGTCAAAATTTTCTCGACATGCAAAACATTTGATTATTTGTTTCTTCGGTCATCATTAGTAAGTCAAAATGTAACATCATAATCATTACTACATTACAAAATAATAATACATTATATCTCATTTATCAATACCTACATTATTAATTATTATGTCAATTTAACATTACAATCAATTTAAAATAACATTTAAATTACTTAGACTTGTACTGATTGTGAATGAAAATTATAATCCATTTAAACTATTAAATAAAATTTATATCTGATTCAAATTGTATGTTAGTACTTAATTATTTTAAGAAAGCAGTTAGAATATACATAAATAATTTTAATGTTCTAATGCTTTATATTATATAAGTAGAAACATCCTCAGATACTTATAAAGATAATGATTAATGTTTAAGATACTTCATACAGGAAAGCAGTAAAAAGAATATTAACGGAATACTACTAGATTCTCAAATGTAAAAAAAAAAAAAGTTACCTGAAGCGCACAGATTTTGATTAGGGCAGCCAGCACAGGCCGATACTTTTCCCGCTTCTGCACTACCACTTCCAGGGCAATCTTAAAATAGTAAATAATTTATTAATACATTACAAAATATTTATACAGTTATCTCGAAAAGTAACCTACGTTGCGGCGCATTTTCTGGAATGTCACTCATTTTACAAACATATAAGTTAGTGAAATATATTTATTAAATAATTAGTATCTTTTTTTATAATAAATTAGCCTAAATTGTTGTGAAACACTTGAAACAACTGTACATAGGAAAATGAAAATGACTTGAACATAGATGTATGTAGGTACTGCTTTTGAATTTTGAGTGAACGTCATTTACAGCTGTCAATGACAATTGACATAATATTCTTTTTTATTTATATATGGCTTCGGCTTATAATCATTTGCCAGTGTCAAGAAAAAAAGGCGGAATATAGAAATTTCGTTTCAATTTTCAACACCGTATTCCTATATCGTCATGTCTAAAGTCTAGTCAAAGTCCAAATATATAGTCATTAGAGTCCATGAGTCATGTCAGTCGATTCAGTAAAGTGGTAGAAGCTTTACTGAAAGTTCTTAGGAACTTTCAGTAAAGCTTCTACCACTTACTTTCAGTAAAGCTTCTACTACTTACAACTCCTTAGGGAGTTTTGGCGGGAAACACAAAATAGCACGTTTTTAGAAGTTGTACCACTTGCCCACTTTTGTGCACCATAACGAATATATAATGATTAATATTCTACCAATATGACACATTAAGAACCGAAATAAAACAAATTTATGAATAAATACGAATTCCACAACGTCACCCATTTGCCATTCACCCATCGAACTCCCCGGCAAAATTCCACATATTATTCTTTTCGTGAAATATTGATTTACAGCAATTAAATGAGTTTTATTTCAGCTTTCTTATTAAAAAAATGGCGATGATTAATTTTCTTTTCATAAATGACATTTAAAGTCAAATTTTATTTGTAATCGACTTTTTGGATGTTATTATTTGTTATTTAATTTATTATATTTTATAAAATCAATAGAAATGGCCCAAGAAACTACTATGTGTACGGTAGGAATTTTGTCAAGTTTAAGAAAATCATGCGACATGTATATTTCCTAATATACGGTTACATTAAAACATTTTACATACCCACATATTATTATATGGTATATTAACATACCCACAGCAATTACAACAATGGAGCCCGGTGAAGAGCACTGCAGGCACCCCTCCAATGCCACCGCAAGTCGGTTATTGCTTTCACACACCGAAGAAGCACCCATGGAGACCCATCATGGGCTACGAGGAAATTGAAGTTACGCCTATGTAAGCAATAAAACAATCATATTACACAAAAAGTCTAGTGACACCAAAACTTATAAACAGGAAGATGTAAATATTAGGTCCTTACATATGAAATTGACCTTTTGTCGTAATGGCCACTTTGATCTCAAATAATAGGTCTTCACCTATGAAATTGCCGTTCTGCAGTACTGGCCATTTCAAATCAAAATAATTTTTGTTTGGCTAAGAATTCTAATTTCAAAAGTACCTCTTCATTTGTTTATTGATTAGTGTAACATTTTCATCGCATTTCAATCTTTTTCTTCATCATGGATACGTTAAAAATTCGAGTAAGTAATTATGGAATATGAGTAGGTACCATCGTGGCAGCAACGCGGCACAAGCGGCACGCAATATCAACGACGTTTACGGAGCTAGCACTACAAACCAATGCACCACCTGTTATTGGTTTGCTCGCTTCCGTTCTGTAAATTTCGACCTGAAAAATGAACCTCGCGGTCGTCCGAAGACTGGTCGACAATGACGAATTAAAGGCGATTGTGGAAGCTGATAATACACAATCTACGGCTGAATTAGCAGCAGCTTTCGACGTTAGCGTCAAAACAATATTGGTCCATTTGCGTCAAATTGGCAAGATAAAAAAGCTTGACGATCGCCAGCGCGAAATACGCGTCGAGACGTGCCTTGCACTGCTCAACTGACACACAAATGAAGGAATTTTGAACCGCATTGTTACCTGCGATGAAAAATGGATTCTGTTTGATAACCGCAAGCGCTCAGCAAGTTGGTTGATTTGCAGCTGATTTCTTTAAGAAGGGCATCAATAAATTGCCACTTCGTTGGCAAAGATGCATTGATTGCATGGGTGATTACTTCGATTAATACAAGTAAAATATACATGAAAAAAATTAGTTTAAATTTTTTCATACAAAACGGCAATTTCATAGGTAAAGACCTAATATTATATCTTCTTTGGTAAAGAATTCCAATTTCAAATTTATACCGCTATTTACTCATGCATTTGTGTTTCGAAAACCGTAATTCATTTGTGTTTTTCTCTTTTGCTGTTTTCTTTGCGTCACTGTTTACAAAATGGAAAACTTGAAATATCGTATTATTTTCGAGTACTTCTACCGTGGCACTAGTGCTGCAGAAACAGCTCGAAGGATTAATGATGTGTATGGCGGCGGTGTCGCAAAAGAATACACAGTGCGTTTTTGATTCCAACGTTTTCATTCTGGACTTTTCGACCTGCAGAACAAGCACCGTGGACGGCCGGAGACCAAAGTTGATAAATAAGAATTGAAGGATATTGTGGAAGTGGATCCATCGCAAGCTACGTCCGAGTTAGCTGCAGGCTGCGGTTTAGTGATAAAACTGTTTTAATCCATTTGAAGCAAATTGGGAAGGTGAAAAAGCTTAAAAGGTACCTCATGAATTGAGTGCAACAAACCGACAAACGCGCGTCGACTGCTGCGTTACATTACTCAACCGACACTATAATGAAGGGAAATCGAATCATTACCTGTGATGAAAAGTGGATGTGTACTGTACGATAATCGGAAACGCTCATCGCAATGGCTGAACCCTGGCGAACCAGCCAAAGCCTGCCTCAAGCGAAAATTGACTCAAAAAGTTACTTGTGAGCGTTTGGTGGACTAGTGCCGATGTCGTTCACTACAGCTTTCTTAAATCTGGCCAGACGATTACGGCAGATGTCTATTGCCAGCAACTGCAAATCATGATGGAAAAGCTAGCTGCTAAACAACTGATGTTGGTCATTCGCTCTAGGCCACTGCTGCTTCAGAACAACGCTACGACGACGACGACGACGGCTACCAAATTAGAGGAGCAGCTTCAATTGGAATGTCTAAGATATCCACCGTACTCCCCGGACTTTGCTCCAACAGATTACCATTTTTTTCGAAATTTGGATAACTTCTTGTAAGGGAAAAAATTCAACTCCGATGGGCCAGTCGAAAACGCCTTCAAAGATTTTATTGATTCCTGTCCGAATGGCTTTTTTAGTAAAGGAATCAATGAACTACCTATGAGATGGCAAAAGTGCATAAATAGCAATGGTATATACTTTGATTAAATAAATACATATATTATGTTTAAAAAAATAGACTTTATGTTCACAAAATTTTCATCCTTAACGTTACGTCTCGCGTTACGGCTCGGAGACTTATCAAAAATCGCTAACTATAAGATATTATTTATAATGATTACGCTATCAGGCGCCTAAATTAGAAAACAGTAGAAACGCACACACAAAGCCAAAGTCTATGAGCGACAGCTATTGTCTAGACCAGGGGTCTCCAAACTACGGCCCGAGGGCCACATCCGGCCCGCGGACAGATTTTGTCCGGCCCGCGAGCTAGCATACTTGAAAACTCCTTTTAGAGAACATATTTTTTACAGCAAATTAAATTTAGTTTACTGAAGTATTCTAATTTTATGTTGAATAATTATTAATAATATGACATCTACATTGTTGTAGGCTTATTGTTATTGTTTTTGTGATAAGTTGGATAAAGAAACACAGAATTGTAATGAGTAAAGACATGTATAATATGCAGAAAATTTAACTTCAGTATATAATAACTAACAAATTATTGAAATGAATCCAACTAACATTTTATACATTTTAAATAAAAACATAACTTATAACAAGCATAATGACATATGAAATACTAATGAGATTTATGTAATTGAGATTTTCCACTGACAATAGTTTGTAGTTGTGGACTAATTTTACTTGTACCAATTATTAAAAGAGATTTAAGATGCTCATCAGTTAATTTAGATCTGTAAACATTTTTTGTGTACTTCATTTTGGCGAAGTTCTTCTCCCACAAACAAGTAGTACCAAAAACAGAAAACAGCCCACGAGCAAATTTATGCAAATTATCAAATTGTGTCAGTGGAAAACCCTTATAAAATTCCAACAAAGATGAGTTTTGATATAAATGTTCTTAATTATATCACTGCACTGTAGATCAATCATTTCCATTTGAAGTTCCGGGGCTAGGGTTTCAATGTCAGTATCAAAAGGATTCTGAAAAAACTTAATTTGATTCGCAATGGCATTAAAGTCCGAGAAACGAGTATAAAAAAATATTTTCAAAGCACTCAAAGTTTCGATTGCAAAATCGATAGGAAACTCAGTCTCAGTGGTGTGGCTGAATATTTCACATGTTTTAAAATGTGAAAAACATTTACTTCGTAGTTGTGATTGAAACAGTATCAATTTCTTCCGGAATGATTTGATATTAGTGTATAAATCAGGAAGATGCTGGTTTTCTCCTTGCAATCTCAAATTCAGTTCGTTCACATGTTTTGTCAAATCAACATAGAATGCTAACTTCCACAGCCATGCGTTGTTTTGTAATTCAGTAAGAGGGCGATGCTTTTCATTCAAAAAAATTTCGATCACTGCTCGAAGTTCAAAAAAGCGCTGAAGGACTTTCTCACAACTAAGCCAACGTACGGCAGTATGATAATGTAAGTCATATTCTCCAATCTCTTCAATAAATTGTCGGAATTGTCGGTGATTCAGCCCAAAAGATTTGATAAAATTAACAGTTGATATGACTGGTTTCAGAACTTCAGACATATCCAAACATTTTCCGCACAAAGACTGTTGATGAATGATACAATGTAAGACTAATGGTTTTGAACCACCGTCATTTTCTACAGCCTTTGACACAAGAGCGACCACTCCTTTATCTTTCCCACTCATGTTTTTGCCTCTATCAGTTGTAATACATTTCAAGTTTTTCCATCGAAGGTTCTTTTGATTAATGGCCATTTCAACTCCTTTAAAAATATCTGTACCAGTAGTTGTGCCATGAATACTATACATATCAAGAAGTTCTTCATGCACTTCATAGCTTTTATCTACTCCTCGAATATAAATCAACACCTGATCAGTATCTGACACATCCGTTGACTCATCCAAGGCCAAAGAAAACCACTCAACATGTCCATTTTTGTCGAACAGTTGAGAGGATATATTTTCAGCGATGTTTTCTACCCTTCGAGCCACAGTGTTTGCTGACATACTGAAAGTTTTTAATAAATTTACCTTTTCAGGGCACATTTCTTCGGCTACTGCAATTATGCATTCTTTGATCATTTCTCCATCGGTGAATGGTTTTCCACGTTTTGCAATTTCAAGAGCCACACGAATGCTGTCACGAGTTGCAGCCTCTTGTTCAGTTTTGAGTTTTGTAAATGAAGATTGCTGCGATTTCAATCCGCGCTTCATAGCTTCGAATTTTTCTGTCCGCAAACTTCCTGTATATTTTGAGTAATTTTGAAAATGTTTTGTTTCATAATGACGATCTTTGAATTTTTTGCATTCACTATCAATTTTTCGCTTCTTTTCCATACTACTAAATCACACACAAAAGCAACAATTCAAATCAAAATACTGTTACAAAGATGTCTTAAACTTAAACACGCACAAACACGTTTTAAGGAGGTACGCACTATTTTATTTCACAATAGTGTCATAGGAACTGACTTGTGGTTGCGCCACTAGCCTTCTTATATATTCCAATTACTGCCATCTAGAAGTGAGTGGAAGACACCAGAACTTTCTCGAACCAACGAGATTATTCTGTACGTGCTATTAGCGCCATCTGTTAGCGATAGAAGGTACTAGGTATTTCCGCATGTGTCCACCAAATGTCGTGTCACGTTACTCCTGATGGCTCGTACTCTACGACTAATCTAGAAATTACAGATAATGACAGGAAAATTAATAATATGCAGTGTTGCCGTTTTGCGGACTTTAGTCCGATTTGCAGCCTTTTTTAAACGTTGCGTACTTCAATGGATCAGTGGACTATTTCACTTTTTACCACCGGCAATGATAATATGGTTTTGGCCCTCGAAACTTACTGGAGTAATCAGTATGGCCCTAAGGCTGGAATGTTTGGAGACCCCTGGTCTAGAGCATGGAGAGTGGAGACTATAGTCACTCTAGACAGCAGAGGGTAGACCGCTAACGTTGATTTCAGGCCTTCTCAACCGATTACCAACACAATGGTGGATCCCTGCTACACTCCAGCTGGAATGGCGACAGAACCGCTTCGGTTTCCCAACCTGGTGACAGGCTTCGACCGCAGCCCTGAGCACGCGGCCCGTGCGGCGTTGTACACCCGCTACACCCAGCACGAATGGAACCAGAACAGCATCAAGAACTATAATGAGTCAGACGCTAAAAGAAATTTTTCTGAACGCGTCAGGAATGATATTATGCGAATGCTCAGGTAAAAAATAAGGCTACGTTCCCACGACAGTTTTTTAAGTGGTCACGAGTCGCGACAGGAAAATCAGCACTGTAAATAGAACTGTGCGCTAATACAATGAGCTGAAAATCGTGTAGCCGTTGACATTTGACACTTCGATTTTCAGCTTTATGCAGCGCAGTTTTATTTACATTAAAAGCTGTCTAAAAATGTGATGTGGTGTTATAGTTGTTCACAGGTTTTGAGTAAGTAGTTACAATATGCTAATTTACTTTTAGGGAAACAGATGAAATCGGTACTCAAGGACAGCGTGATTCCGGCAGACGGATTGGAGAGAGAATTACCGATACGACATTCTGGCGAAATGAGGTAAGGATGGTTACAAATTGCAATTTTTTTCTATGCCATCGAAATTAATTGTACACATCAAGGGTACAAAGCGAATCCAGCACCGGTACTCATTAGTGTCAATCATTAATTTTGCCTACAAATCCGCGTTTTTGGATTTACAGGCCGGACCGTCAGTATGGCCCTTTAGCCATAGTTAATACAATATATGCCTTTAATTATGAAGTATCGAGAAACATGAATGTTGATTGTGTCGCGCCTTTTCTTTTCGTTGTCGCGTAGAATCTTTTTACGAGAAACTTCTCTAGAATGAGAAACTTCTCCGTATAAACTATAGTACCTGGGTAACTGAGCTTTGCTCGTAGTTCGTCGATTAAAAAAAATAAAAAGAATCACAAAAATATTTATCTGACCGAGATTCGAACCCACCACATTCCGAATTTCCGAACAATGCAAAAATTGTGCATAAGTGAATAGGTACGCCGTACCAAATTGCCAATCGGACTGACATATTAGAGCCGAAATTATTGATAATTAAGTATATTGTTGCATGTCGAAAGAGACTTTAACTTAAAAATGAGCAGTTTCCCATGTATGAGACCTAGCTATCGATTTTTCTCCTCCAAAACTACCTAATGCTATATAATACTTGCAGCCGTTTCCGAGATTCCGATTTATACAAAACGTTTAAAGTATTGAAAGATGTTATAATCGCTCTCTGTTAAGGTATCCATTGAAATGGAACGTCTTGTGTCCACTTGTGAAAAACTAAACGATACACGACGTCAACTGGAAAGGGCGATAGCGGGAATAGAAGGCCCTTTGCACATTGTTCAGGAGTGTTTGTATCACCGAGAAAAAAGGCAGGGTACGTTTTTTTTTGCCAACCCATAATATTTCATAACTTATTTTTAAAGGATACAGATTAAAGGCGGACCTAGTGCGACACGTCCGTACTAATAATTCCGCAATGGAGTGCCGCGTCGCGTCGCATAATTCCGCTACTGCGTAGTTACGCCTAATGCCCACCTTAACAGGCAGCTAATAAAGTAATGTATTTTCAGGTCTGGAACAAGTTCACGATGCTGTGGAGCAGTCGCTTCTCAAAGAAGTGGGCGTACTCCGCGAGTCACAGGATAAATTCCGTAACATGCTGGAACAGGTTAGTATTTACGAGTGTGTTTACGAGGGTCCCAACTTCCAGTTATTAACAAAAATTTGGAATAAGCTCTGCTTTAAAGTTAAACTCTTTTCACTGTAACCAAGTTATGTTTCTACGTTCTGCATTTAAGGTTCCGAGTACCTAGGAGACCGAACTTTGCGACGAAAGAAAAAACATGTAAAACTTAAAAATGCGCAGTTTCCGCGGGATAAGTCCTAGCTAGTCGATATATCTCCCCCAAAACTCTGTGCATGCTTAATTTCATGGAACTACTGCAGCCGTTTCCGAGATTCCGATTATATTTATGTATTATTATATAAAGATTTGCTCGTTTAAAGTACAATTATAAATTCATATCAAATATTGACTAATCTCTTAGTAATATAACGTAGTAACTATTTAGTAATCTGTGGTAATACTGCAATCCCAATCCTCCCTATATATTTAATCATAAAAAGTTACCCAAAAAACTTCACCCGACTGCGCAAATTATGTAGCCTATGTTACTTGCACCATTATTACGAATCTATTGATACCTCATTTAATAAAATCAGATCAGTAGTTTAGGCGCTACGGTGGAACAAACATACAAACATACAAAGACTGCCAAAATCATTACCCTTCCTTTTGGCTTCGCCGTAGTCGGGCAATAAGCTATTAGAAGTACTGCAATTCTCATCCTCCCCATAAAATACCAACGTGAGTTGCTAACATTAGGCTATTTATAATAAAAAGCTTAAATTTATGTAACAATTTCCCAGTTACAGAAATAATATTATAGCAGATAATCAACATCACAATACAAAAATAAGCTTAGGGCTTAAGAATGATGGCACTATTTGGTAGATCCCTGACTTCGAAACTATCATGTGATATCGGAGTCAGACGTCAGTGATCCTCTGTTGAAGCATATTATAACATCATTTACGTGCTCCATATTTTAAACATTTTTTAAAAGCAGACATGTAACATGTTTATTGGGTAGTTAGTAAAGAGAAAGAGAAGAAATTAACCATAACGAAAAAAATAAAAAATAAATAAAAAGTGTGTGTGTATTTTTGTGTATGCGTTAGTTGAGTAACGACGACGTCTTGGGTTCAGTAACTGAGTACTGCTAGGGTGCAAGTGTGTGGGATGTGTTCTAGTTTTTGTACGAGTGTTTGTAAGTGTGTTTAAACTGATTATATATGCAATTGATTATTAAGTAGTTACAATTATTACTAATTTTTCATACAGGTACGCCAGCAGTCGAAGAACTGTCGAGCGGCGCAGCACGAGCTAGAGACCGATATGCGCAACAAGGAGTATGCTCTCGGCATCGACTCCATGTGCCATCAGCTCAACAACTTCTCCAAGGTACATAATATACATCAGACTTTTAAGGATTTGAGAGATGACATTTCGTTTCAGGCGTGGTGCGGTGGGGGTGGGGTGTGATGATGATGATGTCTAGAAGGAGGCGTATCACATCGGGGACACCAATGTATTGAATGGCAATATATAAATATTGGATGGCCCTTGGGGAGATCTCCGACTGGTCGTATGCTCGGCGGTCAGGCCGAAGCCCACTTATCAGCACAGATGTTGTATATACAGCGCCAAACTGTGAAACTTCGAAAGCGCAGTTCAGGATCGTGGCCGGCCATCCGCCACAGTAATTAGTAGGTAATGTGCGTGCATGTGCGGGCAATACAGGAAAGATATGTGGTTAAGCATGCAAGGACCCAACGCTCTACAAGATGTGTGACACAGGGTCTGCAATTCTACGCGGGCATCGAGCGCTACGACCCGACGGTGTGCGACACGGCGCGCTGGGCCGCCGCCTCCGCCGCCACGCTGCGCCGCTCGCAGGCCGAGCGAGCCAAATCCGTGCAGATGCTGTCCGGTAAATAGGATCTATTTCTTGTTACAAAAGTTGACAGTTTCCAACCCAATTTATTAAAGTCACGAAGAATAAGTAGATACAGTCTTAAAAATGTCGAGTATATTAAGTATTTTACATACTTATTAGGAATAAGAAGAATAACCGTAACATCATATGCTTGGGATCTCACAAAGCACCATTTTCAATCAACTGTTTCGTAATAGAATCGTTTGTTTATTATGGCTTAGCATCTGAGGCCAAACTTGTATGGATAGTGATTAGTCCCCTTTACAAAACATTTAAATAGATGCTGAGAACCTGATAAACGTCGCGGCTGCGGAAATCTGGGATCAGTGGAGCAACAGCAACAACGCGTTCACGCGCCGCATCGCCGAGACGGTGGAGATCAAGAACAAGCTGCAGCTGCATCTGCACAAGGTTAGCACAGCCATTTTGAGGTCGTTTTTTTTTTCGTAAGAATCGTCAAGCTCAGTAAACATAAAGTCACCTTTAAGACAATTGGGACATTTGCAATGAGTATAACATTACAAAAAGGACGCAATAAGAGGAAAACGTAAATTTTAACTTCATAAATGCAATGAATCAACAATTTCCTATCATATAAATAGATTGAATACATATTAATTTTGTTCACTTCCCATTTTCGCTGTAAATAAGGGAAATTTACACCGAAAATCGTAAAAACCCCGTCTGTTTATTATGACTTTCGTATTTTTATCTTCTACATATCGTCTATGTCAACTATCTATCTCACTCACTCCTAAGTCCTATCTACGTAGGTCCAACAGGAGATATTCGACCAGGAGAAGACTCTGGAACTCCTCAACAAGGCGATAGAGGACAAGCTGCAGCCGCTGCGCGTGGCGCACACGCGGCTGCAGGCCCGCACCAACCGCCCGCACCTCGAGAAGTGCCGCGACCAGGCGCAGGAGAGGTAAACAAAATGGCGTCGCGTACAAACTGGCCGCCGTATCAATCGCGTTTAAACAAACACATAGAATGAGACAAATGACGACTACATATTAATACATCTTCAACTAATGAGAGAATCTAATCCTTGACCAGTTAGAGCATTCTCATATTGAATACGTGTTATAATAACAACAAGCACACGCTATACAATGGTCAAATACATGTATCTACCCTGCTAAAGGATATTCCATATCCATGTACCATGTATGATTATGTAGTCGTCATTTGTCTCAGTCCGTCTTTATTTCAAATACTTAGTTGAAACATTATAGAAACTCCTAATATACTCCAACTCAAATTAATTCATTCATTTTAAATTACAGATTAGTAAAAGAAGTGTGTGATTTACAAGAGACGATGGAGACGCTCCGCTCTAAAATAGCCACAGCGGAGGGCACGCATCAGACTCTACTGGGCGTGCGTGCCTCACTCGAGGCTGATCTGCGTAACAAGACCAACACGCTGTTCATAGACCGCGATCAGTGTATGGGCCTGCGGCGCGGGTATCCTGTCACTGCAGCTATCAAGTCGTAATAAAGCAGTTGATTGTTACTGGTCATTTTAATTCGATCATCAACCTTTAGTGGGGTAATCATACGCTACAAGACTTCTAAGCTGATAAGATTTTGTAAGCTGATATGAATTTAAGTTAGGACTAAGTTTCGACACTACTGATTTTATGTTACATGTTCAAATCTATAAGCATCATATTATATTTAAAACTACAAAATAGATGTAGATAGCTAATAGATTATAATTTGAAACACGAACTTTGAGAACATCTACAACGCAAGTCACTCATTGTTAAAGAAGTTTTTCATCTCAACATTTTATTGCATCATTTATTTTTACAAATATAAGCTTTACCTTCTACCTTGACAAGTGACAATTCATAATAAATTAAATTATCTATTGTGCTGTACATAATCTTCACATATTACTGTCCATTTTCACTTTGCATATGACGGCACAGGTAACTTAAGTCCTTCTTTGGCTGCAAAGAATGTGTATGATAATACTATTTCTTCTACATACTCTAGTTTTGGGTCATCCGCAATTTCGGGGTCAATGTAGAAGAAGACAGGCATGTCCACCTAAAATTGTATGAGTAATGAATATTATTTATCTACTTAAAGCATTATAAAAAACTAGTTTTGCCCAAAGCTTCGCCCGCATAAATACAGTATCCCACTGAGGGAGCCGGGAACACTGTAATCTATACATCCATTCTCACAAACTTTTACATTTATATTAGTAGTAGGAAAAATATTTCTAATAAATTATAGCATTTTCAGCATATAAAACTGCCCTGGGGCAGGGCAGTCAAATAGCTATGGAAATAGTTGAATGAAACTGGTGATTTACGAACCACTGCATTTCCATCTTCATATTATATCTGTAAACAGTCGCCGGCCCTGCCTGTTTCAGCCTTTTTATTTTTTTTTGTTTCAAAGCTGACATGATCGAGGGTGTTCTTAGTTATAATTCATCATCATCAGCTCGTTCACTGCTTGACAATTCAGAGGTTCTTTAAATTTTTTATTTTGTTATGTATTGTTTATGAAATTATAATTATTTATAAAATAAAATTTATTTTATGAAGGTACTATAATATATAAATTATATTTTAAAGTCTAATATTACGTTATGTTCGAAAATTGGACAACTGGGCAGTACAAATTCTATGACCGCATTTTAAGCATATATTTTGATATTAAACAATATGATATAATATAATATTTTTATTATTATTATTATTATTATATTATTATTATTATCTCGGTTTAAATTTTTTATGTGTTAGAATCTGAGGTTCAATTTTCGAAATACAAAATTTTGAAAAAAATTGTATAGCCTTTGTTACCCGTGGCATCATTACGAATCTATTGACACCACATTTATTAAAATTAGGCCAGTAGTTTAGACGCTACTAGGGAACAAACATACATACATATATTGACTGCCAAAATGATTACCCTTCCTTTTGGCTTCGCCGTAGTCAGGTAAAAAAAAGCTAACAATGCCTGATGTAGTAACAAATTTTGTCACATTCATATCTATTAAATTAGTATAATACCTGTTCATGTGGATTTAACTGTTGCTCTTCAAAGCAGAAGCATTGTATTTTGTTGAAGTACGCTCCAGCCTCAAAGGGAATCACATTATAAGTACTAATGCCAATCACTGGTTTGTTTGTTGGGTTCTTGGCTGTGTAAAATGCAAGGGCAGTTTCGCCTGGAAATACCTGAAATTTTTGCCGCATTTTAGGTCATAATGTTATTCAAAAAATACAATGTGTTTAATCTGTGTACACTTTTTATTTGTGTTAAAAAACAGGTAAATTGTTTGGGTACTGTTGTAAAAGCTGAATTTGATTTATGAAAATTGGGAATATAATAAAATATAATGGATCTGTACCTGATTTAATAAGCATAATAACTAAAAATGTGATCTATAGAAACCAACTTACTGTAATATCAACTTGCTGTGGTTTGAAGTTCCACTGCATTGATGAAGCAACATCTGCATTAAATCTCACTTTGATTGGTCTATCTTTTCTTGTAGGCAGAGTGCTAACCGTAATGTTAGGTTCAGCATGTCCTGTTGTCCCTCCATAGCTGTAAGCCTAAAAATAATAGGAAACTTTATTAAGCTAGCAAGACAACTACTCTGTAAAGCAACAAATCTATTACAGATATTCTTCAAAACATTATGAATAGAAGCTGTAGGTTCTCACTGATAGAAACTTACCTGACAGAATATCCTGTATAATGGTACTGCTGCATAACTTAAGCCTACAGTCAGCACTCCAAGAGCAACAACATAGTTTAGTGTAGACCCAATCTTCTTCTGTTCATGTGCGGACCGTATAAATAAAATATTTGAAGTATTATTTTTTAGCGTTAAAATTGTAGGTCCATGTTTAGTAAATTTGACATTGTGCTTGAGAAAATATTTATTCAAACGTGTTATTCTATTCATTTTTATGAGCATATCATTTATAACAAAATAAATTCATTTCATTAAGAAAATATTTTATTCTGAGACGAGTATTCTTCTTCTTCTTTTGGCATAGCCTTCCTTTTTTTTTTTTTAATTTATTCATGACCATGAATACAAAGTCCTTCAGTCGGATACATTTTGAGTTTTGACATATAAGACATTATTAACTGAAGTAGGAGAAGTATATCATTTTACAAAATGACATTGAATATAACCTATAATATAAATTACACAATATGTTTATCTAAACCAAAGATCTAAACCTTTCCAACAGTATTGACAATATATTTAAAAATGGGAACAAAATAAACAGAATTTTTTAATAATCCTTCAATGTGGCGGGGGACACTTAGTGGGTTTTCTTCTGCTATGCCACTAATCGCATTGTCTAACAACAACCTTTGTATGGCAAACGTTGGACACTCAAACATCAGATGATTAATGTTCTCGTCATCTCCAAAACAATGTCTACATCTACTATCGTCCAAAATATTCATTCTGTGGAGATGCGCCGCAACTAGGCAATGGCCTGATCGCAAGCGGTTGATGCAAACTATGAACTTCCTGTGAACGTACTCAAATCTATAGTACCATGGTGTTGTTGGTAAGTCCCTTTGAATATCCGCGTACCATCTTCCCTTTTCAGCTGCGACAGTCTTCCAATATTCTGTCCATAACATTTTTTTTGAAGATTTAAATTGTTGATAGAAGTCGGTAAAAGGCACTTTAAAACTCTAGAAGTCGAAGAACTCGTCTAGAAGATCCACATCATGGTCTCCACGGGTGACCTGGTCTACTACTTCATTTCCCAGTATGCCACTGTGGGAGGGAACCCATACAAATTCTATTTTCTTTTCTATCAGCTTTGATAACATATATCTTATTCTAAACACAATATAATTTTGTTTATAGGAAAAAGTATTATTACATATAGAACATAGAACACTTTTAGAATCACTTATAATTAAAATATTTACATTATTTACATTGGTATGTATATAAGTTAAAGCAGCTAATACTGCCCAAGCCTCTGCTGTAAATACTGCAATTATGCGGGATTTTAAAACATTTACTTACTTTCATTTGTGGGTCATAGTAGGCAGCTTTAACATGCTCGCTTTTGGAACCATCAGTATAATATAATGTGTAAAAATCCCTTTTATGTTGTAAAAATTGTAAAAAGTCAAACTTATTTGTAACAGAATTTAAATGACACTTAACATCAATATAGTTAAGAGTAGTTTCATATGGGTACTGGTAAATTGGCCACTTTTTACTAGTATACATATTTTTGGTAAGATTTTTTGTTGATAACATTAATATTGATATTTCAGGTAAGGAAGCAGAAATGAGGTTATTAGGTGTGATTTTGGATGTTGCAGCTGACTGTACAATTTCTGTAGAATGTAAAATTTTATCAACAATAAAATTATCATCATAAGACAATTCCTTAAGACAAAATCTCTCAGCCAGTTGTAGGCGGCGCAAGGACAGTGGAGGTATGCAATTTTCAACTTCCATGGACACAATAGGAGTGGTGCGCATGGTTCCACTCATAATTCTCAAACCCATATTCTGTATAACATCCAATTTTCTTAGTAATGTTGTGTTTGCATTCATGTAAGCTAACAAACTATAATCAAAATGACTTCTGACTATGCTTTTGTATAACATGTTAAGAGTTTTTGTGTCAGAGCCCCAAAATGTTCCTGCTAAACTTCTCATTATATTTATGCTCTTCATGGCATTCTGACATATGTAATTTATGTGTTTATCAAATTTAAGTTTATGATCTATTATAACCCCTAAAAATTTGTGATGATTCACAATAGGAATTATGTTGTTTTTATAAGTTATGTTAACAGGCTCTATGGATTGATCTTTACTAAATATTAACACTGAACTTTTCTCTGTACTGATTTCTAATTTTAAAATATTATTATAATAATGTTGTAATTGATGTAAAGCACTGTTTATATGATTGACTGCCATATTTAAGTTTTGATTTACACAATACAAAAGCAAGTCATCGGCAAATTGCAAAGTCTTTACTCCGGGTATATTTACAAAATTATGGATTTGAGATGTATAAAAGTTGTACAATGACGGCGAGAGTGTAGCACCTTGCATTGTGCCTTTATTGGCCTGTTTGGGCCCATATAATTTATTATTATATCTAACATAAACTGTTCTATTATTTAAAAATTTAAAAATCCATTTTAAAGTTTTCATCGGAAATCCCATTTCTTGTAAAACCTTAATTAATAGTTCAATGTTTACATTATCAAAGGCACCTTTTACATCTAAAAATACACTTATAACATTACAGTGACTAAGTTTTGCCTTTTTTAAATTGTGTATAAAGGATACAAAGCTTCCAGAACAACTTTTGCCTCTTCTGAATCCGAATTGAATATCTGGTAACTTTTGTTGTGATTCAGCAAAATAATCTAACCGCAGTTTTAGCATATTCTCGAAAAGTTTACCTAAACATGATGATAGGGAAATAGGTCTATATGAGGACGGGTTATTAGCAGATTTATTTGGTTTTAAGATGGGAATGACACATTGAGTTTTCCATGACTCTGGTATAACTAAACTATTCCATAACCTATTATAAATATTTAAAAGTATTTCTAAAACATAAGGGTGTAGTTTCTTAATTAAAATGTATGGTATATTATCCAAACCTGGTGTTGTATCTTTCCTACTTTTTAGAGATATGTACAATTCGCTCAGTGTAAATGGTTTATTTATAAAGGAGTTACTATCATTTTCAATGGCATGGCTCAATATATTATTTAAATTGCTTTCATTGATCTGAGATGAATCTGATATCTTATCCAAAAAACGTGGTACCCATTCATCATTTAAAAATCTATTATGAGAAGTACCTATTCTTTTAAATCTTTTAATATATCCCCATATTCTAGAAACAGGTGTAATTCTATTAAAACTACTACACAAATCATGCCATGAGTTGACCCTTTTCTCTTTTAATATTCTTTTCTTTTGAGCGTCTATCTTTTTATAATGAATAAAGTTATTAATGCTGGGTGTAGCTCGATAATTAACTAAAGCTTCCTTGGACTTTCGAACTGCATCATCATATATTCGGGCCACCAAGGAGCTGGTTTCCTCATTGGTTTTGAAACTGTTTTCGGATTTTGTTTGGGGACTGTTACTGTTCTTAGATTATTTAAAATAGTGATAAAATTATCATATAATTCGAGTGGTTTCAAATTATTACAATCTATATTTAATTGTGAAAAATAAGTTTCTGATAACTTACTATATTTAGTCCAATCTGTTTTACTATAAATATATTTTTCTTCCACAGGACGTACTTCATATATTGACGGCTTCACATTAAGGGTTACTTGAGTTGGATAGTGGTAACTGCCCATTGGATCATCATGGACACGCCATTCGCAGAGTGGAGCCAATGTGGGGTTAACAAGTGCTATATCAATTGCAGAGGGATTTCTATTTGGAACCTGAATAGTGGTGGCACTCCCATCGTTTAATATACACATGTCAAATTCATCTATAATTTTGAACAAACTGTTACCTCTATTATTATTCGAGTGACAACCAAATAATAAGTGATGTGCATTAAAATCTCCCATGATGAGGCATGGTTTAGGTGTTTCAAGTAATACCTTTTTTAATTTATTTGTATCAAACCTGTTATTAGGTGGACAATATACACAAAGAATGTATATTGTTCCCATCGAAGTTTCTATGGATATACAAAGATTTTGAATTGTTTCATAAAAACTTGTATTTATAATGTTATATTTCAAGTTTTGTTTAATTAATATACCTACACCGTTATGTGAATTAACTGAATCCTTACGTATAAAATTGTATGGTGATTCCACATATACAACACAATCCCCACTATAATTTTCTGGGAATTGTCTTTTGTAATTAGTTTTTGTGAACATTCTGAAGTCCACCGTACTTTCCTCCAATTTTCTTTATTTGGAAGTATCTCCAGGGGGCGGACCCCCGTCGCTATCTTCACTCATTTTTATTTTATTATATTTAATTCAATTAAAAACTACTATTTACAACAATGTTACAGTAATATAAACTAGAAAATTATATTTTACAAAACAGTGAAAAATTTAAACACCCGCTCTTTTCGACTTCCCGCCAAAAGTCCGCATAGCCTTCCTTTTTTTTAAATTTATACATGACCATGGATACAAAGTCCTTCAGTCGAAACATAGCCTTCCTTGTAATAGGAGTTGCCAGCGTCAGAGTGATGCAATGCAATGCAATCATATGATGGGACGAGTCTGGGGGTTGGAATTGGGTTTGACTTTGTTTTTTTTTTATAGCGGAATAGCTGTACGTATAGCATAAAACTATTACTAGTGTCAAGTTAAAACAGGTACACGTCCGATCTTTAGGTATATATTGTCCTTACATATGAAATTGGCGTTTTGTCGTACTGGCCACTTTGATCACAAATATATATTCTTTGGTTAGTAATTCCAATTTCAAATTTATACCGCTATTTACTCATGTAGTTATGTGTTTCGAAAACCGTAATTCATTTGTTTTTCCTCTTTTGGTTTTTTCTTTGCGTCACTCTGTTTACAAAATGGAAAACTTGAAATATCGTATTATTTTCGAGTACGAATTCCACCGTGGCACCAGTGCTGCTGAAACGGCTCGAAGTATTAATGATGTTTATGGCGGCGGTGTCGCAAAAGAAAACACAGTGCGTTTTTAGTTCCAACGTTTTCGTTCTGGAAATTTTGACCTGCAGAACAAGCCGCGTGGACGGCCAGAGACCAAAGTTGATAATGAAGAATTGAAGGATATTGTGGAAGCGGATCCATCGCAAACCACGTCCGAGTTAGCTGCAGGCTGCGGTGTTAGTGATAAAACTTTTATAATCCACTTGAAGCAAATTGGGAAGTGGTGGAATTGGTGAAAAAGCTTGAAAATTGTGTACCTCATGAATTGAGTGCAGCAAACCGACAAACGCGCGTCGACTGGCTGCGTTACATTACTCAACCGGCACAATAATGAAGGGATTTTTAATCGAATCATTGATATACACTATACAGGATCCACTTTTCATCACTGGTGTGATAATGGGAAACGCTAATCGCAGTGGCTGAACCCTGGCGAACCAGCCAAAGCCTGCCCCAAGCGAAAATTGACTCAAAGAAGTTACTTGTGAGCGTTTGGTGGACAGCTTTCTTAAATCTGGCCAGACTATTACGGCAGATGTCTATTGCCAGCAACTGCCAATCATGATGGAAAAGCTAGCTGCTAAACAACCGAGGTTCGTCATTCGCTCTAGGCCACTGCTGCTTCAGGACAACGCTAGCCACACACTGCACAACAGACGGCTACCACATTAGAGGAGGTTCAATCGGAATGTCTAAGACATCCACCGTCCTCCCCGGACCTTGCTCCAACAGATTACCATTTTATTCGAAATTTGGATAACTTCTTGCAAGGGATAAAATTCAACTCCGATGGGGCAGTCCAAAGCGCCTTCTAAGATTTTATTGATTCCTGTCCGAATGGTTTTTTTAGAAAAGGAATCAAAGAACTACCTATGAGATGGCAAAAGTGCATAAATAGCAATGAGATATATATATATATATATATATATATATATATATATATATATATATATAGATATGTAGGGGAGTAGGGCTGTCGGCAGTACTATAAAAAGGCGATCAACTCCACAGAGTACTTTTTTATATTTAGAAAATCAACTCTTTGTCCAGCCACCGGGGTCGACGCCGGCGCCTACCCCGAGGTCCCACATCCGACACGACAACACGTACAGACGTACAGACCGACCCTAACACGGGACCGGGCCCGAACCCGAGTTCGCATCCTAGTACGAGGGCGGGTCAATAAGTCCGTGACTTTTGGAATAAAACACAGATTTTTTGATAAATAAATCATTTTATTTTTCAACGTAGTCCCCCTTGAGCTCTATACACTTTGTCCAACGCTTCTCCAATTTTTTTATCCCTTCCAAAAAATATGATTTGTCGAGGTCCTCAAAATAGGCCTTTGTTTTGCGAGATGACTTTATCATTGGAGTCGAATCTTTTTCCACCGAGCCATTTTTTCAGGTTTGGGAACAAGAAGTAGTCACTCGGAGCCAAATCTGGAGAATAGGGTGGATGTGGGAGCAATTCATAGCCCAATTCATGGATTTTTGCCATGGCAACTACACATGTGTGCACTTTTGCATTGTCTTGGTGAAAAATAACTTTTTTCTTGGCCAAATGAGGTCGGTTTTTTTTCAAATCCTCATTGAAGCGGTCCAATAAGTTGGCATAATATTCCCCATTAATTGTGTACGGTGCAACAACCGTACATAGCATCATGGTTTTTTTTTTTTTTTTTGACATTTATGGTCATTTTGACATTTATGGGACATTTATGGTCCTTCGAGCCGTACATCTTTATGGTCCTTCGAGGCGGACATCTTTATGGTCCTTCGATAGAAATACCATAAAGATCATCTACTAGAATCAGCGTCCTAGGATCCTCCGTGCTTACCGTAAGCGGGATCTACTTCGCGAAGTGTTTAGCAAGCAGCACCTCGAGCAGTAGAAGCCGTGACGTAATTTCCAGCAGCAGCGGTGAGTGACCAAATTTTTTTACACTCTATCAAGAAACTAATTTATCAATCATCATGGAAGGTTTATTAGCAACTCAAAACCAGATCATCGAAAACATGCAGCAACTTCTTACCAATTTTAAGAAAGACGGTGTCGAACGCAAGACACCGGCTCATATTAGTAAGCGATTATCCACGTTAGATCTTTACTGGAATGATTTTCAAAGCAATCATATTAAATTGTGTGAATTCGATGATAAACAGTCGCATGATTATTTTATTAAGAATATGTACCAGAAAACCTCCAATTTTTACAATGATGCGCGTTCTTTTATTACGAGTTATTTACCAACGGCGGGAAAAGACCAGCCAAGTCCCATTAGTTCAGGAGTATTAGGGTTCCCGTCTACATCCGTAAGTCAGCAGCAGCAAGCAGAAGGAGAGAGAAAATCCGGGGGTATCAACAAAAGGTACATCTAGTAAACTCGAGGAAATGTTAAGAAAACAAAATAGCAACTTTAAAGCATTTCACCGAACAATCAGTGGCTTAGATCTAGAAAGTATGTCCGAAAAATGGGAATTCGAGGATGCGATGAGAACCGTGCAATCAAGATGGTCTACGATTGATTGCCTACATTGGGAAATCGACAGCGAAGCGTATGGCGAGAATAAAGAATACGAAGAAGCGTTCAGCAAATATGAAAATCTCTATATCAGCATCAAGAAGCAAATCAACACCAAAATGTGGTCCGAAAGTCATCGCGAGCAATCTAAAAATAAAATAAAATAAAATAAAAATATCTTTATTAAACACACAAGGGACATGACACAGCCAAATTTTAACAAAAAACAAGTAAATTATACACTAACGCACTATATCATTAAAAGAATATGAAAAGAGACAGTTTTAAAAACACAGCTGATTAAGGCTATGCAATGCCCACACCATGTGTTTAAAGGGATGCCACTCAGGCTTCGACCGCGGCAAGCCGTGGCGCCTGATCTTCCGTGACCCCCTTGTAAGTTCGCGATCTCACGACGGCACACAATCATAATTATTGAGTTACAAAAATAAAAAAGGTACAAAAAAATAAATAAAAATAAAACACAACGCATATATACATATAATAGTATAGATACGATACTAATTACATTGTTATTATCGCTTCAAGCTGTTTATTTCACGGCGCACATAGTCACCGCACGGCGCACACGATCAGTCAGTCGGCGCAGAGACGCGTTCAGCGCTCCTGCCTCGACTCGGGCGGCACGACAACGACGCTCGATATAATATAATATTATATAATTGAAAATATCATGATTGCGAGTAATAATAAGATGAAATAATATTTTTAGTAAATATAAACACAATCATATAATATGTAATTCATAAATATACGGGAAGAATAATAAATAAAGAATCCTCTGTTATTTACTACATTTATGCAGTGAGCAGACATTGACGTTGGTGATAAGAATTTACACCGCCATAACTACAGCTTACAACACTTCGGTAAGTATAATGAAAATTATATCACACTTAATGTAATATACGTATATAAGATTGTAGTTATTGTAGTTATAGGGAGAGTATAATATATAGATAGGGTTTGCATTCTGCGATTCGAAATTAAATAATATATTACGGATACTATAATTGATATACGAGTAAGTAATAACGACACAGTTATATATAAATTAAATACTAATTGGTATATTACAATTCAGTTGTCATTAGTTTTGAAGAGACTGGTAAGAAGAAAGTTGTTGCTGCATTATAAAGGCTTTGTATTTTAACTTGAACCCCTGTATTGTTTGCAGAGCTCGGATTGGTGGCGGCAGATTGTTCCAGACCTTACTCGACAAATACCGGAAACTACCTCTGAATGCGGAGGTGTGATGCAGAAGATTAATAAGAAGATAGGATGATCCCCTAGTTGTGATAGTCAGCTGTTTATCTCCTGCCCACTGTAGTTTATTATAGAGATAGGTTGGTAATTTAAATTTTACTATCCCAAACAGCAGCGTGGCAAATTGCAGTTGCCTTCTATTATCCATTCTAAGCCAACGCGATTCGTTAATGTAAGGGGATACATGAGCACGAGGAGGGACGTTATGACAAAATCTGGCACAAGAGTTCTGAACCTTTTGTATTAGTTTTTTTGACTTACATGACAAACAGGGGCCGACTACCACATCAGCTTAATTTAGTTTAGATAAGTCGAAATGGACGAAAAATTGAAGTTCTCGAACTTCAATTTTTCGTCCATTAATACACCTAGATTACGAGCCTCGTCTACTCTTTCGATTAATTCTCCATCTACATATACTTTTGGTTGCGATGCTTTTATTTTTTGAATTTGTAGCCTTGTTCCCAATGTCATGTACTTAGTTTTCACCGGGTTGAGAACAAGTGCATTGGCCTTAGCCCAATCTGAAATACCAGCCAGATCACTATTTAGCTTACCAACAGCCTCAATTATTTTATTTAATCTACTTAATCTACTCCTCAAATAGATGTTCCTTCCTTTTCTGGCAGCTACCACATGTGGGTCTCTTTTAAGGATTTATTTATGGAAACTATACATAAAAATAGGTGTCTTTCTAGCGCTCAGAAAATGCAAATTTTGAAGAGCAAGCTCAAGGGGGAAGCCGAAAAATTAGTCCAGCATCTTAACATCACCTCCGAAAATTATAATATTTGTTGGGAAATTTTAGACCGCCGTTACAGCAACCAAAAATTAATTTTCAATTCCCATTTGAATATTTTAACTAGCCTTCCTGTTATGCAACATCAATCATCATCAGCGATAAAACGCATACATGATACTCTGAACGAGTGCTTGAATGCTATCAGAAACTTAGGGGTCAACATACACACCTGGGATCCTATAATTATCTACATTATTTCTCAGAAATTGGATTCCGACACACATAATGACTATATTGAGTCACTACGGAACCCCAGGGAGCTACCATCATTATCTGACTTTCTTAAGTTCCTCGAGGCGAAGTTTACGGCGTTAGAGTCATCGAAACGTAAACAAGATCAACCTAAACCAAACAGCCAGCCACCTCATAGAACACCATCACCTAAGGAATTTAAGAAATCGCATATCTTTAAGTCCTTTACTAGCCATCAGAACCCATCAGTTGAAACACAGAACCCTAAAAATGTTATTTCATCAACATCGTCAAAATGTCCAATCTGCAATAAATATCATGCTATTCTCTATTGCAACACTTTTGCTGATTATCGACCCGAATTAAAATTAAAAACAATTTCGAAATTGTCGCTGTGTCAAAATTGCTTATACGATCATAATGGCAATAATTGTTTTTCAAATAAAAGATGCAAAATATGCAATTTAAATCATCACACTTTAATCCATGACGCATTTTCAGTGCAGAAATTACAAAATATTTCATCAGCAAGCAGACCATCAAAACAGCATAGAAGCAGCTCAAACGTGTCCTTAGAAGATACACAAGAAACTTTATTAGCAACGGCTTTAGTAATAGTCCAAGCCGCAGAGGGCAATTCGTTAATTATGCGTGCGCTTATCGACCAAGGCTCGCAAACATCTGTAATTACCGAAAACGCCGCCCAAAGATTAGGATTACCACGACAGCAATGTAAAGGAATCATTTTAGGATTAGGAGCAAAAGAGAACTCTTGCAAAGGTTTTATGAATATTACCATAGGTTCAAATTACAGCGATTATACTTTAAATACTGGGGTATTCATAATGAACCACGCGGTCAACAACCTGCCAAATAAGTCTTTCAGCAAACCTTCGTGGTCTTTCATTGATAACATTCAGCTCGCCGATCCTGAGTTTTATCGACGCCGTCAAGTTGACCTATTATTAGGCGCCGATGTCTACTCATCTATAATCATGGACGGCATCATAAAGCAAAACGAATCCCTTCCAGTAGCCCAGCAAACTCACTTTGGATGGATTCTATGCGGAAATGTACGATCTTTTCATTGTAATGTAGTCATGGTCAACATCGGCAGCATCCAAAAATTTTGGTCGATCGAAGATGTTGGAGAAGAAACAGATAATATGTCGGAAGAGGATTTATTATGTATTCAGCAATACAAAAATACAACAGCAAGGCAGTCGGATGAAAGATACGTTGTTCATCTTCCCTTACATCACGACGCTGATGAAAAATTAGGGTTCTCAAAACAAAAAGCATGCGCTCAGTTTTATCAATTAGAAAGAAAGCTGCAAAAAGATAATAACTTAATCGAAAAATATAAAACATTTATCAATGAATACATATCCTTAGGACACATGCACTTAACAATAGAACGTAACATGAAACTTGTTTACTTTATGCCGCACCACGGAGTTCAGCGGACTGACTCATCAACTACGTCATTACGAGTCGTCTTTAACGCGTCTAGTAAAACATCTTCTGGATATAGCCTGAATGACGTCATGTACCGAGGTCCGAATTTACAGCAGGACATCCTAC
This sequence comes from Phengaris arion, assembly GCA_963565745.1. NCBI lineage: Eukaryota > Metazoa > Arthropoda > Insecta > Lepidoptera > Lycaenidae > Phengaris > Phengaris arion. The sequence goes on from OY751431.1 coordinate 18,235,840, forward strand.
TGTTAAACATACGGTGGCGACTATATCCTTATGCATATACAGCGGATGTAGAGAAAATGTACAGACAAATTCTGCTGAATGAGCAAAATTGTCGGTACCAGCAAATAGTATGGAGGGAAGATCCTAACCATACACTTCAGGAATATATTCTGTCGACTGTTACATATAGGACAAAAGCAGCTCCTTTTCTAGCGATGATGACCTTAAAACAATTAGCAAAGGACGAAGGTCATCGTTATCCTTCAGCAGCCAGGGTCCTAGAGGAAGAATCATATATGGATGATGTCCTTAGTGGAGAGTATGACGTCACATCAGCGAAGCAGCTTCAGCATGATTTAATCGAACTTCTAAAAGAAGGAGGATTCAATCTTAGAAAATGGTCATCGAACGAGCCATCATTGTTAGAAGATGTGGATGTAGCCCAAAGCATACCGAACACATACGACTTCAAACATCAAGAGTCTACTAAAGCTCTCGGTCTAAGCTGGAATGCTTCACAAGACAACTTTCGCTACATGTATAAGTTAAGTACAGAATTAGATTACAGGCCAACAAAACGCGTCCTCTTAGGAGAAATATCCAAAGTCTTTGATCCGTTGGGATGGCTAGCACCAGCGGTAGACCAACTTAAATTGCTATTCCAAAGCATATGGCTACTAAATTTAGGATGGGATGACGTCATACCGGACAGTCTGTACTCAGATTGGTGTAAATTGCGTTTGGATATAGAGAATATTAAGGACGTAGTGATCCCACGGTGGATTGGATCTGGAAGAGACAGCAGCATAGAACTTCACGGATTTTGCGACGCATCTTTAAAAGCTTACGCCTGCGTAATTTATTCACGCATCATATGTGAAAATCAAATCCATATTACATTACTAGCAGCGAAAACTAAACTTGTACCCGTCAGCAAAACTTCTAGCTCAACGAAAAGCGACGTTTCTTTGCCACGATTGGAGTTATGCGGAGCATTCCTACTTTCGAAATTAATGACAAAAATTAAGCAAAGCCTTAGCAGTCATGATTTGAAGATTTACGCGTGGTGTGATTCGACAGCGGTACTCGGCTGGCTGCACGGAGATCCATGCCGATGGAAGCCATTCGTAGCAAATCGAGTTAAGAAAATTACTCTGATTTTACCAGCAAACACGTGGAGCTACGTCAAATCCAACGAAAATCCAGCTGATTGTGCTAGTAGGGGCATTAACATCGAGAAACTACTAAAACATGACCTATGGTGGAACGGTCCCACCTGGTTACGTAAAACAGCAGCAGTAAGTTCTCTGAAGCAGCAATTATGTCAAACTTATGACACAAATTTAGAAACTAAGAATGTACTAGCAAATATCGCTATCAAAACCGAGCAACATCCGTCAACCTTCGTCAGCAATTTCCTGAAAAAATATAATAGCTTTACTCACGCCACACGGATTTTAGCATGGATAATGAGAGCCTTTTCGGCAAAGCAAAAAACATCGTATTTATCGGTTTCAGAACTACGCAGCGCTGAATTAAAATTAATAAAAGATATTCAGCATTGTGAATTTTCTCAGGAAATACATGATTTAAAAGGCGTCGGACGTTTGGATTGTAAGAGCAAACTGTTATGTCTCAACCCGTTCTTAGATGACCAGGGTCTATTAAGAGTCGGAGGTAGACTCAAGAAGAGCAATTTGCCTTATGATATGAAACATCCTTTTATTATGCCACACAGCAGCCATTTAACAAATTTATTAATAGACCTAGCGCACAAAGCAACGTATCACGGAGGAGCTAGACTGACACTATCTTGGTTACGTCAACAATACTGGATTATCGGTGGTAATAGAGCAGTCAAAAAGCGTTTACATCAGTGTGTAAAATGTAGGAGACATAAGCCAATCAAGCAAGTACAAATGATGGGAGATTTGCCCGGAGCTAGAGTAAACCCTACTAGACCGTTTTATCATACTGGGGTGGACTTTACGGGATTTGTACACGTAAAATCCAGCAAAGGTCGCGGCATCAAAACTACCAAAGGATATGTGGCTGTATTCGTATGTATGGTCACAAAAGCTGTCCATTTAGAATTGGTGTCCGACTTATCATCGTCTACATTCCTAGCAGCTTTACGTCGTTTATCAGCACGAAGAGGTACTCCTCGTCACATGTACAGCGACAATGGAACGAACTTCGTAGGAGCTAGCAAGATCTTAGATAGAGAATTGGTCGACCTGAAATCTATCTTAACTAAGCAATTCTATAGCGACCTTAGCGAAATGCAAATTGAGTGGCATTTCAACGCTCCTTCTTGGCTGAGTGCGGGAGGATTATGGGAAGCAGCAGTTAAAAGCCTGAAGTACCACTTGCGCCGAGTTCTTGGTGAACAGAAACTCACCTATGAAGAATTCACCACCCTCCTCTCTCAATTAGAAGCTTGTCTCAATTCAAGACCACTATGTCCTTTATCGGAAAATCCTGACGATTTAGAGTACCTAACACCTTCTCACTTTTTAGCAAGCGGACCTATCCTAACGATAATTGAGACTGAGAGAGACGAGAGAACAAGATGGCAGTTAACGCAGAAAATATTCGACGATATTTGGAAACGATGGCGTACAGAATACTTAACACAACTGTCCACCAGAAGCAAGTGGAAAGCAGCTAAACCTAACATCCAAGTAAATGACATTGTCATCATTCACGACGCTCTCCTACCACCAGGAAAATGGGCACTCGGGCGTGTAATTGAATTACATCCTGGAGCTGACGGATTCATCAGGGTCGTAAGCCTGAAAACAAAAAGCGGCATAATAAAACGACCTATAGTTAAACTCTCTGTTTTACCAGTAAATAGCGAACATCAGCAAAATCTGCAAAACCAATCCAGGGCGTCGCCTCGGAACAGACATAAGCATGTTCCGAACAAAATATTCAACATACAATTTTTATCTTTATTTACTTTGTTTATTTTAATGTTTACGTCAGCGGTTAACGCGACTCTAAGCAATCCCTTTAATGTTACAAGAATAAGTGACGATAAACGTATATTCTTTAATAAACTGGGCACCATGCATTTTATAGAGAACAGGTGGAAATTAATCGCCTACTACAATATGAAGCCGTATTGGAAAGGTTCTAAAACGCTCGATAATTACATCGATCATTTAGAAAATATGTGCGCCTCTAACAAACAATTATATAGCCACTGTAATATCGTTTTACTTCAAATACATCACGGCTGCGACGAGCTAAAGTTCTATGACCGTATGTTGCTGAATCAACATTTTGACGCACCGCGGCGCACGCGACGAGGACTTATCAATGGGATCGGCTACGTAGCGAATTCATTGTTTGGGGTCTTAGACGAGCGATTTGCACAACAGTATGAGCGAGATATTACTTTAGTTACAAACAATCAAAAACATTTATTAGGGCTTTGGAAAAATCAAACGTCAGTTATAGAAGCAGAAAATAGTTTACTGCAGAGAATAGAAGGAGCAATGGAGAATCAGCAGAAAATGTTTAATCAGCTTCTAAACAATTTAGACATAACAACATCTATTTTACGGACGGAAATAAGCGCAACACAAGCAGCCAACGATTTTATTTTAACAAGCATCATAGCTAATAATATACTCTCCAGTTTAAAAGGAATTCAAGATGCATTACTCGATACCATTACAAATATGAAACAATTTAACGTCCATCTTCTCAGCCCTTCCCAGCTACTTAGCGAGCTCAACACAATTAGTGGGCAGCTGCCCAAGGACTTAGCGTTACCAGTCACCAACTTACAAGCCGAGCTATCGTCGATTTATAAAATAATGACAGTTAAAGTAAGAATGACACAGCAATATTTTATTTTTGAAATTGAAATTCCCCTCATCAATAAGGAAAGCTATGAAGTTTACACGATGTTTCCCCTGCCACAAACACTGGGTAATTCTATGGTCGTAATACCTATAGCCAAGCACGTCGCTATGAATTTCAGAAAAGATACTTTTATACCAATATCTGACAGCGACTTTGATAAATGTCTTCTATACACATCAAGTAAGGCGTACCTTTGTGCATTACAAATGCCCGTCTACCAAAGACAGTCGGACGACAACCTGTGTATCAAAGATAAACAAAGCCACGTGTGTAAGATGACACTTAGCGAGTGCCAGACGGCATGGACACCTATTAAAACAAATACATTCTTAATAAATTGTAGCGGTCATTGTACACTACGTTTCATATGCAAGGATCAAGTTTTCAGCGAACAGGTGACTGGCGCCAACGTCATCACTTTGTGGGACGAATGCACGATTAAGAGCGCGACTTTTACTATTAATTCACACAAACAGCTTTCTAATATAATTAATAACGAGCCGGTAGTCTATGCACCAGAAATCGCACCCTTAAATCACTTGATCAACATATCGTTGCCCCCGATTACGCGCGAAGAAAGCGGGAGCTACAACCACTCCCTGCTTGCTCTCGGGGAGCGCATCAAGCAAATGAAAGCAGCTTCGGAGCAAATGGAGACGGAGTTGTCATCACACGACATTCATCACTACGCCGCCATGTACTGTTTAGCAGCAGTAGCTTTAGCAGCAGCAGTGGGCCTGTGGTGCGCCCATCGGCAGCGGTCAGCGGGGCCGGCGCTGGCGGTGCGAGCTGCACCAGCCGCGCCGACCGCACTATCCCCGGTCGAGCCGCGGTCGGCGGGGCCGGCGCTGGCGGTGCAAGCTGCGCCAGCCGCGCCGGCATCCTCTCCGTTTGCGCAACTGCGCACCAGCATTGACCCGAGTGTTAGTGTTAGTGCCAGTGTAAGTGATAAGTGGGTGAGTGAAAGTGAAATAAACAAATCAGTATCAAAGTATTGTGTTAAGTGTAATTCTAATGTGTCAGTGAACAAAAGCACATCTCCGAAACTAGAACGGTGTAGTTTTAAGAGCGACCAATAATAATACTATTGTCGGGCATCACCTGTAATAGCTTTAGTATATTATTGTTCCATCACCTTGTTATTAGGTTAGCTCATCGACCATCTCATCATCCAGCACCCACCGCTTCTGTCGCCCGGGAGCATGTACGGTGCAACAACCGTACATAGCATCATCAGCATTTTTGTACATTTCACGCGTACGCTCATGTTAGGTATATTTTAGGTTTAAGTCAGTTTACGCAAAACCGTCGCGCATTGCGGACTGTGTAACTCATTAGCATATAGCATTAGCATTTTATCCTGTATCTTAGCAAATATACATATTAGCAGCAGCAAATTAGTTTTACTCAGCAAACAGCAGCATCTATAGCAGCAACAGCATCTCAAGGTGTACGAACCGTACAAATTGTTCTTCCCTTTTGAAGATAGTCAATGTGGATTATCCCACGTGCATCCCAAAAAACAGTCGCCATAACTTTATTGGCTGACAAACGCACCTTGGCCTTCTTTGGCGCCGATTCACCCTTAGAAACCCACTGTTTTGACTGTTGTTTGGTCTCTGGTGTGTTGTAATGGATCCATGTTTCGTCCACGGTTACAAAACGGCGCAAAAACTCCTCCATATTGTGATTAAACAACGCCAAACCTTCCTGTGAAGTTGTTACACGATTGCGTTTGTGGTCGACTGTGAGCAAACGCGGCACCCATCTTGCGGAAAGCTTTCTCATGCCCAAGTGATCATTCAAAATTGAAACCACTGAGCCATGCGAGATGCCTATGGCTTCCACAATCTCTTGCACTTTCAATCTTCGGTCGGCCAACACCATATCGTGAATTTTTTCGATTGTTTCGGGTGTAGAGACCTCAACTGGGCGTCCAGGACGTTCGGCATCTTCAGTGCTTGTACGGCCACAACGAAATTCAGTAAACCACTTTTTTACCATTGAAATCGATAGTGCAGAGTCCCCATAGTATTTATCTAGCTTAGCCTTGGTCTCGGTAATGGTTTTTTTCGCAAAAAATAATGCTTAATAAGCACACGAAATTCACTTTTTTCCATTGTTTCCTTAAGTTACTGAATAGTCTGATAAAGATAGCTGTAAAACACAAACTAACTGACGCAGCAAGTTCAAATTTTGATAGGAGTCAACTGACAGATGCCTGTTGACAGGAGTAGTGTTGCTTTTTCAGTAAGGAGGTTAGAAATTCAAAAAGTCACGGACTTATTGACCCGCCTTAGTAGTCTAGGTACACTCCAAAATAGTGTCCGCGACCGCGATATTGATATAGAGAACTCTACCAATACCACGAACCTCATCGACATTAGGACTTACGCGCGCGAGTCATCCCGACCGTACGCGGAAGGGGAGAGGGACGGCCCTCTCAGTACCGATACCGACAAAAACAAGAGCTCCTCTATCGCGATAACTCGCACGCCGTTAGTTTTTGCTACCGCGCGCGAGCAACCTCACTCCTCAGCGAGTGAGGAAGGGGTCGGACCCCAGGAGAGACCCGCGTCTCCCCTGTCATAATAATAGCTCACAATCCGTAGCTGTCCCCAATATCCGGTCTGAACATCACCCGGGTGATGTTAGGGAGGGTCAAACCCTCCCATCGTCTCTTACCTAATAAACTAGCCACCAGACTAGTTATAGTCCGATGTAGCTACAGCGGTCTTAACCCGACCCTTAGCGTAGACCCTTTCGAAAAAAAATAATAATTGTCCAGCCTCTTTTCTTTCGTTCGAGACGGTCGCACTGTAGGCGGTAACGGTCGCATCACTGGTAACTATCAAATAACTATCGAATAATTGTTCCTTCTAAGCGTATAAATCATATAAATGTGCTAGTTTTATGCATCATTAAATAAATCTTTACTTGTGTTAATTGTGTTTTACTATAATATATTAAATGTACACGAAGGCCGAAAGATAGACGTAAAAAAAAATTTAGGTCCCTCGTGTCGTGGCGTGGGGTATCCGAATGTATGTTCCGCGAATTTTCATAGTTATAGAGTTGTGAATTTTTTTTCTGAATTTTCGACCCGACTAACTTACAAAATTTCTTAAAAAAAGTAGAACACGCTGTACAACAGCTGTCTTTGAAAAAGTACAACAGCTGTCTTTCAAGGCCGATTTTAGCTAAAGTAGCTCATTCAGTATTTTTTTTTTTTAATTATGAAAGGTGAGAGATTAGCCCATTTTTGAGGCCTATTAAGGAGCCATGAAGTCACCTATTTCTATTTGTAATTTAAAGTAAAAAATTTCAAGTTTAAAATTTAAAGTAAAAAGTTAATTCACCGAACGTAACTATTTACTTATTTTTTTCGAATTTTTTAAGTTGGTCAGGTCGAAAATACTTAATAATTTAGAAAAAAATTCTTATCTCGAAAACTATGAAATGTTGCGGAACATACATGGGGGGGGGGGGGGGGGTTGATTCGGATGTATTACCGTTCTGCAGTACTGGCCATTTCAAATCAAAATAATATTTCTTTGGCTAAGAATTCTAATTTCAAATTAATTTTATTTTAAAAACATGGAATTATTTTTCCAAAACTAGTCATTTGTTTATTGATTAATGTTACATTTTCATCATTCAATCTTTTTCGTCATCATGGATACGTTAAAAATTCGAGTAATTATGGAATATGAGTACCGTCGTGGCAGCAACGCGGCACAAGCGACACGCACATCAATGACGTTTACGTCGAGCTAACACTACAAACCAACGTACCACCTGTTATTGGTTTGCTCACTTCCGTTCTGGAAATTTCGACCTGAAAAATGAACCTCGCGGTCGTCCAAAGACTTTGGTCGACAATGACGAATTAAAGGCGATTGTATAAGCTGATGATACACAATCTACGGCTGAATTAGCAGCAGCTTTCGACGTTAGCGTCAAAACAATATTGATCCATTTGCGTCAAATTGGCAAGGTAAAAAAGCTTGACAAATGGGTGCCCCACGAACTCAATGATGGCCAGCGCGAAGTACGCGTCGAGACGTGCCTTGAACTGCTCAACGGACACACAAATGAAGGAATTTTGAACCGCATTGTTACCTGCGATGAAAAATGGATTCTGTTTGATAACCGCAAGCGCAAGTTGGTTAGATCCTGGTTCAGCACCTAAACAATGCCCTAAACGAAAACTTACCCCTAGAAAAGTGATGGTCACTGTTTGGTGGTCTAGCGCCGGTGTGATTCATCACAGCTTCTTACCAAACGGAGTGAGCATTACTGCAGATGTGTACTGCGAAGAACTGAACACAATGATGTAGAAGCTGGCACATCGCCAACCAGCATTGGTCAATCGCTCGTCTCCGCTGCTCCTGCACGACAACGCGTGACCTCATACTGCACAGCAGACGGTCTGCAAGTTGCAAGAACTGGGGTTGGAAGCTCTCCATCATCCGCCCTACTCACCAGACCTTGCGCCTACAGACTACTACTTTTTCCAGAATTTGGATAACTTCTTGGCGAAAAAAAAAATTCAATACCCGAGAGGCAGTACAAAATGCCTTTAAAGAATTTGTTGCCTCCCGTCCAGCTGATTTCTTTAAGAAGGGCATCAATAAACTGCCACTGCGTTGGCAATGATGCATTGATTGCATGGGTGATTACTTCGATTAATACAAATAAAAAATACATGAAAAAAAAATCGTTTAAATTTTTTCATACAAAACGGCATTTTCATAGGTAAAGACCTAATAGTTATTTAGATTAACGCGATTAAAAATTATAAGCAAATGAAAAATATTTCCCATCTTTTTCTCGCAAAACGATTTGTTACGTCACAAGTTGTTACCGCGATACATTTTGTAAAGACAATTATATATGGCGGGTGGCAACTCGTGACGTCACCGTCCGATATATCGCTCTCTTTCATATTGTAAATTTAAATTGTTTGTATCTTCGTTATTTTTTAAGATATACGAAAATAGGTTCTAGATTGTTTATTATCATGTTGTCTAATATCGAATAGAGGAAAAAAGAAAATTTTAGGCATCATGCCTGTAAGCATGCTTTATGCACACACAGTCGTTTTTTTTTCAGATGGCATTTGGCAGTATCGTTTGGCGGATATTCAAAAATTGTAAATGGTGTCACGGAATTACATTTTTTTTAATATATGGCGTCGAGTTAAAAAGGCAGGAAATAGATTTTTCGTTTCAATTTTCAACACCGTATTCCTAAATTGTCAAGTCTAAAGTCTAGTCAAAGTCCAAATAAATAGTCAGTGCAGTCAACGAGTCAAGTCAGTCGATTCAGTAAAGTGGTAAAAGATTTACTGAAAGTTCCTAGGGAGTTTTGGAGGGAACATAAAATAGCAGGTTTTTTGAAGTTGTATCACTTTCCCACACTTGTGCACGTTAACGAATATTAATTAATGGTAAATATTCTAGCAATATTACACATTAAGAACCGGAGTAACACATTTTTTTTTAAAAAAGTAAGAAATCCGCAACGTCACCCATTGAATTCCCCGGAAAAACTCCGGAATTACATTTATTTTCCATATCATTTATATAGGTACTTGTAAAGAAAGTGAGATATTAGGTAAATTCCATTTCCAAACTAGCCTACCTATACCTTGATCTTAACAGAACAAATTCCTAAAATGATATAACGCTTTTTGTTAAAATTACATTTAATATCACATTACAAACTGTTCAAACATCATCCCTTGTATTCGACAGTCAATAGCCTATGTTTAGTTTTCACGTGCGCGTCCGTGTGCGTTTTTTGGTAAGCTTTGTATGAACAGTCTATAAATGGGCAGCGAAACATGGGCTCTTTGCCGCACTCATACGTCACGTGCCTCCTGTACGTACTTTTATGTCTGTATTTCCTCTTGCATCTTTCACATTCATAATTTGTGTCGTATTGTGACCAAAAGTTTTTCGTCTTCATTGGTACGACGGGCAAGAGATTTTGCATCATTGATTTTAAAAAATCCACTTCACCTGCAACAATGAAATCGTTCTCTAATATTTAAAAAATAATTCATTGTCGCTAATCTATTTACATTTTGTTGAATATTAATTTACCAATTGTTTTCAGAATAGGATTGTGGGTATAATTTTTATATATTAAAAGAGTTTTGTATGGTTTTCTGTATGAACATTTATTTATAAACATAATTGTAAACCAATATAAATAAATCAAACACGCTGTTTTGTCCAAAAATACTAAAATTTGTTATAATACAAGTAATACATGGGTTATTCACTGGTTTTTTGTAAAATTTAGTCACACTTTAGTTGCAGAAACGAAACTTTCCCAAATTAAAAGTCATGGAAATATTCTCGACAAGTTTTCACACATTGTTTTTGAATATTTGTATACATTATAATAGGTATATCAAATAATATGCCAACAGCGGTATTAAAATATTTAAACTTTATTTTAATACATTTGTAAGAGTATTAACTAGTAACAAGAATTAACAGTATTATAAAAATTTAATATTTCTCTCTTACCCATTCGCGCTTTTTAAACATATTTTACTTTACGAGATGGATTTACAATCTAGTATCATTGTGTCATAGTATTAAAACTTCTTAGGTACGTTATTATTTAATTAATTTGTAATACAATTTTCAAGGAATTAATAAAAATGTTAAAAAGGTTTTCTTTGGTGGGAGGTTTTTAAAAATAATTAATAGTAAAAACCAAAAGCATGTCCAAAAGCTGAGATTTTAATGAAAGTGAATTCTGAGTTTCTGACCATTTGAGTTCGGACAAGTAGGACAATAGCATTAATATAACTACGTTTTAAAGGTTTTTTCAAAAGATAAAACCTATTTACAAAATATATGCCTTTAATAAAATTTTGCCTTCGTTGACAATAGATGGCGCTACTTGTCATAACTTATTATTTTAGGATTTCATAAAACCGACCGGTCCTAATTATATTTGTTACGTAGTCTTCTATAATTATACAAAATAATGTTTTCCCCTATCTCCAATAATGAAAAAAATAACGACGCCCAAACGTTAAACTATCCAAAAATACTGAAATTAATTCAAATTCATTGTTTACATAACTGATTTATTACAGAGAATTTGAATTATCCGTATACCTATGCCTTTAGCTTATGGACATACTTTATCAAATTTTGTAAGCACACAACTAGACCACACATCCTTACGATAAATTTATGAAAAAAAAATCTTAAAAACTATATTATATTATTATTTTAAACCTTAACAAACAGAAATAATTTAGGTACTTACTTATTCCTATGTGAAGGCACTATAACAGAATCGTGAGGATTCTTTGGTTTATAATATTAAATAACGTTTTTCTAAATCAATGAAATAAATTTTGGGCACAAGTTTTACTGCATATTACATAAGTCGTAAATCATGTGCCCAAAAATTTATTTACGGAGATTTTGCAAAACCTTATATAATTGGATAATTCCATTTGAACTGCATGGTAACTTATCAACAGTAACAAATGCAAGAATATTATACAGAAATACTGACAACATAATACGATCAGTTATTCCATTAATACACAATAAAAAATTCTTTGGTAACAAGGAACACACATTATATATTAATAACAAGAACAATATAATTTAACAAATACAATATAAAATTACTGAAAATTTGTCTTATTTATCGATAAAATAACTTGTATTGAAAAGAGTATAAAATTAATATTGAATCATAATACCTATCTATTTCTAAGCTGCTTAAAGTTTTTGATTGGAAGACATTTTAATTTATTCATAATATATTTTATGAAGTCAATGAGATATAGTTTTTATACAACGCTGTTTTAATTAATATAGGTACTCACTTAATGACTTACAAGTCTTGTTAAATAAATAAATATTAATATTATTTTGTTTGTATCTGGTTTTTTAAATATTTGAAATTCTAAAACTAAGGGCCATAGCTGCACAATGGTATTTATTAAAACTGTTAACCTAGTTTGGCTAAAAGAATGATAAATATAAAAATATAAATAATAAATAATAAAGATGACGCGGTGACAGCAGTAACTAAAAACATTTTCGACTATCGTCTTTTAAAGTTACCTAATAGATTGGAATGTCATTTTTTTTTAATTAGTTAATAAAACAACAATTAAAATTTTGACATTTATAGTATGGGGAAATCAAGATGGCTGACATTTGAGGTATAGTGAAATCGAGGTGAAAATTGAAAACCAAGATGCCGTAACTTTTTCTTGTATGAAGATTTGTTCTATCAAATGTACGTCATATCCTATCTTTAGTTTTTAAATCTTTGTTATAAACATGATACAGTCGAAAATGTTTTTGGTTCCTACTATGACCGCGTCGTCCTTTTTTTTCCAAGCTGAATAGATAAAACTTAAAATGTGCCTTTTGTCAGGTTACAAAATATCAAGTTTTACAGTTTATTTACATAGGTGTTTGCATTGTACAGTCACGATCACTAGAATGAAGAATCTACAGGTAAAAAATTAAGTAATTAAGTAAATATTAAATATTTGGCGTTTTGTATACTTGTCAGTAGTACCTACAGTATTTATTTTACATATCAATACTTACGTTCTAGCCATCGTGTCTGTGTTTATTTATAAAAACGAATATTTCTTAGTGTTATTACAAATATAAGCACTGAAACTACATCATTGGCAACTATTAGGTTCGACACACACTGGAAGTGAGTCAAAGTGCTGCAGCGTAGCTTAGGTATAGGTAAATTTAATTATGTAGGCATGTTCGCCCACGCACCCTATTTTTTCAGAAGACATAATAATATTTTATATTGCAAACCCTCACATTTAAAATATCGATTTGACAAGTGGACGTCATTAACTGACAGACAAAAAATAAATAAAAAATTATCACGCTGTATTCGTAAACAGAACTCTCAAGCTGAGCAAAAAAAAAAAATTTGTCTCCATACTCAAAAGCTAATATGCGCGCGAGTGTGACAGAGTGTGTGTGTGTGATACACAAACGTATCTATGTGTAGACTTGCCAACAAAACTATATTTACCTACCTATAGTAAGCAAAGCAGCATGAGACATTTATAATAAAAATTCTTAAAGATGTTCGCAAGCGAATCTAATAACGGCAGCTCGTTTAAGATTGCTATTGTGAGTCATTCAGGAAAAAAGCTTGCCGTTAAAACTCCTCTTACCAATAAACTTGTTGTTGTAAGTAAAACATTTTGATCCTTTTTAGTTTGCTTTGACTCTTCGCCAGTGTGTACGCTATAACGTTTATAGTAAATTAATATTTCTATACGGTATCCAGACTCTCGACAAGAAGTGTCGCGAGAGGGCGCCTCTCTCTCTCTTGAGAAGTCTCGAGCGACAGCCACTGTCTGTCGGCTCTTCTTGCTGAGAGTCTGGATCGGCACATGACCTTTATATACAAAAGAATTAACATTTGCATATTTTTCTCGTTAGAGTGGCTCCACTATCGCCGCCATTTTGATTTTGGCGCCCGCTGACACGATGCTGTGAACATGAGGTAAAAAGATAAATATTTTGTAGATAATGTTAAGTAGTATGGTGTAGATAACTGAGAATATATTCTAGATGAGTATAAACTAGTGTATAAAAATTTACAAAAACATGCGAAATAATATGTAAAACAAGTGTCGTGCGGTGAATGTTAGAATTTAAGGACGGCATATTGATATTATTGGCATGTACCTACCTAAGTTAGATTGTAATATTTGTTAGGGATTTGGTTATGTTCAAATAATAATGTGTTATTGTTTGTGGTTGATTAGTAAATAATTTTTATTAACAATATACAATAAACACTATTAAGCTGAAAAGTTTAGATAGGGATATAGTGGTTTTCCATCACTCATAAAATATGTCTGTTACTCAAAGTTTAAGGTAACTTACGGGATTATAATCATTCAAACAACTAATGTCAGTCAAGCAATGGTTGATATTAGTTGATAAAATAATACTTTATCATTAGGAGTCCTAATTTTGAACCTTATTTACTTCCTTACTTTTGAATATTACCTAACGTATTCATACGTTTTGTATTTTTTTTTTTCATTTAATTAATTACTTGATTTCGTCTGATTTTACCTAAATAAAACTGACTATCATTAGGGACAAAAAACATAATGAAACTGAATAATAAGCAATTATTATTACGCATGAGTAGTTACTTGTGGCAAATATCCACTAGAGGGTTAGTTGTGTTTTACCAGAGGGCGTTAGTTGTTTTATACGCGGGTTAGTCGAATTAGCCATGAGACCGATTAGTGATGTAAAACTTGTACTGACTGAGTACGGGCGGCGGTCATTCGGACACGAAGTCCACCTTCTCCGGCAAGTCTTTGTGCAGATGGCGTTCGTGTAGCAGTAAGTTGTGCTTCTGGTAAGCGCGGTACACGCAGTACGGACACTTGAAACTTGGCTGTTTTCTACACTCGTACTTTATGTGTCGCTGCAGAGAGCCCTTGTGCTTGTACTTGTTGCCACAGTCGACGCACTCGTACAGAGTCCAGCCCGCCTTGCTGCTCAAACCAGGGGTACCGTAACCCAATATATAAGGTGTGTACAACTGTGCAACTGAAATTGAAACGCAAACAAAAATAAATACGTGCAAATCATACGAAGCTACCACCGTGTAAGCGAAGCCACCGAGTGCAACCATTTAAAGCGTAGGATAATGCACCATGTCTCCCATTATTTGCTTACTGACCTATGTCTACGGCTTTCTTAACTATAGAATACATGCAAGTAATTTTCAGTTCGAATGTACACATAAATTGGGAAGTATTGAATAGCAAACATAACTCCAATTTAAGTGTCAGTTCCCAGGTCAAACTAGAAACGAGGAATAAATTTAACATGCATTGTTATGAGGTTTGTATTAGTAACTGCCTAGTTATTTCCTTTAGTGTGGGGTAAAACTTACCATTTATGTTGTGTGGATGATAGTAATGAAAAATGTACTTACGAAGAATAGAAACTTTATTTCAAATACAAAAAGGTTATAAAAAATACAATCAAATGCGTTTGATCACTAACTTCTTATTATCAAATCATGTCTGTACAATACACTCTCAGAGTAGCTTCAACAAGTACAAACTATCACTTTTTAGGAGTAAGGCAGCACAGGGAAGTTTAAAATTGCGTTCGCAACTTGTAGCAATATAAAATTAGTTGTTCATACATTTATTGTATTCTACTACATAGAACGCACCATATATTTTAACGATTTCTTAATTAGGTACTGGTGAAGTTATCCACTTTGAGAAAATAATGTGGAGGACTACTAAATACAGTTTCCATTACGTTGAACAATGATAAAAATCCAAAACTTCGCTATAGTATGTTATGCTGTTAAAAATGTTAAAGTTTTCTATTTAAAATATTTGCTGCGTCCTACATAAAGGTTCACTAGCTGAGATCTCACAGGGCAAAGGAATTCACACGAAACTACTATTATATAATATATGTTTTGACTAATAATAAATACTAATAATTCCAGTTTTCACAGCGTTTATAATTGTAAATTATGGATTACTCCATCGAGCATGTATATATCACTTTAAATCCTAATGACTATCTTTTGAAGGCACTTAGTGTATTGAAATGACTTATCGTTGTACTAATAGAGTTCTACATATTGATTGTACGTTGGTAACTCCTATGTAATCTAATATATAATCCAGCGTAAATGGTAATACAACTGTAAATTTGAACGAATAGCATTTTAATTCAAAAATATCGAATGTGGTCAATATTTTGTTACATTAATAAAATAATCCTTTCCTGGTATGGGAGAGGTTTAAATGAATAAGAAATTGAGTAATATGCATTATAAAATATATATTATATATTAAAAAATCTAATGAATATGTAAAAAAAAACTATTCTGCCATTTTGTAAATGAGCAGCCGTATTGTTGTTAAACAAAAATTATATTCAATCATAGTTTTTGGACAAAACGATCAAGATAAAACATGATTAAAATAATATTATGTAATTTAAAATCTTAGGTCAAGCAATATTAGATTGCTTTAAAAATTGATCTATTATGTCGTATTCAACTGAAACCGACAGAGCTGAGAAAAACTTGATGATCTATTATTTCATAAATAGAAGGATTTTGATGAGATAATAATTAAGTATTGTTTGACTAATATTTTTTTTGTTTAGAATTAAAATGCTACCCAATAAATATACAGTCACGACTTCTTTATCGGGCTAATATCACGACGGTAAAGTAACCCAAAGCGCCTAAAACAAAAACTTCTTAAAAACCTACTCAAATCGCCAACTTACTATTTCTAAATGGTAATGTTTAAAAACTCTTAAATCTAGTTGGAAGATTCTTTAAACGTATAAAATTACATTCAATAATATAACATGATTTGTGGGCGTCCGGGACGCGATACCTTCAATGGCAGTGTCCTAACAGTTCTACGTGTCAATAATGATTTCATAAGGCACTAAATTTCAGTGGTCAGTCATAAAACTTACAAACGATTGGCCCCACACGTAACGAGTTGCGAGTTATAGCTCAGGAACTTACGATTAATACGTCTTATAAAATATTTGATTTCGGCCGTCGGTCGACGGTCGTCTCGTTTCTTAAAATAAAATAAATGCATTTAAACATAAAGAGATCTTAAAAAATCGAAAAAAGAATTAACTTACATATGAGTATTACAAAAATAATGGAACATGCATTATGGCAAAGATCTAGAGCTTGCTAACTAAGCGGCGAATAGCTTCATTTTTACTAAACTAGTTAAATATACGCGATCTCACGTCACACGCCGCGTGCAATCTCACTCGGGCCGAGCGGTCGACCCAAGGCGAGGCGCCCTCGCCTCGCCTCCGTTCAATTTCGGGTTTATTTACTGAAAATGGTAACCAAAAAGTAACGCCCGCGACTAACAAAACTACTCGACGAAAACCGATAACGATAAACCGTACTGCGAAATGTAGCGATATCTACCGTACTGGATAAAATGCAAGGGGCGCGACCGCGGCGGCGCAGCCGGCCGAACTGGGCGGGGCTATCACCCGCCTACGTGCACGCGTCCACGTTGTCGGGCTTGACGTAGTGGTCAGGCTTGTGCGCATGGTGCTCGCGGTGCATGCGCTCCATGTGGCGCGCGATGTGCATCTTCTGTTTGGCCCGGTACACGCAGTACGGACACTGGAACTGCGGCTCCTTGCCACACTCCCACTTCTGGTGATTGCGCAGCGACGACTTGAGCTTGTACACGCGGCCGCAGTCGGGGCATGTGAAGCTGGGCTCGCCAGGCGCCGGCGCGCGCAGCCCGCCCACCAGCGGCAGCGCCAGCCGCGCCGACCACTGCTCCCACGACAGCGCACCCATCCGCGCCAGCGCGCCCTCCTCGCACGCCCCTGCAACAGCCCGTTCGTCAGCGCTGCCGCCCGCACGCCCGCAGCGCGCGCGTTTGCCCGCCGGTGTATGTTGTTGCAACACTAACGCAGTAGCGGCACCGGCGGACAGACTCGCGTCACACTACACCGCGCACACACATACAACATTCCCATTTGGTTAACATGGTCAAGCAATAGATACAGGTTACGTACATAGATAGTATGGTATACGGATACATATACTACATAATATATGAATATTCTACTGTGAGTTTACACCGAGTGCTGTGATGAAAGCTTGCAAAAGGAAAGTAAAAAAAAAAAGAACAAAAAGGAAGAAAAACTTTTATTTGTCTACGTCCAGGCCCGCCGCCGACGCGATAGTTCGGGTCCGCGTTCGACTAATATAGCTTTTGTTAATAAAATGTAGCTTCCCGACCCAGGGGCTTTCTCGTCTACCTGAAATGTTTAATTATATTAGTACGAACGTAGGGAAGAGGGAAACTGAGCACATCTTGATGAAAGCGGTGAGGTTCGTAGTGTCCATGCACATGCGGAGTTACGGAACAAAACAACATAAAACACAAAACAGACTCACCCTTACCACGCAGGGAGAGGACTAAAGGAAATAAAAACTAAAAAAGTAATATAATATAATAAATTTTATTAAACTCTTCTACCAAGTAAACCCCAATATATTCATATAAAATCACACTATTGATTAACTAACTCTCCTATAATAATATTAACAAACAATGAAAACATTCGTCTAATATGCTTACAGCTAGATTTACATCAACAACGGGAAACAATTTCTCAATGACCTGAGCTCGGCAGCCGGGCCGGTTATAGACTAATACTGACTTTGGTCAAATAGCTTTGTTATACTAGTTAACAACAAAATATCAACAATATGCTAACGATTCGTGACAATATTGCGAATTAAATATCATTTAATATCAAATCTTTAAAATTTCTTGAACACATCTTTCCGAATCCCGTTCACCGAGAACGTACCAAATATAATCATTTAATATAATTATATAAAATATCTACAGGTAACATCGTAGGCACGTATCGATGAGCATAACAGAACACACGTTGCACCGTAAGCGTGCAGCATCAAGGTGCGTAGTATAACAGAATGCGTAGCGGCATTTGAAGTTAAAAATTTGACGAGGTATCAAACATCATAATATACATAAAATAGTTAAAAAAACATTGATGCTGGCGCACTTACGGTACAATCAACGACACATTACCCCCCATAGGCCCATACGGGGCTTATTGTATAATTATCCTAATAAATATTATCTTTATAAAATAATAGCTTTGGGTCGTCTAAAGGGAAGACTTGTGGTCCCTGGTCGGTCGGGGCAAGGAGTCTATTCGACACTCGCATGAGACACGAGCAACATTCACCTTATTGTATAAATAATTTGACTTCCATAACATCAAACTACATTTTGGAATAATTCCATCAGAGGAATGTAATATCCTACTTACTCTAAAATAATTCGAAACGAAAGAGATATCTAACGGGTTTCGGCCGAACGGTGGACCCGGTCAGTCTCAACTGAACAGACGATAAACTCTAAAAGTTAAAACGAAAACAACAAAACGACCTAGCGTCGCCGGGGAATGTGCACGTTACTACTAATTCTAGTGTATATAGAAAACGTCTTTAACAATAAAAAATAAAACTTAACATAAATATTATTGCAGTACCGATTTGGTCGGGTGTCTACTTTGGTCTAGGGCGCGTCTATACGCGGGTACGGTGCGGCTATCAGACGGAGGTCTTCTTGTTGCGGCGTACCTTGTTGCTGGCGTAGATGTACCACTCGGTGTTATGGTGCTTGCGGATGTGCACGCCGAGGTTGCCGCGCTGCTTGGCGCGGTACGAGCAGTAGGGGCACTGGTGCGCGGGCGCCTTGCCGCCGCACTCGACGTTCTCGTGCCGCCGCAGCGTCGACTTCCAGCGGTAGCGCTTGCCGCAGTGCCGGCACTCGAACTGGCGGCTGACGTCGTCTGTGCGCCGCTCCTTGGTGTCGAAGCCGTCCGGCAGCGGGCCGCGGTAGAAGGCGTCGTCGGGCAGCACGATGTCGTCCGTGTCGTCAGGTTCGCCGTCGGAGTCGTCGTCCTTGCGCTCCGGTGCGAACTCCATCTTACCGCTGAAGAGCGCGCGCTGCAGCAGTTGCGCGTCCAGCTCGGGCGCCAGAGGGGCGGCCAGCGCGCGCCGCGCCTGCAGCAGCGACAGCAGCGCCGACGGCAGCCCCGCCTCCTTCCCCACCTCCACCTCTGCAATACAACACCGACTTGCTAGTCAACGCTCTGCCACGACTACGCCGTGTTAATTCTACTAGGCTAAAATTAAATTAAGGAACCAAAGAAATGCGTTACGATAATTAAATTAAAAAAAATTATAATCTCTGTTAGAAATCAAAGGAGGCGAAGCGTCTAATACATGCGACACATGCACAAACCGAGCGGCCCGGCGGGCTCACATCTTCCCATAAGATCGGGGGCGGGGTTGGAAAAAAAAGACTGATTTTACATGTTTAATGTTTAATAGTAGAAAATATTTATTTACTCATTCGTCGATATAATAGGGGCGGCCCCTATAAGGGTCGCGATAACGCTTATTGTATACTAAAGGAAGATCGTTATGTTCCATAAGGCACTAAGCAGGCGGCGCGGACGGCGAACGCGGCTAGCCGGACAGCGCGGGCGAGGCGGGCGAGGATGGCGAGGCGGCGTGCGCACGCGCGGCGGCGATGCGCTCGCGGTACAGCTCGGGGTGCTTCTTCTCCAGGTGCTTCTTGAGCTCGTTGCGGCGGTGCTTGCTGTAGGAGCAGTGCGGGCACTTGTACTGCGGGTCGCGCCCGCACTCCAACGTCACGTGGCGCACGAGGTTCTTGCGCGCGTTGTAGCAGCGCTGACAGTTGGGGCACTTATAGCCCTTCTCAGTCTTGTACTGCTCGCAGGGTAGCTGCAGCGGGCCGCGCGGCACGATGTTGTAGGGCGACACGGCCTTGGGCTCGGGCGGCGTCTGCTTGGGCGGCGTGCTGCGAATTTTTACGTTCTCTTTGCTCTCGTCGACGGCCGGGTACGCCGGCGCGTTCTTTAGTATCGTGTACGTCGTGTGCGTGGACTCCTCGATCGCCTTTTTACTACGCGTCATAATACTGTTTCGGGTGGCGGGCTTACCATCTGAAAGAAAAAAGGAATTCCCGATTTACATTCTCATTTTTAGTATGTCGATGAGATGCGAACTAAAGAGATGAGACCAAAAATAAACTAAATATACTATGAAAAATAAAATATATTGATCTAAAAGATACAACACGTAAAAAATAACAAAAAAAGTCTTTCTCTCTTTAACAAAAAAAAATAGCCTCTGAATAAACCTAGTAACAATAAGTATATAAACTAGCTTTTTGAGCGATATTTGACTCGTTTCCTCATGAACATGATTCGCAGAAAAGTGATTAACAATTCATGTTTTGACATTTAACAACTAAACTAATTCAAAACTTTATGGCACTAATGAGATCGTATCGATAAGTATGGCCAAAGATTAAGTAACAATAATACTTTTTATGTATACAACAAAATAACCATAGTAAAAGCAATAAAGATCTAAAAAAATAGTAACATGGAAAATAAAGCAAAAAACGTTATTGGTTGTTAGCGGAAATTTCTTCTTTCACGTGTTTTTGTGCAACGTGCATTATGAGAGTTTTCTTCTGCGAGTACCTTTTCCCACATTTTTCACATCCAAAATGTTTATTTGTTATGCACTCGTACTTCTCATGTCTCAATTTATTTCTCAAATACTTATACTGTTTCTTGTGACAAATTGAACATTTATATTTCTTTTCTGTGTTCCCCGACACATCTTTCTCTAATTTAAGTTCGAGGCTCGTTATAATTTTCGACTTCTTTAAACCTTTCTTGTTTTTAGTGTGGGTTCTTTTTTTGTAAGCCCTTCTTACTCTATTTTTCTCAATTTTTATTTCTGTTTCGAACTCGTTGCTAACGATGCTTTTAAGACATCCACGTGTTATTGGAAAAGGGGTTTTTGCGTATGCGGTAGTTAGAATTTTGGATGATTCTGGAAGGGGAAAACAGTAAAGCCAGAAAAGGTAAACAAAAGCAGATTTATTAACAGCACATATATGTTTATGAGAGAGTTTAAAGCATTATGTCAAAGTGGGTAAGTGACAAAAATAAAAGAAACCTATACTTTTTGTTTGAAATACGCCTATATCTTTAACACATTTACATTAATATGTCGATAAATGAAATGCGCTGTTCTCATGCCACATTGTAGTAAAACCTAATGGAGATGCAAAAAAAATAAACAAAATGTTTCCAAAACATGAATTGCTAAGAAAAGACATCTGCAGTGAAATCACATGTGAATGCAAATAAAAATAGTAATAATAAATAAATAAAGCCATATAAAGTATAAACCAACAAACTACAGTCAACGGATAATGAATAAGAATGATTTCAATTTACCTTGTGAGGGTGATCCTCCGTCGTCCTGGGTAGGGCACACGGCTGGCAAACACACGAATTCGTAGCGAGAATTGTCAAATATAATTGCTCAAAACATTGCGTGTTGTGCGTATACGACTTCTACATGGTAATATATAAACATTATGTATACATATAGTCAACTCACCTTCCAGTTCGTATGACACCGATACGATCGCGATTATTGTTAATACAGTTAGCACAAAATACTTCATACCTAGGTGCTCTAAATTATAAAGCATGCTATACTATGTCCCATAACAAAACAATAAGCATCTACATCCCATTAAGAACGGTAAAATATATACTTACCTTGGCAACTGTTACCTCGCCTTAAACAAAGGCTACATAAAAAAACAATACCTTTTTTACCGAAACCTTTTTACCTGAAAGAACCTCACTGAAGTAACCTTTAAATTATATATAGGTATTGATATAACGTATTAGTAGTTTATAATATTAATATTAGATAGTAATTATAATTAATATAGGGTTGGAGTTTCACATGTGAAAACACTAGCACTCTTGTAACCGCTGCTGTGATATATATTATATAACTAAAATATATAGATTATTTTAAGCAATGAATAATCTTTGTCTCAAATTATGGGAAGACATTGCGCATTTCATCCGTTCCTTGTGTCTGGAGCAATCAACTTTTTAATACTTTAACAGTAAAATATATAAACAACAAAAGTGGATTGTCCCAGAGTATCAGAGTGGAGTCCCAGCAACGTCTCGTGTTGTTGTAGCGAAGCGAACACGCAACAAAACGAGGCATTCTTGTAGGGAGCGACGGAGTGAACAAACATTGCTTACCTTGACTGTCTCGGACACTATCGTTTGAGTTCATAATTTCGTCTTGAGATCGTTCCATGTGCCATTGAAAATCTGAAAAAAAAAAAATCATATCTGACTAAGATCTTTGATACTTTATATTGATAGAACATAAAGTTTAAAATTTATCAATAATTTAAAATAACTGCTATATTATCATTTTAGTAATTACTAAACGGAATAATTTTTAGAAAGCTCAAATAGGGAACATGCAATTGTTTTAAATCTGCAAAATTCTTAAATTTTCCCAAAGGCAACATACAGCATAACATGTACTTTTTGCATTATTATGCACCGAAAAATGCAAAAAGTACAGGACTAAATCGGCGTTTTTTTTTTGTACTAAGGCGGGTCAATAAGTCCGTGACTTTTTGAATTTCTAACCTCCTTACTGAAAAAGCAACACTACTCCTGTCAACAGGCATCTGTCAGTTGACTCCTATCAAAATTTGAACTTGCTGCGTCAGTTAGTTTGTGTTTTACAGCTATCTTTATCAGACTATCCAGTAACTTAAGGAAACAATGGAAAAAAGTGAATTTCGTGTGCTTATTAAGCATTATTTTTTGCGAAAAAAAACCATTACCGAGACCAAGGCTAAGCTTGATAAATACTATGGGGACTCTGCACCATCGATTTCAATGGTAAAAAAGTGGTTTACTGAATTTCGTTGTGGCCGTACAAGCACTGAAGATGCCGAACGTCCTGGACGCCCAGTTGAGGTCTCTACACCCGAAACAATCGAAAAAATTCACGATATGGTGTTGGCCGACCGAAGATTGAAAGTGCAAGAGATTGTGGAAGCCATAGGCATCTCGCATGGCTCAGTGGTTTCAATTTTGAATGATCACTTGGGCATGAGAAAGCTTTCCGCAAGATGGATGCCGCGTTTGCTCACAGTCGACCACAAACGCAATCGTGTAACAACTTCACAGGAAGGTTTGGCATTGTTTAATCACAATATGGAGGAGTTTTTGCACCGTTTTGTAACCGTGGACGAAACATGGATCCATCTCAACACACCAGAGACCAAACAACAGTCAAAACAGTGGGTTTCTAAGGGTGAATCGGCGCCAAAGAAGGCCAAGGTGGGTTTGTCAGCCAATAAAGTTATGGCGACTGTTTTTTGGGATGCACGTGGGATAATCCACATTGACTATCTTCAAAAGGGAAGAACAATTAATGGGGAATATTATGCCAACTTATTGGACCGCTTCAATGAGGATTTGAAAAAAAAACCGACCTCATTTGGCTAAGAAAAAAGTTATTTTTCACCAAGACAATGCAACGGTGCACACATGTGCAGTTGCCATGGCAAAAATCCATGAATTGGGCTATGAATTGCTCCCACATCCACCCTATTCTCCAGATTTGGCTCCGAGTGACTACTTCTTGTTCCCAAACCTGAAAAAATGGCTCGGTGGAAAAAGATTTAACTCCAATGATGAAGTCATCTCGCAAACAAAGGCCTATTTTGAGGACCTCGACAAATCATATTTTTTGGAAGGGATAAAAAAATTGGAGAAGCGTTGGACAAAGTGTATAGAGCTCAAGGGGGACTACGTTAAAAAATAAAATGATTTATTGATCAAAAAATCTGTGTTTTATTCCAAAAGTCACGGACTTATTGACCCGCCCTCGTATGATTGAAAAACGAAAATTATTGTTCAAATCCTTAAGTTATTTGTGTCATTTTTTGATAACAATGATATACACAGTTATTAATAAAATCAATGTTGTATTTAAAGAGCGTTTTTAACGTTCTCGAACGATCTCACTTTTGATGACTGTATTTCGTTAACGGTTGATTGTAGATATGCCATATTGCAATGACAATATTTGCTAGCTTACTTGTACTTTTCAAAAAGCTAATAAAAACTGGAACAAATTCATTATATTTGATATCTTATGCAGACCAATGTGCATGTATATAATGTTTAAAGAATAGCCTTATAAAATATTATGCTAATAAAATTTTTCACACCAGATCCTTGCATAGAAATTAGCTATGCTAATTCTTCTATGAACATTAATTAGTTGGAACTGATAGCATCACATTTGTGCGAGTGTATAAAATTCATATTTTTGTTTAAAATGCCCAAGATGACGTTAAATAATGTATGTTTGTTACCCCATATGCTTAAAATACTTTACAGATATTATATACATGCATGTTTTCTTAAATAAGCATATAATAGGGCACAATTAATTCCGTAATATGAGTAAGGGCTAGCGCGCACGGGTGACTTATGTCACAGTGACATAAAAGTTTTTGTCACTGTCGCGTCACGTTTCCAAAACGGAGTGCGCTCATGAAGGGTGGCAGTGACCAATTTTATTTAAATCGAATCATCATTTGCAATATAGATTTTGAAGAGTTTTTGTCTGAGAAATCATCTCACAAATGAGAAAAAGAAGATTACTGGGTACCTCGTTTTCTGAAAGTTTTTGGGCTGGTACAGACTTCAAAAATAAGAAGAAGAGAATAGAGAAATAGTTAAATTTTAGCTGAATTGAAAAGGGGAAACTATTTCGAGACTAAGAATTATTTATATACATATACAGGTTGTCAGAAAACAGCTTCTGGTAACTTTGGGATATGATTATACTACATTTTCTCATTACAAAAAAGTTATTTGTTTAGTTAAAATTTATTTGTGTGTAATTTATTTTTTTTACATTTTATACGTTTTAATCATAAGAACAAGCTGTCTAGAAGTAGATTTTTTATTAAAATCTAAAATTTTATTATTTTTACTTCATTACGCAATGTTAAATCTTCATTGGGCTCGCAGTCCAATGACCCGTCAGCTGACGCACGGTCCGGCCGCCGCGCCGTGCTCCTGCCTTAGTACACGCGTTCAGCGATGTTTAATGTATGCAGATTGCAGTAACTTACAACCGTACACACATATAAGTGACGGATGTTTGGATTTCATAATTTCAAATAATTTTGGCGGAACCTTGATGACTATTCCACGGAATCCACTTTGGGAATCACTGCTCTACACCGCCTGCAGTGTGGTTCGTAACTCACGCACGAAATGTTGCTTGACAAATAACGAACCCTGTGTCCAGTGCAACTAAATTATTAATGTCCAACGACAATCATCGCTTTTCTATCGAAATTACAGACGATATGTGAAAAACTACTATAACCGAAAGATGTAACGTGGTTGAACTGTAGGTAATAATGGAACTAAATAGGTGTATAAAAGGGTGCCCGAAGTAGCATTAGTAAATTATTATTAATGATAATAAGTTACGTACGTAAGTACACCGATCATAATAAGTAAAACTATGGCTAATAGCTATTTACTTACGTGAAAGAAGTATTGAGTACTGAATGACTTCTAGTAGGTAGTAGGTACTAAGTATACTCTTAGTACTAAGTTCATGGAATCCATCGACCATCAGGTGACTGCTGCAAGGTGTCGCGTTTGTCGTTAAAATTGTTAGAAAGAATTTTTGTAGCATTTTGATTCGATGAATTCTTTGCTAGCACCATAAGTATACGACACGTATCACTTAAAATGTAACAACAAAACACTACGTTTTTAAAACACGACCTACTAGTGAAACTCAAATCAGACGACAACCTTTTACCTCGAGAGAAAAACCGCAACTAAATTCGAATATCTATTTTAAAACAAATAGTTCTTTTATCGACTTTCGGCAAAATTCAAAATATGCCGACGTTTAATTATTCTTTAAAAAATAAAATTTTCTACTTTCGGAAAATTTCAAAACAATTTGCCACCAAGTGCCACCAAGTGCACGTGCTAATGTTCGGTCAGACCGTGCGTAATTATTTAAACTTAAGCAGTTGACTTTCAATGGTTTCGGAAAAGTCTATCGAATTTATTGTAAGCTTTTGTTTGTTAGTCCTCCCGTGGTCCGTGACCACGTTTGCTGTAAAGTAGCCGAAATGTCGAGATGACAAATGAAAATAAACCGCGAAAATGATCAGTAACTCTTTCTCAATGTCCGTCGTTACTCCTAAACGAAGTTTTCCTGAAGGCATTAATAATGTAGTTTTACTGCAAACATAATCTTTGTGTAAACATTACATTCAATATTAAAGGGGAATCATCTTGTAATATGTCAGTAGGTACGTTAAATGTCGTTAGCTAATTATTGCGTAGTAGACTGTACCTACAATGCGGCGCCAGCGGCCGCGCCGCTGGCGGCGGGGCGGCGCGCGCGGCCCTTTTCGCGGCAAATATCAAAAGCGTGCCGCTGACTACCTAGGCTAAGCGATATGACCTATGAAAATTGAAACATTTACGTGTAACGTAGTCGATATTTAAATTAGTTCATTGTTTGATGTTTCTTTCCTTTGTGTTTGTATTAAATGAGTTACTGTTTTTATATCAAAGCAGCTGAGTTTTTATGATTTATAACCGGCAAACGAACAAACAGATCCGGCTGCCGAAACCTGGCACATGTGCGTTGCTGAACCTTTACGCGCCTTGAGCCTCCAGTAGTTTTTAAATAACTTCATACAAATCAATGCGTATGCAAAATAATAATTTATCGATTGAAAAACTATCGATACAAATGTATTAGGATTCGGGACTATGTTTTAAACATAAAATTATTTTCTCAGTTTTGGCTAGTCAAGTGGGCTGCAAACCCGCGTTTTCGAGTGATGTTCGGCGTTCCGTGTTATTTTTTTAATTATCTATTTATCTTCGTTTTAATTTTCGTTTCTTAATTTTGACTTTCGTTTGTTTTATAACTGTTTTATTTGTATTTAGTATTAACTGTTTTGTTTGTTTTGACTTGTTTTTCGTGTTTGTGACTTGTGATTTTTTATCCTAAAATGCCTTTGCCATACGCGTACACCACGCGTGAATATGGTATGATGATAATGTACTTAGGAGAAGCATTTGGGAATGTCGCAGAGGCATTGAAGATTTACCGGAGGCGCTATCCTTATGCCCGCCAGCTTTCAGATTCCCGTACCATTACACAGGCATGCGAGTGTTAGAAAATAGGCCCATTGTGCCTTCAGCGTATGGCGGTGGGCGGCACCCGGACGTAATATTTACGTTTTACGAGGAGCAGATTTTAGACGGTGCGCCGGGATCCTCGTCTTTGAGCCCGCAGTGCGGCTAAAATACTGCTGTTGCTACTTGCTGTTCGATTTAACTGTGTATGTACATCATCTCATTTTATTTTCATTTATTTTTCTTAATCAGAACAAAAAAATTAAAGGATTTTTTTTAAGTTAACTTAACAAAGTTAGTAAATAGGTACTCTTGAATGTTATTCAAACTTTAAATAAGTTTATTGATAATCTATGCAATTTTCGTGGTTTATTTACTACATACGGTACAGCTGCTAGAAAACGATCAGCAAATTTTCTTTATTCGCATATTCGCACCTGTGCGGGCGCGGAGGACGCGTGTGCGCGGGGGACGCGTGTGACCGCTGCCTCGCCCGTGTCATTATGTACTAAGGCGGGTCAATAAGTCCGTGACTTTTTGAATTTCTAACCTCCTTACTGAAAAAGCAACACTACTCCTGTCAACAGGCATCTGTCAGTTGACTCCTATCAAAATTTGAACTTGCTGCGTCAGTTAGTTTGTGTTTTACAGCTATTTTTATCAGACTATCCAGTAACTTAAGGAAACAATGGAAAAAAGTGAATTTCGTGTGCTTATTAAGCATTATTTTTTGCGAAAAAAAACCATTACCGAGACCAAGGCTAAGCTTGATAAATACTATGGGGACTCTGCACCATCGATTTCAATGGTAAAAAAGTGGTTTACTGAATTTCGTTGTGGCCGTACAAGCACTGAAGATGCCGAACGTCCTGGACGCTCAGTTGAGGTCTCTACACCCGAAACAATCGAAAAAATTCACGATATGGTGTTGGCCGACCGAAGATTGAAAGTGCAAGAGATTGTGAAAGCCATAGGCATCTCGCATGGCTCAGTGGTTTCAATTTTGAATGATCACTTGGGCATGAGAAAGCTTTCCGCAAGATGGGTGCCGCGTTTGCTCACAGTCGACCACAAACGCAATCGTGTAACAACTTCACAGGAAGGTTTGGCGTTGTTTAATCACAATATGGAGGAGTTTTTGCGCCGTTTTGTAACCGTGGACGAAACATGGATCCATCACAACACACCAGAGACCAAACAACAGTCAAAACAGTGGGTTTCTAAGGGTGAATCGGCGCCAAAGAAGGCCAAGGTGGGTTTGTCAGCCAATAAAGTTATGGCGACTGTTTTTTGGGATGCACGTGGGATAATCCACATTGACTAAATAATAAAATGATTTATTTATCAAAAAATCTGTGTTTTATTCCAAAAGTCACGGACTTATTGACCCGCCCTCGTACGTTGTACATTGCATGTTGAAAATTTTAACTTTTACAAAAACAACGATTAAAAGCAAACGACTAGTAGTACCTATGGAATTATCTCATGGCCTAATATAAGCTCACGAAGTTATCGGGACTGATCTGAATACACCCTGTATATTAATTAGGTCCTTACATATGAAATTGGCGTTTTGTCGTACTGGCCACTTTGATCTCAAATATATTTTCTTTGGTTAGGAATTCCAATTTCAAATTTATACCGCTATTTACTAATGCAATTGTGTTTCGAAAACCATTTTTTCTTTGCGTCACTCTGTTTACAAAATGGATAACTTGAAATATCGTATTATTTTCGAGTACGAGTTCCACCGTGGCACCAGTGCTGCAGAAACGGCTCAAAGGATTAATGATGTTTATGGCGGCGGTGTCGCAAAAGAAAACACAGTGCGTTTTTAGTTCCAACGTTTTCGTTCTGGAAATTTCGACCTGCAGAACAAGCCCCGTGGACGGCCGGAGACCAGTTGATAATAAAGAATTGAAGGATATTGTAGAAGCGGATCCATCGCAAACCACGTCCGAGTTAGCTGCAGGCTGCGGTGTTAGTGATAAAACTGAAAAAGGAAGGTGAAAAAGCTTGAAAGGTGGGTGGCTTGAAACCTCATGAATTGAGTGCAGCTAACCGACAAACGCGCGTCGACTGCTGCGTTACATTACTCAACCGGCACAATAATGAAGGAATTTTAAATCGAATCATTACGTGTGATGAAAAGTGGATGTACGAGTGCCTGTACGATAATCGGAAACGCTCATCGCAATGGCTGAACCCTGGCGAACCAGCCAAAGCCTGCCTCAAGCGAAAATTGACTCGAAAAAAGTTACTTGTGAGCATTTGGTGGACTAGTGCCGGTGTCGTTCACTACAGGTTTCTTAAATTTGGCCAGACGATTACGGCAGATGTCTTTTACCAGCAACTGCAAATCATGATGGAAAAGCTAGCTGCTAAACAACCGAG
This sequence comes from Phengaris arion, assembly GCA_963565745.1. NCBI lineage: Eukaryota > Metazoa > Arthropoda > Insecta > Lepidoptera > Lycaenidae > Phengaris > Phengaris arion. Next base: position 18,265,836 of record OY751431.1, read on the forward strand.
GTTGGTCATTCGCTCTTGGCCACTGCTGCTTCAGGACAACGCTAGACCACACACTGCACAACAGACGGCTATCAAATTAGAGGAGCTTTAATTGGAATATCTAAGACATCCACCGTACTCTCCAGACCTTGCTCCAACAGATAACCTTTTTTTTTTAATTTGGATAACTTCTTGCAAGCGAAAAAATTCAACTGAATCAATCCAAGGCGCCTTCAAAGGTTTTATTGATTCCTGTCCGAATGGTTTTTTTAGTAAAGGAATCAATGAGATGGCAAAAGTGCATAGATAGCAATGGTATATACTTTGATTAAATAAATATATTATGTTAAAAAAAACCGACTGTTCCTACTTTACAAAACGTCAATTCATATGTAACCTAACCTAACCTAATATTATATAAATGATTTTTAAAAAATACGGTTATTTATTGTTTTCACTTTGCACTTTAAAGTGAGGAGTAGTTGATATCGTTTACCGGTATGGTCATGTTTTACAGAGAAGTGTAACTATTTTGCGTGCGATAAAGTCGAATCGGAATGCAAATGGTGGAGGACAGGGACATTTTTGTTACCTGTGTGCGCGCGGCTGTGAAAACCAAAAGACTTGTTCACTGGTCGGCGAACAGAAAAGTCAACCCGGTTCTCACGTCGTAACATGCGCGCACCTCCATACATCCCCATAGACTTGATGTGAGTGACGAAACCGTCACAGTGACAAAAATCACCCGTGCGCGCTAGCTCTTGAGACAGATTATCTTTTTACGTCAACGAAATCGCGACAATATGCACATATCCAGCGCCGGTACTAATCGACGTCATTAGTTTCAATAGTTCATATTTTTAATTTTTGCCTATTAGTCCACTTCAAGGCCGCGGCGCTGGAAATGCAGACTGGACCGTCAGTGTGGCCCGGATTTTATTTTATGAGGCGAGGATATTATATGTATGAGGCGGCCTATGTATTTATCACTGTCACTATCTCTGCTTGGCAAATTGACATAGCCATGTGACATGAGTGCCACTTAATTTTGGTAGCGTTACAGCGGTTAAAAGTAAGTCATCTCTTACTTTATTCGTCAGCGAGTAGAGGCAGTTATTATATTTCGACTGTCATTTTACCTAGAATCAAAATTAGAGGGTAACTCCAAATACAAAATTTCATAAAATACGTACTGCGTACGACATCGTTGTGCGCGGGCGCATCGGGGTCCTCGTCCAGCGTGAGGTCCTCGACACCGTCGCGCGAGAGCTCCTCCTTGCACGCGACATCATCGCCGCCGTTGCTGTCCGCCACCGGCCCGCTGCCCTCGGTGGACGCGCGCCGCGCCTTCTTGCGGCGGCGCGTCGGGCTAAGGGACGCGGAACGGCTGTCGACGCTGCCATCTTTTACCTGATAAAAAGCGATTTATGCATTATTAACATACTTATAGTCTGTATTCGAGCGAGCACACAATTAGTAATGTATAAGTCCTCGGAATCGAAATACCGATCTGTCCATTTTGAATAGAATTAGGATTAATGGAAACAGAATTTCTCTAAATACTTAAATACATGATTATAACAGTGTATGTTTCTGTAATGAAGGTCATAATTCACACTTCATGTAATATATTTATATTTGTGGCAGCTAAGTTAATTGTATGCAAATTTTTACTTAATATGCATGTTTTCATGTTCACTTTTGGAATTTTTAACAATTTTATAATTTAAAGTTATAGTCTAAGATCCGAAGTAAGATCGTCCTTCACTGTTGTGTCAACCAAATGAAAATTATATTTTATCTAATGAAATAAGTTTCTAGACATAATTTAATTTAAGTTGCCTAAGGAACTTCTTAAAAATGTTCATGATTATAATTAATTTAAAATTATTTTTTTTATAATTTCGCCGGCGGCGCCGCCAGTGAAAAGTTCATAATATACACAACATGCAACACCTCAGTAGATTACCTTTTTCTGGTTCCTATTACCTGGCAGCCGCGTTCAAACAGGTTTCAAACAAAATTATATTAGTAATTGCACTCTTCTGTCAACCAATCGATACCAGTTTTCAAATGTTAACAATTTAATTACAAATACCGTAGTATAAGGTTGCTGGAGGAAATTTGTTCCTAGATAGTAGTTGTAAAGACTTTTCAATTGAAAAATCGGAGCAAAATTGTTAGACATTGCGCGTACTACCACTGTAGAAAAGGAAAGAGTACTAATACAGCTGTGCGCACAAGCGCCCTTAACTGCAAGAGAGTGCGCAACTTTTTAACCGACTTCCAAAAAAAGGAGGCGGTTATACGTTCGGCTGTATATATATATATATATATATATATATTTCTTTTGTATGTTCAACTAGAATTCCGCCTCTACACCGTTCGCACGTACTCCGTCTATACACCGATTGTGCAAATAATAATTATGATTACATCATCACATTATGATGATATAATAGGTACTTCTCATAGCATTTTTAGGGAATATTATTTGAATATTCATCAATTTTATTATTCAAATAAAACTGGATTCAGTATCCGAATAATAGTAAAAAAACCTGCCTAAAGCTGAAATTTACGTTATTTAAAACATTATATTATTATACATTTCATTATATTTTAAATGTGTAGCCGTTGTCTGATTGCCATAACACGAGTCTTAACTTCTCTCTTTATCTAGACAAAATTTATAACTATACCGAATCTCATCAATTTATATTCAAAGACATAGACAGACAGACAGACGGACAGAGCAAAATTATAATGGGCTGCCTGAATATTACGGAATCCTCAAAACTGAATGTTAAAAAAAAGTTAATTACCTAAATATTAAAACAAAATATACCTAGTTGAGTTGATTATTACAATAGAGTAAGTACACTGGCCTGCAGCAAAACTAAGTACAAATGTTATAAAATTTCAAACTTTTCTAAACCATTTTAATCTTAGTCTTAAAAGACTGAATTAACATATTTTATAAGTACTTTTACATATTATTGCTGTTTTTAATAACACCTCGGGGTTTAACAATAGCTTAGAGCGGGTTTGTCATACTGAAAATGAGGTTTTGGTGCCGATTTATGCAATATTCTCCCATTCTTCTATTAGGACGTGTTTTAGTGCTCTGAGGGTGCTAGGTGACAGTTTGCGGCTTCTGAATAGCCTTCCAAGCTCATCCCAGGGTATACTTAATCAGGTCGAGATCTGGACATTAAAATGCATAAGTATCGATACATCACCCATATTTGCTAAATACAACCCCACATACTCTTATAAGTCTCTACTCTATGATATCGCCTACCAGGTCACCTGTACTTAGCCTCCTTTCAGAAGTTCAATTTAACTTCTGAAGTTAAAGTGAGTAAATGGAATCATTTATCCCACTATACGTATAGTATACGACGTGTTCACGGTCGTATCACAGTGTTGGTTCTCGATACTAGAAAGTTTGAGAGTTGGGACCACTCGCTGGTCTTTGGGGTTTCAGATTTGCTTAAGCAAGTCATCTTCTCACTGTACTGTCAGTAATGTAGTCCCTTTGGGTCTGTAGAAGCTGTTGTTGAACTTAACTTAGTTTAAGTATCGATTTTCAACAAGTGGAAACAATTTAACCGTCTCCTCGGGTGCTACTACACCTGGGTCTGCCATTACAAGGTCTTCTCAGATGTTTTTCAGTCTCTTCGTGCCTTCGCTACATCTTCTGAACGGTCCATAACATCACACATTTCATTCTTGCAGTACGACGCATACTGATGCCTAGTTCCAGAAAACCCCATCAGCACATTCTTCAGGTGAAAGGGCTATGATACATTTTTTAAGTCTGGTGTTGTCTAACTTCACTTTTGTATCAAGACTCATCGATCATGAAAATATAAAGAGATATACTATGGTTTACTTGAAATTCGAAATATAAAAATGGAAATAATGCAAACGGAGGAGTATGAAATTTGGCACAGTTAACTTTATGTAAGGTTAATATTTTTTTAATAATGCATTGTAAATACATAAAATAAATAAAGTTAAAACACTACCTCAGATTAAATCTCAAACTAGCATGCGTTTGTAGGTGTTGGTTTGACACAATAGTGTAGTTGAGTACATGTAAAATATTTACTTTAATTTATATATTATTCAGATATATTGAGGTACTATTACTTGATAAATGTGTAGTTTTGTAATTGATGCAATGATCAAATAGGCTCCGAAACTACTGGACCGATTTTGATGAAATTTGGCACAGATATAGAGAAGAACACGGGGAAGAAGATATACTACTTTTTATCTCGGCAAAATGCATGGTTCCCGCGAGATTTTACTTTTGCGCTCGAGGGCAACATCTAGTTTGCATATAAAAAGTAGATAGATTTCTAATCTAAAAAATTCCAATCCTGTAACCAATTGATTTGATAGAAAGTAACAATTACTGCTAACTCATGTAATGCTATTACATGGTTGCAACATACAACCACAAGGAGACATAGTAGATTATGTACTCAAAACTATTTATAGCTTTGAGTATCTTCAATCTTTGAATGAATCTCATGCATGTTCTAACCTCATGCCTGAAGGTCACAAATATTAGGCATAACAAAAGAGTAGCTCTTTCCATAAATAGTCTACATAAGTTTAACAGGGGTTGAAAAATCTAGGTGTTTAGATAGATAGATAGATAAACTCTTTATTGCTCACATTAAAGAATACAATCAGTAGACTAAAACTAAACTTATAATCTAAATGTGGCCAAGGGCGGGCAAGGGTGGTCTTTAAAGCAGTCTGCAATTATACACTTTGATTTCGGGGAAGGCTTCCCAACGAAGTGCGCACCACGTCGCCGAAAAAAGACAATATGTGTGTGTAAGAGTGAATGTAAATAATATAGAAAATAAGATTTATGTATATTGTATGGTATAAAATTGTGTGTGTATATACCTATAGTATAAAAATATATATCCATTGTCTGATACCCATAACACAAGTTCAACTTTGGACATACATATTATATAATTATGTATTAATATTGTTCTGTATGTATTTTTATGTGTCTGAATAAATTGAATTGAATTATAATAATTTCATGTGAATTATTCTTGAAAGAATTTAGCTAAAATTATACAATTAAAGTTAAAAATAAATCATGAAATTCCTACTGTGAGCCTCAATCATTCACCATTCTTATCATCTTCGTCTTCTTATTTATTAAACTAAACTGAAGATTGATGTGCATGGTCTGGCCAATACTGTTTTGTTTTACAGTTATAACCAAGTTTTACATACTACAAACAAAGTTATTAAATGGTCTTGTTTTGTGGTAAGTTGTGAGTTTTGTTGGATTTTATGGCCAAGCATACTAAGGCGGGTCAATAAGTCCGTGACTTTTTGAATTTCTAACTTCCTTACTGAAAAAGCAACACTACTCATGTCAACAGGCATCTGTCAGTTGACTCCTATCAAAATTTGAACTTGCTGCGTCAGTTAGTTTGTGTTTTACAGCTATCTTTATCAGACTATCCAGTAACTTAAGGAAACAATGGAAAAAAGTGAATTTCGTGTGCTTATTAAGCATTATTTTTTGCGAAAAAAAACCATTACCGAGACCAAGGCTAAGCGTGATAAATACTATGGGGACTCTGCACCATCGATTTCAATGGTAAAAAAGTGGTTACTGAATTTCGTTGTGGCCGTACAAGCACTGAAGATGCCGAACGTCCTGGACGCCCAGTTGAGGTCTCTACACCCGAAACAATCGAAAAAATTCACGATATGGTGTTGGCCGACCGAAGATTAAAAGTGCAAGAGATTGTGGAAGCCATAGGCATCTCGCATGGCTCAGTTTTCAATTTTGAATGATCACTTGGGCATGAGAAAGCTTTCCGCAAGATGGGTGCCGCGTTTGCTCACAGTCGACCACAAACGCAATCGTGTAACAACTTCACAGGAAGGTTTGGCGTTGTTTAATCACAATATGGAGGAGTTTTTTAACCGTGGACAAAACATGGATCCATCAAAACACACCAGAGACCAAACAACAGTCAAAACAGTGTGTTTCTAAGGGTGAATCGGCGCCAAAGAAGGCCAAGGTGGGTTTGTCAGCCAATAAAGTTATGGCGACTGTTTTTTGGGATGCACGTGGGATAATCCACATTGACTATCTTCAAAAGGGTAGAACAATTAATGGGGAATATTATGCCAACTTATTGGACTGCTTCAATGAGGATTTGAAAACAAAACCGACCTCATTTGGCCAAGAAAAAAGTTCTTTTTCACCAAGACAATGCAAGGGTGCACACATGTGCAGTTGCCATGGCAAAAATCCATGAATTGGGCTATGAATTGCTCCCACATCCACCCTATTCTCAAGATTTGGCTCCGAGTGACTACTTCTTGTTCCCAAACCTGAAAAAATGGCTCGGTGGAAAAAGATTTGACTCCAATGATGAAGTCATCTCGCAAACAAAGGCCTATTTTGAGGACCTCGACAAATCATATTTTTTGGAAGGGATAAAAAGATTGGAGAAGCGTTGGACAAAGTGTATAGAGCTCAAGGGGGACTACGTTGAAAAATAAAATGATTTATTTATCAAAAAATCTGTGTTTTATTCCAAAAGTCACGGACTTATTGACCCGCCCTCGTATCTTAGAGCTATGTTATATTTCAAATTTGCAAAGGTCAATACTAGGAAAAACACACTTGTGTAACAATATTAGCTATTTAACTTAACAATTTAAAGTATCTATATTGAATTTATCAATTGTAATATTACCTGTGGTGGTGGTGATGGCGCTCTGGGCGGGTGTGCAGCTACTGCTTGTGCTGGGCGCGACGGCGGCCGAGATGGCTTGTTGTCGGACAGTCCTTTTATCTGAAGAGACTCTGCTGCCTTAAGCAGGGCAGCTAATTGATCCTGAGATATGTTCACTTCTCCACGATACATATAATCCATCATAGCTCTGAGTTCTGCATACTTCACATCTTTGAGAATTATTATTGGATGTTTATCATACTGTTGGGACAGCACACTCTGTAACAGAATAAACAAACTTTAGTTGGTATAAGTATATAATTTTTCTCCCATGTATAACATACCATGTTTATATTATTATTGTTTATCATTTTAGCAACACAAACAAGGTATTTTCGTTTGGTAGACAGTTACTGTAGCATTCACTTGATTCATATTTACGTTTAAATCATTTTACAATCTACATGACATACAATCGTGTAATTCGTGTATTTAGTTAGCGCCAAAAACGTGTATTTTGTAAAAGTAACACCAACAACTTTCTGTTGCCAACTCATCTATACATTAATCTTCACTAATTGCTAATATATGAAAGCTAAAACGAAACAACTAGAATGTTTATTAGAGCAAAACTGAGGTGCCTTGCGAGTAGCTTGAGCACGCAATTGACCTACATAGCAAATTAATGTGATACCCACCTCGAAATAGGGACTGCACGCGGATAACACGACTTTGTGTGCTTTCAACGTCTGCCCCTCGGCAGCCAAAGTACAATCCACGTGAATGCCTTTCTCTAATAAAGTATCGAAAACCGACACCAACGTAGATTGGTGATTGTTCCATCGCAAGCAAAACTGTTGATCGTCATCCATGATGCCGTCTTACCACTCGTCGCGCCCGATTTCCTGAGGCAATACACACTCATTAGCACATCAAAATATTTAATTAAAAACACCATGCATTAGTATCATACTGAAAATAACAATCTTCAATCTCTTAAATAGCTTAATATCTAGGATTTCGTAATTCAGCAATCGTAACTAACCAATTCACTTCATAAGATGAGATCACGTCTTAACTTAAATGAATTAACTTTATGGACTACATGCAAGTCGTAAACGACGCGGCACAAAGAAAATGGCCGCTTTTCCAGCGCGACAAAAAATAAAATGGCGACGAAAATTCTAAGTTTACTATTTTCTGAAACAAAGTTTTATTCTCCTGTTACTATGTTCAATATATAACTATTTAAAAAATCAATCCTGAGTGAAAGTTTTCAAAGTGAGAAGCTTTATTTCGAAACTTAACGAGTGGAAATTTTTGAAGATGAAAAGTCGTAGTTAAATCATATGTAAGCACACACCACATTTCATGATTTCTGTCTACGATTCCACAAAAACTCTTACCTCTAGTGAATCATTAACAATTAAAACAACTATTTCACAAGCTACTGTTTGATTTTAATTTTAACTTTATAAATTAACACTTTTCCACACAATTGCTTTGCACACCCGCCAGCTTTCTTGTAATGAAAATACTAAACGTGAAACGCTATGTTGCAAGTTTATTGAAGCGAAAGGCAATTTAAAATCCTAAACGAAGTACAAGTTGGAAGCGAGCAACAAGCGAGTGACCCAAAATAAGCTCTATAATGTTGCCATTGTAGTATTTAAAAATTGAAAAAGCTTGCATTGTTCCATGAAACAAAATGTTCTCTATGTTGATTTATTGAATGATTTATTTTATTAACAAATATTAAATATTTTCTACTAAGTACATAAATAATGTTTTAAAAAATAAATTTGATTTGTTTAAATCCAAATAACCTTGACCTAGTTCGTTAGCATTTGTCTCGTGATAGATCCGAGATGTCACTGTCAGTAGAGTTATGAGCGCGGCAAATTCAAAAATGATAGAGCGTTTTTCATTGTTTACAGCTTTTTATTTACACTTAAACTTTAAAGTAAGTTCTTAATTATTAGTTATAAAAAACAATAGGCTAAGTAGACTTAATTTTTTTATTGCATAAATGAATATTTCTCTTACATAAGAAATAGGTATATTAAAAATCAATTTAATTAAAAGTACAGCAATTTGTAATACAAAATTTCGCAAGTCGCATGAAAACGCTCCATACAAAAATCTGACGTCACGCGTTTCTGCAATTGTATGAAATTTATAGGTCACAAGAACATTATTTGATAATAATAGCAATAATTTCGGACATAAATTAATATCTCCGAAATTTTTGTGTTAAGTTTATATTACCATCATTAAGGTTTTTGTATTTTATGTAAGTAATCTATTAGGGATGTTGCCTAGTGTGGAATATCACATTATTATAAATTAAATTTTTAAATTGTTGATTGAATGTAAGTAAATCTTAAAGAAATAGGTATTTAGATTGACGCGTTAAAAATAAAAAATATTGCCCATCTTTTTCTGGCAAAAGATTTGTTATGTCACAAGTTGCTACCGCCATACATTTTGTAATGACAAATGTATGGCGGGTGCAACTCATGACGTCACAGGCCAATATATCGCTCTTTTTTATATTGTAAATTTAAATATTGTATCTTCATTATTTTTTAAGATATACGAAAATGGGTTCTAGATTCTTCATTAACATGTTGTCTAACATCAAATAGAAAAAAATATATTTTAGGTAACATGCCTATTATGTAGTTAGGTTCTTTACACAATAAATATTCCAATTTTTTTGTACCTTTGAAATGCACTTAATTACAAAACTATACAATACCTACAAAGTTTTGGTTTTTTTACATTTATCAAGTAAACCTCAATATTTCAGAAATTATATAAATTAATCTAAATATTTTACATGTAGTCAATTACCCTATTAGTAATCTTTTTTTCAATAAGTTTATGTTATACTAGATGTAGCCCACGACTTCGTGCGCGCTAAAGGAAATCTCGCGGGAACCGTACAATTTGCCGAGATAAAAAGTAGCCTATGCCCTTCCCCATGTTTGTACTATTAAGTACTCTGTGCCCGTGGTCTAACCTATTTATGTGCTAAATGTCATCAAAATCGGTCCAGTAGTTTCAGAGTCTATTCAATGCAAACAAACCTTTCCTCTTAATTATATTAGTTGATACACCTACATAACACCTATTCAATATTGAAGCAAGACGTTTATACTAGTTGAAGTAGGTGTGTTCGTGAGTTTGGATTTCAAACACACATATGTATACTCTGTTCCGATTCAAACATAAGTACCTACTTGTACCTACTTTAAACTAGACAATCTTGTTTCTCGAAAACGTCTGCAAGTAATTTACTAGGCAAGGAATTTTGGGGGAGAAAAATCGATCTAGCTAGGACTTATCCCTAGCAAACTGCGCCTATTTAAGCTGTGTTTTTCTTTTGTCGAATTTAGACTATTAACATATTTTGAGACATATTATTTAAAATTTTTGTTACAAAACAACAATTTAGCAACAACAAAAAATAACAATATCCCTATATAACAATATCCCTTTATAACAATATCCCTATATAACAATATCCCTATATAACAATATCCCTATATAAATTTGAAAAACTAATATACACACCTAGGTAAGTAGTAGGTATACATAATTTTATTAATACCTATGTAAGCAACAAAACCAGTAAACTTCAAAAACTTCCTAACGAATGTTATAAAACCAACTCGGATGTTGCACACGGAAAATTAGTCCACTTGTAAAATCAATAACGTTAATAAGTACGTACAAAGGAATTATACAATTCTGTTTGTGTGCGCCCCAAACGGCTAGTGTGCGAGACAAAAAAAAATGAGTGAAATTCTTGTAATAAAAATCAATCGGAGCGGAGAGAAGGCGTCGCGGCCCGCGGGGCGCCGACTGGTCGGGCGCCACCTCCCTTCCCCCTACTGCATACCTATAGCTATTATAATGCACCCTCTTCTTAGACTTACATCCGTATTCCGTACACATTTTGTTATGATTACTCATAATAATGCTCAATGCTCATCATATTTTTAATGCAATTTTAAATTATTTGTGCTGCGGCCTGCGGATAACGCATAATACAAAATTTATGGTTTTCGTTCCTCAGTTTGTGAGCGAGCTTGGCGCGCCGGTTTGCCGACAAAAAAGAGCGTTTGTTTTTATTTCTTTGGCGCGGAAAAAAATCACGCGCCCGCCCTGCACCTCCTAAACATGCGCCACGCAGCGACGCAGACTCGCCGGGCTGAATTCACTTTCATTTGCGACAACGTCTCCCGAAGGTCATCGTGCACCGCTGTCTTTTGAACTTCGAACACGGCTTTAGACTCACTTCCGCCGGCTTCCACTCCGAAATAGACGGTAAGTTGACTCATTCTCGTCTCCTTTTCGTAGTCCGCGTGTTTATCGCGTATGCTTTAACCCTTCGTTCGTTTTACACGGGATGTTTTTTTGTATTTGGCGGTATTGTGATTTGTACCGTGCGCAGCCGTGTCGTCTGTCGTCACTCATCACCAGCTATGTAGTAGCGAATGGCATAACGGGACGGATGATCCAAACTCACGCTATCTTTGATTTCTTTCAGTCTACAGTCTAACTACTAACTCGCACAAGTTGCACTATCCGCATATAATTGTAAAACTTACGAACTTTTAACTCGATTATCATTGTTCCAAACTTCCAATACGTCGATAAAATTATAAAATGATGAAAGTATAGGCAATAGGAATACTTTTATCATAATCTTAGAATTTAGATATATTTTTTTTCAATGACAAGATTCGATTTGTTAAAAATTAACCTAAATACCTTATTAATATGTAGGTAGTTACTAAAAGTAAAATCACTTTAAAGATCTGCGTTATTATAATAAATAAAAAAAAGCGCTATAGTCTGCAAAACAAGGAAAATAGAACTTTCCAAGCCCTAGTCAGTGCGATAGAACATCGAACATCAACAGGAAAGTACTTTTCTTTAGAAGGAAGCCATATGGTACACTCGTGACGACAAAGCACAAATAACTATCAACATAGGTACGTTTTATGAAAAAAAAATAGAAATTATAATTTTTTATGATTAAAACTTTTCTTATTTCAGTTAATAATTTATTTTTATTGTTTGGTAGGTAGGTAGGTATAATAAAGTTAATTGATATTTTTTTTTGTAGGAGATGCCCGGTTACAACTTGAATTCGATTAAATGTGAGCCAACCATTGAAGATGACAATAGCCAGGTTCGTATTTGTTCAAGGAAAATTGCCAAGAAATATAACGTTTTGAAAAAGTAATAACGGAAACTTCGGCACATGAATAAGGCTGGGACTGTATGTTCCGAAGTCCTGAAGGCTGAGGCCTTCCGGATTTCGGAGCATATAGAAAGAAAATTGAACTCTACACATTAGCGTTGTATTGTATTAACAATAGAGTTGAAAATCGAACACATGAGTGTCGAGTCAAATGTCAATGCTATTATGACAGCTCGACACTCGAAACTTCCATTTTCATCTCTATTGTATTAGCGCAGAGTTCTATTTTCAATAATTTTCACCGGTGTTCCGGATTCCGGAGTATATAGTGCTTGTAAATACATTTATGCAGAAAAATAATTCTGATTAAAAAATTTTGAAAAAGTTTTTAATAATAACGAGATAGCTCTACGAAACTGAGAATGTTATTGACCTCACACAGCTGATTTCAAAACCATGTGCCCGAAGTTTCCGTAATTATTTTTGCGAAACGTTATTTTTTCCTAAAATTTTTAAGAGCAATAACTACAACATGTAGGTACTCTTTTACAGCCAACCACATTGGATATGTGGTACCACGCGGAGTCTAATCTGCAAACCGACAACAATCCATCATCACATTTGCTGCATCAGTTACACGTAAGAAATGCAACATATTATTATTATCCATTGTGCTTTTTCCTTAATAATTCAAAGACTACGTTACGTTTATTTTAAATATTTTTAAATATTTTTTATTTACGTCTTTATTTTAAATTGAGTTAGTGACGATCGTTTTCCATACTTACAGTTTGTAGACTTCGAAATAGTTTCCCCTAAGATGTGAAACATCGAAAGTATTTTGTACATCGGTGTGGCAAGTTTGGCTAGCGATGAATCGCCAATTAATAAAGCTGTCTACCCGCCGCGCCGTCGCTAATTATATACGATTATTGTCATAAAAAAGACACCTTTGACAATTTCTTGAGGTTTTGTTAGAGGTTGTGTACTTGTTCTATCATTGCTCCACTCTTCAGGCTATAACGGTTAAGGTTAATATTTGGCTATGTCGGTAGGGTACCCTGGAGGAGCTAGCACCGGCACCAGCCGGGCCCGCCGCGACTCCGGTAGAGGAGCACCCGCCGTCGCCGACGGAGGCATCGTTGGCGACCCTCCAGCCAGCACCCGTAGGGAATACGATGGTATGTTCATTGTTCACGTTACTCGCGCATAGCAAAAAATGTATTGTTCAGTTCATAAGCGTCGCTATACTATTTAATTTTTAAGGCTGCTTCTATTGCTTTTAATTATTTTAATTCCATGTTATAAGTCCCTATTTGACTATGACCTATATTGAGTGCTTAAAATGATTAGGTCCGTCTTTGAGATAAATTTCCCCTTTCACCATCCCATGATGAAGAAAATAAAGTAAATTTTTAATTAATAGGGTACTTCAATAATCGACATGCACGTGAAAATGATGAATGTGAAGGAAGTAGCTGACTCCGCAGACTTTGTTCCACTGATGGCGGTCAAAGAGGAGCTGAATTCTGAAGGTGGTGAGTAACATATTTGCAATAGCATTGATTGACCCTGAAGAAGAATCACTTTCGTTTATTTGCATCTGTAGGTCGATTCTGATAATTAGATTTTACAATAATACAGTTTCGATGCAGTCTTGATATGTCAAAATTACAAAATGCTATTATCTTAATCGCCAAACAAACGTTTACATAACGCGTCATCCATTTGATTCATTCATGATTCATCCAAACTCCAAAAATCAGTTAGGACGATTCATTTATAATTCATTGAAAGTCTAAATTAAATACGAGAATTGGGGTTCTGGGTAAAGAACTTAACAAAGTTGCGAAATAACGAATGATCGTGGGAGAGCCACTGCCACGTATGGGCATTGGGCGGGCTCGACTGTAAATATACCACGGTTTCACATAATTAACTGGGGAAAGAAACGCTCGTAAAACGTAGGGCTGGTATTATATGATTCGGAATCCGGCGGGCACGAGAAAATTCAGAGCACTGAAAATAAAACTCTGCCCTAATACAATAGAGTTGAAAATCGAAGTGTCGAGCTGATATTGACATTTGACTCGATACTTTTGTGTTCAATTTTAAGCTTTATTGTATTATGCAGAGTTCTATTTTCAATGCTCTGAAGTTTCTACGGTTAGCATTTTATCCGGAAACCGGAAGATTCCGGATCACATGGTGGGACTATTGCCTAAGAGTACAAGAAGCATAACGGGGTGGAGGAGTTATAAATATCAGCTTGTTATTCCTCTGGTGTTGTGGATGCCTCCTATAAACACGCGCTTGTTGGTCAATACAGAGCAACAACAGAGCAGTGACGACACGAGTGACTCCGCCCCGGAACAGTCTGCCGTCGGTCGCGGGAGCCCCAAGGCATGGTCCCCGCAGGACATGGACAGTGCGCTTGAAGCGCTGCGGACGCACAACATGACTTTGACAAAGGTGAGTGTGATTTTTTTATTCCACGATCCACATAACACCTAGGCTTGCTGGAGAGGGAATTGAGCATAGTGGGCAGCGCGAATATGTAAATAGGTCACCCAGGCTCATTTTACATACATAATATACTCAGACTCTTGCTAAGTGTAAATGAGTATGGTAGTTAAATTTTAAATTTCAAATAGGGTTTATCCTTATCCTTACACACTAGAAACATCCTCCATCCACATCAATAACATCAAACTTTCGCGTTATTATAAATGCGAAAGATTGTATGTGTGGATATTTCTTTCTCTATCGCAAAATAACTCAACGGATTTTGGTAAAATTTGGTATGATAGTAATTTTGACTCTAGATTAACATAGGCTACTTTTTATCTCAGCATAATGTAGGATTCCCGCTAGATTTCTTTTTGCGCGTACTAATTAGCGGGAAACGTCTAGTGTTCTCATACCTTAACATAGAATATTCAATGTGAGGGTACCAGAGGCTCAGGAATAGGGCCGCAAGCCTTTTGCGATTTTTCTGATTTCTGATCACAGGTTTTATTTATTGATTAAAAAAAGAACTTAACCATAATTTCAGGCATCAGCTACGTTTGGTATTCCGTCCACCACACTCTGGCAGAGGGCGCACAGACTTGGCATAGATACGCCCAAGAAAGATGGCGCATCTAAATCCTGGAGCGAGGAAGATTTGAAAGGGGCACTGCAAGCCCTTCGAGCGGGGAGTATATCTGCTAATAAAGCTAGCAAAGCTTATGGTGAGGGAATAATTAGATAATTCTGTCCAATATTCTTTGATTCATTTGTAATATCAATTTTTTGAATTGAAGATCAAATAATGATTGGTGGCTTTTTATGTCAGACTGAAGCTCCGAGATTTAAGGACCTTATGCTAAATGGTTTGCTCTTATTTACTAAAATACCAGTATTTCCTAGAAGGCATGGTGGCGTCACCTTGGTATTCTGGCGCGCGTATATTCCTAAGCGCGCGTATTTTACAGGCATCCCCAGCAGCACTCTATACAAGATAGCGCGGCGCGAGGGCATCCGTCTTGCTGCGCCGTTCAACGCTGCACCCACGGCGTGGCGCCGCGCGGACCTGGCGCGCGCGCTCGCCGCTGTGCGCGCCGGCGCCGCCGTGCAACGTGCCGCCTCGCATTACGGCATCCCCACCGGTAAATACAGATTGTAATAGAATTAGTGTTTTCACATTAAATCTGACCGGGAAAATAAAAAAACCGAGGGATTATTTTTTTATTCCAGCAACACTAGGAAACGCTCAATTCTCCGTAATATGGCGAATTTGTATTAGTGGTTATTTAGTACAAATTGTTAACTACATTAGCCCGACGAGCTGCAGATATACGGCACTGATCGCCAGTTGAATCGAGCTATCCCTTTTCATACTGGTATACCTTAGTATTATACTGTCGCGTTTCACAACGACGTTTCACGACGAAAACAACGTCTTTCAATAAATACACCATTTAATTATCGATAATGTATCGACAACTTTTGGACTGACCGTAAGGTATTACAAAAAGAAGTAATGAACGGTGTAATTTCAGACCACAAAGGTCTAAAAATTGAATTATCTCTTACAATAAGTCAGAAGCAATCTACACATAGCGTAAGACCCTTAACTGAAACAAGATTAAAAAGATTTAAATCTTCTATTGAGGATAATGTTTCTTCGATTGTCAATTTGGCTAATGATCCTGACGAATTATTTAATAATTTATGGAACAGTATTAATAGTGAATTCCAAACAATATTTACAAAAAGAAATATACACACCTTTCGAAAAAGAGTTTTCAGTGATTGGGCAACTAAAGGATTGAGGAAAAGTCGTGACAGGATGTATGAACTTTACAGTGAAAAAGAATTTAGGACATATAAGGTATTTGCTGATTATGTTAAAAGGTACTCGAATTTTTTTAAAAAATGTTCTTTAGAAGCTAAAGCTAATTATATTCGACAAAATATATTAAAATCTTCTAATAAAATTAAAGCCACCTGGAAAACTATAAACACTGAAACAGGCAAATCACAATATAGTAATGAAACTATTTGCTTGAAAATTGATAATACCATTATTTCAGATAAATTAGAAGTGGCAGAATACTTTGAGGAGTATTTCTCTAAAATACCCCTCAAAACAACCGAAATTCTTCAGGCGTCACCTAAACATGCACTAGAGTTATTAGAAAATAATATTAATATTAAAGTACCAGAAGATTTTAATTTTACGCAAGTTAATCAAAATGACATCAAAAAAGCTTTCAAATCACTAAATATAAAAACTACTGAGGATCTATGGGGTATATCTGTCAAAGTATTGGAATCAGTTATTGATATTATTGCGCCTTTATTGGCGGTTGTCTTCAACGACAATATTGTAAAAGGGCATTTTCCGGATCCACTGAAGATAAGTAAAATTATTCCCTTCTATAAAACAAGTTGTAGAGAAGATCCTTCAAACTACAGGCCGGTTTCTATATTGCCCTCGCTCAGTAAAATATTAAAAAAAAATTGGCTCGTCCAGATATTAGCACATTTCATCAAATTTAAAATTCTGCATAACCGACAGTTTGGCTTTACAAAAGGGAGATCTACAACTCACGCTGGAGCCACGCTGATATCATTGATACTGCAGGCATGGGAGGGCTCACAGGATGCCATTGGTATATTCTGTGATCATTCTAAAGCCTTTGACTGTGTTGACCATCAAACACTTCTCAAGAAACTTAGTTTTTATGGAATACGTGGCTCAGCATTAGAACTAATAAAATCTTACTTATCTAATAGGAAACAATGTGTAGGTATTGAAGACGCTATATCGTCAGGGTGGTTAGTACAAATGGGTGTTCCTCAGGGCTCTATACTTGGCCCATTTTTATTTTTAGTCTATATAAATGATCTTCCATATATGATAGACGAATGTGATGACGTAGTATTGTTTGCAGATGATACCTCGGTAATGTTTAAGGTAGATCGGAAGGATGGTCAGCTGTTGCTGGTTGCTGTTTTAAACACATTAAAAAAACTTTCTATGTGGTTTAGTTTAAATAATCTTGTTCTTAATGCGAAAAAAACAAAATGTAGCAGATTTTCCTTACCTAACGTAAAAAGAAACGAGAATTCCGAAGTTTTTATAGACACAGAAAAAATTGATTTAAGTGACTCAACTACTTTCTTAGGAATTCATATAGACTCAAAGCTACAATGGAATAGTCACATTGAAAATCTTTCATCTAAACTAAGTGCTGCTGCCTTTGCTGTAAGGAAAATACGTCGACTGACAGATGTAAAAACTGCTAGGCTAGTTAACTTCACTTATTTTCACAGTTTAATGACATATGGCCTCCTATTATGGGGATCAACAGCTGACATAGATAATATTTTCATTTTACAAAAACGAGCAGTACGGGCATTTTATGAAATGAAATGTTGTGAATCGCTAAGAGAAAAATTTAAAGAAATTAAAATTCTCATTTTACCCGCGTTGTACATATACGAAATTATTATGTACACTCGAAAGAATATAGGCTTATATAAACAAAAATGTGACTACCATAATAAAAACACTAGAAATAAAAATAAACTACAAATTCCTATATTTAGATTGAGCAAAACAAATAAGTCTTTTATGGGCAACTGTGTAAGATTTTATAATAAAATACCAGAACAAATAGTTTGCTTGCCAGAAACGAAATTTAAAAGGCGTATCAAAGAAGTGCTAATCGAAAAAGCTTACTACAAAATTGATCATTTCATAAATGACAAAGATGTTTGGATCTAAATTGTAAATAGATTTGAGTGTAGTTCTGCTCATGCTCTTTATCCACTGATTGACTTGTTATATATTACGAATTGTCTTGTTATGTGTTAATGTAACGCTGTTTCTAATAATTAAGATAGTAGGTACGTAAGGTTTTATAGAAAATATGTTAAGCTTTCTAACCCCACAAAATTTATTTTCTTGCCGACTTGAATTGTATTTTAATCTTTATTGACGTCAAAAAGTGTTTTATAATCCTATTTTGAAGAATTTTTTTTGATTTGATTTGATTTGATTATAGGCCTTACAACTCCTATTTTAATCATTTCAGGAACTTTATATGGAAGGTGTAAGCGAGAGGGCATAGAGCTGTCCCGCTCTAACCCCACGCCGTGGTCAGAAGGAGCTATGGAGGAGGCACTTGAAGCGGTCAGGTACGTCATCTACATATAATATTAGGTCCTTACATATGAAATTGGCGTTTTGTCGTACTGGCCACTTTGATCTCAAATATCTCTCAATCTTCTTTGGTTAGGAATTCCAATTTCAAATTTATACCGCTATTTACCCATGCATTTATGTTTCGAAGACCGTAATTCATTTGTTTTTTTTCTCTTTTGTTTTTTTTTTGCGTCACTCTGTTTACATAATGGAAAACTTGAAATATCGTATTATTTTCGAGTACGAGTTCCATCGTGGCACCAGTGCTGCAGAAACGGCTCGAAGGATAATGATGTGTATGGCGGCGGTGTCGCAAAAGAAAACACAGAGCGTTTTTGGTTACGACGTTTTCGATCTGGAAATTTCGACCTGCAGAACAAGCCCTGTGGACGGCCGGAGACCAAAGTTGATAATGAAGAAATGAAGGCTATTGTGGAAGTGGATCCATCGCAAACCACGTCCGAGTTAGCTGCAGGCTGCCATTTTAGTGATAAAGCTGTTTTAATTCACTTAAAGCAAATTGGGAAGGTGAAAAAGCTTGAAATACCTCATGAATTGAGAGCAGAAAACCGACAAACGCGCGTCGACTGCTGCGTTACATTACTCAACTGGCACAATAATGAAAGGATTTTAAATCGAATCATTACATGTGATGAAAAGTGGATCCTGTACGATAATCGGAAATGCTCATCGCAATGGCTGAACTCTGGCGAACCAGCCAAAGCCTGCTCCAAGCGAAAATTGACTCAAAAAAAGTTACTCGGTAGTAGTAACGCTCACAGCGTTTGGTGGACTAGTGCCGGTGTCGTTCACTACAGCTTTCTTAAATCTGGCCAGACGATTACGGCAGATGTCTATTGCCAGCAACTGCAAATAATGATGGAAAAGCTAGCTGCTTAACAACCGAGGCTGGTCATTCGCTCTAGGCCACTGCTGCTTCAGGACAACGCTAGACCACACACTGAACAAGAGACGGCTACCAAATTAGAGGAGCTTCAATTGAAATGTCTAAGACATCCACCAAACTCCCCGGATCTTGCTCCAACAGATTACCTTTTTTTCCAAATTTGGATAACCCTTTGAAGAAAGGGAAAAAATTCAACCCCGATGGGGCAGTCCAAAGCGCCTTCAAAGATTTTATTTATTCCTGTCCGAATGGTTTTTTTAGTAAAGGAAACAATGAACTAACTATGAGATGGCAAAAGTGCATAGATAGCAATGGTATACACTTTGATTAAATAAATTTACTAAACACTTGTACTAAACTAACTAACGGTTAGTTAAAGTTTACAACCTTGAGAGTGGCACATCCCGTTTCCATCACATCTTATGTCCTTTTCCTTCCTTTACCTCCTATACATCTATCTCGCTCGCACATTCCCCACCAGGTAGGCTGTCGAGCCGCATTGCAAGCTGCAACATCTTCCTCATTGGCGTCAAGTTTCCCATCACTGGCGGTTCACTTTCGATAAGTAGTCATTTGTAGTCGTAGTGCTACCGCAGGATTTCAGGTGAGTCTTTTATTTTTAAAATGTTATCAAAACCTCTGAAACACTTAGAAAGATCCTAAGTTCTAACGGTTTTTGCCGTTTCATAATACAATGTCATAGAATTACAATTATTCCTAAATATCAAGATGATCTTTCTTTGTTTCAGAGATAGCTTATTTAAAAGTGTCCTTTTATAGTGTCGAAAAAGCAAGGTACATAATGCACAAAGTGAATTAACATTGTTTCTTGAATAATTTAAAACTTTTTCTCGGTTTTATGTGGGTTCCCGCATTTTCTTTTAATTATAAGAAAATGGTTGTAAAATGTAATAGATTTTGAAACAGTTATATTAAATTGTGGATTTATAGCCATACTACCCACAATTAATTAATATTTATTTTATTTCGATTTTAAATTTATTTTAATTAACTCCTTTCTTTTACTTATAATGGATGAAATTAACGCAAATGGTATTGAACCTGTGGCTGGGCTCTCTGGTGCGCAAAAAACGAAGAAAAGATGTAGGGAATCTGATGCAAGTCAGTCCTCGTCTAGTGATAGTAGCTCCAGTAGTTCGGATTCGGATTTTCGACGCAAAAAGCAACGTTCGCACCGTAGTTCCCCAAAAATGGGGTGGGGCAAACCTAGTCGCAAATATGACCCGTTACAGAAGTTATATAACGAAGTAACCGAACTTCGCAGACATATTTATGAAGGCGAACCTTCTGGTGCAAATCTACCAGAGTCTCATAATGTTATATCGAATTTTTCAAACATTCCTAATTCTGCTGATTTAAATTTTAGAGATGATAATGATGATCAAATTTCAATATTAAATCTTAATGATTATAATTTTTTAAATGTTTGTGATCTTTGTGAAGATAATACTAATAATCTAAATAATACGGCAATTAACAATAATTTTAGTTTCAATTTACAAGTTAAATTGAAGGAACCCACTAATACGGCAATTAACAATAATTTTAGTTTCAATTTACAAGTTAAATTGAAGGAACCAACAACACCTAGGGCTCCAGAAAATGTTAAAAATTAAATGTTACAAATTTTTCAACATTTTAACAAGAGCGAGTGGTTTGATATTAGAAACGCTGATGTTCAAAAACTTTATAATTATTTTCCGGGCTTCACTCAGTTGAAAATTAATGACGAAGTCAAGGCTTACGATGCTCAGCGTCACCTTGCTTATAGTGACAAATATTATGGTGCACTTTCCTTTTGTATTTTAAAACAAAGAGAATTGTTACAAGATACTCTGAATAGACTTATATCATGGGCGCGAGACAGTGGTAATACTGTAAATACTGGTGAATTACATACCAAAGTCGTAGTTTTTTAATCAAGGAGAATATAATAAAGTAGCTTCGGATATGTTACAGTTAGTTTATGGGCACAGGGCCGAAACTATTCAAATGCGTCGAGACGTAATTTTAAAGCATGTCCGTGATCCATTAGTTAAATCGACATTGCGCAAGATTCTCCCATCTAACGAACACATTTTTAATACAGAACAACTGACATCAGCCTTAGAGAAAGCTGGTGGTGTAAGATAAGTTTTTTTACCACTTATAAAAAGTAACCCAAGAAATGCCTCGCAGGCATCGAACAAAAATATTTTTTCACCTTCTCCCTCCCACCCCCTCACAAACACCCAAAACACCCTTTCAAAGACAGCCCCCGCAGGACTTGTTGTATATCCAACCCTCGCATGGTTACTTTTACAGCAGACCCTCGCAGGGTACATTTGGCATCAATAGAGCTGGCAACAACAACACACGTGGGTCCTTTCGGCCTCGTGGCGTTACACAGAGTAGACACAACAGACAATAGTCTGCGGCAGCAAATAAGAGACGTGGTTCCCAAGACCCTCAATCAGCGAATAGGCGAAGGCGTTTCTGACTATTTCGAGGCGCGCCAATTGGAGACTTCTAGGAGCACCGCCCATCTCCTAAAGGTAATCAGAGGGTTCCGCACACCCTTTCAAGCCAGACTTCCTCTTGTACTTCCCACAAATCACGGACCCTTAACGACCCCAGAGATAGAAGCCATGTCCGAGAGCATATCTCAAATGATTCGGCAAGGTATGCTGGAGAAGGCACCTCATTCTCCGAGTTTCATCTCCACTATGTTCTTTGGTTAATATACCAAGAGAAAATACTGCAAATCACTTGTCTGCCGTTCGTTCTCAGTACGGCCCCAAAGATTTTTGGAGTACTTTCCATTTGGGTGGCCCTAACGCTAAGGGACGAAGGTATCAGAGTCCTTGTATATCTGTACGATTTTCTAGTAGCACACCAAGATTACAAAATACTCAAAATACATGTCCAGATCGTTTTAGAACGGCTAAAGTTTTTGGGATGGCAAATAAATTCAGTGACGAGTCCCCAAATGAATTTGATGTTCCTCGGTATCCATGGTGCAACAAGAAAATGCTACCCGACGTGAAAATACTCCATTTACAATCACGTCTAAAGGGTGTTCTGCGAGTAGTGACCATAATCTCCAAAAACCTTCAGAGCCTAGTAGGCATTCTAAATATTGCGAGCTTCACATTTCCTTACGGCAGGTTACACTTTAGAGAAACCTTGTCATTTCTCAACAAAGTCCTAAGAGAGGGAACAGATGTTATGACATTGCCAACGGAGTCGCAAAAGGAACTGAGGTGGTGGTTAGAAAATTGTCATCGCGAATCGATGATTCATATTCCACCTGCAGAACATTTTCTAACGACAGACGCATCAGACTTATAACACAGTCTATCAAGTCAATGGACGGATCGGGAGATGAACTTACATTGCAATCAAAAGGAGATGATTGCAATTCTGAGGGTCCTGAAGATCTTTTGTCCACAACTGGATATTCGATAATCCTTGTGCAATGCGACAACAAGACAGTCATAGCTTTTCTTCGACGAGAAGAGAGAACCAAATCGGCCCCTTTAATGGAACTAAGAAAGAAAATATTTTGCCTACTGGAAAAGCACAAGATTTATGTAGAAGCCCAACGTATTTCAGGCAAATACAACAGTCATGCAGACCATCTCTCTCGTCATCGTAGGCCGATGCCCGAGTGGCATCTACTTCCCCAGGGCACAGAGAGAGTATTCCAAATGTTCGGAGTTCCCTCGATAGACTTGTTCGCTTCGGAACGGGCGAAGGAATTATGTGTCACTAGACCAGAAGGACCACCTTGCCATGTTTCACGATGCCTTCTCCCAGATGTGGAATTTTCCCATAGCATGGGTGTTCCCACCACCAGGTCCTGGAACACCTGAACCGTGCACAAGGAATCTATCTTCTAGTAGTCCCCCGTTGGGAACGAGCGTTCTGGAGACCAGACCTGAAGGCACGAGCGTTAGCACTACATTTCACAATAAAAAATCTCCAACACTGTTTGATCGACACAGCAACAGGCCTGCCACCTCCTCAAGTCCAGGAGATGGTAATAGATGTATGGAAGTGTAGGGGTGGACTCAGAACCTAGGAGACTGGAATGAGGATCAGGTTCAATTGCTTCAAGCTTCCTGGCGCCCTTCCAAAAGAAAAACATATACGGTAGCTTGGAAGAGGTGGCTAAAATGGTCGAAACACCATGGGGTAAATCCGTTAGCACCAAAAGGATTAATTCTTGCTCGTTATTTTGCAAATTAATTTTTAAAATAAAGGTTTTACTGCAAAGAAGTAATGTCCAATGTTAGTAATGAGGATATAATAAGTTTGTTTTACCCTGTTTACATTTTTATTGTAAGTTTCAGTAAACTTTGCATTAATGTTATTTATAATTAAACTACAAACTTCCTACATAAAATATTATGTTAAAAATTATGTTTGTAAATTTTTGATTTTCCATATTGTAACTTAGGCTGGTTTGTAGAGTATGTATTCTAAAACTGTCTTAATTAAGTCTAAATAATAATACTTTACTGATTGTTCGTTGTGAAATAACTTATGTCTATGTACCCATATAGTGATTAGTCAGTTACAATTTGAGTGTGGTAAGGTGTATAGTTTATTTTTAGCTTTCATTTTCGTCTCGTACTCATATATTTTAAATGAGGTTTTAAATTTGTTTCACTAAAGGTGTCATGGTATCCTCCTTATAAATGGTACTGATTGATTATTCAATTTTGTAGTATTCTCGCACAATATATTTTTAATATAGGTATGCTTGTTATACCATTACAGCAGTCTATTTTATTTAAATATTTATTCTTTTACAGAAAATATGTGTAGCATCTTTCTTTAACTTTCAGTTTAAATATTTAGATCACATTGGCGTCTTAATACAGGTTTAATTTACCCACCAGGCGATAACAAACAGGTCTCAAGGTTGTAAACTTTAACTAACGGTCAAGTGTTTAATAGAAGTGTTTTACCTGAAATAAAACACATATTAAATACTTACCTTAGTTAAAGTTTACAAATTTTAAAATTCTGCCTGGCGGTTCCTTTCGACTCAATGAGGAAAATGTCGCAGCTTGCAATGCGGCTCGACAACCTACCTGGTGGGGAATGTGCGAGCGAGATAGATAAATAAATAGTATAGGAGGTAAAGGAAGGAAAAGGATATATTAAGATGTGATGGAAACTGGATGTGCCACTCTCAAGGTTGTAAACGTTAACTAAGGTAAGTATTTAATATGTGTTTTATTTCAGGTAAAACACTTCTACTATGTTTAAAAAATAACGACTTTTTACAAAACTCCAATTTCATATGTAATGACCTAATATAAGGCAACAACTAACATATTTGTCAGACTATCAATACTCAACCAAAATTGAACGGTTTGAACCTTCGAAGAAGGATGATTACCTGCAAGGATCACAGTTATCCGTCTCGCAAATATCATATTAGGCTGGGACTATATTGTCCGGAATCCGGAAGGCCGGAGAAAATTTAGAGCATTGAAAATAGAATTCTGGGCTAATACAATGAGAGCTGAAAATCGAACACATTGCCGAACAGTGTCGAGTTGTCAGATTTGACATTGACATTTGACTTGACACTCGTGTGTCGGCATTTCATTTTCCGCAACATGACGATGTTTTCTACAAATATGGTCAATCACACTTGCAGAGTGGGTCAGATGTCGATCAACCAGGCGGCGATCCACTTCAACCTGCCCTACTCGTCGCTGTACGGCCGCTTCAAGCGGTGCAAGATCCAACCGCCGCAGGTTAGTAAACAATTTAAGGCAGTAATACCGTACAAACTTATTTTATTTGTACCTAACGATATAACATAACATAACGATCAGATTTTTCAATTTTAGACCCCAAACTTCTCTAATTGCAACATATTCAAAGTTTTTTTTATTATAATATCTGTTATACTTGTTTTAATAGAATAGTTGTTTTTATAGAAATTAATAGAATATTGTTTTTATTTCAGGGTATCCAACCTCCAAATTCCATGGACTTTTCTGAACAAGTACTTGATGGTCACCAAATTTCTTCAGACATGAGCCCGTCAAGCGGTTTAGACGACCTACGACGGACGTACACACTGGCGGACGTACAGTCCCGAACAAATGATGTACAGTCGCGGTCGCTAGACGAAGTACACACGCAAACACAAGTGCCTGTACACTCGCGGATACAGGCGGACGCACACTCGTATCCACTAGATAGCGTTAACTTGCACACGCATACCCAGCTACAGTCGCGATCACAATCCCTACATCCCACCATGCTAGACAATTTACATTCGCGAACACAAGACGTACAGCAAGTATACGAGGTACATTCGGGTTCAGAAGTGCGAACGTTCAGCGGCGTGCGTCAAGCCCTGTACGCGCTCGAGCCGTGCGGGCCGGCGTACTGCGTCGCCAGCTGAGGTACCGCTCCCGGGGACACGCCCCCGTGACGTCATCGTCTAAGGTTCAACAGTTAATTGACTCATACTCTATTAATATGCATCCAAATGATCCATTACACTGGTGTGGGCATTGACAATAAGGGTAGTAAAATCTTGTACTATAGTATGACCAGAAATATAACTCAACTTCGCCATGTTGCGAAAAATTCACGATAACAAATTCAATTCACGAAAAAAGTTGTATTTCCTTAAAGGTTAATAATAACACTTACGGAATTGCCCCTATGTGGTGCTTACCACCGGTTCACGAAAATAATTTCAAATATTCAAGATTTAAGTTTAAACCACTAACAGACTAGATTGTAGTGGTGCTGCTATAGAAAAATGAAGCGCCCTCGGTGTTTAACCTAAAAAATTAATTTTGTAACAATGCTTTTTTAGTAACGGCTTTTATGCGAGAGGACTGTGGTAATTTTTCACTCAACGTACTATGTAACTAAGTTGATAAAATGGTTAGTGATAATCGGATAAGATTTAGGATTAATAAATCCAAATGTAGCGTCCGTAGTATACTGTATAGTGTTGGTGTTCTAGTAATGGGTAAAAAGTGGTCACGTAGTATGGGTAGGTGCCAGACATTTTAGTGGAAAAATTTGTTTCTAGTTCCAAAATTACAATTTAGGTATATTTGCTGTGGAATTTATTTTTTTCTCGAGTCGGAAGTTTTCATTGCTTATAAATACAATAAAAATACAAACAACCCTCATGTCATATTGTTTTGTAATCTAAGGTTTATGTTTGTTCATTACTGTGTTAAAAAAATTTACCATATTACCTTTTTTACTTAAATGTGGAATAAGTCTTCCAATAAAATTGTATGTAAGTAGTTGTAATTCCATATTACCTCCTAGCCCAGCCGTCAAAATATATAATCTACTTGCATTGATGCAGTTTCCTTATTTTATTTAATTTTAAATAATTCATCAATATATTTCAAAGGATTGTAATAAGTAAATATAATGTTTCAAATTATTTAATGGGGAGTGTAGGATTGGCACACGAACTCGTGATACATGAGATTACTTGTGTGTTTACTATTTAGGTTTATAAAGGTATACATACATACTATCCCCCTTAATAAAAAAAATATTTACACAACGGTTAAGCAACTCAATGTTGCTGTCTTTGTCTGTCAAGTGACTTTTCCAACGTATCTGAAACAAAGACAGCGTATTAAATGGTTTATTCCATTGTGTAAATATTTTATTAGGAAGGCCGGAGTATTGAATGTCAAGTTTTAATCATATGGGAGCCTACCACAGGATCACGGGGATGACGCGTGCCATTGCACCCCTAATTATTCCTACTTCCTAGCTAGCTTTAGCTTAATAGAGCGGAGCATTGATCAAGCAAAGCAGTGAGCTCTGAGCAGACTACGAGAGCAACCGTACTCGGAGCCGTCTAGCGACTGGCTTTCTGCGTTTTCCCTTTCAATTACCACCGTAGGAATAGTTTCTTTATACGGAAGGATAGATAAAATGACAGATTGACAAAGGAAAGCTGACTTTTTTATTTTTTCCGTATTATCAGCTGTCAGTATGTCTATTCATGTGTAGATAAAACGCAATTCTTGTTGAATGTTGATGACGTGCTTTATAGGTTTTTATTAACACTTTTGTGGTTTGATTGTACTGAAAGTAGGAATTGTTAAAAAATTAATTTAAGCCCCAATTATATTCTAAGTAGTTTAAATAGTTTGGTTTGTAGATCGTAACAATTTACAAATTGTCGTCAAGCACTTTACTCTGTAACTGTACCTTACAATAGTAATATTTTTTTACGAAATATTTATAGTAAGTATGTATTTATATTATGTAGTTCTTAATAATAATTTTTAAAAAGAGGCAAGAGGCTATCCTTAACTTACGTCACACGAACTTTAGGTTTTTTTTAACCCCTCCCCCCGTCCTTGTCACATTAATTGTAGACTTGAACACCACAGTCCCTCTTGATGTGACGTGACTTATTTTTAATTAATTTTAATAAGAAGTGCCTCAAATTTTTGTCCTCCCCTACCCCTCGTCACACAAAGTCGTCATTCTTTCAGTGTAAATTTTTGTAAATCATGTGTACAATAAAATGTTAAATGAATAAATAAATGTCACATTTGGGTGATACGCTCCCGGCCTTTAATGTGTGACGTAATTTATGGATGACCCCCAAACATACTATCAGAATGATCCATAATATTGTGTCGTTGGCATTGTAGCATTACACTCGAGGTCCTGTCAGGGGTAAAATAACTCTGAACGGTCTAGTTTACACAATAACTATATTTATTCAGAAACAAATTTTAAGTGTAAGTGTCGTTTAGTTATTCCTAAACCGAAATTGTACAGAGCTTTTACAACTTGTATGCGAATATTGAGAAAGACACGCCATCTGTCGTCGAATCAATTCAAATAACAAATGTAAGATCAGAAGATGGCTCTAAAACAAAATATCAGAAATTAACTCTTAACATCGCGCGCTTTTCTAGAAAATTTTAAAATTCCACATCTACGAACGAAAACATTATTAAACTTTGTCCGTATTTTTTAGTACTAAAGTAATTTCACGAGGTTAGAAATTTTAATCTCGCGACGCCACAATTCAATGTGCCAACTAATAACAATCACCCAATCTGTTGTTGTTAAGAATCCGGACGTTGTGGCCTAGCCTATGCCTAGACCTT
Organism: Phengaris arion; assembly: GCA_963565745.1. Classification (NCBI taxonomy): domain Eukaryota; kingdom Metazoa; phylum Arthropoda; class Insecta; order Lepidoptera; family Lycaenidae; genus Phengaris; species Phengaris arion. Next base: position 18,294,532 of record OY751431.1, read on the forward strand.
AAAGCTCGTTAAAGCGAATGAACATGACTGCGCGGCCATGTAAACGCGCGTTCAGTTTCAACGCTGGTTGGTACTAACTACCAGCGTGACTCGTGGCTCGTGAGTTAGCTATTATGAGCAAACTATAAAAATGTACCCCTTGTTTCTCATCACTCATAGAGATCCAACTTTCTTTTAATAAGTGACTCTAGCCTATCTATAGTGGTAGAAATACGTAAAAAAGGAGGCTCCAAGAGTCGCGGTCGCTTCCAATGTCACCCGAGATTACGACATTTTATTCTATGCTTCGTGATTATTCTCGTCAAATAAGGCGAGATCTCCCGAGATCGAGATTGGATTGCCTAGTAATATTGTTAGTATTGAAAGCAAATAAATACTTTCTAGGTTTACAGGTACTCAGATTAATATTTTACTTTTACAAACTATCTAATGACTAAGATCGAATACGTGTAGTAATTGTACTGTGATGTAAAACGTTTTTTTTTTAATAATTATATTTTAGAGTTAAGTATTTCATTTAGAAATGTGCCAAACATATTTCTCGTTTTACAGCGGCAATTCTGAGGATGCTAATAAAATTTGTAGAATTTTCAATAAATACTTGGCCTACTTTTTCTTTATCGTTTTATTTAGGTAATACTAATAAAAATGATTAATAATTCTGCTACTAAAGTCAAGTAACATCATGAGAAGAGGCAAATGAAACAAGATGTACATAAAAATTCAGTTTATTATCTACAGTTAGGATATAAAATATATTACACAAAGATTCGGGCGTGGTGGATACATACACACTTGTTGTTTACAATATATTAAATTATATAGAAAGATATTATTATACATCAAATAGTAATATTAATTATTGGATTATAAAAGTAGGAGTATTTATAATGGAGAGTGGTGAAACTACGTGTAAGAAAACTGAAAATATTCAATAATATAAATATTCGCAATAATTACAAAGAATTGCTAAAGGCAGGAGCAATATGCACTAATAGAAATTTCTGCAATTATTAATATTATTACAGTCACCTAGCAAATAATATAACTTGTTCTCTTTGTAAAGAACTTTTGTTGCTAAAATTGCTGCAACTGTAACCCAAGACTTGATTATTGCAGACTATTTTCGTATATTAATATTAAATATAACATAAACTCTTTAATTCACGGACGCTATGATTAAAATCGATATGAAACTAAGAACTGGACAATCTACTATACAACATATTTATAAGTACCCGCATGGTACAGGTGCTTCATTAAATTAGTTCTATATTACAACAATAGATGGCAGTGTTACAGGTAAATGCTTATCGGTGCACTCTACTGAAACTCACTTCCTTTTACATTATATTTAACACATTTGGATAGACCATCACAGTATAGGCTGGGACTATATGATCCGAAATGCGGCGGGCGCGGGAAAATTCAGAGCACTGAAAGTAGAACTCGAACAGCGCTAATACATTAAAGTTGAAAATCGAAGTGTCGGGCTGTCATATATGACATTTGACTCGACACTTGTGTGTTCGATTTTCATCTCTATAGTATTAGCGAGTTCTTTTTTTAATGATCTGAATTTACCTGGCCTACCGGGCTCCGGACAATATAGTCTCAGCCTTGTAATGGATGCTATTAATCATCAATAGGCATACAATGCAGTTTTTCTTAATGATATTATTTACTGTAAGTGTGGACTTCCGTAGACTACTTCACCGACCATTCATGAAATTTAATAGGAGATATTTCCATTTATAAATAGCACAGAGGTTACACGATCGGTCGATAAAGCTGTCACAGACTCAAGAAAATTTTGCATTTGGAATGCCAATATTGTCGTTGGAATGACAGGGAGGCAAGATAAAGCAGTACTATTTACAAACATTGTCGGTTTTCATCGAAAGATGGCGTCACTATTTGTGGCACAATAGCGAATACAGTCAGTCTTACTACTAACTATATTATTTGTGTCATTTATTATTCTATTTAACAAGTCTCGAAAGTTATTATACATAGGATTGTTTTCATGAACCACTCAGATTTGAACACAAAAAGTTATTATTACTGTCACTAGATGTCAGGGAAATAGTTTCTAAAATTAACTAAAGTAGGCCAGGAAAACAGTCGAAGTATCCTTTACATTTAATTGATGGAGTAAAAAAACTTACATTTATTTCAGAATCAGACACAGTCATAAGGTCAGTTAAATAATAATATTATAACTAATTTGTAACATGCAATGTGATTTGTCCCTGTCATAAAGAGCTTGTGCTTGCGGCTCACTCATTCCGTATAATTTTGTATGTGTATTACGTACAGTATCAATGTTCCAGTTCGTAACGGTTTCATTGAGTTAGTAGACTACGAGACACGACCAGCTCTGGCGTCGGCGCCAATACTGAGGTAGTTTCACTAGTGTCTTCTACTGGCTCTCGGTTAAGTATAGGGAGATCACGGTCCTGCAACACGGTCCTTACCACTAGTTACGTATATATCGCCCGCGCCGGTTCCTACGACTAGACGGCGCGAGCACACTTCACATCACAACTCGTTCGTCTGCAAAGGTTCACTGAAGTCAGTTCTTGCGCGACACTCGTGGGCCGCCCGCGCTTGCCGCGGTCGACCGCAGCCCTACACTCTTGGTCGTCGCACACGGAGCGCCTCGGGCGGCGCACGGAAACGTCCTGACACTGGTCGTCGGGCGCCGCGGCAACTACACGGGGCCGTAGTCGGACAGCGGCTGCGCGGTCAGCGCCGAGCGGGCCGACGGCGCGGACGGCGGCGGCGGCGCGAGTGGTGCAGGCGGCGCGGGAAGCGGCGGCGCGGGGGGCGCCGCGGGGGCGCGTCACACGGCCCCTTTGACGAGCGCGCGGTGCGCGGGAGCCGGTGCGCGCGGGCCGCGCCACACGCGCCGCCACGACTCCAGCGTCTTGCCCGACCAGATCCACACGCCCGACGTGATGCCCACCGCCAGCGCCATGAAGTACTTGAGCATGAGCGCCGAGTACAGCGGGCGCGGGCCGCACGTCGCGCCGCACGCCACGCGCCGCAGCCAGCGCTCGCGCCCGCCCGCCTCGTACGCCAGGCAGCCGATCACCACGCCGGCCGGCAGCGCGTACAGCACGCTGAACACGCCGATGCGGATCATGAGCTTCTCCAGCTTGTCGGCCTTGGAGCCGGCGCCGACGCCGCCCTGCCGCTTGATGACGGAGCGGATGCGGAACAGCGACACGAAGCCGGCCATCAGGAACGTGGCGCCGAGCGCGAAGTACACGATCAGCGGCGCGAGCACGAACTTCCGGAGGTTCTCGGGCGAGGAGTTACCGACGTAGCAGATGCCGGCCACCGGGTCGCCGTCCACTGCGCCCGCCAGCAGCACGGCCACTGTCTTGGCCGCGGGCACGAGCCACGCTGCCAGGTGGTAGTACTGCGCGTGGCCGGCGATGGCCTCGTTGCCCCACTTGAGCCCGGCCGCCAGGAACCACGCGAACGACAGCACCACCCACCAGATGGACGACGCCATGCCGAAGAAGTAGACGAGCACGAAGACGAGCGTGCACGCGCTCGGGCCGTCCGCCGACGTGCGCAGCAGCGCGCCGTCGCAAGCCACCGCCTCGTGCCCCACGGCCAGGCGCGTGAGGTAGCCCAGCGCCACCATGAAGTAGCACGCCGACAGGTACACGATGGGCCGCTCGGGGTACTTAAACCGCTGCGAGTCGATCAGGAACGTGGTGAGCGTCATGAGCGTGCTGGCGGCGCACAGGCCGCCCCACAGCGCCACCCATACGGCCGCGAACTCCTTCTCCTCGGGCGTGAAGAACGGGCCGCGACACGGTAGCGCGCAGTCGGCCAGGCCGGCCACGCTGACGTTGGGAGCGCGCACGGGAAGCAGCGGCGCCCGGCACGCGCACGCGCACTCGTCCTCGGCGCCGGCAGCGAGGCCGGTGTCGCAGTTTTTTGGATCCTTGCAAGGGCGGGGCGGCGGGCGGCGGGGCGGCGGGCGCGGCGGCTCGGGCTCGGGCCGGTCGGTCTCGTCCATGCACAGTTGGTCGGGGTCGCCGACGCGCGGCAGACGCTCGCACGCCATGCGCTCGGGCCACTGGAACCCGTACTTCTGCATGAGCGGCGCGCAGCCGGCGCGCGCGCGTTCGCACACGCTGCGGCAAGCGGGCAGCGGCTTGGCGTAGTCCTCGATGCATATGGGCGTGTACACGGAGCACAGGAAGAACTTCAGGTCCGGCGAGCACTTGATCTCTACCAGCGGCCAGTACTGGTGCACCTGTAATCAACGCAAACACGTTGAGCATGTAGCGAGCGGTACAAAGTACAGTTCAATAATATCAAACGGGAACGTGCACAAGATTTGGCAAAGCAAGCGGAGTTAAGAAGGAATCGCGCGAGGTTAGCGAGCGCGGTTAATATAGACAAAATGTAACTGTTGCCCCACGTTACTTCATCGTATGTTCCTCTTATCCCTGACCTTTAAAATAGCGTGCTCTTACCTCCAGGCCGGCCTCCTCCTGCGTATCGTGATCGATGACGTTGGGGTAGGAGGTGAGGTTGTAGCCGATGCCGCGGCACATGGGGATGGTGATCTCTTCGCAGCGCGGCTGCAAGGCGCCCGCGCCCGCCGCCGCCAGCACCAGCAGCAGCCACATCGTGCTGTCTTCTGCCTTCACCGGCTTACCGCATCTGGAATTTAAAGATTAAACGTTCATTACATACCAAAAATCATAAGACTTTTTCTTCCGACCATAATCCTCCTCAACTGTATGTACATTATACCAACTGCGTTCCGATACGATTTAATCTTTTTGTAAACAAAATATAATAATAATTTTATTTCAGGTAACCTTTTATTTCAGACCCATATTCATAACAAAACAAAATTTTAGGTATTAATTATATTATTAGTATTTTCTTATATTCATTATATATTATTAGTATTTATATTAATTATATCACTAGTATTTTCTTATATTCATAATGAGTTATATATGCTTAATACTCCTAAAATATAACTAATTACACCTGTTCGCGTTGTTACGCGTCGTGTGCACGCTGCAGACACTAATACACTTAAATAGTAACAATTTTGATGTCACTTATATATCGGACAATAAAGAAATATCTTAATTATTGAATAATTTGATCGAATATGTTTTTGTTTACAAAACAATTAAAATTTGATGAACAGTGAATATTCTAAATTAAAAACATCAGACAATAAAATAAGATTTTTCAGGCCAATCACCTCCCTTTTATGTCAATTTGTCAGAGACAATGATGTTCTCCTATTTTATCAGTATAGGTCCAAGATTTTATAAAATTCCGAATAATAAATAAAAATCATCATGGCCTCCTCATTTATTACGGCTCCATATACGGTCCGGTTTATCTTCAGTACGGCCTGAACGGATGCAAAATCGTCACGTCTGTGTGCAATTTCGAGATCGCCTCAGTCGGCCGGATGGACTGAAGCGATTCGTTCCAGTGTTGCCAGCTCTGTTTTTGTTCAAACTACTACGCTCGCGTCGATTTGTACTAAAAACTGCTAAAAGAGTACTGAAAACTATTCAAAAAGCTACTTAAAATTAGGAATAATAATATCTATGGACGCTTCACACCACGTCAATCTGGCCCCGTGCTAAGTATCCGAAGAACATGTGTTACGGGTATGGCACCAGAAAACGGGAAGTATATTAATACTTTTATACTATACATATATTTAAGATTTTTATTATATTATACACATATTTAATACACATCCATGACCCAGGAACACAGAAAAACATTTTGTTCCTTCGGCGGGGGATTCGAACCCGCGACCCCCGGCTTGAACACCAACGCGCTGAACCACTGAGCCATAGAGGTCGTCAAATACCTAAAGCCCGCAAAAACACTGCATTTTAGGGTTTGTTCTATTAACATTTTATTATTTATTGAATTTTATTATAAATTTTACCGTAAATTAAAATATACTAGCACATATTACGTATATAGTAATTAAACGGGTAGTTTTAAGAAAATTACGGACAAATTCTACGATGTATTATTATGATAAGGTGCTTGACACCTATTTTTTTATGCCGAAAGGCGCGTCTCCTGCGCGTGTTTTTTCGAAACATTACACAAAACATCGAAACATTGGGGCGTAGCTATACACATATTATTTTGTGTAGGAAGACACAGTGTTTTTGTCTTCCGAGACGGACGGAAAACAATGTCCGCGCGGGTAGAGAGGGGAAGGAATGTTTAATTTCTTATCAACTGCTACACCACTCACATGACAAATAAACACAGAAATGCGGAAGAATAGAATATAACATAGAAGTTATATTTTATCAATCCCAAATCGGTGTTCTATTCGTAATTCGTGATAAATACTAAAATTACGGGTCAGTAAATATGGCCTAACTCGAAATCTGGGGTCCAAAACGGCCACCTTAGATGTTTCATATATTTTTTCCATACAAAAATTGTGAATTGGTAAAATGGCTACATGATTCATCCGATTTCATCATATTAGAATACATCAATTTTGTCAGTTTTCAATAGAAATGCCTAAAATGGCGCACATAAGTTGAAAAAAATATATGAAACACCCAAAGTGGCCTTTTTAGACCCCCTGTGTTTTCTCCTAGATTCTGCATCTGCAATCGTTAAAACTGCAAGTGTTTACGTCTTCCTCATCGAAACTAATGATCTTGTCTACACAAAATGTTTTGTTTCAAGCAAAAACTTTTCTATAGCTGGAGACAGCTTGTGTATTAAAACAAATGTTTTTGTTTCATGTTTTCAATGTAATGTTTCGAAAAAACATGAGCAGGTCACGCCTTAACCTAGGCCATTTTGCACATGATTACTGTCTGGTTATTTCCTACTAAAATACTAATAACAACTAAATTCCTACTAACCTCCTTAGCAAAATATAATATATACTAAAATACTTATTTTGTAGTAAAATTTTATAAAATAACTAAGTTGGCAACATTTATTCTCGACTGAACAGATGGACTGAACGGACCATGTGTGACAAATAGCTTCACTTCTCGCCCGCGCCAGAGCCGCGGCCGTGCGGGTGTGTGTCGTGTATAAGCATAGTGAGTTTACAATTATTATTAAACACGACCGTAGCTCGCGGCAAACCAGAACGAACTGTCAACTGATGCTATTTTTCCGTGTGTATGCTCGAATCCGTTCAGGCCGAACATTCGTCAGTTCTAACTGAAACGATCGGCCTCTCGTCTGTAGAAGCCTTTACACTCGTATGTGGGTACAATAGACGGTTTATCATGCTCATTTAATAAATAAGCCTTATGTATAACTTTATTTATGAATCTTAAGTTTTTAATTAATATCTATTGTAGTAACTACTAATATTTACAAACTCTAAAAGTACTAAAAAGAAAATGAATACTAGAAAAACTTAAAAAGCTACAACAAAAATAAATCTCCCAGGTTGTCCCCACCATGCAAAGTACCTAGAAGGCTCAAAAAGTTTTCCCGCTGGATTGCGCTCACTCTTTGAGCCGGTGCCGGCTCTGATTAGCCCTATTAATTGCATTTAAAGATATTTTTAATTGTAATATTTTTTCAACTATGTGCTAGAAACTAGGATGCTACCTATCACAGTGTGAAAAATGAACATCCCGGAAAAATACATTGACAGAAATTATGTACACAATTGAGGCGAATTAATCTCGTGCGTGGTGTGAACTGCGAAGGCCATTAGCTCATTACATAGCTCAATTTACTCAAATATTTTGTCGATGTTATGTCCGAACTCCGAACGTTAAGTGTTACCTACTATGTGGACTACCTTTGCCACGGTCCCTCTCTTTATTTAAGCGAGTTACAAAGTAGTAGACAATATGCTTTTGTGTTAAACCTGTTATACCCGCTGCCAGATATTGTAAAACAAACACAAACAACATCGTTATCGCCATTAGTTATCGCCGATTGCCCAGTCAAATGAGCTACCAATAAAGTTAAAAGAGCATAAATCTTAAAAAGCAGACGCCGAGGAACGCAGCGCCTGGTGAGTTCGTCGAACGCCGTATCGGCTCAAGTCGGTGTTATTTATTTTAGTCGAGCCATGCGCGTTAAATATAGTGACGATTACGTTGAAATGGCCGCGACGACTAGCGAGTCGGCACGCACGATTATGCCTAAAAGCTAATTGTCTCGCAGAGAACAGAAATCAATTTTCCATAATATATTACAAAAAGATACATTATTAATTGAAAACCGTGTAGGAAATGTAAATATATATATATTTTTTTGAAAATTTGATATAAAAAAAAAACGACAACACGAGTCACAAGGGCATTCTTTTGCATATTTGACATCAGTTCTTAGACTACCTTTTAAAATTTATTAATAGAAAGGATTCGAACGTTTTCTGGGATCCTATTGTATAGGCCCTATAAATATTAACTTACTTCGCTAAATGTCTTTATCGTATGTGGCGTAAGAAGAAGCTCATTCCGTTCCCGCAATCCATCACGTATACATGACGAGTACTATCTGTACGTTAATCTGTGTCCACTGTCCGGTAATGTTTAACGACACGCCACGTGGCTCCCGAGCACGCTGAACAAACATCACAATTCAGGCTAGCTTCATATTGGTTTTATACACCCGTAAGATGGAAATGTACTTTCAAAATTAGTTTCAATCTTTTATATAAAGGGTTTTATACACTGGGTGTGTATGTAAGACGAAAATGTACTTCCAATATAATGAAGAAAGGTACTGGGAGAAATGACGTCTACAGTTGACGTACAGTGCGACCTCAGGGCTTTTAGTCAAGATGCATTCGATAATTTCGACGGCGAAGTTCGAAATCAAAAATGTATGGGATTTGACATAATTTATCGCTAGACGATAAATGACATGTCATCATGTCAAATCCATAGAGCCAGTAAAAAGGTCAAATCCCATACAAGGCCCTGATTAATTATTATAGACTACACTGCGACCATTACAAAATGGTTTTCGACACTTGTCATTTTTCATACATCGCCTGTCAATTTCTATAGAAAAAAAAAGATTGTCAAAACCATTCGCAAATTGGTTTTACTGTACAGCTTAAGGCCCCGGGTATCGTGTGTAGTCGTCATTTGTCTAAGTCCCTCTATTGAGAGGAACGATTAAAAGCAAATTATTATTAACCCTGGACATCTGTCATAGAGAAACGTGTTCTTCTTGTGTAATCAGTAAAGTTGAATTTTGAAAAGCTATCTTAAAAATGCAGTGCCATGTCACGTATCGTTTCGTTTCGGTGTGAATTGATCCTTAGATTCATTATAAAGTTCAAAGGTATGAAAAGGTGTCACATTTCGCGAACGCAATCATCATAACTCGAAGTCAACAATGGGGTTTGAACAGCAATTAGCTCGGCCGTTCACCGGCGTCCGGCAGTCGATACGGGCGATCGTAAAACTGGCCGCTTCCAGTAACACGCCGCTGTGGTGGCGCGTCAGTCGTCAGAGCGGGCGCGGATAGCGGGTGAGCTGAAGTTAAAGGATTCACCGAAGCAAGATGAGAGAATGTAGTTTTTATGAATTGATGAAAAATATGACCTAACACATATTACTACCTATTTTTGCGATAAGTTTGAAGTGACAGCGAAATGTCAAAATTAACCAACGATTCATCCATCCGTACCTACTGATTGAACGCCTTTACTTCAATTGGTGATTATGAACCCGGCATCAGCGTCATTGGTCATTGCGCTGATGATTCACTTCAAACTTACCGCGAATAGACTATGTCAATGTGATGCTCTAAGCCACAGTGGAACTACACCCAAGCTACGATTTAAGTCATAAAGTCAACAAATATTTGCCGTCGAACGGGAAATGACCCCACCATAAATAGCACTTCTAGGGAAGTAGGAACTTCACGACAGCGTTATTTATAAACGCTTCAATTAACTTACAGCTATAAATATGTAAAACGCTAGTAGTAAATAATTCAATCGTTTGAAGACAAATGCATGAAAACATACGGTAAAGATGTTTATATTATACGCAGGTGTTTCTTAAACACACGGAACGCTAAAATAAAAAATTCCGATCTATTCATAATTGTAACAAAGAATTAAGAAAGAATATTTTTTAGTCTCATAAAGAATGACTGCACTTTGTACTTTGTAATCTTTCTGTGAGTCACACGCTCACGCTGACGCCTAAGCTTCCGCTACGAGTGACGGCACACGACAGTTTATTCCAGTTCAATGGAAATAGTAACAATGGCGGAGTTTTCTCGGCCTTATTACCCAAACGTGCCTGGACTGTGGACGTCACACCGACGTTTTAATGCCATCAATCCAAGACCGCAATTGTTAGCGCTTTTCACTAGAACTTTCTTTATGAAATGCTCGATTATTTGCAACCGCTACAAACGTAAATATTTATTATGCAACAGCGAAAAGGTTTCACTATCAGCAAAGTACAAAGTCAACATAATTTTACCTAAAATATTATGGCACTTTTTGAATATTTGATTATTATTTTAGATAGCTGGTGCCCGTAAATTCGTTTGCGTAGACCTAACGGAAACGTAACCCTATTCTTTTAAACGGAACCCCAAGATAAAAGTAGCCCAAGTTACTCCTTAATCCTTATAAATCAGCTATCTGCTAGTGAAATTTCCGTGAAAATCGTTCCAGCCAATTCAGAGATTAGCCGGAACAAACTGACAGACAGACGGACATACAAAAATGTTAATGCATTTAGTGAAATGCTGTTAATTTAAAATTACAAACAGACGATAAAAAATTTATATTTTATTCGTCTGTTTGTAATATTGGTGTGAATAACAAATATTTGAAGTAATTGTGAAGTGAGTCAGTGACTTGGTGGGAATTCTGGAAGATGTTTCGGATGTTTGTGAACAGGAGACAGGAGCACCTGCAGGTCCATTATTTAACCACGCGCGATGCTTACTCAGCTTGCTGTAAATGTCTTCAATCTGGCATTATACCCGAGTTTACCGTATAGAATGTCATTATTGATATAGATGAAAGTATTTCAAAGTAGTAAGTACTGTCCTGTGTTATATTAACAGCTTTGGGTTCCACATTAAACACTTGTGTTACGAAATTAACGTTGTATATCGATGATTTTCAAGCTCGGGATTTCAATTGTACTCAGTCTCGCTACACACGTTACGATAAAACTGCACATTGGGGTTATGAGGCACAACCTACGTATTCGTAACGTTATCGAAAGAAAATTGTATGAAAATAATTTTGATAGCGCCCATACAATTGACATTGGATAACGTTACGTACACTCAGTTTTCAATTGTTCCTGCTTGGGCGACAGTTCGGTCAAATTTGACGGTGTAAACCATGGGTTGGCACTTGGCAATCTTTTGGCAGACATAAGCGACATAGTTAAAAAACTAGATAAAGGCGGGCCCCGCACTTGATAATTTTGTACCTAATCGATACCTACTTATCTAGTGTCGGCAGGTACTACAAGTCATATTAAAAGACAACATTATTTATTGTTATTAAATTAATACAGATGACAACGGAGCAATGAAGGCAAGATGAGGGGAAACCTAATATAAAACTTAACCAACTCAAAAACAAATGTAGAGTGACGTAGGACCGCGGGCCGCGCGTAATTGCCGGCCACACTGGTTTAACCGAACTGTGCAGTTTTATCGTTACATGTGTAGCGGGCATTATTAACTACTCGTTTATGCGATGAGCGAATAAATATGTAAAACGCTGTGATAAACAGCGGGCGCACGCACGTCACGCCGCGCGCGCCGGTCGTGTGCGCGAGTCCTAATAACAACGGATAACTCAATACGAGACAGGATATCGTAGGTTTATTGAATTTATAAGAGTTTTTTTATACTGCTTTCAACGATGTAGCGATTATAAAAAAGTAATTTATGGTGAATGCGTGGAGTAATGTGGAGTTCACTTATGGTATGTCCGGCGCGCAGTTATCTCCGTTGTCATAACAATAATGTTCAGCGGACATACTGTCTTCATTGCTCAATTAGGGAAATAATAAAAAAACTATTACTCCAATATTTTCGAACATGTTTTAACTTGTAAATATGTATATTATGTATGTCTACAATATTTTTTTTTTATACAAATATTTCGGGCATCATCGATTTTCATACATCGTGTGTCATTTTTAATGAAAAACGAAGATTTCCGAGGGACATCAGGAAGGTCAGTAAGATTGTGGACAAGTAATGTTCCATTACCCTGTTGAGTGTTGACATTCTGATAATATGAGGAAGCAAGAGGCCTTGCTAAAAGTTGCTACGGTTAATAAATGACAGTATAACTTGACAGGGTAACTGCTAACTGCTAGCTAAATAACTTAGTTATTTCTTTTCTCTGAGTTATCTTACTATTATACTTCTTATAAATGTAAAAGTTTGTAAGGATGGATGGATGGATGCATAGATGGATGTTAGTCACTTTTTTTGCGCAAAAACTACTGAACAGATTTTGATTAAGTTTGGTTTGTTAGTAGTCTATGCTCTAGATGAACACATGGGCTACTTTTTATCGCGGCAAAATTTACGGATGCAGGAATAAAAAAATGAACTTTATAGTTCATTTTATACTAGCTACGCAGGAGTTATTTAATAGTGCCCAAGTGTGCGCGCAGTACACAAGAGCACTCTCTCTCTTCTTTTACTCTCGAAACCCAGTGGGACGGACAGATCGACACGACTGGCGAGAGATCGGGCGCAGGACCCACTATTTACATGCCCATCCGACGCATGGATCATCTTTCTTGTCAGACAATCAGGTGATCAGCCTGCATTGTCCTAACCAAACATGGCAACAACATTTTTTGTTGTTCCAATGCGGGAACCCACGACCTCCGACCTCCGAGTCGAGAGCCAAGCTCTAACCATTAGACCACGGAGGCTGCTACAACAGTGTAACAGCAGCTGTTATTGAACTTTCTCAGAAGCGGTAATAGTGACACATGTTACAAAATAGAGATCATTTTAGAATTACTACCTATGTGTCGCATAATGTCAACAGTAGTTATAAGAAATATGATTGTCAATGTCATATTGACAGATGAACAGGTAAAGCCTATTTAGTTTAGGTTTATTTCGGTTAGCTAAAAGGCTATACTCAGTGTAGACTGTAGACGTAATTGTGTTAGATATATCTCATTTGTAATACGTATCTGTGTTAAGCACCAATAAAGGAGAATATAAGAATTGTTGCTGTATTATTATCATCACCACTCAAGCGTAAGAAAGATATGTAAAACCAAGAGGTCGTAGCCCTCCACACTATGTGTCTAATACCTATTTTAATTCGTGTGCATAAAAAAACTTTTGTCCAAAAATAATACCATATTTAATTTTGCTGTAAAATTCCAGGGAAAGTGAACAACTCTTCCGGTAGTTGACTCTAGTACCCTTGGCCGGCCGCCAGGAGCCAGCCCGCCAGCCCCCGGGCGTTTGTCAGGGGCCTGTGCTGACTGCTGGTGTGCATACTGTACAATATCGAAGGCTGGCTAAAGTGTTTGGCGGGTCGGGTATCTGTAGCATAAGCTCAAAAGTTAAATAATAAAATTGAAGTGTTTGTTTGTAATTTAAAATTTACAGCTTTGCTCTAAATGCATAGTTATTATATTATACGGGACCTAAACCAAAATAAAATGTTTAAAATTCTGTCTGTCTGTCTGTTTGTTCCGGCTAATCTCTGAAACGGCCGGACCAATTTTGACCGGACTCTCACTGGCAGATAGCTGATTTTATAAGGAGTAACTAAGGCTACTTTTATCTTAGGGTTGCGTTTAAAAAAATTGGGTTCCGTTTCCGTTAATAGTTCCACGCAAACGGAGTTGCGGCCACCGGCTTGTAGTAAAAGAAAGTCTGTGACAAAAGTCGAGTAATATGTATACTTTCTTGTCAAATCTTGAAAACCTAGGTGATCGTCAATTGTTCTAGTACCTGTCTTTATAACGCTAAAGTAAATATCAGACATCTTAAATCTATACATATAGTAAATTTGTAACTGGTCGCTGTCTGTACATGGAAGATAAATAAGAAATGTTATTACAGAGGAGCTTTATGAACGATATAGAACAATGATTTTTAGAATTTTTGTCTGTTTGTCTGTACGTTTGTACGCGCTAATCTCAGAATCTTGGATTAACAAATAGCTAACTAACCTAACTTTTTTCTGCAACAAAAAGCTACTTTTTGTTGCAGAAAAAAGTACGGTTCTCCGGGATTTCTTTTTCGCGTACGATGTCGCGGCTAACATCCGACTAATGCTATAGTAAATAGGTAAAGTTTGTTTCTCTGTGTGTTTGTGAGTAATCGACATTGTTCTTTCTTCTTTTGATTTTTCTTTGCGTCACTCTTTACGTTTAAAAAATGGAAAACTTTTAATATTATTTTCGAGTACGAGTTCCACCGTGGCACCAGTGCTGCAGAAATGGCTCGAAGGATTAATGATGTGTATGGCGGCGGTGTCGTAAAAGAAAACACAGTGCGTTTTTGGTTCCAACGTTTTCGTTCTGGAAATTTCACCTACAGTACAACCCCCGTGGACGGCCGGAGACCAAAGTTGATAATGAAGAATTGAAGGGTATTGTGGAAGCGGTTCCATCGCAAACCACGTCCGAGTTAGCTGCAGGCTGCGGTGTTAGTGATAAAACTGCTTTAATCCACTTGAAGCAAACTAGGAAGGTGAAAATGCTTGAAATACCTCATGATTTGAGAACAGCAAACCGACAAACGCGCGTCGACTGCTGCGTTACATTACTCAACCGTGACAATAATGAAGGGATTTTAAATCGAATCATTACCTGCGATGAAAAGTGGATCCTGTACGATAATCAGAAATGCTCATCGCAATGGCTGAACCCTGGCAAACCAGCCAAAGCCTGCCCCAAGTGAAAATTGAGTCAAAAAAAGTTACTTGTGAGCGTTTGGTGGACTAGTGCCGTGGTCGCTCACTACAGCTTTCTTAAATCTGGCCAGACGATTACGGCAGATGTCTATTGCCAGCAACTGCAAATCATGATCGAAAAGCTAGCTGCTAAACAACCGAGGTTGGTCATTCGCTCTAGCCCACTGCTGCTTCAGGACAACGCTAGACCAGACACTGCACAACAGACGGCTACCAAATTAGAGGAGCTTCAATTGGAATATCTAAGACATCCACTGTACTCCCCGGACCTTGCTCTAACAGATTACCATTTTTTTCAACAAGAAAAAATTCAACTCCGATGGGGCAGTATAAAGTGCCTTCAAAGATTTTATTGATTCCTGTCCAAATGGTATTTTTAGTAAAGGAATCAACTAACTACCTATGAGATGGCAAAAGTGCATAGATAGCAATGTTATATACTTTGATTAAATAAATATATTATGTTTAAAAAAAAATACTTTATGTTCCTCTCTTACAAAACGCTAATTTCATATGTAATGACCAAATATTATAAATGTCATTTGTGTACGGAAAACTTTGGGTAATTATAATATACATCTCTTTCTTCCCCACTATCATGTGTCGTAACTCGCAAGGATAGTAAAGATCTCGTTCTCCTGCTTATAAGCCGGGTGTCTATGCTATTTATATCTGAGGTTCAAAATTCAAATCATATTCAGATAATACAACTATTCAATACGACATTAGTTAATTGTCATGTGTTTACAAAAATAATTCAATTACTTAGACTACTCTAATAAACTGGAATTTACGAAGCGACGCATACATAATATTTCAATTCCACAAATTACTATGTCAAAAACTGTTGTTTATTTTGAATAAACATTAAAAAGCAAGTAATTTATAGCCCAGATGTAATTAGTTTTCGCGTGCCGTAGCCCGCACCCGACACATCACACTTAGAAAACCATTACATTTGCACGACTTTTCAGCCCTTTATAAATATTTTCCCTCGAAAATATGTCACTGGCTAATTGAGTCATTAGTTTAAAGTTGCGTGACTTTTAACTTGTTGGTTTGTTAGTGCTAATGCTAACTAGCCATGATCTTAAACCCCCTTATTAATATAATATTTACAGCACGGAGACGTTAATCCGTGTTGCTGTCTTTGTCTGTCATCAAGTGGCTTTTCTAACGTATCAGCGTATCTGTGGTGTAAATATTTTTATAAATAAGGGGGTAACTGCTGTATTTTAAGTGTTAAGTTGAATAAACGTATATTTTAGAATCTAAACTATACATGACTCTTATCTAAGCTTTAGATAAAAGCCATGCATGTAACCTTGCCTTTTTAAAATAAAGGCCTTTTCGACGATCCCCACACGATGGAGTAGAATGAAAAACTATCGCCAACTGTTTCGCAGTTTGGCGGTTTTTATGTTTATGAAACAATATTGTTAATACTTATGAGTAAATGGATAAAAATATATATGTATTTTTCAGGTGTATGGAGAGCCACCCCTACAATATAAAATTATTATTATTTTATAATGACAAAACAGAAATCTATCTATATTTACAAAATCTATATCTACTACACCAAATTTCATACATATAAATTATTAATTATAATAATAGAACTTAGAAGGGCGGACAGACAGACGAACGAACAGAGCGAAACGACAAGGATTCCTTGAGTACTACGGTCCATTAGAAGGTACCCTAAAACATCGCTAACATTACTAACTTCATAAAAAAAAAACGAAATGAAGTAAAAGAAAATTCTGACTGAAATTAAAAATCATATTAAAGTTGGTGTTTTTTTTCATGTAGTATTTCTCTGCAGAATCCTAAATTAGATGTACCTGTTACCTACCTACCTACAGTTGGCGACGCGACGGCGACAAGGGGCACACTATCGGATGTCGACCACTTTTCCACCTCGGTGTACTTTCCGTGGCGTGTGTGGGCGCCGCTGTAACTGACGCTGATGGACATTGAGATAACACTGTACTTGCGAGTGATGTTTTAAAATGTTTCGAGTGTGTACACAGATAATAACAACATATTATTTGTACGAAATTACTGTGATGGCCTCTGTGGCTCAGTATTACAATAAAATTTACAAAAAAATCGGCTGGACCGATTTTCACGGGATTTCACTGGCAGATAGCTGATATAACAAGGTGTAACATAGGCTACTTAATATTAGGGTTCCGTTAAAAATAGGATCCATTTCCGGTAGTTCTGCGCAAACGAAGTTTCGGGCACCAGCTAGCTTATAATATTATATATGGCAATTCTATTTGTCAATCGAAACTTAAATAGCGATACGAGGTTAACGAGCTTAAATTAGATTACGCTTACAAAACCAAATCAGTGATATTCTCAAGCAAGTTTTCCGAGCCACGCCATAATAAGCCTACCTCATCAACCCACCTGGACCCGACTGTCGTCTGTACTCATTACATTACGACCGTGTACACGTTTGCATAATAGTCTACTTGACCCCTTTTTTTATAATCCTAAACTATTAATAATAATTGCTCCGTTACCCCAAAAAAGTAATAGAATATTATTTCAAAACCATAAAAGCCCACAATACTTTAATTTAAAAATACACTTTTAAAAAAAAACCGAAAATGCCTCCCGCCATGTTTGTCAATAGATAATAAATAATAATCTATGCTCTGACTCATACTACTAATAGTAAACAATCACTTGACAGTTTACTATGCACAAGTGACGTTTATTTGTTTACTATTACTATGATGTCACATGATGGCCGATCGCACAATGCACAGTCCACAGATAATAGTGTTTTCTACAGTTCAAATTTTTTTTTTTTTTTTAAATGACAAATTAGGTTTATTTAACCATCTTGTTATTTTATTTCATGATTTCGCTATACTACGTTTTCCTAAGCCAAGTACTAAAGGAAATACTTATTCAATGCATGAAATTAAGTATGAGTCAAGTAGCCTATTCCGAGGAAATATGCCATAATGCCACCGACCAGTGATTTTATATGCGCAGTTCACACTGCAGGGGAAACTCGATTACGCTCGATACATTTTCTTCAAACTTTAGCCGGTTTACGATATTGTCTTACTTTCTCTGTTACGAAGCTGACTTTTGTTAATATTAAGGCGCGTCTCCTGCGCGTGTTTTAATCGAAACATTACACAAAACATCGAAACATTGGGGCGTGGCTATACACATTTGTGTAGGAATACACAATGTTGTTGTCTTCCGAGACGGACGGAAAACATTTCCCGCGCGGGTAGACAGGGGAAAGTATGTTTTATTTCTTATCAACCACTCACATGACCATTAAACATAGAAATACGGAAGAAATTATTTATCAACCCCAAATCGGTGTTCTATTCGTAACTCCAGATATATAATCAAATTACGGGTCAGTAAATATGGCCTAACTCGAAATCTGGGGGTCTAAAAAGGCCACTTTAGATGTTTCATATGGCTACATGATTCATTTGATTTCATCATATTAGAAAACATCAATTGCAGTTTTCAATAGAAATGCGAAAAATGGCGCACATAATATGAGATGAAAAAAATATATGAAACAACCAAAGTGGCCTTTTTAAACCCCCTGTGTTTTCTCCTAGATTCTTCATCAATGTTTGATGAAATGAAATGTTTTTGTTTCATGTTTTCTGTGTAATGTTGCGAATAAACATGAGCAGGAGTCACGCCTCTCTCTATACAGACTAAGTTTACATATTGTAAAAATATATTTATTTTTAAAATAACAATTTTCCATGTTTAAAAGAAGAAGACCCTTTCTTCTTTCTTTCTTCTAAAAGAAGAAAAAAAGAAGAAAGGGCCACCCGTGCGAGTTTT
Organism: Phengaris arion; assembly: GCA_963565745.1. NCBI lineage: Eukaryota > Metazoa > Arthropoda > Insecta > Lepidoptera > Lycaenidae > Phengaris > Phengaris arion. The sequence continues at coordinate 18,313,319 of OY751431.1, forward strand.
TTACGCCGGTTCATTTCGCCGGGTTAGTTCCCGACCGGTGTTGGGCATTACGTGGGGGACAACTCCGTAAACGTTGCTTTGTAACCTATATGGAAATAAAACTTTTTGATTTGCTTTGACGACCTCTGTGGCTCAGCGGTTGAGCGCGTCGATGCTCAAACCGGAGGTCGCGGGTTCGAATCCCGTCAAAGGAACAAAAAAGTTATCTGTGCTCCTGGGTCATGGACGTGTTTTAAATATCTTTATAATTATAATAACAACCTCAAATATGTGTATAGTACAAAAGTATTAAATATATTTTCCGTTGTTGCCGTAGCACAAGTTCTTAACATGGGACCAAATTGACGTGGTGTGAAAGGGTCCATAGATATTATTGTAATATTATTTTTATTATCATTTTGATACTTTTTTATTCTTTATTCTCCTATTACGTTGATATTCTTCTATAAAAGTTACGCGTTTGTGGCCACTGGCCAAGCAGCTTCAGGTAAGCTATAAAAAAACTTCCTGAAATCCTGACTAATCGGCATTTGTTGAGACTGACTGCTTTCTGCTGAGTGATTGTATGAAACAGGCTACAATCTACATGTTGGGTAATGTCAGGCAATTTGAAGCGTTTTGTTATTCTTGAATCCTCCTACTATTATAAATGTGAAAGTTTGTGAGAATGGATGGATGGATAGATGGATGTTTGGTACTCTTTCACGTAAACACTACAAACCGGATTTTAATGAAATTTGGTATGGTAGTAGTTTAGCTCTGGATTAACACAAAGGCTACTTTTATTACGAAAAAGCGCAAAGTTCCCGTGGGATACTGCACTAACGTGGTTAGACGCTTGTAATAGCATAAAATGCGCGGTTACTCAGAGATAAGACCTAGGCTAGATAGATTATTTCCCCCCAAAACCAGCTGCATACTAAATTTCATAGAAATACTTGAAGCCGTGTCCGGGATTGTGACTACCCATATATTTTCAAGAATTGCTCGTTTAAAGTATAAGCTATGACGCCAACGTTATGTGGTATTATACGTCAGTGTGGCCCTAGTGTGGCTCTAGTGTGTCCCCACCATTGCCGCAGGCCGCAGCTCGTACAGGCTAGGTGTGACGTCGCCGCGCGCGCGATGAGTTACGATTATTGGCATTGTGCACCGTTCCCTGCTGATGGAACTGTTATGACTTATTGCGCCTGTCGACTGAGGCATTAATCATCATCAGCATGGGTAGGACAACTAATGATAGCACCAAGTCATGTACAATCTGTTCTGATCCAAATTACAATTTAATCTGAATGTAAACAATAAAAATGTATTATGTTATTGTATGTCCTGTACTATAGGTTCTTGGTGGAAATTCATGTTTCACACTCTTAAACTTTTCCACTTTTATAGGTATTTTTATACGTTATTTTCAATATACATAAGTTATATTACACGACCGGTTTCGACAAAGTAACCTGTTGATAATAATTATTACATTGAAAAAATTATGTGTCTAGTTGTCCCGAGACCCGACACACGTTGTTCTGTCTTAAGTCTTAACATTTATCATCGTTTAACCTTCCCTGAACTTCCACAATCATTTCAACACCAAAATTTGCCAAATCGGTCCAGCCATACTGGAGTTTTAGCGAGACATTATATAGTACATAGAAGTAGCCTTGCAGGTGGCCATCCTTCTCCCATGGTGTGCGACCATTGGAATTGCAATCCATTTTTTATATATATATATATATATATATATATATATATATATATATATATAAGAAGACTAGCTTTGCCCACGGCTCGGGCACGGCACGGGATATAAAAGTAGCCTGTGTTAATCCAGAGCTTAAACTACCACCATACCAAATTTCATCTTTATCCGTTCAGTAGTTTTTCATCGTGAAAAACTACTGAACGGATAAAATCGTGAACATCCACACATTCATACATCCATTCTTATTTCTTACAAACCTTCGAGTTACGATAATATGACAGAATAATATAATACGATCGAGTAATTGTGTTGTAGCGCGGCGGTTCAGGGGAGCGCGGCGATTACTTTTAAATGTTAACCACATCCCCGGCACACGGGTTAACGACGGCTTTTGGGTCAAACGGTGAGGCGCTTGACACAAATTGTATTGTGACGGATTATAATATATTTTATTGTGCGAACATACATTTAGTACCTGAGGCTGGGATGATCCGGAATCCGGCGGTCCCGGGAAATTCAGAGCACTGAAACTGAAAATCTGCGCTAATACAATAGAGTTGAAAATCGAACACACGTGTCGATTCAAATGTCAACGCCATAAATGACAGTTTCAGACGGCTTTCCGGATTCCGGAAATAGTATATATAGTCCCAACGTAATATTCACGTTAATTAAGAGATATTAATAAATTAGTATTTGTTATTTAAAATTAAAATATATCTGTTAGTAATTAGTATATTATATTATATCGTGCACCAAATATTGACGCAGCTTTAAATACTACAATATGCTGGCGATCACGTAAGCACAGAGTTATTAATACATGTATGCTACTGATAAGAAAACAACTAAAACGGATTTACCAAATATTGTTAATAAGTTATGTGCTCTCTAGTCCCGGAATCTGTCCTATTACTGAGACTCCGCAGACCGTCCGTCCGTCTGTCACACTGTATTTCATGACCAGGCTGTATTTCATGAATAGAGAATTAAAATTATTACGGATGATTTTTATTTTTCTTGCCGCATTCTATAAAAAATACTAAAAAAACAGAATAAAATATATATTTAAGGGGTTCCCATAAGACAGACGTGAATGTTTTGCCGTTTTGGACGGTACCCTTCGTGCGCGAGTCCGACACGCACTTGGCCAGTTTATTACGGGAGGGCAAACCACGTTCTAGTAAATACAATGAAAATAGTTTTGTTTTGTACAAGACACCTTATTCATACAATTGAAGTGTTACAAAACAATCATCAAAAATCAGATGTAATACGAAGTACGGACATCTTTGTCAAGTTCACAATGAAGTTGTCTTTTGTTCAATTTGTATAATGTTAGAACAGTAACAAGACCCACCGATAGAAGTGGCACGACAAAAACACACAATAACCTAACCGAGAGCATGTCGGGACATGTCTAAGGAGGGTTCCGTAACTATAACCGCGTAAAAGGTTTTGTTTAAGTACTTCAAAAGTTACTGTCCGATTTCGTTGAAAAATATTTTCCTAAACAGTATTTAGCATGATCTATCAGCATGGAAAACAGGGTTGATAAAAAAATCAGATAATTTTTTTTTTTTACTTTTTCGTCTTTTTTAATTTATTTATTAGTCAGTTTATTAACAAAATGATAAGAACGTATTTTGGTTTAATTATTTATTAATACAATTAAGATAATTCAACAAGTTGTACTAAAATCAACAATTTAAACAACAGTAGGGTTGAAAATATTACAAGGAAAGTAAAATACTTAATAGACAAAAAAGAAACATAAACCAATACTTATGGTAAGTAGGTATATTATTAACTTTAAACTTTTTATTTTTTAGAATTCACATTCAGTTCCATCAACAATCTGTCAATTTTTGGCCGATTTAATTGCAGTAAAAATTTAATGATTAAATTTAAATCATTGATTTAAATGATATCAACCCTGATGGAAAACCGCATGTTTCTAAATCTCATAGTTTAGAAATGCCAGGACCAACTTTTAAACCGCTTTGGAGGCCGATTACTCGTCAATGATTGACTTTGTAAAAAAGTCGTGTATGAAACCTTGCCTTTATTTTAAAATACCTTTTTAAAGATACCCCACACGATGGGTTAGGATGTACGCCAGCCACCATTAAAATTTAAATTATTATTATTTTACGATGCTAAAGCCTAAAACCGAGATCTATACACAATCTATAAGTATACTAATCTCATATTCATAATTGAAGAAGCTACAAGCGCGGACAGACAGACGGATAGAGCGAAACTATAAGGGTTCCTTATGTTATTATGGAACCCTAAAAATACGACAGCCCCAGGAAAAACTGTATTATTTTCATAGGACATTCATTAACAGTATCTTAATGAAAATACCATAATACAAAAATACAATAATACCTGAATGTGTGATAACTAATAACTGATGAGACTCAAGAGCACTCATCCTTACAAACAAACCTCACGCGATACAGCTATACATTACAATACCAAAGATAACGATGACAATAATACCTGAATGTGTGATAACTGATAACTGATGAGACTCAAGAGCACTCATCCTTACAAACAAACCTCACGCGATACAGCTATACATTACAATACCAAAGATAACGATGACAATAATACCTGAATGTGTGATAACTGATAACTGATGAGACTCAAGAGCACTCATCCTTACAAACAAACCTCACGCGATACAGCTATACATTACAATACCAAAGATAACGATGACAATAATACCTGAATGTGTGATAACTGATAACTGATGAGACTCAAGAGCACTCATCCTTACAAACAAACCTCACGCGATACAGCTATACATTACAATTTACAATCAATATAATATATATACGTTCGTGTCTACAACACTAAGTCTCAGACCAAATAAAAAGCGAGTTCTGCGAACCACACAGTGAGGCCGGTCTAAACTACGCCTCGCCGTATAATTAGTAATTACACAGTGTCACGCACACACATGTAACGAAACTACGCCTTAACGAGTCGAGCTGTCGCGGTGTGTGGTTTTGTGTTAAGTTAAATCTTATAGTCCACGTTCCATGTTTAGTGTTCGCAACAAAATTATAATCCTTCAGTTGTACTCGTAGCTAAAATGTTATCGCTTATCTCTTAACCAAACAGTTATCATAAACACTGTCTTATAATGTAAATATTGTGAGGCTGGGTTCGGTTAAATCTCGTTTGGATTTTCAGGCTGTCCCGCTCGCGCGCGCATATGACGTATATAGGCGAATGAGTCAGCGCGTTGTCTGAACTAAGATTAACAGTTTAGAGAATTGGGCTTCGGAGCACTAGCATACTTACGCGTAGACAAACTCGAGAAGAGTCGCGTCGCGCGAGGTGATTCGTCTGCAATAGATTCATTCCACATAATTATTGTATTGGCGCGAGACGCGAGAGAAACTTAAGTCGCGTCGCGTCTACTTTTATGCTAGGGCTGATACAAATAGCGTCCCGTGTCGCCGTACGAACTAATTGTCTCTGCTCACATGTGCTGTGCCAAGTTTGTACTGATGTACGTGGGTTACTAATTACCGAGTAAAAATAGTCATTTCCGTTCTAGAACAGGGGTAGCAATCATTACAAACTGACAAGTTGTTTTGTGTGTTCTTTTTGTACAGTTAGGTCCTAATAGTATTCTAGTCTTTTAAATATTAGCTAATTCGCAGTTGGCAGTTGGCAAAAGTCTTAATTTCGGGCAGGTCACATCACCCATAGTTGAAATTCAAATTGTAAACATAAAATATATATTTTTTTACTTATTACACATCTGTGAAAGTACGATTCCTTACGAGCTCACTGCTGGGTTAAATGTAGTTGTTTTTATTATACAACATGATGATCCTACAACAGATGCAGTCTGCAGACGATCGTTTAAAATTAAACAAATCAATAAACATTTCCAAAAATCTCGTTTCCACAAAAATAAATTTTTCTCCTCGTACCCAATAAATTATGAATGACAAACAAAAAGGAATATTATTGAAAAAAAAAGGTCACTTCCCTTTTGTTTCAAGTTGGAGACCTTTTCGTATCGATCCCCGCAGGTATGTAATAGGGTTGCCAAGTCAATAAGGGCTAGAAGTTAGTAGTTACAATTAAACTGTCCTTTCAACTAAAATCTTTAGTAATTAGGCACGATTGATGTAATGAGTGTAGAGAAGTAGCAAACTTTTGTATTTTAACTTAAAACGAGTAAATAAAACTAAAAGTATTACATGTATTTATCTATCATTTATATATGTACTTAGTACCTATGTAAACCACTGCATGTAATTATTAATTAGTATCTTATTACATACCTATTCATTTGTAAATAAATTAATTTTAACTTTGTATCAATAGCAATGAAATTAACAATGAACATATTATTAAGGTAAGCATAATATAATGTTCTACTTTCTATACCAAGCGTTACCAAAATACAATAAATATTGTAATTATTTTGATTCATGTGACAACCCTACGTAAGACTAGATGATTTATTGCTTGTTTGTTCAAATAATCGATCCCGAATGTGTCGGCGTGGGAAAACGTGTCTTATGTCGTATAACATAAGCTGCATTGTGCACTACCGGTGCTAGTACCCCGCTGCTAATGGTATAACGCGAATACCTGCCTTGAGGCGGTGTTGCCAGATGCTGCACTTCACTGACCTTTATATCGCGAGATTTGAAAATAGAAAAAAAAAATTTTGTTTCGCAAACAGCGCTGAGCTGCGCTACTAAAAACTTCATGGAGCATGCATAATATTTTATTGATCTAGAACTCATCTGTGCCTGAACTCATATTTAAAAAGCCGACGACTAGATGTCACTTAATAAAAAATTCAAGAGACTACAACATCAAGAGTTTTGGCGTTAACTAAAATTGGCTTCCGATTTATTACACTGTAGTGTTAAGAATATACTACTAGCTACTAACTAGTACGTTATCCTACTAATATTATAAATGTGAAAGTTTGTGAGGATGGATGTTTGTTACTCTTTCACGCAAAAACTACTGAACGGATTTTGATGAAGTTTGGTATGGTAGTAGTTTAGGCTCTGGATTAAAACACAGGCTACTTTTTATTCCGGAAAAGTACAGTGTTCCCGCGGGATACTCGATAGTATATTTACGCGGGCGGAGCCGCGGGAAACATCTAGTAATATAATAAAATATTCTTTGCTACTCGCAAGTGGCAACACTGCGCGGCTCGCGGGGGTATCGTCACACCGTGTCGCGTGTACCCCGCGTCGGTCGTCAGACGAGCACGCTTTCACACCTCGTTTTACTCACAATCCGCTTCGTACCTTCTATCCCATTGACTCGATATCGTTTGATGTGATTGCGAATTTATTTTTGTATCGCTCAAATATGTTTTGAGCGTTTTTGTATGCGCCATATGCGCGGCATTGACTAAACTGCTTTGAATCTCGCTCAATAAACATCAAAGTGTTTCATTTGAGTTATTCATACGCTTCTATCAGCCTAAAACTTTAAATACCTTCCCGTCAATTATTATTAGTGCAAAAATGAGCGAGTGAACAGGCAGAACACGCTAAAATTACCTACTAATTTTAGCGAGCGACCCCAGTTTCCTACCGGTATCACGATATTACGAACGGAAGGATTAAGAATTAACGGCGTCTTGGGGTTCAGAGTGAGCTGATTTTACATGCAAATGCAAATGACGCTTCTTAACAAATTATACGTTATCGGGTAAAGTCTCAAGATGGAGCCGGGGTCTTGTGTACAGCAGCGTTAACAAATGTTTAATCCGATAAAATGTCAACCAAAATCATTTTTGTGTTTTTAATCCCCTGTCACACATAATAATCACGTAATTCTATAAGCTTAAGGTAACAAAAAAATCTTTTGTTAAACTAATAGGAACTGTGGTAAATATCTACGCACCTGCATAAAAAAAACATTACATCAAATTTAAACGTTAATGTCGATGTCAATTTACTACACTACAAGGAGCAATAAAATTAAGCACTTGTTACATAAAATGAAGTCGTAAAACGATATCAACACGAGCACAATCAAAGCGACATCAAATATAATTTGTACGGCGGATTGAAAGGCGAATGAAAAGAAAATGGCCGCCCCTCGCGATGGGGTCCCCGCGCTGGGGTGAGATCCGGGGGTTACCCGCGTTTTGATATGCCATTACTGTTAACTGTAGGTTTTGTTAGTTTCTATAGAACGGAACTGTCATTTGCGTTTACTTTTTAGGCGAGTTAATAAAGTCTTACTTACTGTTCGAAACTGATCTAAAAATAATATGATTACTGGAGCTTTGTCATGTAACAACTCGGCCCAGGATATTATTACACAGTAAAATATAATAATATTAATAGTATGTATATTTGTTGTGTAATAAAGGTTGTCATAAACATGTAATATACTTGTAGCGCACTACCAGATTGTGCGATAAGCTTCGATAACGTTCGTCCCACCGAAATGCGTCTTATCAACCCAAGTACGAAATAGGCCCGCTACATATTATTATGATACGATTTTCACGCTTTTTTGTAATTTTTAAGTAAAATAAAAGCAGAAATATCCATTTTTCCCCACGGGAATACTGTACTTTTTCAGGATAAAAAGTAGCTTATGTGTTCCAGAGCTTAAACTACTATCATACCTACCAAAATTAATCAAAATCCGTTCGTATTTTTTGCGTGAAAGAATAACAAACATTCATCTACCATCCCATCCATCCATCCTCACAAACTTTCACATTCATAATAGTAGTAGGATTTTACAATACACCAAAAGGCATTTTTAAACTTATAATTTACTTATATATATATCTAGTATAAGGTTGCCAACCGTCCTGTTTTCCCAGGACTGTCCTGGATAGTTTTAAAGCAGCGTCTTGGGTTTGTATAGCGCCCTGATAAGGTCATGTATTTTAAAATTCGCGAACGACCTTCACAATATTTCTTTCTAGTTTAATTTATTCAAATACTTATATAAAAAAACATGATAATGCATTACATGTATTTCATTTAACCTATTTTCACTCAATCTTGATTTAACGGTTGCCACTCTATTACTTCATCCTGTTTTTTTTTCAACTTCAAATCCTAGTTTTTTAAAGAGGCTGGCAACCCTAATCTAGTATAACTATTAAGAATAGATAGTAACAAGTTCTGCATGACGATTGAAGTAGCCTATTTACGAGGCCTTACCTAGAATTTTTGAGGTCTCTGTAATGTACAAACAGAAATAAACCAAAAAGAAAAAAAACCTCAGGTCATAAAATTCTAAATTTAAAATAAACATTTGTTTTTTGTATTGAAAAGGGGCAGTTAAAGTTGTACGGCTTGTACCAGGATGCCGTTTGATTGATTTTAGTGCTATTGTAATGTTATGGCGTCTCGCGAGTTTATTGTCAAAGGCAGGGCAGGTCGGGAGATTTACTACACTTGACGGTTATTGGCACGAACAACCGATGAATATTCTGAAAGGATTTCACTTTAGTTTCTTTTGCCATCGTAAAATTATGATTTAACAGTGATAAAACTTATACATACGCCTTGCCTTGAAAATGGTGAAATTTTGAAAGTTTATTTTGCATTAGAATATGCATTACCATTGCCTTAGTCACATTTGTAGCACAAATATAAAATCAACTTTAAGCACTGTTCCCTTGCAGTATTAAAATGCTGCACTTTAAAACAGTGTCTAAGTTTGTATTGCGTTGCGCGTTGTAATCGCACCGTGTGTATCGAGCCTAAGTTTCTTTACAATAGTAGTGATTTTCTTCATGTTATCGTAACATAATATGTACGGGGCGAGCGATAGTATTGCTATCTGTGATCGATGTTGTTTAATTACGGCGACATTATCGACTCGATGATTTATTGATATTGCCCTCCCTATCTATCGATAGTTCGAATTTCGGTCGGAGAGGTCGGGGTTTTCAGTTTCGAGATTAAAAAATTACATTATTGATTGTTCCGTGTTATCACAGAATATTACAATATAATACAATTTATTGCATGTAAAACACGAATCTCGCTTATCTTGTACTTGTTGGATTGTATAGACAAGCTGTAGATAATATGCTGTGAGATGCAAGAGTCTACACTCCATGGGTACACAATACACACGTCCAGTGCCGCCGCCCGCCCCGCAGCGCCATACAAAAATTATGTTATTCCTAACCCAGAAAAAGAAATGCTCACCTTGCCCCATCTTATCTCCTTAACGGTCAGTACTCAGTCAGTCAGTACGCTGCATTTTTTAGATATCTACTGAAAATTGAACTTTATTCACTACACAAAAATAATACACGTTTCATATGACATCAGCCATACACTGCACATGCGCTGTGCAGCGCGGTGCAATTTGACATTCGGACTCTTACAATGAAACGTTGTTCTTCTGCTGTAATGAATAAAGTTCAATTTTAAAAAAATAGCTATCTTGAAAATGCAGCGCCTTGTCGCATATCTAGAACTAAATAGTCTATCTAGGTACAAAACCAGACAGCTAATGTTAACTTCTGCGTTGAACCGCACAAAGTAGCATATTTATAAGAACGGGGATTAAACATGTAGGGCTTGAACGCGAAAACTGGAATAAACCTCCCAGACGAAGGAATAGCAGTTGACAGGGTATATAAGGGTCCAGCTGTTCTGTAATTGATGTCACGTGCTTTATTGGTCTCCAATTGACATTAATGTAGGGAGCTACAAATACTGACAATTGATCACAACAGTCAACAGATATGTTGAGACATCGGCAACATTGATACTTCACTGAATGTATATGTATAGAGACAGGATCAAGTATCAAGACCACCTACATCTTGGCGAGAAGCCCATGTTAGCTAGAATATTCTGATATCGTATGCATCATGCCTATTGGTGCTGCAAAAGCAGAATTTTAATCGAAATCTAAAGCAATAATTGTATATTCTTAAGTTCTAAACACACTGTGAATTTAAAACAAAATAGAATTATTACATTAGTACGTAAAGCAAAAACTTTCAGTAGTTTTACGAGAATTGTGCGAACGTCGGAGTGTGATATTTGGCTTAGTTAAAGTTAATGCGAAGAAAGGCGTGCACAAAGCTAATATTTTATTCAATAATGCTTAGATAAAATAATATTTATAAAAATAACAACGAGGGAACAAAACGTTTTCTGAGGTCATGCATGTGTATTAAATATGTGTATAATATAATATAATAAAAATATTAAATATTTGTAAATGTATATATAGTATAAAAGTATTAAATATACTTCCCGTTGTCTGGTACCTGTAACACAAGATCTTCGGATACTTAGCACGGGGCCAGATTGAGTTGGTGTGAAGCGTCCATAAAAATATTATTATATCTAAAAGGCAAAAGAACCATTATAAAATTCAACATAAAAAAAATTGAATTGTTTTAGGGGCGAATTTCGACTACATAGCGTCCTCTAGTGCAGATAAAACTACAATTGGTGAATTATTATTTGTGGTAATTTTTAATCATAAAATAACTTTTTGGCCCTGAACTTTTGCTCGACAGCCGAAGGGAGCGGGCGTGTAATATATTCCGGAAAAGTGACTCACAAGACTCACAATGCATCTTTCTAATATTTCTATAGTTTTTTTTAGAGTTAGACATATTTTGTGATATCATTAGGTTTTGTCTAGATTTTATTTTATATCTGCATTTAGTGTTATAAAGATTAAAGAGGAAATATTTGATTGTTACTTTGTTTGCTTTAAATAGGCTCCGAGATTATTGGACCGATTTTAATGAAATTTGACGCAGATATAGTGAAGACCACGGGAAAGGAGTCGCGACGAAATGTACAGTGCCACGGGATTTTCTTTTGCGAGCACGAAGTCGCGAGCAAATTATGTTTGCGATGTAGGTTTTGTCTAGACTTTCGACTATACTTATTATAGTATGTCTGCAAGTGTAGCCCGGTCACCCACTATGTGTTTATGTGTATGTGTACTGCAGCTAACCTCACACGCGGCTCGCGGGTGGTCCACGGGTAAGCTTATCTATCTATCCACATATTTTGGGATTAAGACGACGTTGGGCGAAATTGTGTAACAGCTATCTAATATAACTCTACTGGTGAAGTAAGCCTCAGCTAACACCGAGACGTGACGTGGCGCGCATTTTTTATCTATATATCTAAAAGATTATGTATTACACATAAGATACATGTTTCATTGCAAGAGTTCGAATGTGTGTATCTTTTTGTGCATTAAATAAAGTTCAATTTTGAATAAATCTATCTTATAAATGGCGCGCTGCGTCGCTTCTCGGTGTGACCTGACCCTTCTAAATTTCTAATACATTAACTAACTATGAACTTACCCATAGCTTTACCAGTGAGGATAGGTTTCCCCCATCCCTTCTTGGGCCTCAGGTTCGGTACTCACTACTCAGTAGGTACAATATCGACAAAGTTCCTGCTCGATCAGTTTCTAAACATTGCCCTTGCACTGTGGCGCTTCAAAATATTTAAACACAAAGAAAATGACCGCAACGACTGCAGACGCGGTACGATGAACTACGTATTCACCCGTATGTGTACACGCTGTTAAGCGATTTTCATCATATGCCTGGTCGAGCGGCAACTAGTTCGATAGCACTTTCGTCGGTACTTTTAGTGTTATTATAGCGGCAGGGTGTACCAGGGGCGTGCGCTCCTTGTAGGCAGAAATGCAGTGCTTTACTTTTCATTCACAGATATTTTAATAAAACGTTCGTACGTTTTAGATGACTTTAATTAATAGTGAATAAATTAATTTAAAAAATATAATAACTTAAAAACGCCTAATATTTTATAAATAGCAACTCATGCCGGTAAGTCCTGCAGGAAAAATCATCGCATGTGTGTGTAATTTTAATACTTCGCAAACGCACACATCCATGAATATCGACATGATTATATAGCGGTAACTCATGCGGCAGGCGATGGCCGAACCTCGCCGAGCCGAGCTGGGAGCTCGGTTCGGCTATCCGATCGCTTCCGAAAACCGCCGAACTGGCATGTCGGAAATTATTCGTTACTTATAATCCGACTAAAAATAACACGACGTGAATCTAATGAATCATGTATGCACATTATGCATTTTTGTTTAGTAAGGTTTTATTTATTTAAATAGAAGAAACATTTTGTGTTTCGCGGGGGCCATATTGCATATTTCATGTGATAAGCATTGTTTACAATTTAATCGCTCCTGTTTATTTATAGTTTTCTTAAAAGATTTTTCATTTTAACATTTGAAAGTGTGTACATTTAACAGTTTCTTATTGAGTTTCTATAATAATTGTAGTGATTTGCTTTTACTAGTGCGTTAAGTTGATTTTTTAAAAATGTTATTTGATTGTAAGGGTTTGCGTTGATAATGTGTGTTTATTAAAAATTAAAAATAACAAGCTCTCACAATTGTCATTCAGTGAAAAGATTCAAATTTTGTCTAAAGGAAGGTGTGTACCCGAGTTACAACAATTAAACCAGCAAAAAAATAATGTAACTCGAAAATTTCATGTTAAAAACATTTAACAATGAAACGTATAACTGGCTTTGTGGTTGTGTACACACGATTAAATTATATTGTTTTCCTTGCATATTATTTAGTAATTCTAGTACAGTGTGGACTGATTCGGGATATTCAGATTTAAATAATTTCTATTCCGCGGCCAAGAACTGATAATATAGTAATCTCAAGTAACCGGAACCTTGAATATGTGAAAATTGAAGCTGACTGACTGGTGAGTAGAATTTCTTCCGCCGCGACGATCGATCGCTGTTTTGTCTGCGTTGCCGTAGAAGATGTACATGAATAGTAGTACATCTAAGACTTAAGGCTCTGTTGGCATGGTTTCGACTTACGAGATCCGTCGCTTGGCTGTAGCTATGCTAAAAATCTATAAACGAAAAAGTTTTAGTGACAGAGTACTTCGCCGCATACCCAGTGTCATAATCCTGTGCACGCCACTGGGGTGTACATAAATGCTTTGTTTTTGTAGGTATTTCTTACAAAGGCCCGAGTAGCGTTCGACGATCATAATCTTCGAAGGGACGAACAAGATTTGAAGGCTTTAGAGTCGCCGAGATTAGAGCCGATGATTTCGAATGTTCGCCTGGCGAACTGCCTGTTTTTTATTGGAGTCCACATAAAACAGAACACAGCGGGGATCGAACCCACAGTTTGAGCTTTGCCGAGTGTCTCGCCATAAAAACGTTATGAAAGATTACCTATCTATCCTGTAGGCTGTAACCGTTATTGACTAATATCTGGCCTACTTAGCACAAGCCTCAAACCACTAAACGGACTGTGCAGACAAATATTACGACGTAGGAATCGGCTCGGGATGGATTTTCGTAAAGTAACTCCATAGTTTGGCTCAAAAAAAGGACGTAGAAGATTATTTTAACCGCAGGTCTAACCGACACCACACAATGTCTATTCTATGGACGCTTTCGTCCCGTGGTAATTTCTCGAAGAACTTGTGTTACGGGTACCAGATAACGAAAATATATTTACTAATTTTGTACTATACACATACATGACCCCGGGAACATTGAAAACTATTTGTTTTGTTTGTACTTAGAACTATAATATTTTTAATTTACCATCTTTGTAATTATACTGCATTCTGGTGATCAATAAAGGAATTGAATTGCTCCTTTGACGGGATTCGAACCCACGACCACCGGCTTGAGCACTGATGCGCTCAACCAGAACCACAGAGGTCGTCTCAAACACCTTACAGTCCACATACACGCGACGCTATATATATGTATTACGCATATCGGTTTGTATAATTTAGCTTATAATACTAAGGCGGGTCAATAAGTCCGTGACTTTTTGAATTTCTAACCTCCTTACTGAAAAAGCAACACTACTCCTGTCAACAGGCATCTGTCAGTTGACTCCTATCAAAATTTGAACTTGCTGCGTCAGTTAGTTTCTGTTTTACAGCTATCTTTATCAGACTATCCAGTAACTTAAGGAAACAATGGAAAAAAGTGAATTTCGTGTGCTTATTAAGCATTATTTTTTGCGAAAAAAAACCATTACCGAGACCAAGGCTAAGCTTGATAAATACTATGGGGACTCTGCACCATCGATTTCAATGGTAAAAAAGTGGTTTACTGAATTTCGTTGTGGCCTTACAAGCACTGAGGATGCCGAACGTCCTGGACGCCCAGTTGAGGTCTCTACACCCGAAACAATCGAAAAAATTCACGATATGGTGTTGGCCGACCGAAGATTGAAAGTGCAAGAGATTGTGGAAGCCATAGGCATCTCGCATGGCTCAGTGGTTTCAATTTTGAATGATCACTTGGGCATGAGAAAGCTTTCCGCAAGATGGGTGCCGCGTTTGCTCACAGTCGACCACAAACGCAATCGTGTAACAACTTCACAGGAAGGTTTGGCGTTGTTTAATCACAATATGGAGGAGTTTTTTAACCGTGGACGAAACATGGATCCATCACAATACACCAGAGACCAAACAACAGTCAAAACAGTGGGTTTCTAAGGGTGAATCGGCGCCAAAGAAGGCCAAGGTGGGTTTGTCAGCCAATAAAGTTATGGCGACTGTTTTTTGGGATGCACGTGGGATAATCCACATTGACTATCTTCAAAAGGGAAGAACAATTAATGGGGAATATTATGCCAACTTATTGGACCGCTTCAATGAGGATTTGAAAAAAAAACCGACCTCATTTGGCCAAGAAAAAAGTTCTTTTTCACTAAGACAATGCAAGGGTGCACACATGTGCAGTTGCCATGGCAAAAATCCATGAATTGGGCTATGAATTGCTTCCACATCCACCCTATTCTCAAGATTTGGCTCCGAGTGACTACTTCTTGTTCCCAAACCTGAAAAATGGCTCGGTGGAAAAAGATTTGACTCCAATGATGAAGTCATCTCGCAAACAAAGGCCTATTTTGAGGACCTCGACAAATCATATTTTTTGGAAGGGATAAAAAAATTGGAGAAGCGTTGGACAAAGTGTATAGAGCTCAAGGGGGACTACGTTGAAAAATAAAATGATTTATTTATCAAAAAATCTGTGTTTTATTCCAAAAGTCACGCACTTATTGACCCGCCCTCGTAATGATGTTATTGAACCGAATGATAATACCTTCCACTTGTCGGTACTCACTAGTCACTGCTCAGTAGGTACTCAGTAGTTTTTGTTGTGACTTATCTGTGACTAACAGGCGCTGTAACTCGCCGCGTTGCGGGTTATGTTTGATAATGACCCTATTCATAGTCTTGATGTTAAACAGTTAGGTTAAAGTACGCCGGTTACGGGCACTTTAGATTATTCTGTCAGTGTTATAGCTGGTTATCTTCATTGGAGAGGTTAAGGCTGACCCCACATTAGACGTGCGCGTTCCTCGGGCGTGTGGACGCGCGCGCGCAGCGAGCGCGCTGCGTTGGCCGCCCTGTGACTGACGACCGAAACAGTGGCGAAGACCGACGCGCACGCAGCGCACTCGCGGCGCGCGCGCGTCCACACGCCCGAGGAACGCGCACGCCAAATGCGGGGGACGCCTAAGGCCCGGCGCGCACTAGGCAGCGAGAATGCGGTAACCAGCCTAACTTCCTTTTAAGGCTATATTAATTACGAATATATTTTATAGTATTAGCTATCCTAGACTTTAATTATGTTGGACCTGCATGCATAAAACACAATATGAGTAAGATTTTTTTAAACTTGCATTGGGCCCACCACAGATTCCCAGCACCGCAACTCCTGTAAGCCAGGACCGACAGTGGTAACCAACCACAAAAACCCTTTGATATGATCTCAGGGGTGCCCGAAGAACATGCTAAATCTGTCATGGGAAAAGTAGTGTTCCCGTAGGATACTATATTTACGCGGGCGGAGCCGCGGGCAAAAGCTAGTCATATATATTATTATATAATTAGCCTATGTTACCCGATCTATTATTACAAATCTATTGACACTCCATTTATTAAAATCGGACCAATAGTTTAGGCGCTACGGTGGAACAAACATACATACCTACATATTACATAGACTGCCAAAATCACCCGTCCTTTTAGCTTCGCCGTAGTCGGGTAAAAAGTCAAAAGAACAAAAGGGGAAGCAATATGAGTAAGATAGTAATGAAATAACCAACCAATACGAGCCAACTACATCATGTTGTTTTGAATTAATAGTGATTTGAGTCATTGTATGTTATCAGAGAACTCTGATCTAAGGAAACAATATTTATACCTATACATATAATATAGCATTTGTATAATATATACCATTTTAAGTTTGACGTAACAAGAAACCCTTAAAATATTTTATCACCCTAAAATTTTATCCAAGAAATCTATTTTAGTTAAAACATAACTTTAAACATGTCATGTATCATTTCTAAATTATGTAAAAATATTTTTGAAAAGATATGAATCGTCTACTTTGGATGTATGAGCGATGGGTGGCCAAGCATGTACAGTCGCCGAGAGAACCGGTGTGCCATAGTTTAATCTTATTACTATGGCAGTAAGGTTGAAAACACTGTACCTATATGTCGGCGACCATACATACACGGCCCATACATTTAATAATGCGCAGGCGCAGCGGGCAGCCACCCGACACTGCACCATCAATTTTGGGATATTTCGATTTGGTTATCTGATGGTATGAACCTTCTTTTTATCGTTTTACTGCGCGGGAAAATCGACAGGTAAAGGACACTTGAGCAGGAAAAGGCCTTAGACATTATTATTACACTTAGACATATTTTGACGACCTCTGTGGCTTAGTGGTGTGGCTCAGAGCGTTGGTGCTCAAGCCGAGGGTCGCGGGTTCGAATCCCACCGAAGGAACAAACAGTTTTTCTGTGTTCCTGGGTCATGGATGTATATTAAATATGTGTATAATATAATAAAATTCTTAAATATATGTATAGTATAAAAGTATTAAATATACTGCCCGTTGTCTGGTACCTGTAACACAAGTTCCTCGGATACTTAGCACGGGGCCGGATTGACGTGGTGTGAAGCGTCCATAGATATTATATTATTATTAGATACTTGTAAAATTAATAAACTATCGTCAATCAATGATCGAGTTCGATTTAGGATTGCTGCCTATCGCTATCGATTTGTTTTATTACAGTTCATTTATTCTTATGTTATTATTATTGACAATTCCTCTCCAAAAATGGATTGAAATTATGATCTTAAATTTAAAAATCTTACTCTTGATCTTAGACTACTAAAATATGATCCAGATTGAATATCCATAGAGTATAGGTGCTGTGGTGGGTACAATATAATAAAGCAACATTTTTTTTTGGTTTCAGTGAATAGGCTCCGAAACTACTGGGACGATTTTGATGCAATTTGGCACAGTTATAGAGTAGAGTTCGGGGATGGACAAATGCTACTTTTTATTGCGGCAGAATGTACGGTTTCATCAAGATTTTCCTTTGAACGCACGAAGTAGAGCGCAACATCTATTACAGTATATAATAATTTCGGGTGTTACAAAAGTTGTATGTGTCCAAGAATCAACGAGATATATAAAACGATTGTGTTTCGATGATTTCACCATAAAACCTATAAAACGATTATGTAAAAGGTGGTAAAGTTCATTGGTTGTTTTATGGCATTTCGGCGAGAAATTAGGACATATTGATTAGCATAGTTATTTCGTTATCGACGAACTTCCAACGTAAGTTAAGTGTGGATAAGCCTTACTTTCGAATCAAAGCCAGGATTGGGAACCTCGTTTTTTACATTTCCGTACCCAAAGGGTGAAAACGGGCCCTTATTACTAAGACTCCGCTGTCCGACTGTCGTCTGTCTGTCACCAGGCTGTATCTCATGAGCCGTGAAACTAAACAGTTGAAACTTTCAAAGATGATTCCCATAGGTACAACAAACGTATTTTTTGCGTTTTGCACGGAAGCGTCCGCGCGCGACTCCGACTCGCACTTGGCCGGTTTTTATTTCTTTCCACGAGAAAACCATTATTTTTACTATACATTCCTTTATTTGTACGGCAAGACGGAATTAAAATCTAAACAATGTGGTGCGCACCATTGTGGTGAAATGAGACGCGTCCCACATCGTGTCCTGTGTCGGGTTGGCGCGGCGCTCTGCACTCTGTGCCTACAACAGAGCAATGTTCTATGTCCTCTGCTTTACGCTTATTAAACACAGTAAAGTGTAAACTACACTGGGATGTAGTTGCATTCGAAGATTTTCATGCGTTAAGCATCCTTTAATCTATGTATATTACAATACACGTACAAATAAAATAAAATTAGTGTCTGTTTTTAATTTCAAATTAACTGTTTTGCACTAAATGCATTTACGTCAGAATATAGAGTACCTGGGGAAAAATATATTTTAGTTTTGTCTGTCTGTCTGTTTGTTTGATCCGGCCAAACCGCATAGCAATTTAACGGCGGGATTAGCATTATAAAGTGCGAGTCGAAGCTAACTGTCAAAATGGTTAGAGCATGTTTGCTGGTGTGAGGATATTCCAGCTAGCGAGACTCTGGTCTGTTATACATAGTTGTTGCGATGTGGCGATGTAACTAATCACGCCAATACACAACAGGTGGTTCAAATAAAATAAAAACAGAGTCGCGATGGCTCAATGGTATTATTTTTCCGAGCGCGCTCGGTGATTCAATCCACAAGCATTTTGACAGAAATTATTAATCAGCTGTCAATTTTTAAACGTAAATTAATTCAAAGTTCGAAATAGGTTTATATCGCCTTTACGCCTCAACATAACCGAACAGAAAATAGGATCGGTACATAATTATAAGTCATTTAACTCATTTACATAACTAACTGTTATTAATGTATCGTCTCACTTTATATGTCGTAAATAACACATCATATTTTTTTTACATATTAAAAACAAGACTAATGTGAAACATTAAATGAATGATTACACGACACAATTTGTGACACAAGCAGGAATTTCTTTCCCGTATTCTTGGGCTTTTAATTACCTGCATTGTTGAGAAAATTCCATCTCTTATTGTGCTCCTATTCCGTCTGGACTTAAGAAAATAACGTGGAATTAATAAATCATGAAACTAGGCCGTTAAAGAGTTCCAAGATAATTATTCCTTCATTATGAAAAACTAGATCTTGCCCGCGCCTTCGTTAGCACAATCTGGCGGGTATACACAAAAGCCTTGTGAAATTGTATCTTAGATAGTTTATAGCCTGGACTAAACCCTCGTTCTCACGAGCGTTTTTAGTGTTCGCGACAGAAAAAACAATTTTCCAAAAGTTTTATTTCCATATAGGTCAATAATAACACTAACGGAATTGTCCCTATCTACGAGATGCTATCTACCACCAGGTCGGGAACTAGCCCGGCGAGAAGGACCGGCGTAAGAAACTCGCACGGGGCGTATGAAACCGCACTGTAAATAGAACTCTGCGCTATAACAATAGAGCTGAAACAGTTGACTCTTGACACTTAGATTTTCAGCTCTATTGTACTATTTAAATTATAGAGTTTTTTCATGTCGAGACCACTAAAAACTCTCGTGGAAAGGCAGCCTAACAGTTAACAGTAAGGTAAGCTGCTTTTTTACGGATTTCGCAAAAAATTACGACGACAGCAAGATGGGCAAATATACTTTTTGCTCCGAAACCTCAGGGAAGATCTAGATTCTGGATCATAATTATCCTAATTCATAAGTAGGATTTCCAGCACATTAAAGACTTATACTGTGGGTAGCAGTAGTAGTTAAACACAAACAATCCCATTGTTTACCGACTCGGGCATCGAACCCGCTAAATCCGAGTATGGTTAACGCGCTTCACCGTAATTAGTAGGTGTTAGATAATACGGAACCTGAATACAACTGTTCTGTTTATGTTTACCTAGTACATACGTACAGACACACAGACATCAATAGTATAGATAGGCGTTTTCAAACGATGTAAACGAAGGAAGCGTGTGCCACAACTTACGAGACTTCAAATTTTAATTTCTTGTTTACGCAAATATTTACAAATGAACTAGATGATAATATTCTATACAATTTATATATTTTATAGCCTATCCTTACTTATTGTAAATGTGAATGTAAGTTTGTTTGTTACGCTCTCACGCGAAAGCTACTGAACGGATTTTGATGAAATTTGGTATGGTAGTAGTTTAGACTCTAGATTAAGACAGGCTACTTTTTATCCCGGAAAAGTACCGTGTTCCCGCGGGATACTCGATAGTATATTTACGCGGGCGGAGCCGCGGGAAACAGCTAGTAATATTATAATTTCTTCAGCACTACCGACATTTCGTGTACTTTGCGCTTTGCAGCAACTGTGGTCACGGATAACTATTTGCAAAGACTCGAAAGATTTAATACAATGGACTCATTGTATTATCGTAACACCAAACTACAGTTTTTACAGAGCGTTAAAATTAGAAAATACATAACATTACACACTTTATGTAATAAATCGTCTATTATAGCCTGTTTTATTTCTATAACGCTTCGCGGCACATAAATCGTATGATGTTTTCTTCTCGGCTGTATTGTGTGCGTGTTATAACTTATAATGTTATGTACATATATATATATACTGTTGTTATAGCTTGAGCCGTCAATATACTGGGTGTTTGTTCACACTATACGGCTTAACACGTTTGCCTAACGTTTATTTTCCATTTTATCTCAGTTATATTACGTTTAATATGATCAGTTTTTTGGGAAGAGATTTTTCCCTTTTTTAAGAAACCAAACTATCAATTTGACTGATAATAAAAATATTATGTATTGATTTACAAACTTCAATCAGAATAACTAAAATAATTAAAAAAAACTATAACACCACTACGTAAATTATATAGCCTATTATTACGAATCATTTGACACCTTATTTCTTAAAATCTGTCAGGTAGTTTAGGCGCTACAATGGTACAAACATACATGTGTAACATAGACTGCCAAAATCATTGATTACCCTTCGGGTAGTCGGGTAAAAATTGAAGATGTATTAAGTGACAAAATGGTTGAGTTCAGATTGCAGTAATGTTTCGCCCACATTTTCAACGTTTGCGGTTTTCATTTAGTGTGGCCGCAGGTTTAGAATATTACTGAAACATGAGAGGCATGTGCGAATGACCCCATAACAGATACGACTCGAGTCACCAGCCCAGTGTTAGCAATAAATCTCAACACATGTAGAAGCTGGGTGCTAGTACAAAGAGAATTCTCGTTTTTACCAAATACAAAGCTATGCAGTGCCGGCTTACTGCAATCCTAATTATAAAATAGGTTTTAATGCAGGTAGGATTCTACATTTCAAACTTTTACTTTTTTTTATAAATAAACTAGTTTTTTTTTTATTTCTCTAGCGTGGTGTGTGACTTAAATGAAATATGATGCGGCTTGCGATCAAAAGGAAAAAATGCAACTGCCTCCGCGTTGATAAGTTTTTTTATTTTATTTTGTTGGTCGATGACTACGATTGAGTGGTCACCTATTTTTATAGTAGGCTTTCCAGTGTTATGACTTATGACAATTTAATATTATATTATGGGCCTGTTTTACAACCTCCCAATTAAATGACCGATAACATTTTGAATGTTTTGTCTCTGTGCTCGTTACAAAATAAGCAGCGACAAAACTTCCGAATAAGCTATTCGGTACAGGTACTTATAATTTTACTAGGTATTAAAAAAAAATGAGTACAATTTTTTTCTTTTTCTTTCTCGTTTTATTTCTTTTTTTGTTAATTGATAGGAAAACTATTATTTTCCCGGTAGGTAGTAGTAGTAATTTTTTTTGCTGATTGAAAGTTTTTAGATTCTTCAGATTTATTTTAGATATTTTAGGTGTAAACTAGCCAAGGTAACGTGCAAATCATAATGGGCAGGAGAGTGCAGCTCGTAAATAAAGGTATGAGTCAGTTCGTGGCTCGTAAGTTATTTTCGACTTGCAAATGAGAAAGTGAATCGGTTCAGCCACTAGCCGGCTATGGCCTGGCTAATGCAGCCAACTGGCTAGTTGCGGCTAAGTATAGTCGGCCACGTTCAGGTGGCGGGTACGTTGACTTTGCATCCGGTTTTCTTGTAAACATTTTTTATTCCTTACGTACGTTACGTTACGGACCCGAAAACTCTTTTACGATTTTCTTCCATTCCTGTTTTAACGAAACACCTGTGAACTCCGCGTAGTTTTTATAGTAAATATTTTGTAAAGATTGCGCGATAATACGGCTATAAAAACTAACAAGTCCATGGCGCGTCGTAAAATGTTTATGGCTCATTTGTATAAAAATTTTGCTCCATTTAATTTGAAATATTTCGTCATGTAGCGTATAACGTATTACATAAATTTTGTCTAATTAAGGTCACAAGCTATGATTTTCTAAACTGTAAAACGCCGGTTTGCAATGGGCCGTTTGACTTTTTAGTTTTTGCCTATTTTCTGTCGTATCTTGATTTTGACAACGTCTAAACAGTATATATTCGTATCATAGGTATGGGCGTCAAGGTATTTTATCTTAAGATGCCTAATATATTGCATATTACAGTACGTAATATGAAAATATATCATAGAATTTTAGACGTCTGTGACAGTTCATACAAACTGTTTATGAAGCGATATTTTATCATAATAATTATAATTTAGTATAGTGTCATTGCCGTCTGTGATGCCCCTTATTATATCCGTGATTATATCGTATTTGTTGATTCAATAAAGGTGAAATCAGAGACTATTCGAGAAGGTTATCATTTGTAATCGGCTCATTATGCGTTCAGTATCGAGTACGTTGTCAACAGTTATCGCCGGCAATCGATAGATAACTTACCGCTTCACTCCGAACAGTCGAGCAGTGAGCACACAAACTTCACCGTGTTCTTAAACATCACCTAATTGAATCCATGTTATCATTTAAACGTATCGATCAGTCACACAAGCGGCCGTTCCTCGGACGCGTATATTTATACACTCGGTCAAGATCACCTTTAACTTTTATCACACAACAACAATTCGCTCGGAATTACTCGAGTGCTGTATAAAAACGTCGAACTTAAGTCACAGATCAGCTGAGCGGTGGTTACAAACAGTTGATGTCGGTATTTCGATCGGTAGCAATGGCAACGTGCAATCGCCACGGCGCGAGGAGCGGAACTGATTCGTAATTTCGTTCGCGAGGAGACCGAATGAATGAGCGAGCGCGGCAGATCGCGGAGGCGCGGGATGCGGGGTACGGCGTTTTCAAGCCGAGACCAATAGATGGCGCGAGACTCTGTAGCGGAGTACGATAAGTTGCAATTTGCAAAGCTTTGATAGCTAGTTAAATTAATAATATGATACAATTACGAGCTGAATCAAAACTTTTCGAATTATGTTTCCCCATTATTAAAACTATGATGTATTAAAGTAAATATTTTATCGCTAATGATAATATTATGTAAGGCAATTTAACTCTGGCATGCCACTATATATGATAGTATGATAAACTCTGCCCACTTGCCATTAATTCGATATTCAACTTTATACTGTCATCAATCTGAGCTTAAACGAATAATTATTATCTTTTCGAGCACAGTAAAGCTCTCCAACTAGCGACTCCATAACAATATCGAAGAGATAATAACATAATCAAAGCCCAAAATGTATCTTACATTAGCTGGTTAGCGCGCAACTTCGTTTGTATAGAACTAATGGAAACCTAAGATAAAGTTAGTTGTCTATGTTACTTACACCTTATAACATGAGCTATCTGCCAGTGATAGTCCCGTGAAAATCGGTCCAGCCGTTTCAGAGATTAGCCGGAACATACAGACAGACAGGAACAGGACAGACGTAAAGATAATCTTTTTTTGTTGTAAGTACCGTATAAACTGTCATAATATTATGCACAAAGTGAAACGCTGTTTATTTAAAATTACAAAGAGACACTCCAATTTTATTTATTTGTATAGATTATATGTATAATGTATATAGAATATAGATATACTCTGTTCGGATCCAATTTATTCCAAACGTAAACGAAACGATGTAATTCGACCAAATTACTGTACCATTGTATTTCTAGCGCGGCAAACAAGTGACACTGAAATTGTTAGCATTATAGCAAACAATATATTACTAACGTAGAGAATCGTCACTCCACCGATTTACACGAATGACAGCTCGCGGCTGTGTGCGTGGCTCGGTCGCTGGGCGAATGCGGAGGCGGGCGGGGCGCGAGTTTTTTCCAGCCAGGACTTTCGTTCACGGGGCTGGTTGCTGGTCGTTTCGTGCTTTGACATAATTGACAATATTTATGATAGATTTGTCTGACGCGACGTTTGAAATTATTTCGGTGTTAACCTTAGGCTTACGTCAACACGGGTGACATTCGCCGGTGCTCGAGCTGTCATTTGTAGACAGCTGGGAGTGTCGCCCCTGTGATTATAGCGCGCTATTGTCTGTTGTTTACGTTTACATTAATTTGGATTTGATCTATCGCTTGCTCGATGATAGCCATTGAGTAGGCTGTCGTACTTATGATAAACACAGTTACTAGTTGGAGTTTACATGGAGACTCTTTCGAGGAAACAGCGCGTCAAGCTTTGTTATTTTATTTTTGAAGTTTCTACCAATATATACATAGATTAGATCTAGGTTTTTACAAATGTATAATGTAAATATAGTTATGTTTTATGATAGGTAAATATTGGTTGTTAATTACAAATGATATTATGAGTTATTATATTAGGAGTTAAATCAAGAAAAAACAGAAATTGATTAAGTTTCTGTATGCATTTACTGTACTTATAGTAAGCATAAATTTTGTGAACAAATTAATCGTAATCAGTATGTGCCCAATGCCCATACTGCATTTATGATAATTATGTGTACCTCAGCAGAAAATGTGACTTACTGTAAATATGCTCAAGCTATTTATTTCATCTTGTAATTTGAAAACATGATTCTAATTCTGAATAAGAATACAGAAATGTAGATCTCGATCTCTACATTCCGAATATCGACAGAGTCAGGAACTCGACCAGCTTCTAAACATTTTCCTTTGCACTAGGACGCCTCAAAATATTTAA
Source organism: Phengaris arion (assembly GCA_963565745.1). Taxonomy (NCBI): domain Eukaryota; kingdom Metazoa; phylum Arthropoda; class Insecta; order Lepidoptera; family Lycaenidae; genus Phengaris; species Phengaris arion. Next base: position 18,339,077 of record OY751431.1, read on the forward strand.
ACAAAGAAAGGGACCGCAACGACTGCAGCCGTAGTTTAACTACGAATTTACACGTGAGTATGTTTGCGAGATCAGTATTCAACGGCGCTGTCTGCGATTTGAATGTTATGCCTGGTCGAGCGACAACTTGTTCGATAGTACATGTTGTTGCAACTTGTAAATGCGACTTGCAGTGTTTATCACAAGCACGTCAGTACTGTAGTCTGTACCTCATATAACTTATTATTATATGTAGGCGATCGTGGTACACCTTGTATTTAGCTATTTACATAAATAAACTGCATATAACAATGAGGCGTCGCAGCCGCTCGTTCCAAAATTAATTATTTTACTTACTTAGAAGTTACGATTTGGGAAAATTGACATTAAACAAATTCGTAATGTTGTTGTTTACTTTTTTTAAAGAAACTGAATAAAGACAAAAATACGACTAAATCGTCTTCATATTAGAAATTCGTGTCACAAAAGATTGTCGAACTAAAAGTGCTCAAAGGGAGGGGATAAAACATGTTTTAGAAGTTACGAAATGGTTCAGATTATTCTGTACTCGAATTAAATGCCTTTCACACTCCGTTGGAGCCCCATTTCGATAATGAATCGATTCAAAAAATCCTCCTTCGTAAATTATTGTATACTTTGCTAAATAAAATACTCGACAATTTGAAACTTGTAAGTGCTGTTGCTGACATAGGTAAAACGGAATTCAAGAAACAAAAGGTCAGAGAAAATTCAGTGCACTGAAAATAGAACTCTTGAGTTCCCAGCCTTACTTAGACTTGGATTACAAGATCCAGAATCTCTCCGGCCGGAAAAAAACAGCGCTGAAAATAGAACTATGCGCTAATACAATAGAGCTGAAAACCGAACACACGAGAGTCGAGTTTTTAAATTGTGCCGTCCTTTCGAATGTGTTCGATTTTCAGCTCTTTTATATTAGCGCAGAGTTCTATTTTCAGCGCAGTTTTTTTCCAGCCGGAGACATTCCGCATCATGTAGTCCAAGGCTCCAAAGTACGAAATAGTACGTATCAAAGATATTAAAAGCTGGAAATACTAAGGCGGGTCAATAAGTCCGTGACTTTTTGAATTTCTAACCTCCTTACTGAAAAAGCAACACTACTCCTGTCAACAGGCATCTGTCAGTTGACTCCTATCAAAATTTGAACTTGCTGCGTCAGTTAGTTTCTGTTTTACAGCTATCTTTATCAGACTATCCAGTAACTTAAGGAAACAATGGAAAAAAGTGAATTTCGTGTGCTTATTAAGCATTATTTTTTGCGAAAAAAAACCATTACCGAGACCAAGGCTAAGTTTGATAAATACTATGGGGACTCTGCACCATCGATTTCAATGGTAAAAAAGTGGTTTACTGAATTTCGTTGTAGCCTTACAAGCACTGAAGATGCCGAACGTCCTGGACGCCCAGTTGAGGTCTCTACACCCGAAACAATCGAAAAAATTCACGATATGGTGTTGGCCGACCGAAGATTGAAAGTGCAAGAGATTGTGGAAGCCATAGGCATCTCGCATGGCTCAGTGGTTTCAATTTTGAATGATCACTTGGGCATGAGAAAGCTTTCCGCAAGATGGGTGCCGCGTTTGCTCACAGTCGACCACAAACGCAATCGTGTAACAACTTCACAGGAAGGTTTGGCGTTGTTTAATCACAATATGGAGGAGTTTTTTAACCGTGGACGAAACATGGATCCATCACAATACACCAGAGATCAAACAACAGTCAAAACAATGTGTTTCTAAGGGTGAATCGGCGCCAAAGAAGGCCAAGGTGGGTTTGTCAGCCAATAAAGTTATGGCGACTGTTTTTTGGGATGCACGTGGGATAATCCACATTGACTATCTTCAAAAGGGAAGAACAATTAATGGGGAATATTATGCCAACTTATTGGACCGCTTCAATGAAGATTTGAAAAAAAACCGACCTCATTTGGCCAAGAAAAAAGTTCTTTTTCACTAAGACAATGCAAGGGTGCACACATGTGCAGTTGCCATGGCAAAAATCCATGAATTGGGCTATGAATTGCTCCCACATCCACCCTATTCTCAAGATTTGGCTCCGAGTGACTACTTCTTGTTCCCAAACCTGAAAAAATGGCTCGGTGGTAAAAGATTTGACTCCAATGATGAAGTCATCTCGCAAACAAAGGCCTATTTTGAGGACCTCGACAAATCATATTTTTTGGAAGGGATAAAAAAATTGGAGAAGCGTTGGACAAAGTGTATAGAGCTCAAGGGGGACTACGTTGAAAAATAAAATGATTTATTTATCAAAAAATCTGTGTTTTATTCCAAAAGTCACGGACTTATTGACCCGCCCTCGTAGGTACAAAATAAAGCCTATTATCATAACGTCTGGTAGGTAAGCTAGTGTCGTGTTGGTGCTTACAAAACGTGGCCAGTTGTGGTATGCAATATTAATTCTCTTGTCTCAAGTTAAAAAATGAATGCCTTCTCAGATAAAATCTAAAAACCATCTGTGCACGACCACATTATCACAAGTTATTGATTATAACGTACACCATAGACTATAGTGTCATAAATAATGTGTTATCTGTATCACTTGTCTATAGTCGCTGTCATCTGTCATCCGCGTTGTTTATGGGCGGCTAATGCGAGTTGGATGTCTCCGGATTACGGCGCAAGTTAAATTGCCCGCTAAATGGTTCGTGGAGTACGCCGTCTGCGATACCAGAGTTTGAACTTTGAGGTGGGTCTTAAATCTTAACGGCTGTTTTGTCTTACATTTAGGGCTTCAACAATGATTATTAAGGATTATAATTTACTAGCTTTTTCCCGCGGCTCCGCCCGCGTAAATATAATTTATTTATTTTTATTTATTTGACAATATATAAAATAATTACGATCAAGTACTGGGTGCCTTAAGTTTTGGTCGTAGTCATTTGACTCTTAAATATTAAATTCGGCTGCGCTCATCGTATGATAACGACATAAAGCTGATGATGATGGAGGACAAACTTAATAACCAGGAGAGCATACACGGGAAGATTGTACTGTCGAACGTATTGTACTCGCCTGTACCAACAATGGGCGGTGGGCGCGAGTGGGCGACTGTGCGGTACGCTCGCGCAGACAAGTGACTAGTGAACAATGCTAAGATATATGGTCTGTAGTCTGTACAGGTATTTTCCTATAGTCTGAAAAATACTCGACAGTACTATTTTGACCTATTCAGTACATAGGTACTACATAATAAATAAATTAAATAAATATCTATGGACGCTTCACACCACGTCAATCTGGTCCCGTGCTAAGTATCCGAAGAACTTCTGTTACAGACAACGGGAAGTATATTTAATACTTTTATACTATACACATAGATTTAATATTTTTATTATATTATACGCATATTTAATACACATCCATGACCCAGGAACACAGAAAAACTTTTTGTTCCTTTGGCGGGATTCGAACCCGTGACCCCCCGCCTTGAGCACCAACGCGCTGAACCACTGAGCCACAGAGGTCGTCAATATATACTACTTCTAATAACGCAATTACTAGAAGTAGGATAGGGACCAGGTAAATCAGGGAAAACGAGAAGGGCGGACAGACAGACAGAGCAAAACAATAAGGGTACCTTGAACCTTAAGTATTACGGAACCCGTATACATAGAAATACATAAGTAATATCTATTTGTAAGTTAGCTCTAAAATGAAATTAAAATGGATGGTACTCTACAGTGGCGTGGGGATCCTATAACTCCATGCCTATCGGCTTCTCCTACCACCTAGCACCTACCTTTTGAACACCCTCATCCACATTCCCACCTATTATATAGGCTAGGCCTTCCCTACGAAGGAGATCCAGCCTTCGCCACTGGTACTCTATCTTTTTCCTTCGTGTAATAGACAATGTCACTGATTACGTTATTCTCATGTGTAAATATTGCAGCATTTACATTTTACACACAGTAAAACTTTAATCTGATCGTGTCTGTGGACAGACAACAAGCGTATTTTAGATAGAGTTAATCCTTTAATTACTTTCCAGATGTCTTTCTTATAAACGTTTTTACGTTTAACATTTTAAGACAGCTGATAATCTTTTAAATAAGCTTTTAAATAAAACTTTTCAGATGACGAGATGACAAAAACCTTTTTATTAAGCTCACTAATAAGAATTTGACATTGTGTCTTATGAAGAGTAACGTCCGGGTAACCAAATAACAAATAACGTAAACAAAATACACGAGTAATTTCGATGTTTCATATTGTGATGGCGTCCCGCAACACTTAATGAAATGAAATGATTTTTTTTTTATTTCCAAATGAAACTTAACAAGCTTTTTTCAGAAAGTCAACAGAAAAAGCTCCCACCGCACACCGGTTCAACCCGAACCCGCCGAGATGAGCCGGTTAATACAGATACAATAGTTAATGGTAGTAGTTAATCTGTCTGACGTGTCTGTCCGTGGCATCGTAGCTCCCAAATGGACAAATCGATTTCTATCTAGTATTTTTTATTTGAAAGCTGACATTATAGAGAGTATTCTTAGTTAAAATTCATCATCATCAGCTCGCTCGCTACTCGACATTCGGGGGTTTCTTATTATTTTATTTTGTTTATAGTAAAACTATCTCACACGATATACCCTGACGTCCTGCAGATGTGTCCTTTACTCTGTTCAGATACAATTTAATGTTTTTGTAAGCTACAATATTAAATTTGACAAAATAAACGCAATTCTTTATCGTCCGGTAAATAAGTGACTTTTAAATTGCTAGTATTACAATATATAGTACACCTACTATTGTGTTTTTGTTTACAAAGAGATTCAATTTGATCTGAACAGAATATACTAGGTGTGACCGGAGCCTAAGGCTAACGGAGCGGTTTTCACCCGCGCCCGCCGCGGTTGCGGGCCCGCAGCTTCTGTAGAACGCAGATATGTATGTAAAAAATTAAAGCACAACTCACGGCGCGTTTTACGCCCGCGGTGTGCGCGGTTGTTCGCGGGTCCCGCTGCACCGGCGGGAAATTTGAAGAATACGCGGGCCGCGGCCACCCGCAGCCTCGGCAGATAGCTCTCGCGCGCTCTGTGTTAGGTTTGCGGGCGAAATTCAGAAATTCTATTGTAAATATTGTAAATTATATTTGTCTTTTTGCAACTGCGCGTCCTGCGATGTTCGCCCGCCACGTTTGCGGGCGATAATCTCAACCGCGGCGGCTACGGGGCCGCGCAAAACCGCGGTCTCGTGAGTTCAGAAATAAAACCGCAGTTCGATGACCGCGGCGGGCACGGGAAAATACCGCTCCGTGAGTTTTTAACCTTAACCTCCGCCAGCTGTCAATTACAAGTTGAAAACTGTCACAGAAGTCACAACTCATGACCGCGTCTTCGCGTCACACAAATAAATAACTTTTTAGTTTTTTTTTATTCGTCAGGACTCAGGAGTCTTAATTATTATTTGTTTAAAATTCAAACAAGATTTTTTAAAATTTTAAGTAGACAATGGACTTTGCAGTTGGGAGTTAGTGACAATATTTTCTATTCCAGTTTAACTACAAATGTCTACATTTCCTACTATTCGTGTTCAGATACAATTTAACCTTTTTGTAAACAAAAACCAATAGTAAATCCGCTATAATGCTTCCTTTAAATTTAAATGTAGAGTTATATAACGTGCAATAAAGAAATATAACTTCCATTAAAAAAATACGAAAATATTAAATTTCATCTGATCAGTGTACCTACCTATTTAAAGCAAATATTTAATCTTTAAGCGTTATGTATCGAAATGTACGCAGGTCCCAGTGTACCATTGTCTAGTACCTCTGTTACAACAAAATAAACACATTAATTGTAAACCAAATTAGACTGTTCGTTTGTATGAATATTTATTGATGCAGTGGCGTAGTTATATTAAACAGTTGCCCCAGTTGACGTCCCATTGCAAGAGTTTGAATTTCCGAGCTGCAGAGCGCGGTGCTGCTTTTGCACTGGAACGTGTATCTCCTTGTGTAGTGAATAAAGTTCAATTTTGAATTACTATCTTAATAATGCAGGGCTCGTCGCGTGAGCTGACCCCTAGGCATGCCGCGTGAGTCGCGACTCGCGACGAATCTACGAATTTATGGTGGCCGGTGACTAGTAAGATCCAGTGGATAAACAATAATAACAATATCTATGGACGCTTTCACGCCACATCAATCTGGTCCTGTGGTAAGTTCTCGAAGAACTTGTGTTACGTGTACCAGACAACGGAAATATATGTAATACTTTTGTACTATACATAATATATTTAACATTTTTATTATGTGCCTCTAGTATATCTCTCAATGGGGTAGCGCTTAATTTAGGCCCGAAATTAATAACGTATATAAAATCTTGGATTGACTTCAATCTTAGGTTCTCAAACAAAACTTGACGTAAATTGACGTGAAGTTAATCCTAGGATCGTTGAAATGTTTTGAAATCTTGATCTCAGATAGCTAAATTGAGATTAAGATTGATTATTAACTTCGGGCGTTAGTCGATAGCTAGCGGTGGCCTGCGAGATAGCTGCGACATAGAGTGTGAGCGCAGATCGGTGGCGGTGAGGGGCGAGATGCTCGCCCGCAAGTCCGCTCGTTCCACTTCAGCCGGGCGTTCTGCCAGTCCTCTTACACGAGCGGCCTGTGGGTGCCATGTACCCGCAGGCCGCTCGTGTAAAAGGACCGAGTACGAGCCGAACCTACAACGTTCTGCGCGTTCAGTACAACAACGCTTTCCGGATGCAGTTGCGACTGCCGTGGCGCTGGAGTGCGTCGGCCATGTTTGGCGAGGCTCTAATTTGATGGCTTTCACGCCATCATGCGTCGTAGTAAATTATGCATATTTTTTTTGGTCAATCCTCATTTTTTTGCTTATTACAAAGCGTTGTGTCTTTTTTACATTCTAAGCCCTCGTTCCCACAAGCGTTTTTAGTAGTCGCGACAGAAAAAACAGTACTGTAAATAGAACTGTTCGCCAATACAATACAGCTCAAAATCGTGGAGATTTGTCAAATCTGACATTTCACACTTCGAATTTTACCTCTGTACTAGGCTCAGAGTTTTATTTACAGTGCTGTTTTTCTTGTCGCGACCACAAAAAAACTCTCGTGGGAACGTTGCTTTACAGTTTATTATTTTCGTCGTAATTATTTTACATAACTCACACAGTTTATAATTTCAAAAACATTATTATCTACTTATAATAGAATGTTAACGGCCGTGGGGGTTAACTTTTCATTACAACATAAATATTTTTTTAAAATACGATAACACAATATCGCTATCAATTTTGTATTTGTAAACATCATCTAGCTTTGTATTTGCAAACATTATCAAGTCCACACCACTTCCTATGCTTTTACTGATTTTTATTCTTTTCTTTTTTTCGAGAATTCCTTCCCCTGTAGCGCAGTCTTCCCCTGTAGCGCAGTAGACAAAAAACGTCCGGGTTTCGGCGAAAAAACCGCATTAGGTCTGTAAAAAGTTTATTTATTTATGAACTAACCTAACGGGAATCGGGCCGGGCGGCACGGGCGACGGCGGGGTGAGAGGGGAGGGTATATAAATCTCGCTAGGACATCTTTCGGTGACCAGCGATGTCTGTCGGAGATAGAGGCCGAAGTTAATAAAAGGGAGATGCAGTTGAGGGATACATGGTATTGACAGGTGAGAGTGTCGTGAAATGCCCGATGTGTGAAACATTGAAATTATTTTGCGATTTGGCAATGCATTACCTACGACGAAATCCAGAGTCAGGTCAACAGGTCTTAAATGGCCACATTAAGGCCCACTTGCACAGATCTGGGTTGAATTTATCCCAGGGTTAAAATATTATGCCTTCTCTTTCATAAATACGAAGAGCGAGAGAGAAACAATATATTTAACCCAGGGCCTAATTGAATGGTATCAAATACAACAGCAATATGAATTGAAGAAGTTGATGTACATCACATGACAGTAACATCTAACAATTAACTTATTTGACTATTAAGCAATTTCTAGAATCCATTTTGTGCATTTCTATTGTAAACTGTCAAAATTGGTGAATTTCTAATAGGATTCTTTTATGATGGTTCATCTGACATGTATATTATGTGGCCATTTAATGATAAAACATCTGAAATAAAACAAATTATGAACGTAATACGAAACACTTGAAGTGGCCTTTTTTACTATAAGATCTCGTGATCAGCTGTTTAAGATATTTTAAACAAAATGAAAAATGTTAAGTAACCCCCAAATAATCAAGCAGTAAGCGAGCTAATGATGATGAATTATAGCTGAGAACACTTTAGCTTATGTCAGCTTTCAAACAAAAAAAAACTACATCAAAATCGGTTCATCCACTTGGGAGTTTATCCGTTAGGGAGCTACAATGCTACGGACAGACACACCGACACACACCTCTGTTTTCGCCGGGCGTCGCGTCACCTGGCATAAAGCATAACACAAATTGTCTTACCTGAGGATGGATCAGGATTACTAATAGTTCCGATATATGAGGGGAAGATGTAACAACCAGCGTTACACACATTTACTAACTTCTATACTTATCTATATTTTATTCGGCATCGCGGGCTAATCTTTTATCAGTTAGAATCGTGTGTAAGCTGCGGGATGAAATATGGCGCCTTTCTCCGCGGCGCGTTTGAGCGCCAAATTAACATACTACGGGCTGACATGGACAGTGCGGTTTAATTCTATATTTAAACACATTATTGACATTCGAATGTTCAAAATGATGTCTTATTGCTTAATACTTGATACCACAGTGATATAGCCAAATAGTATAGGAAAACGTATAATCTTTCTTTGAGCTTTTTGAATAAAAATGTCATATCACGAGTCATGGGCAATGTTACCTTAATCTAGTATTAGTCGCCACAAGTTTCTGCAAGCAATATAGCAAGAAAGAGGATTAATAAAGGATATTCTTTTAAAAACCTCTTAAAGGACGCAAACATATAGTTTCCATGAGCACATTTCCCTCGATAAGTGTGTAAAAGCTTGTACAGCACTTTCCGTTACTGAATCATGGAGGAAATGTTATGATAAAGTGAATTGGAGTGCTTCTCTGGTGTAACGGTACTACGGACTACTAAGTAATTAAGACAGAGTGAATGTCGCATGTTAATTAATGTTTAATAATATTCAAAGGGGTTCTTCAATACCGTCGCTCGAACTTTGAGCACAGATTAAAGAAAGAGGACGAGATAATCGAGCTACATAGTTAGCTATCGACTTCGATTGCACTACTACAAGCATACGGTGTCTTCACGATTGGGTGGAGAAATCGTGGGCCGTTGAAGAGGACGTCGACATTTTCAAATTTGGATCGATTTGGATCGTTCTGTGAAAGCTGTTTCTCTGTACCTACGTAAGTATAATGTATTTCATTTTCTACTCCGTGCTTTGAGTGCACATAGCGGCTATCCAAATTCCAAATAAAGTTGTGGATGTAAAACTTAGTATGAACACATTAAGTCATGACTATTTACCGTGGAAAGTGAAGTCTCCCACAAGGCGTAGAAATTGTTCAAATTTGTTATTAAAATCAGCGCTTCATTCGTCTAACGTTCCGTGCGTTGCAACTTGGCGGCGCCCAATTCATGACATTTAAAAAAAAATCACCTGTGTGATCTGGTATGGGTGATACTTTTTTTCGTAAATTTCTCGAAGTTTTTGACATTTTCCTTTGAGACCACTGCATGCCCCAGGTGCCCCAGGTGCCCTTAAGTAAAAACCTTGACGGTACGTACATAGTTAATAAAGTTTAATTTAATGTAAACGCCTGGTTCGTGGGCGAGAAGTACGTGATTGTCGAATCGAAACGATTTGGATTATGGTTCTCAAAAATTAATTATTCAAGATTTTACAATCATGTAGTGAAGATCTAGCTCAGCTTGTAACATACTATAATAAGAAGTTGAAATACGCACTAAGCGTCAGTTCACACCGCGACATTTTTAAGATAGCGATTAAAAATTGAACTTTATTCACCACACAATAAGATACACGTTTCATTGCAAATGTGTCGCGGTGTGAATTGGCCCTTATATACGACATAGCATTCTTATGGTATAAAAACCTATGTCCTAGAATCTGGATATTAAATTCTAGTTAGTGAATTGTATAAATATGATATTTGTTTTATACAAGCTATAGGTCAGATATAATATTGCAATAATAACAGAGTAGTAAATTAAGTTCTTACAAGTTCTTTATGACAAATTAATCCAATAATTTGTCATAGAAAAAAAAAGAATGTTTCTAGACAAATTATATTCCAATCGAGATACACTTCGAAAAGCGACCTTAACGCGGTGGGGTAAGGTGTGTTATCGTTTATCTAACTCCAAGGCACAATAGTTCTAGACTTGGCCATGGACCAGATGCAATGCACCTTGGCGTGGTGATCACATTACATCAGTACGGCCTGCATCAATCGTCATCATCACCGAGTTCACCGACCACTAGCGTCGCCAGCGGCTAGTCGCCGCTGCTGAGCCTGAGACCCGAGTTTATCCAAAACCTACTAAGTATATTATAATTATTGATTACTGTCACTTAATGAAGGTGTTAGTTAACCCTCAATGTGAGGATGGTTAGGACTTGGGATCAATTCACTCCGAAACGAGACAAAATTGAACTTTATTCACTTCACAAGAAGATACATGTCTAATTGCAAGAGTTCGAATGTCAAACTGCAGCGCGCTGCACTTGCAATGAAACGTGTATCTTATTGTGTACTTAAAAAATGCAGTGCCGCCTCGGGTATCGAATTGTTTCGGTGTGAGCTGACCCTCAGGATGCAATCAATCATACTTAAACCTTGCGAAATCTCAAGTTCAAATGGGGTATCATATGGAAGGGCTTCATGTGAGCGCGTTCCAAAACATATTTCATTTATTTTTTACGACCCATATTTTTTTTAATTTAAACGAGAAATATGACAAAATAGCTTCTGCACGTGCAAACTTTCATCATCCCTTTTCAGGCTCGACAAAAACTGCGAGACTCGAGACCGACTCGCTCTCGTCCGGCTTTTCAATGAAAGTTACAAAAATTTGCAACACTCCAGACTCCATATCAATGCAATAAGCATTGTCTTACGTAACACAAGTGAACAAATGTCTGCATTCTAATGTAATTTAACTATGCAAGCTACATTCTAGTACTTGCCCTTGGTGTACCTTATGTAGCCACTGTGCACGTCGCGTTAGTAGGACTTAGAAGTTAAGAGATCTTAGTATTTCATAAAATGTACATTTAAAATTACATTAAAGTATGTTACGTGAGCTATAATTATTATATACTTACATACTTGTTATGAATAATACAAAATATAAGTTCAGTAATGAATGCCTTCATCGAGATATTTTATGCTCTTGAGTCCTGACATGTCGACTGGCAAACTTGGTATCCAAACACGATAAAACCGGCCAAGTGCGAGTCGGACACGTGCAAGAAGAGTTCCGTACAAAATGGAAAGATACTCTCGTATATACCCGTTTATAACGATACACGTTTTTAACCTTTGAGTGCGGACCCTATAAAGCAAAAAATGGTATGCAAAATGCACGATATTTTTAATATGTATTTAACCTCGCCACAAGCGTTATACCTGTTTATATTACTTCTTTTTTCAAATTTCAAGTGACAAAAACGAGTAATGTTGCCAGTAACGAGTTTTTTGTAGAAAGTTAAATTTAAATATCGAACAGGTGCTGAAAATCGAATGTTCAAGACGACGAATTCTGACGACTATAATTATTTTTTGTGTGTCAAAATGCTTGTCATGCCTGTTACAATAATATCGCCCTATTAATTCGAATGAGTTTTTAAATATTCAAATTTAAATAAAGGTGGGTACTATAATACACATACAGGTTAAAAGACCACGGCAGGTGGTCTACATTAAACTAGATTTTTTTGCCACAAATTATACATAGGTACTAATGAGAGTTTGTGAAATAGGCAGGTACAATATTAATATAGCCATTAAAATGTAAACGGTTCGACAAGTTCGTATCTAGTCGTGTACGTCATATTGTATGATTACATTAACATAGTAACGAGCGAAACATAAACTAAAACTATATATATTATGTCAAGTTATATATCTTGAGTAAAACCCTTGCACATACCACAGTTGTATTTTACACAGCACTTTAAGTACGGATGAGGAATTGGGTATTTTTCTACACATTTCCTTTTTTTTAATGATTTGAAAACTAAGGATGGGCTATGACGTACATTTGACGGAACAAATCTTAATACAACCTCTTGTCAAAGGGCCCAAAGTAAGTTAAGTGGGGGCAGTTGTTGCCTCGACATGCCTCGTCTATAATATACGTCTATGTTTTTTTTTTAATATTCAGAAATATTATTACAACCTGAGAAAAGTAAAAGTAGTTAAGATTTAATGTACGCACTTTTGTAATTTTGTGAATTTCCAAGTTACAAAAAAGTTGGAATATTTTTTACAACATTATTGTAAAAAAACTACTTAACTAGTTTACTTACATCGAATACAAAATGATTTACTATGATACCTATGGGAGAGAAAGGCGCAAACTTCGGAGATATCAGACATTTTGTGCATATGATACATTTCGTATTTTCGTAGTACCGTATAGGCGGGTGACGTCACCTGCCGGTACGACTTTTGTATGGAGCGTTTTCACAAGACTCACAAAAGTGCTTCAAACAATCAGCACTTTCTTTGAAAATATTGATTTTTAATATACTTTTTCTTTTGTTATGTTTCTTATTTTTCAGAGCACTGCCTATTTATTTATGTTATAAATAAAATTACAGGCAAATACCCTACTCTATTAACGAAACCCCTAATTCCCAAGGGATGACGTAATTTTTATGACTTTTTAACCGTAAACTACCCGTAATTTAGAACTTTGATTGGACGTTCCTAGGCGTTCCTATTTAATACCTTATCAGTGCGACATGAGTATTAATCCATAACCTAACGAGCTGATCGGACTTCGGATAACATGATATCTCCTGTCTTCATAGTATCAACTCGATACACATTCTACGCAGCGACCCGTGGGTCTGTCTCACGTGGTCCCGTAAGATACACTCGTGGGTCGTGCGCTAAATAATAAACAGTGTATTAGATATCAGAGCTACTTTAAAACTTAATACTAGCGTTTAAACGACTGTAATAAGCAATTTTACTTAGTTTTTTTAAAAGTAAAACTACCTTACGCGCATTGAGAGTGAAATTTCAAGGTCGCGTCACGTCACGTTCGCGTCACGATACGAGCGACACGATTTTAAATTTTAAATTTTAAATGATAATAATTGAAGTTTTACTTCCTCAACTTGTACTGTACACGTCAAGCTTTTTTCATATAAAGAATAATTACCAATTTTGGATTTTTCTAACCATCAATACTTTGCCCGTGTTGCAAATTGCAGTTTCAATGTCTCAACAGTCAACTCTAATACCTACGTCAAAAAAAGAAACTTGGCCTTGGTGGCCTTGCGTTTGTACTTATAAATGTGTACGGAAATAGCCGAATATTAAAGTCAATGTCTAAATCAGTGCAATAATACTGTCAAATATATAAGAAGACGGAAATTTGCTATAAGAATATAATAAAAATTCGCTTGAGTATGTCCGTAGCGCATTTTTAGATAACCCTACATACGCTGCAAGTGTTGCCACATTGAAGAGTTTATTTCCTCATAATTATTGATATTAAAAAAAAAAAACAAATTCTTAGTTTGAATTTCATTATAAATTCAAGGAATGTTTTGCCGGGGAATTCAATGGGTGACGTCGTTTTTGTATTTCTTTCAAAAATGTGTTATTTCGGCTCTTAATGTGTAATATTGGTAGAATATTAACCATTAAATATTCGTTAACGTGCACAAGTGTGGGCAAGTGGTACAACTTCTAAAAACGTGCTATCTGTGTGTTTCCCGCCTACCTATGAACTTTCAGTAAAGCTTCTACCACTTTACTGAATCGACTGACATGACTCACTGACTATTTATTTGGACTTTGACTAGACTTTAGACTTGACGATTTAGGAATACGGTATTAAAAATTGAAACGAAAATTCTATTTCCCGCCTTTTTAACTTAACACTCGCAAATGGTTTTAAGCCGACGCTATATAAAAATAAATAAAAAAACTCAAAGAATATTATAATTTTATGTCATTTACTTATACAGTAATGAATAATAAATCTGTCTGTTGTGAGGGACATGATTTAGAAATTTGAAATGTTGCGCCAGTGGGTATGCTGTGTGTGCTGTGGAGCGCTAATGGAGTATTTGTGTTAGCATGATTAGGCATATTTTTATCATTTCACATTTGTGTTTTATATTATTCGAAAGGAAGGGGAAAGGCTTAGACATACAAAAGCGTATGGATGGTGAAACCCCATTACCTCGGGTAAATTGAATACTGTTATTTAATCCAATCAACCTTATGCAGACGATAAAACTAAAGCAGCATATTTAAAATACTTAAGGATTTTCTTGCCCTAGTATGCAGTGGGAGAGTGCGTTGTATAAATTTCCTGTCAGCAGGTTCATTTTAATAATTATTAGCTAAATGCATATAGCAAACTATCTGAGTAAGTAGTAACACTGTTTATTATTAAGCCGCGCCCCGTTGTCCCGGCGTTGGAACCGTACATTTTGTCGCGATAAAAGTAGCCTATGTTCATCCCCGTGGTCTACTCTATATCTGTGTTAAATTTCGTCACAATTGGTCCAATAGTTTCGTTGCCTGTTTAATGCAAACAAACAAACGAGCATACAAATTATTATAGTATAGAGATGTTAGATACCTTCATAACGCTTGTTGTCTCGAGACGACAGTATTTTATCGCTCGCTGAGTAGCGGATACTCAGTGCTTCCGTTAAGGCTCGGTTACACTTACATGGCTCCTCGAAGTAGGCGATTAAGGTCAGTGCGTCTAGATTACCTGCTGCATTGTAACCTGATCCTCGGTGATGCATTATTATATGGAGGCTTAAAATTATGGGCGTTAAAAATTATACGAATTGTTATGGGGAATTCACTTTCATATAATAACTAGCTTTTTACCGCAGTTTTGCTAGCGTTAAATGCGAAGAATATTGGAATATCTGGAATTTTGAAAATTCCTTCTTAGTAGATGCTTAATGCACGTCATAATATCTGCGTGCAATCCCATCTGTGGTGTGGGACGTGTCGATAGTCAATTGAGTAAGGTAAGTGGCGTTTATTACAGAAACTAACTTTTGCCCGCGGCACCGCCCGCGTAAATACAGCATCCCACAGGATCACTCTACTTTTTCGGGATAAAATGTTGCCTATGTTTTAATCAAGAGCCTAAACTACTATCGTACCAATTGTTATCAAAATACGTTCAGTTATTTTTGCGTGAAAGAATAACAAACATCAATCCTGGATGGATTCCACACAAACTTTCACATTTATCACAGTATCCTAGATAAATGTATCTAATAATAGGGGGATAATGATCCCCCTTACTAGTAAAAAGATTTACACCACGGATAACTTATACAACGTTGCTGTCTTTGTCTGATACGTTGGAAAAGTCACTTGACAGACAAAGACACCGACGTCGTGAAAGTTGTCCGTTGTGTAAATATTTAAAATAATATTTTCTAAATTCAAAAAATAAATATAAATTAAAGTAATTTTGAAACATTTGTAGCAGCTCTTTCACACGGTGAAATCGTCTTGTATTTAATTTTATTTATAGGTAATTTATTATATCACATGAGCGATGTTTCATTCAATAACCTCGCTCACAGCTGGAGGTCTGTATGTGTGTACATGTATAATTCAATTTGTATAAACAATTCCAGTCATAAATTGTTCATTTAATATTAGCTCTTACAAGTCACGATTTGCCCGAAGAGTTAGACTTCGAAGCTAATTCAAAATGGGTTTAACGTTTTCATGTTTGGGTAAAATTTGTGTTAAGACCGCGACGATACCCGACGCTACGCGAAGCCGCATTTATAAGACGCCATTCTTCATTACACAATAAGATACACGTTTCCTAAGTTATCTGCCATACTCTGCGCATGCGCTGGGTAGCGCGGTGCAATTTGGTATTCGAACTCTAACAATGTAACGTGTATGATTGTATTTTCTTGTGTAATGAATAAATTTCAGTGTTGAATAGCCCTGTGCAACCAATAACCAATTATCACAAACCAAATAACTATTAATCATCACCTATATTTACAATTGAAGTATAATTTCTCAGTACACTTAATCCTACTACTATAATTATAATGTGAAAGTTTGTGAGGATGGATAGATGGATGAATGTTTGTTACTCTTTAACGCAAAAACTACTGAACGGATTTTGATGAAATTTAGCATGGTAGTAGTTTAGGCTCTGGATTAAAACATATGCTACTTTTTATCGCGAAAAAGTACAGTGCTCCCGTGGGAATACTGTACTTTTTCTTTAGTATTTACGCGAGCGGAGCCGCGGACATAAGCTAGTTAATAATAAAATGCATAGAGTAAATGTAACATTAAATATAAACAATATATACAAGTACAGCCGAATAAATTACCGCCTTCTGTTTTTTGAAGTCGGTTAAAAAGTAGTAATGTTCGTAGATTATCTAGAATAATCTACGAACATTACTATATAACATAACAAACATCGTATCGGATTCGACGTCGTACAGCGTAAACCGACCGTCACAGCAGCCGCAGCGGGCGGGCCGCGGGCGAGCGAGGCGAGCTAGGCGAGCAAGCAATCGGTCGCCTGGGCGCAGTGCCGGCCCACGCGACGCGACACGTCACTAGATATGCAAATTTTGAATATTATCTCATTTTACATGAGAATTGAAAATATAAACAAAAACATTCTGTTTCGTCTTACATTTATCATCATAATCACTCTATAGGTATCCACTGCGGGCGTAGGCCTTTATAAGGAATTGGAAGTTTCCTCATGTAACTTTGGCTTACACACCATTATTACTTCCCAGAAATTGTTCCCTAGTAGCAACATCATCAAATGGTGCAATAATAAAGGCTAACTTTTTTTAATACCCCTGTTCAATGTTCATACTGGGTTAAGGGAAAAAAAGGCTATAATTACCGGAGGCGCACGGGGGGTTGGGGGGTTTTAAGGACCAAGAACGCAAGTGCGATTCACACTCGCAACACCAGAGGAGTTACACACTTGTATATATATATATATATATATATATATATATATATATATATATATATATATATATATATATATATATATATATATATATACTTTCGTGTACAACCTTTTATTTTATATTAAGAACAAAGTAGATAGGCAAAAATAAAATTCTCATTAAGATAATATCGAAGCAGCTGTTATTGGAAAAATGATTATGTTGATGGGAAAATTCGTGGTTACGTTTTAGTATCGTAGATAAAAAATAAAAGAAACATTTTGTTGTCTTCGTCTTTTCACTAGAGCTTTTAAATGGGGACGTAGCGTAGGCTCGCTAGCATGTACCCACCGATTTTTTGGAAGCATTTGTATTTTGTGCAGATTGATATTGCGAGATACCACAAGCCACTAAGTTTCATTTTTAATGTATCTAGCAATTCTGAAATATGTTTTTTAGTAGTAGGTAGTAACATTTTTAGCGATTCTGATTTCATTTTTTTAAGTTCTATAAAATAAAGATAAAATATTATGTCTATTTGATGTTTATGTATGGATAGGAGTCTTCGAGCTATTTCTTCAAACAGTAGGTAGCAAAGTATAGCAAAATAGTATTGTTTTCTTGAAAATCCCCAAAAGGCAAATATGTTAGTAGTACGATACGGTACGGTACGGTACGGTATCGAAAATACGATTGATATAAATACTCTTAGTCGTAACTAATTGTAGGCTCTAACGAGCCAGGGCCCGCCCGGGACTCCCGGAGACAAAGGGGAGGCGGAGCACCATGTAATGGCGGCGATAATTATACCGTCATTACCTGGCTTAAACCAGTTTATACCGGTTCCTACCGGCCACCGCTCCGCGTCGCGCCGCTTAGTATTCATGAATATTAAGATATTAGCTAAGAATGCCGGATATATTGGCCAATAAACTATATAATGGCAAAATTTATAAGCAGTCTGGCGCATTGGCGTCTGTTTAAATATGCTACAAGCAAGAACTTTGCAGACTCAAACAGCTATTAGTATTAAGTGACGCACTTGCCAAAATAATAATGTCGCATGAGGGTAGCCAACAAAGTCCCAGTTGAAAGCAATATATGGCATATTTAGCAACGACTGATGTACTTATGTCCGTCTGACAATGCCTTAGCTATCGACAGTAGGTACTAATAACATAACCAAGAGCATGTCAGGACATTTCTATGGAGGGTTCCGTAACTATAAACGCGTAATAGGTTTTTTTTCAAATTATTTCAAAAGTTACTGTCCGATTTCGTTCAAAATGATTTTCCCTGAAGATTTTTTAGCATGATCTATCAGCATTGAAACTTGCAAATTTATGCTAGGGGGGGCAGGCCGATTACTCGAAAATGGTTGACTTTGTAAGAAAGTCATATATGAAACCTTGCCTTTATTTTAAGAGACCTATTTAACGATACCCCACACGATTGGGTAGATTGAAAAAATATCTTTCATCCCCACTTCATATGTATGGAGTCACCCCTAAAATATAAAATTATTATTATTTTATGATACAAAAACCGATATCTATACAAAATCTATAACTGTACCAAATTTCTTTGATTTATATTCATAATTACAGAAGCTAGAAGCGTGGATAGGCAGACAGACAGACAGACGGACGGACAGAGCGAAACTATAAGGGTTTCTTGTGTAGATGGAGCCCTAAAAAACCAATGAGCCGTCACGGACATTGACGACGAAGACCACATTTATCTCCAACTTAATTCTACTACTATTGTATATGTCAGTTTGTGAGGATGGATGGATGTTTGTTACTCTTTGACACAAAAACTACTGAACGGATTTTGATGAAATTTTGAAATTTTCTCATAATGCAGCAAGTTCCAAACGTGTTATTTTATAGAGAAGGTGTTAAGACTACATTACAGTTTATACAAAAAGTTATTGCAAATTTTGCAAAAGTATTGTACAACGACGACCTCTGTGGCTCAGTGGTTAGCGCGTTGGCGCTCAAGCTGGAGGTCGCGAGTTCGAATCCCACCGAGGGAACTAAAAGTTTTCTGTGTTCTGGTGTCATGTGAACGAAACATATTGTGTACAATATAATAAAAATCTGAAATGCATATATGTATAGTATAAAAGTATTAAAACATATACTTCCCGTAAACCCGTTGTCTGGTACCTGTAATACAAGTTCCTCGGATACTTAGCACGGGGCCAGATTGACGTGGTGTCAAGCGTCCATAGATATTATTTTAAAAAAAAACTCAAAGTGATGAAACATTCTTAAGCCAGTAGTAATCAAGCAAGTAGCCAGTAGCTCTCATGTATCCCCACCAACGGACTGGGCGTCACGTCCGCGCCGCGATTAATAAACGATTGACCGCGTGCGGCGCGTAACTCACACGAATTTAAACACTCATGAATGATTCAGGCCCACTCTCCCCGAACGAACGTCTATCGCGGGGATACAGGCTGATACTATATGAATCTGGTAGTACAGGCTGCTCCAAAATATTTCAAATACTCTGTGGAAACAAACAGATTATATTTACCGAATGTCTTTGACATTTAAATTGGTAGCATTATGTTTTCTGTTGTTCTTTTGTTTACGTTTGGAATCAATTGGATCTGAACGAGAACAGGTACTATGAAACATTTTCCAAAAATGTTACACCGAATGTCCGGTGTCTACAGAATGTTCCAAAACGTTTGCGTATGTCACAATATGGACAACGGGCAGGGTGCTAATAAATGTCTCACCCAGTACGACATTATTATACCGCATGTTCTTAAATGTTCAGGTTATTGTACAGGCTGTTCCTAATTTTCAAATCGCATTCCATAAAGCATTCTAATTAAATTGCAATTCAATTCAAACTCGACACTTTCCCTGAAAATAAAATGTTGATATACAACACGACGCTAAAGCCTATCTGGATCTGGACATACGACATTCCAATATGGGGAGTTGCTTGTAAAATTAATATTATGTGCCTTCAAAGGGTGCAAAATAATATACTCAGAAGCATCGCTAAGGCTCCATGACTCACTAGAAACAGCGAAATACATAAATACTTAAATGTACCAACGTGGCGTCCGAGATGGAGCGCTACAAAAACCAGCACACCTTGCGTCTTACCCACTACATAAACCCTCTCGCCCAGAAACTGCTCGATCCCTCCCGATCGCTCGCATCGCATCGCTCCCGCAATGTGGTCAAAAGATTGAAGGGAAAGGGATGATAAGAGACTGACGCATTGGCTTCCATCTCTATTAAACGCCATTAAAACAATCAACTAATCTAATCATAGTTTGGCGATGTATCTATGTAGTCTGGTCTGGATTGTAGATTTGAAAACAAGAAAAAAAAAATCAATTCAAATTCAAAATGATATAAAATTACATTTCTTTGAAATCAAAGATTGAAGTTCAGATATTTTACTTTAATACATCTTTGCTTTGTTTCAAAAAGATATAATGAAATATATCTATGGATATACCTTGCTCGTGTTCAATAATTCTTATTTCTCAAAAATCTTTTATTTTAAACGGTAGATAATGTTTTTTTAAATATTAGGTACTAAGAGACAGAGTTCCACAATATTAATGTCTTCCTGACGTCTAAAAGGCAACGTTTAAAGGGTTAGTCCTTAGTCTACCACGGTCGCCTACTGCGGTTGGCACAGGTAAATAGTGATTATGGTGTATAAATTCCTTTAATTGGGATAAGGGGAAACGCTGCATACATTGAAACCACCAGTGCACCTAGAGCTCTTCCTTTCAAACTTTACTAAGAATATAGTCGAACAACGCGAGATCTGTATAAACTGGTGAATACCATCCGTATATCTTGAGCTCTTCCTTTTAAACTGTAGTGAGCAAATCTTCGAACAGCGAGAGGTCAACGTAAATGGTCGCTTGCGTTTAGTATTCAAAGGCGCGAGCATACTAAACCCTGAGTATTTGTCGAATACATTTGTGCGCAACTTCTTAAGTATATGATCTATTGGTTTCTATTGCGAAATATATACATTAGGAACATGGACACGCAATATTCTCATAAATGGTAATACTCCTAATGTGTTTTGCATTTAACAGATGTATTGAACCTATAAATCATACTTATTGGCCAATAAGATTGAAACGACTGATTTTTTTTATTTCATAAACAAAATGTACTCTCAAATATGAGTAACTTCTCAGAGTAAAGAGCTGTTAACTAAAAATCAATAATTATTTACACAGGTACAGCGATTTGTTTACAAAATTTCGCACGTCTCGTGAAAACGCTCCATACAAAAGTCGTACCTTACTGTGACGTCACGATTAGGTAAAAGTGGAAGATATATTAAGGTCACAGGAACATATTAATTTGGTAATGTCTCAGAAATTTGTGCGCTTAAGTAGTAAGTAAACTAATGATGAAGGTTATCTTGGTAATTTCCCAAATTTGATTTTTTTTTGTATTTTTTAGATGTTTATAATTACTAAGCTACACTTCAATAGGCTACGATATGCTGGACCGATACTGGTGACATTTGGCACAGATATAGGTACAGGCTATATTTTATAACCTAATATAGCCTGTAGCCTATATAAAATAAAATATATAACCCAGCATTAGGCTACAATTGTGCATAACTAGAAATTTTCGTAATATACAGAAAAATAACACGACTAACATTATATTCCTGACAACCTTCACACTGCCGTACAACGCGCCGGATTTGAGGTCACGCGCCCGCCGCGATATATGGGCCGCATGGTTTTAAAAAGAATTTAAGTATTGTATAGGATAATCTGGTCAAAATATAGGGTCACATGCTTTATATTTTAGGTACTCATAACGCTCTGTGAATATCTA
This sequence comes from Phengaris arion, assembly GCA_963565745.1. Taxonomy (NCBI): domain Eukaryota; kingdom Metazoa; phylum Arthropoda; class Insecta; order Lepidoptera; family Lycaenidae; genus Phengaris; species Phengaris arion. Next base: position 18,361,117 of record OY751431.1, read on the forward strand.
TTTTTGTTTTGAAGACATCATGTAGAGTAGACCACGGGGAAGAAACATTCTTCTCGCGGCAAAATGTACTGTTCCTCGGGATTTCCTATTGCACGCACTAAGTCGCGAGCAACATCAGTAAAAAAAATGAGCAGACGCACTCCAATTGATTATGAACTCTGATTTCCGCATCCGGTTAGTAAGTTATCCTAAAATAACAAACACACCTACATTGAGCTCTCTTTCGGAATAGTTATTTGAACAAAATAGACAAAAATATGTCTTAATTGTCTCCCCTGGAGAGTGGTTTGGTGGTCCACCGTTCTACTGCGAAATAGCAACACGACAGTAGCCCACAATTGCCCTCATTTTCTATAAGTAAATAGCGGACTAAAAGTACCACGACCCCCGTTGCGGTACCACGGTGGTCTTCACAATGGCCATGTTTGTTGGGCCAAACCGGACCACCTACGCCAATTGGACTCACTGCACACATGGTCCGGGTAAATTTCTCTGCCCATGCCCAAAAAAGTATGTTTTATGGTGACATTAAGTGCCAATTTCACACGCGCCTGTTAAAGTTAATATTTGATTAAATTATTTCTTTTTCATCAATACGCAGGACGATAGGGATAACATGATATTTAATCAAAGATTAACTTTAAGAGGCGTTAATGAAATTGGCACTAAATGTCTCTTTTTAACCCCCGACGAAACTTGTCTGTCCGGCTGTGTGTCGGTCGGTGGCATCGTAGCGCCTAAACGAATGAATCGATTTCGATCTAGTTTTTTTTGTTTGAAAGCTGACATGATATAACTCAATGATGAATTATAAGTTAACACTCTCGACTATTGCATGAATTTATATGGAGCACTAAACAACGCCTGCGACCCGCGTCGCGCGACCGGATGAGCGTAGCCAGAGTACCTGATTCGCTGGTTTGCTGGTCGCGGTTGCGCATCGTGGTCGCATACATCGGGAGGCTACCTTTAGTGTTCGTACCTTTTGCAGGCACAGCGAGCCGCCATCCGCAGTCGTGAGTCGTGACAGATGCGATCGCCGCGCGCTCTCGTGCCCCACTAATTGGACTGCACATCGCACACCTCCATCTGTCCACACTCCATACCACTGTCGGTTTTATTGTGCTGCATCTCTTGCACGCGATATTAATAGTGAAGGAGTTCGAAATGCTATATGATGATCCTCAAAGTGATAGGCGATCGCTCAATATCTGAAAGAGTAGAGCTAAGGCCCGCCTTAGCTGGTACTGCCGATGGCTTGCCGGCTACCGCCTTGAAATGTATTCTTCCATTTAAAAATTCTAAAATTCCTTAGTTTTAGTCATCTTTTTATGGGGGTTATAATACTAAGCCCTATGGCGCTGTTCACGATCTTCTAATAAGTGTCGGAGAGCTTTTTTGGAAGTTTTGTTTCAGCTTACCTTATATCGAGCGACAGAGATAAAATACGCAAATACACAACAATTATCAGTAGATTATGTGGGCCTGCGCCCTAAGATTAATTTTAATATGTTTAACAGAAGATTTAATGATTGTTTATTAATTATTCAGTCAATATTAATCTGGCCCCAAGCAAAGATTAGGTTTCTCTTTAAACTATGTAGAATAAACCATAAATAAAAAATAAATGGTCCAAGTTTAAATACATTTGCATAGCTCCAAGGGCATTCCACGTTTAAACCGACACGACGCGTCGTGCGGTCCATCATAATGAGATCTAGATACTATAAGCGACGGGGGTTCGACTCCGGACTGAACAAATAAACAAATCGTCACGAACGAGACATGTAAATAAAGAAAGAAGGACTCAAAATAAAGAAATCAGCACCACGAACATCTACACAAATAAAGAAAGAAAAGACCTCTGTCTGAGACTTAATTAGTCAAATGGGTTCAGAGATAGTTTTTAGAGAAGTAGTTTATTCGACGTTGAGTAATAAATAATGAGCAAAATCATGACTTCAGTCAATCTGCAGTAGGCTGGCGAATTGGATTATAGCCTAATCAACCAAACATCAAATAGAGACCCAGGCACCCAGAATTATGGAAGTCCAAAGTCTTGCATATTAAAAGCTAACTTAAAAGCCAATAAAAATCATAATTTAATGCATTTTTAAGCCCAACAATAAAAAAAGGCGATTGGTATGCGTGTCCTAGGCAGGTGCAGAGATGTACTGACAGATTAAATTGAGCCGAGGGACAAAAACGTTTCGTGGAACAGCGGACTGTTGGCGTTTGCTGTGACAATATCGTGCCCGCTTCCGTGAAACTACATTCTTGGATCATTGCGTTGACACAGTCACTTTGTCATATTACATGCTTGTTATTTTAGAAATTCTTTCCCGAGTTGGTGTTGGTGCAATCTTGACACTGGCGAAGGCAAAAATATATATTTTGACGACCCTTCGACGGTCCATTGGCTTTACCGGATGTAATGCCACGTATGCGATACAAGGCTAGTGTACACGCATACATTTACCGTATGCTTGTAGTCTAATCGCGAGCTCAGTATGTAGCTGTTTATCTGTTGCTCTTTATTCTGTGGTGTAGTGGTCGGAAGACGTTTACGCGGTAAATAATGTATGAAGTCAAACTACTAGCTGCAGTATTTCGGTCACGTGCGAAGGTGCTACAGTGCTACGGGCTTATTTATAAAGAGATCTGAGTTTGGCATAGCAGAAAATCAATGTTTCCCCCGACGAATGTTAAACCGTTTTAGCTGGTTTTTAAATATTTGAAAGCAGTGACGTATAATGTTTTGTGGAACACATTTTGCAAACTGAGTCCGGTCATTCAATCTTACATGAATACAGTTTCGATGTAGTCTCGATATATTAAAACTGCAAAATGGTATACTCATCCGGTCAAGCCAACGATTTACGCGTTTTGATTGGTTCAAACTCCAAAAATTTGTTTATGATATCAAAACGATTATTTTATGATTCATTGAAAGTGCATTTAAAGTCTTAGTTAAATACGAGAATTGGGGCTCTGACGTGTGTTGCTAAAATCCATGACGGCGCGGCGGCCATTGCTTACCAATACACTTTGGTAAATGGTATATGTGTCATTGTATTTCCTTATTTATTGTACGGTAAATAAGTGACGTTTAAATTGGTAGCATTATAACGCTATTGTCTCTTTGTTTACGTTCCATTGGATCTAAACGGAATATACCACATACGGATCGGAGTATACGAGGTGACTCGCCTGCTCGTTGGCTATAATTTTGTGGGAATATGGTGGCAAGCCCCCAAGGCAGATCTCCGACCGAGCGAGGTGGTATGCCCGGTCAGGCCGAAACCCACTTGTAGTAATTTCAGGTGTTGTATAATATATACCGCCGCGACCTTAGAAAACTTCGATAGCGCGATTCAGGATTGTGGCGCTAATTGGTTCGCCACAATCTTCTTCTAAAATATACAAATAAATTACATTTCCTTTGTCTCGCTAAAACTCGAGAACGGCTGGACTGATTTGACTAATTTTAATTAGGTTCAGTAAAAGACAATCGAGGACTAAACACGGTAGAGAACTGTAAGCTGACACACGGTCAATTGAATGACTTATCTTTCGAGTGACATCTCTGAGCCTATCCCATAAGCAGGTATCATTTTTTTCCACTGTTCTTATCTACTACGAACTCAAAGAACATCTTAAGAATGAATAATTCTAGAAAAGCAACATTCCGCATGTATATTCTGTATTAGTAATGCAGTGACCGTCATGTGAGAGATCTATATGTAATAAAATAATTTTAGAATACTAAAAACTGTAACTAAATGTCAACATTTCGGTTTATTTATTGGCGTTGGTATTTACTAATGTAACTTAATTATAGGAAATGTCATGAGTACTCCTGACTCCTGAGTCTGGCAACTTGGGTTATAAACTCAGGGGGTTGTTTTACAATAGTATTATTTTTGAGCAAAGGACTATGTATGTATCCATTATCCAGCTCTTAGTAAATTAAAATAAAATCAGGGGGTTTAAGGTAGGGTATCTAAAAATATTAATAATATTTTATTTGGCAACACTTTTCACTGTTATTATTAACACGACTGAAGGACTTTGTATCCATTGTCATGAATAAATTAATAAAAAAAATGTAATCAACCATAAAGGCACAAGTTAGTTACTTCGCAAATAAACAATAACTCAAAATCTCTTTATTTTTTTTTACAATACTTATTAAATAATAATTTATTTTAAACAATAGTGTTACATAGTGTGAGGATCTCTTTTTAAGTTAAATAATTGTATTAGGAGAATCCCGCTCCTTCCTTCCGACAATAATTACATTAGGTGCGCTGTTTTTATTAATAGGTACATAATATTTTAATTATTATTATAAGTTTTTTAACTAAATAGTAAATACATATTTTACAATCTACTGATGAGTGCCAAATAGCTTATTTGCATGTTTTGTCGCTGTCGCTCGATATAAAGTAAGCAGCCACAAAACTACCTACCACAAAGCTACCCGACACTTATCTGTATGATCTATGCTAAGTGTCGGTTTATAGATTCTATACGTAGAATATAGATCTACTTACTTCTCAGATTATAAAACAAAAGGTTTTTTACGGAAACTACTAAAACTGTGTAAAAATATTCACACACACACAAAGTGTGTGTTTAATTTTAATAAAATATTGTCTACCAGATATTATATTTATGTATGATATACATAACTCTATAGATCCTACCTAGAATCGATTTACATTTATTTGAATATGTATCGATATTGTAAATTAGAGCCTGCTTATAGATCTCGTTATAGATTTAGTGTAAAATGTGGAGACATAATAAAATTTAAGAGCATTGGGCTTTCTATACCACTAAATTAGCTGTATATATTTTTATTGTTTTTTATCTAATCTTTAATGTATTTTGTATTATTTTTAATAAGATTATTTAATTATTATGTAAATGTATTTTCCATGGATATTTAAACTAAAATGGTTATTCTGGAAGCTATTTTTATAAAATTAGTAAGTTTTAAGACATTTATTTCTCACTAGAACTCACAATTAACTTTACACGAGAAAACATTATTATAAAATTAATAATCATAGGAATGAGGTTATTATTAATTAATAACCTCATGTTACCCTTACGTTATAATTATTATAATGTAAGAGTTTTTACTGCATAGAAAATTGGATTTTCCTGTTGTCTGTATCCCGTGGGACGAATAAAATATTAATTCTCAATAGCTCTAATTTATATAATTTTTGATTAGTCTAAGATTTCTAATCTTTTTTACAACTCAAGGACCGCGTTAGTAGTAAATAGAGACCAAAATTCCTTTCGAATGATCCGTGAAATTATTGGACACTTACCCTAAGTGACCAGGAGGCCTTTTACCCAGAAATTCAATTGGCAAGGGACATAACATAAAATGGCGGAAGAAATTCATCACAATTGGCAGGTAAATTGTTTACTCACGGACAATTTGGGGCTAAAAGGCGCGCCAAATTCCATCATAAAGCCGCCATATTGACTTTGTCACTGGTCGTAAATCTTCCCGCTAAAACTGAAAAAACACAATGGCGGCCTGACAGCCCGGATACGGCACATAGAATGTTTACACAACAGAATCAAAATAAACTTTTTTTAAACTTAAAACTGTTTAATAGATTCATTCCAATTGTCATTTGTATTGAGATATTTTGAGGGAATCATATAATTTATTGTTTAACAGAATGAACGGAATGAAGATTTGTCATATTTTTTTGTTGCTTGGTAAGAATGCTATAAGTATTTATATAATAATTCGTAGGAATTGATATTTTGCACATGTATTTATAGCTTTGATTGCTTTATATAAGATTAGGTAAAATCAATTACGGATATTTTGGGCATATGATCTACTGCTTATGCATAGTCGTTTAGGCAGAAAAATACCTACCTTATATAAAATGGTACCATGGGTGATATTTAAAACTTGTTTAGCGAACATATGTATGCAAAAGCGATCATCGACTATCAATAAAATATATTATCGTGAAGCATTAGTTGTCGGTCCAGCGGCGGGCGTGGTGTGTGGTGTGGAAATTATTCGGCGTTTTTGATGTAGAAATAAATTATGTTTGTGTTGACCACAACATAAAATAAACCTAAATAAATATTTGAATTATCTAATTAAGGCGTTAAATCAATTCATATGTGTAATTTATTATTGTGGCTTTTGGGACGAAAATAACAATTTAACAAGTATTTAAGTAACAATTACTAGAGATTTCTATTAGGGTTCTTTTGCCTCTAAGACAGAGAAAAAAATTAAATGTTGCGACAGATTTACAAACGTCGACGAGTAACAAAATTATATCTATCAGACTCACGGTAGTGCGTGTTGTTAGCATCGCACACCTTCCACCACATTACCTATAACTGTGCCAAATATCATACTTCTCCGTTCGCACAATTCTCGTAAAAATGTACTGAAAGTTTTTGCTTCACGTATGCAGTACAAGTCAATAACAATATTCACATGAGCATATTCTGCGCATAATTATAACAATTTCCTTTGAGACAATTTCTACAGAATGGGGTAATTAATACCATGGTTTAAAATGGTTTGTAAATGTCCCCCAAGTTCCGAAGCATATGCTGTAAATTTCCTGTAAACTGTGTAGGGGACCCCTCTAACGGAAGAAATAATTATATCCCGAATATTATTTATGCTCCATCTTTTCTTATATACCAATTTTGGAAGTATAATGGTTCTCGGAATTTATGGAGGGTGGTGGAGAGATGCCAGTTTCGAAGGCTGAGTTGGCACGCCATACATCCAGGCTGGCAATAAATGTCAGCCATCTTGCCTTCGCGCTATCGCTTGGCTCCATCTAGCGCGCGTCGCCGACGCAACTTTTTTTTACTTTTTTATCTTGGCAAAGGAATTCGACCATCCAAGGCCGAGCAGTTCAAAAGTATGTGAGTTTCACCCTCGACTTATCCAATTGATTGAAGGGAGAGATTGCGGATCTTGCGAAATTGATTTTTTGCCCTACTAATCTTAGACTACATATATTATGATCTGAAATCCGACGGGCCCGGGAAATTTCGGAACACTGAAAATAAAACTCTGCGTTAATTACAATAAGTTGAAAATCGAAGTGTCGAGTGTTGAGCTGTCATATATGTAATATACCGTTGACATGTGATTTTACACTGGTGTATTCAATTTCTGCTCTATTGTATTGGCGCAGAGTTCTATTTTCAGTAGAAGCTTAAAAAAAAATCAAACGCTATCTTTAACGACAATGACCGTCTACACACTGCAAAATAACTTTTATCATTTGCGTGGTAGCAAAAGTTATTTTTATACAGTTTTCTTAACCTCATTTGCTATCGCAGCTCGTAACCTATTACTAGGCCAGCAACAGTGCAAAAACAGTACCTAACCCCCGATAACGTTTGTAGGTTAGGTATAAAAATATTATCACAAGTATTCGGACTAGCATACATTGCGTCATTACTCCTTGTGTCCCTGACTGTACATGGGTGGATATATCCTGTCTTAACTAAAAATATTTTGCGAACTAACTGAACAATATGTGGCATAGACAAAAACTTTGTAACTTTCAAAATTAAAATATGCTTGCTTTGCACAAAGTTTAGTTAAGTTTAGTTAAAGTTTATCTAAAAATCAAATAAGTTGCAGATTTAAGGAAAATTCAGTGCAAAGGGCGGATAAGATGTATCGTCCTAAAGACGTGTTGGCTGCAGTAGTGCGTGCGACGATGCGACGCTATTGTAAAAAAAGTGCAGAGCTTTCTTTGTTACAGGTGTCTCGCAATAATAAAAATATTTGCAACGCGAAATGTTATAAATGAACGAATGTTGCTTGTAGGTAAAGGTTTAATAGGAGGTTGGAATATTGACCCACAATCGACAGCAACAAATTTGAATCATATTTAATGTCACCAAAAGAGCAATCACAAAATACGCCGGATATAGAAGTTATGAGCAAGAACAAAATTAAAAACCTAGTAGGTGGAGATGTAAGTGTAGATGTATCAGTAGGTTTAGAAACTGTAGGAGTAGGTGGAGTTGTAGGTGTAGATGTATTAGTAGGTGTAGGAACTGTAGGAGTAGGTGGAGTTATAGGTGTAGATGTATTAGTAGGTGTAGGAACTGTAGGAATATGTCGTTAGGTTGCTGCTGTAGGTGGGTACGTATCATATAATAATTGTCATCAGCAATTACTAACTTCCCTACTATTAGTAAGGGCACAGGCCTCTTGTTCATACAGTTAGCCTGTTGTAAGATGCAGCGTTCATCAATCACTATTCACTAATGATTTATTCCGAATAAAGTTTGAAACGTAACCAAAGCATTAGCGTAACTAATTTATCGAGTAAAACAGTAGGTATTTAGGCAACATTGTTCATAAATGGCCGTGAATAAGTATTGGCACATTAGTTTCCGTGTAGGAAGCAATTATCCCACTAGTGGGCATGATTTGTGGGCTGTTTGTGGCCGACATTGTTCTGCTGCTGGAGCTGCGCGCGTGATACTACAGCCCGTTCAGAGTTGTTGTACCTCTGACGGGAGCTTTATGCCGACGACATAAGGACCACTCTCATACAAACTCCGAGGTAAAATAACTGGGAACGGACGTCTGGCACTGCGACCGACTCATTAGAAACTGTAGAACATTAAGTAACAAAACGGTTACATATCAAGGTTTACACTTTACGGGAGTCGTGTGCTTGGGTCACACCATAGATTAAAGAAAGAGCTACATACTAAGCTTTCGATTTGATTGCACTGCTACAAGCATACGATGTGTCCACGACTGTGTGGAAAAATTGTGGGCCGTCGAAGGGGACGTCAAATTTTCAAATCGTTCTATGAAAGCTGTTTCTCTGTATGTAAGTATAATATATATTTTCTACTCTGTCGTCATACTAAGGAGAAAAGAAATGTAGTCGGTACTCGGTTGCCCCTAGTTACACACACGATGGCTGTGACGATAGATCTCGAACACAATAAGCTTCTAGCTGGTGCCCGACACTACGTTTGTACAATGAAATGAACTTACAGTTAGTTGTGATTTATGAAGTTAATAAGAAGTTTTAAAGCGTTAGGCGATAACAGTTCAACTTAATAGTGAAAGTTTTATCTCCACTCGCGACGGGCTAGACGATCGTCTGCCATTTTTTCACTTTGGCGATCTTTAACGAGTTTTGCGGATTTTGGCGGTTTCTAGTTCGGCGTTACAAAGTTTTGTAGACTAGAGGCGTGCGGGCTCTCGGACGCAAACTTATTAAATGTGTTTGTTATGACACTGGCAGGCCAATTTAGTATTTTACATAATAAGATAGACAATGTGTTTGAATACAAAAAACAAATTCATAAGCTCGAGTTGAAATTGAAATAAATAAATAAATCATTTATTTGCAAGAATGTTGTACCCACAGCTGTGATGACGTTAGTCTACTTATATTGTCCATAACATTCAACTAATTTGATTGGATGCAAATATTTTTAGATCTTGACTATTATTACCTACTTAACTCAGTTTACATCGATTTACATGTCAAAATATGTGTTACAAAATATAAAGGGGGAGACAATATCTAGTCATGATGGGTAGTTATAAGGTACAGTCTATTACCGACGTCACGGATCGCAGGTATTGCAGGTATTCTTTATAATCATAAAAAAGATTTCTCCATTAGCCACCTATTAATAATTCTTTTTCTAATATTTACGGTCAAATTATTATTTTTTTATTCAGTAGGCAATTTATTATACAGTTTGACAGCATACAGTAGGGGCTCTTCTCGTCTAATTGACATTAGGATCGTAGGTCGAGTGTGGTATCTAGAGTTCCTGACTATATACTATATTGTTAAGAACATGGTCACACTGTTAGGATAGCAACACTAATTACATTGGGAACTAAGAGTCGATAAGTGGGGATTGCGCCTATTATACAGTTTGACAGCATACAGTAGGGGCTCTTCTCGTCTAATTGACATTAGGATCGTAGGTCGAGTGTGATACCTAGAGTTCCCGACTATACACTATATTGTTGAAGAACATAGCCACACTGTTAGGATAGCAACACTAATTACATTGGGAACTAAGAGTCGATAAGTGGGGATTGCGCCTATTATACAGTTTGACAGCATACAGTAGGGGCTCTTCTCGTCTAATTGACATTAGGATCGTAGGTCGAGTGTGATACCTAGAGTTCCCGACTATACACTATATTGTTGAAGAACATAGCCACACTGTTAGGATAGCAACACTAATTACATTGGGAACTAAGAGTCGATAAGTGGGGATTGCGCCTATTATACAGTTTGACAGCATACAGTAGGGGCTCTTCTCGTCTAATTGACATTAGGATCGTAGGTCGAGTGTGATACCTAGAGTTCCCGACTATACACTATATTGTTGAAGAACATAGCCACACTGTTAGGATAGCAACACTAATTACATTGGGAACTAAGAGTCGATAAGTGGGGATTGCGCCTATTATACAGTTTGACAGCATACAGTAGGGGCTCTTCTCGTCTAATTGACATTAGGATCGTAGGTCGAGTGTGATACCTAGAGTTCCCGACTATACACTATATTGTTGAAGAACATAGCCACACTGTTAGGATAGCAACACTAATTACATTGGGAACTAAGAGTCGATAAGTGGGGATTGCGCCTATTATACAGTTTGACAGCATACAGTAGGGGCTCTTCTCGTCTAATTGACATTAGGATCGTAGGTCGAGTGTGGTACCTAGAGTTCTCGACTATACACTATATTGTTGAAGAACATAGCCACACTGTTAGGATAGCAACACTAATTACATTGGGAACTAAGAGTCGATAAGTGGGGATTGCGCCTATTATACAGTTTGACAGCATACAGTAGGGGCTCTTCTCGTCTAATTGACATTAGGATCGTAGGTCGAGTGTGATACCTAGAGTTCCCGACTATACACTATATTGTTGAAGAACATAGCCACACTGTTAGGATAGCAACACTAATTACATTGGGAACTAAGAGTCGATAAGTGGGGATTGCGCCTATTATACAGTTTGACAGCATACAGTAGGGGCTCTTCTCGTCTAATTGACATTAGGATCGTAGGTCGAGTGTGGTACCTAGAGTTCTCGACTATACACTATATTGTTGAAGAACATAGCCACACTGTTAGGATAGCAACACTAATTACATTGGGAACTAAGAGTCGATATGTGGGGATTGCGCCTATTTAAGTCGTTGCATGTTCACATCAGTGAGTAACTTTTTTCGGTAAAGTAGTCTAGTAAGGGGAAACTCTGCCCATTTGAGTAGTCAATCGCATAATAATAATTTTCCTTTCTTTGTTAAATATTTAGTGTTAAGTTTTAAATTTTCAGTGCCGCCCTCGTAACTATTAATTACATGTTGTCCCGTTGTCTGGTCACTTGTACTAAGCGCGGGGCCAGATTGACGTGGTGTGAAGCGGCCATAGACATTATTATTTACATAACTGTGTGGGTGGTGGTGTCCGCATAAAAATGTACAGTCACCGGTAACTCTTGGAGTGTTTTCATCTTGCGTATCTCCAATACTTTAATGTTTTCAGAAACATAAAACTACTATACCGGCCATTTAAAATAATATAGTGCACTTAAAACAGTGTGATGCGATTAATGATTTATTTACCTACCCGCTGCCAACGCGGTGCGGGAGGATCGCGCGAGCGTAGCAAAATGAAATTTATGGCTCAGTAAATAAAGCTGCATTTTCCTGATAACGTTGTAGCCAATATACAGATTTTGCCAAAGTGGAAATTACGAACCTTATGACCGTTGCAATATGTGCGGTATTCGAATGTTCGGTAGTTTTAAATTGCTAAGTGCATAGGACAAAAGTTTGCGTGGGTTGGCAATTGTTGACGCTAAGCTTTGGATTATGTCGAGATTGAAATAACGCCCGTGATACATTGCTCGCTGCTGTTTCTTATCGTGCAGTATTTCCGTTGCGAGTGTTCAATGTACTATGAAATACCAATATAATAAGTATAAAATGCAATAATCCGCGTTGCATTTGTGTATGTCGCGTTTAATGTCATACAAAAGTCGCGGCGTCAAAATCCGCTTTTAATGGACAATACGAGGCGCGATATTTATGAGGCACTTATTTTACAGGACGGTAAAATGGGTTGTTTGACAGCGGCCGAGTAGGACTGACATTTCTTTAGAAACGGTTTGTGCATTAAATCCAAACAGTGACCAAACAAAATAAACCTTAATGTCGCGCCTTAATATTCATACATAATAGTAAAACACATGACATTTTGAACGAATTTTTTATGCTATTTCCAAATGAATTTTTAATATTGTTAGACAATTTTCTAGCAAATTTTAAAGTGATTGTATCCGCTATCTTTGGGTATTTTGAAATAAACACAATAAGCTATATTTGAGAGAAAATAAACAATCCTAAACACGACTTCTTGTTGTAAGTTATGGATGAAGAGGTTCTGGAAAATTGTCTTAGAATCATATTTTTATAGTATTTTTTAACTAATTTACTGACAAAGAAATACTTATGTACTCTATTAGTGACAATTGTTAGATTTGTAAAATTTGGTTTCAGTTGGTCACAAAATCGATAATATAAAACGTACGGACACAGGATTGTCTGTCTATCCAGAAAACATGAATCAGACTGTTTCGCATAGTAATGCGTGCAGAAGCTATGCAACAAGGCATATCTACTGATATGCCTTGTTGCATAGCTCTTGCCTGTTACTTTAAGAAAGTTTGATTACTTAGGTCTGAAATATCTCAAGACTGTCGGCCGATGTGTGACGACTAACGAGTCGCCATTTATTATGACGAGCAAATTCCTATATTTCTTTTTTAGTTCCGTCTAAATATTATAGTTTTGACTTATGACCCCTTTAAAAAAAGATATTCTGATCATTGGTAAAAAATATATACTGGATAGTTCTAAGATTGTAAGGTCGTAAATACTAAATGGTAATCTTTCGTAGCTATTCTTGTTTTTCAACTCTACCTTGTGGTGATTCATGAGTTTTATTAATATGTAGGAATGTTACAAAATATCCACCTCTTTCTTGTCAAGTGGGACATTTGGTCGTACGGGACTGGCTAGGGGGCTTACTCATCAAAATTCGATTGTCATCCTTTACACTCATGAGTAGTGGATTCTATCAAAACTAGATACTTTCGTTTCGAGATTAAAGTAAACATTACGAACATAACACAGATAGGTGTCTAATTGTTATAAATAATTATGTAAATTACAAAAATTAAAAAATCCTACTATCCTACTTACTATTGTAAGTGTGAAAGTTTGTGAGGATGGATGTATGGATAGATGAATGTTTGTTACTCGTTCACGCAAAAACTACTGAACGGATTTCGATGAAATTTGGTATGGAGTAGTTTAGGCTCTGGATGAAAACATAGGCATATGGGATAGCAGATACTATATTTACGCGGGCGGAGCCGCGGGAAAAAGCTAGTATTCCAATAATTTCAAACAACCGTTTCGCCGTTTTTGACGTGATAACGTCTTATAATTTGATGCAGCCTGCTGCACGCACGAAAAAACATGACTCATGCGTTACCTGTTACCAGCGTTACCTCGCTAAATATGACGCATTGCCGTTACCTCAGCTAGCCACGCCTTAGGTATGTGAGCGGTGGGACGGAGAGGCGGGGGCGCTTGATGTTATTACTTAGTTCGGCGCCGGACTTCGCGGCGGCAACACGCCTACCTAAGGCGTGGCCAATTAGTTCCGCGCGCACTATTAACATGACGTTGTCACGTTCAACTATCGTCAGTAAACCGACTTTAAAGACAACCGATTTTGTTTTTGCATATAAAGTAAATGACATCTAAGTATAGTTAACATTTCTCTATACTTTGACGCATACTGTATGCAGTACGCACTAATAGACATCCTTAACTGTAGCTAGCGCCGGCTGGTGGAAGACGTTAATACATTTAGAGCAGGTACATTAAGTGGCTAACCGCTACGGTAATAGCACCCGACTTACGAAGTAACTATTTATTAATCTGTGACCCGACTACCGAGACTCACTGCTTCGGCTGGGACTACATTTTGATCCGGAATCCGGCGGGTCCGGGAAAATACAGAGCACTTAAAATATAACTCTGCGCTATTACAGTAGAGTTGAAAATCGAAGTGTCGAATGTCGAGCTGTCACATATGAAATTGACATTTGACTCGACACTTTTTTCGTTTTCGATTTTCAATTTTAGCACAGGCTCTATTTTCATGCTCTGTATTTTCCCCAGCCGTATAGTGCATAACACAGGAAGACTAATCTAGTCTACATAGGTAGAACTCATTAGATGTTAGATAACAGAGTGTAAGGCATAGATTTTATATTAATCTCATATTGAAATGTTCAACAATAAAATCAAGGATTGAAATAGGTTATAGGATACTTTTGTGAAAGGAAAATTTAGGTGATATTAAATAATGTTATCACATATTACAATAAATTTTAATATATACTTTCAATGTATTAATTATTCAAAATTATGATTCCAAATTTGTCGGTGAATGGTAAGTATTCAAATAAGTCGCAACGTAATACATATCTCGGAAGTAAAAAGAAAAAGTGAATTCGAATCGAGAACCACCAGTATTCGAAACAATGCAAGTCTTACACATAAATACGATTGTTTTATTGGTCAGCCCGCATCCTTCGAGACGCCGCGCTGGGCATACGCGAGGGGTGTTTGTTCAGTTATTCGTTAATAATGAGACGGATTGAGACAAATGAAGTTTGCATATTATGTTCTTTTGACGTATCGTATGTTAACTTCGTTCGTCTCAGTCTCTCTCTTCATTATAGTGCCGCGTCATGGCGTGTTTAGTTATCGTCAGTCGTGGGCGCGATACTGTATACATGTGTGACAGAGCGAGTACATAAACTCGACACGATTCGAGTGAAGTGTTTTGTAAACAGACGCTGGAGGTTCGTTTAAAATCTTACAGCAATAACAAATCTTACGAGCTCAAAAAGATAAATTGAAAAACTTTGAACTTCAATAACCTAACCAAGAGAATGTCAGGTCATGTCTTAGGACTTAAAACGCGCAATAGGTATTTTTTTTCAAATTACTTCTAAACGTATTGTCCGATTTAGCTTAAAATAATTTTCCTAAAGAGTATTTAGCATGATCTATCAGCATGGAAACATACCTACAAGTTTTTTATACCTCTTAAATTGAAATGCCAGCGTCGGGGCCCAACTTGCAATCCTCGTGGAGGGCGATCACTCGAATATGGTTCACTATTTAGAAAAGTCACCTTTGAAAAGTCGCCTTTATTACCCGACTGCCGAGAAGGGTTATTGAAAAAGATTTATTCGACAATTCCGCATATACCAAATTTCATATATTTATATTTACAATTACAGAACTTACTTAGAAGGGAAGAAGAACTTACGATAGACAGACAGACGGACGGACAGAGCGAAACTATGGATGTTTTCTTTTTTAGGTGTAAGTGACCTACAATGAGGACGGCATATTTGAAGTGAGTGGTACTATCGGCTTCACTTACCACTTACCTTTAGACCCTCATCCAAATTCCTACCTATTATGCAGGCTCGGGCTTCCCTATAAAGGAGAACCAGCCTTCGCCTCTGTGGTATAGTAAGCTATGTAAATAGATATTACCAATTGCCGATTGAAGTCTAACCAGTAGCAAATCCCATTACATATGTATAAGAAAGCAGGTCAAAAACTGCTAGGTAAGGGCCCAGTTAGACGAGGCGTACGAAGGCCTAGTACCTGATTTAATTCATAGCAAATTGAGCGTTATCGACTAGGCCACAACGTACAACCTAGTCGATAAAGCTCAATATGGGATGGCGACGTAGCTATTATTTTGGTTACATAATCGAGCCCTAAAGGTTTAATCCGGGCGCAGACTGCCCCGGGGCCGGCCCTTGTGTTTATCCGTCATGATTAACCGGCGCTGAAGATGGCCAGGAAATAATATTTATTATGTTATTGCTACTCCCTGTTTCTATGGAATCTGGATACTTTGTTCACTGAACATTGATTTAAATAATTTATTATTTATATGTTAAAATTGTGAATGTTATGTTGGAATTATTTATATAATAGAATATATTTTTATTACAGTCAATAATAATAATCATTACTTCGACGGTAATATCTCAAACGGCTTAAAACCTTAATGTTAATAGCAAACAAACGCAGTACGTGCCGCTTACTCGTTACCGAATTAATTCAAGAGAGTACGGCGGAGTTACCTGCTCGGCGTACGGCGTACGCTGAAACGTAAATAGACAATTTATCCGTCGGAGGCGAATTTAAACGAGATCGGTAAATATTCTTGTCGCAGGTGTGTCTGTCTGTGTGTACCTTTTGAACTCCGAATTGATAGCGTAATTAATGTCTGCGAACCAGAAATGACCCTACCATGAAAAAGCCTCGAAGAAATATCTACCTTCAAAATGCGATATTTTATCAAAAATATTGAAAAACACCGCCGTATTTCAATTAAGTTTTAGTAAAATATGAATTATATTTATATAGTTCTAGTATTAATCAACTACATAACAGTTTAGTGATATAATATTTGAATAAAATTACATCACATCATACTTTTTCCCAATTCCAGATACCTACTTTATTCTTCACTAGTTCATTACCAGTAGGCTATAATGATTGTTGATAAAAGTTGACAAAAGTTAGAAACTAACCTGAGTACGTAAACTACTTAAGTCTGGCCATAAATACTTTTACAATTAATAAACAAAATATTACATTTGAATTTGGAATCTGACATTTTTATATGATTGTTCATTGTGTTTTCTCATTTTGGCGCCAATACATTGTAAAATATTTTGCGATATTAAAATAGAGTGGGGTGATAAAGAGTAAACCGAATCGCTATGATTGCATTCCACAAAGTAGGTATGGAAACAAATGCAATTTTTAAAACTCTCCATACGCTTGGTATTAGTAAAATGTTTGTGTACCGGGCTATTAATAGGTCCAATGAGACCTCCTCCGTTTGTGACAGAAAAAGATCTGGCCGTCCACGTAGTGTTCGTACGAAAAAGGTGGTCAAAGCAGTAAGGGAAAGAATTCGAAGAAATCCTGTCCGAAAGAAAAAGATTTTATCTCGGGAGATGAAGATAGTACCTAGAACCATGTCGCGTATTTTAAAAGATGACTTAGGACTTGCAGCCTATAAGAGACGTACTGGTCATTTCTTAACTGATAATTTAAAAAAGAATAGGATGGTAAAATCGAAACAACTACTGAAGCGGTACGCAAAGGGAGGTCACAGAAAAATTTTGTTTACGGATGAGAAAATTTATACAACTAAGCAACATTTTAACAAACAAAATGACCGTATTTATGCTCAAAGCTTTAAGGAAGCTTTCCAATTAGTCGACAGAGTGCAACGTGGGCACTATCCGACTTCAGTGATGGTTTGGTGGGGTATTAACTATGAAGGAGTGACTGAGCCATACTTTTGTGAAAAAGGTATCATAACATCGGCACAAGTGTATCAAGATACCACTCTTGAGAAGATAGTGAAGCCCCTTAACAACACCATGTTCAATAACCAAGAATGGTCCTTCCAGCATGACTCGGCACCGGGTCATAAAACTCGGTCTACGCAGTTTGAAACGAACGTTACGGACTTCATCAGAGCTGAAGACTGGCCGTCGTCTAGGACCGATCCGCTGGATTATGAATTATGGTCAGTTTTAGAGAGTACGGCTTGCTCTAAATGCCATGATAATTTGGAGTCCCTAAAACAATCCGTACGATTGACAGTGAAGAATTATCTCATGGAAAGAGTGCGTGCTTCTATTAATAACTGGCCTCAACGTTTAAAGGACTGTATTGCAGCCAACGGAGACCACTTCGAATAAGCTTCTTATATTTTAAATTGTTTTATATTTATGTATTAAACTAACACACTGTAAAAGTAGTAAATGGTTTTTGCAATATAATTTTTATTTTTCTTTTTGTTTCAGTATTTATGGCAAGATTAGGTATATAATAGCCCATGTCACCCGCCATCATTACGAATCTAGTGGCATCTCATTCATGAAAATCGGATCAGTAGTTTAGGCGCTACGGTGGAACAAACATACATACACTACCGTTAGTCGAGCTTACAGAAAAATAACAAATATAATTGTCATATAAAGTGTGCGTAAATTGGATTGTTTTGAAGGAGTTATATTCGAGTTCCAGTGGTAGGGTCGATCAGTTTTACCGGAGTGATCTGCATGCAAATCGCGCACGTTAATATTTCAGCACCAGACCACCGCAGCCTTCGCACTCACTCAATTATTAATCATAATATTAAGCTGCGCTCGTTACGTTTTTATTAATTACTTAGCGCCGCGCGGGGGGCTTGCGGGTGCGTTCATTAGAGAGGACCGAGTGTGTCGCGAGTATCGAAATAATTACTTTTTTACTTCGCCGACTTATTGTTCGTTTGTGACGTAATTGTTCGCATTGTGCCATTGTGTGTGACAGACTGACAGTGTGCTGTGTGATTATTGACGACATTTTCCACCGAACTTAACGACGCAGGATATTTCGTTAGTTCTGATAAACACAATAGTCATGTATTGACTGTTTCATTCGTTTTGATAAAAATAATTGTTATATTGTGGTAGTAACGACTTACCACTTAACAACTCGGGTGATGCAAGCTTTCACAGTTTTTCCTGAAAACAAAAGAGAACCTGTTAAAATCTCCGTATAATTACTGGGCCACACTACAGCGAAATGCCGCAGATGGCCATGGCCTCGACCATGTTGTTTATTCCAACTACTATCGGCATTTCCTATTACATTTTACTACATAATCTATTCTAATATTACAAAGAGTATAATAAATACTTGTTTGTTGGTTTACATTGAATAGACTCTGAAACGACTGGACCGATTTCGATGACATTTGGCACAGACACATAGGCTTCTTTTTATCGCTGGAAAGTGTACGGTTCCAGCGCGTTTTTCTTTTGCGCGTGCGATGTCTAGCGAGCACCGACACCGGTATTCTATACGACGGGAAAATAATATCAGAACATGTATGCAGTGTATGCAGCATGGCCGATGGACCGCATAACTTATACACAGCTGTCGTGGCGGGGTGCCGTTTTTTACCACAGGACCCGGACTAAAGTATTTTCATATTTATTTAGGTACAGCATTATCGAGATAAAGTCTCTGCTATTTGTTTTAGTTACCTAATAGTCTATCGTGCATGTTATAAATCATAAACAAAATAATATGTACCTGGATTTTTTACCTCCATTCAGACGTTTCATTTATGATTAATTGAACTTTTTGTTCTTGTGAGGTGAGATGAATATTTTCTCAGAATGAGCCGAGCCATGATAATTACAAAAACAAAAACGTCAAACAAAACAATGTTTTGACGGGGTAATCCTTTTGTTTAGCACAATAATACGCTTTTGGAAGTCGGTTAAAAAAGTAAAGTCAGTTGAGAAAGAGAAGATATACACTTTATTTTTCTCTCTGGATTAAGAGAAACTTTATAAGGTTCCGTATCCAAGGGGTAAAAACGGGACCCTGTAACTGAGACTTCGCTGTCCGTCTGGACGTCGGAGCCCTTCGTGCGCGAGTCCGACTAGCACTTGGCCGGTTTTAAGGCCTTATTTTTTAAACGAAGTACGTATTTTTTTAATCGAAGGGTTATAGCATAATTCTGCCAAATTAGGATCGAGTTTTAATGGAAACTATCGATGTTGACATAAACAAATATATTTTTCTATGATTATCTATGACGTCATACCTCCATTCATCCATTACTGAAGGAGCAAACTGAGGTATAGGAGAGTAATAACGTTTAAAAATATCAAATTCGAGGAACTTCATAGGGGCGCATATGAGGTTGAGTCGAGGCGGATCTGAAGAAACTGAAATATCAGGATAGTTTTGAAGCAGGATTGTTGATAGAATTGAAACTATTGCCTATCCCACACTCCCCCGGATACCACAATAAAACACAAAATTTAATAATAATCATAATTATTAACGGGTGAGGGGCGAGGGTAGACCGCCGTCACTATTAACAGTAACTATTATTGTTCTCATCACAATTATTATTAATTTTAATTGTTATATACGGGTTATAAGTGTGTGAGATATTGGATAAAGTCATTTTAATATCTGACGATTCTATTTTGATAACTTAACTGCAATTTAATTACAGAAATCCCACACAAAACATTTCCGTGAAAAATTATGCTAAGACGGGAAAAAATAACTCGCCACTGTCAAAAAGTTATCAGATCTCATCTAGAGTCAAGCTTGTGACTCTACCCCTCCTAACTCTACAAAGCCTAACTTCACAAACTCTACGTCTTAGCCGAAATGTGTGGCTTGACCATTTCGCTTCAAGAAAAGGTGGTTAGGTTAGGTTAGCTTGGCTTGTCTTGGCATGGGCACTATCGTGCCCCCAGATATTATAGCTCAAATAGCTTACTATATTAGAGATGCTGTAAAAATATTTGTTGTTACCGGTTACAGAGTCTTTCTAGAGAATGAGATCCCATCAATAAAACATAAATATGAAATGGGATCAAATTTCAAACAAAGAAAAAAGAAGTGAATGGGTCTAAATGGGTGCAAAGTTGTCAATGGTCAATTCTGAAATTTATTTATAACAACAAAATATTTACATAACAACTTAAATTATCATTCCTAATAAATAACTTTAAGAATAATATATCCTATCGCACGATATGACTTAGCTAGTCCTCAAATTATATATATTTATTATTATGTAGGTACCTACTAAAACAGTTATGAAAGAGGTAGTGCTTCCTAGTAATATAATATGAGCCAAATTTGTCATGTTTATAGGAAATAGTTTTTTTAGTTTTGAGGGGGTCAAAAGTGGCTTCAAATGGTTCGTGTCATATGGTGCTGCTCGCCAGTTCTGTTAGTTTGACACGCTACCATGTGTCTAGTTACGAAGTTCGAATCTCGATTCGCCAAATCGGATTCTCGATCGGATCGTAGAATCATATCAGTGGATATAGAAGGCCTCGGCCTCGGCTAGGCGTCAATAGCTCTAAGCCTGGTGCTCCCTGATAACGCCACAGGCCATGACACACTAATTGTGGTAATTGTGGTAGTTTAGGTACAATCTACTAACTGATCGTCAATCTGAAGTATCCAATGAGCTCAGCTCAATTAATCAGCTGGTCATCTTATACGACTGTCCAAAAGTTAGGAATTTTTGATGTTTGTTACTTTATGTACTTTCATAATAATTATCTAACGCATAAGCCGTGTTCACATTAACCAATTAACGTAAGCCAGTTTGACAAATGTACGTATGATTCATTGATTTCTTAACGCGATTAGACTATAAGCTATCTTTTTTCATAGTTAAACAACAGCTATCTGTTACTCGTTGAAACTAGTAGACTTCGTCGAAAAAGGTATTAAAATTATTACACAACCCCTCAAATATTACACAAATAAACCTGGATGTCAGGCGATTAACGCTACAAAGTATATCATACGCCGTCGTAACTATCAAAGGGCCGTTCAAAGGGAACCATCGGCCACAACCGACTTAATTCTCTGTGATTCAAATCTTTATTTGTAAACAAAACTCCAGGAAGCTTTAGCACGTGCGCATGCGCCGCGCACCGCCATTTTGCCGAGATCGCGCGAAATCAAAATGGCCGCCCGCAGCTTCCCAGAACTTATGACTAATTGGTAACTAATAAACGGTTTCGATTAGGCGAGTACTTTAACAATAGCGTTCAGGCTTTGTGAATGTTATAATCGACGTCCTACCACAACTGTTAACATCTATATTGCTTTACCGGCTGAAATAAAACGGAAACGCTTTTACTATTGACTGTAATTTGACTTGTGAATAGTGAGCTATAAGATAAAACATTGCATCGAAACTAACCCATAGTCGGTGGACTTCGGCTTTCTCACATTGAGGAGAGATCAGACACCTCAGCACCAGCAGTGGGGACGTAAGTTATGATGATGATGATGATTTAAAGCGGAGTTCTCATTAGAATATTTGAAATAATGTAAATAATAATCAGAGGTGATTTGTATAAAAGGAATACCAGGTGAATAATTTACATTCAACAATAAGTTGCGGAGGTTTTTGCGGTGAACCTGAAATTTTAATCTTTTGATCCTTTTAACTCTTCGCTCAACCACAGACAACAGTCTCTAAGTCTCTACATTATGTAAACACTATTTATATATATGTTATTACATGAAGCAAGAACTTCCAGAGCAGTTGTACGAGAATCGTGCAACCCGAAGGGTATGAAATTTGGCCGGTAAAATTAAAGTTTATATGGAGGAAGGTGTGCAGAAATTTAATATCTATTAAAATGAGAATTACATACAATGAAAATTTTAAGTTTCAAATTGTGTGAACACTAATCAACAACAATCGCCGAATAGGTACAGCGATTGAATCATATTTAAGTAGTAAAATGTTGAAAAGGCTAAATGTTAAATGAATATGTATTCTAAAAATTTACTAAATTAAGTTAAGACCAATTTTGTTACCATATTCTAGTAAATAAAGATTATGATCATGATTAAAAATGACCTAGAAAGGGCGATAGTAAGGGCCACGATAGAAAAGATAGTCTGGCAAATGGAGTAACAAATAACATAATATGAAAAGCCTGTTAGCACATTTCGGCTGACGTAGGGCGGTTATCTCGAGGCGGCTGGGCGGGCGGCGACATGATAGCTTGGCATTTTTCCAGTCAAATAACAATTACTGTGGCAATATATCTTACTGTATCTCAACAATGCTAAAGGGAATGTCTTTTATTGTACCAGAATATGTGAGACGAGTTTTTTGGACATCATCATCATCATCATCATCATCATCATCTTCGACTAGCTATTGGCTACTGGTGTAATGGTCACTCTCCGATGTCAGGAGGATACGGCTAGGCGACAATAAGTAAACTACTATCTGTCTTCTGTCGAGTGTTTGGTTCTTCGTTCAAGTTATGACTGAGTTCCCAAAAAACAAAGTAAGGGTCCCCTAAGTCGCGTGCAGTCTCTGCTTGACGAGGATTGCAAGAGACTTGATTGCCCTTTTAATTTAAGAAGCGTGGGACTATTTGCAAATTAAGCATCTACGCCTAGGTCAGTAACCAGCTTTTATCTCGACTACGACCTCTGTGGATCAGTGGTTGAGCACGTCAGCGCTAAAGCCGGAGGTCGCGGGTTCGAATTCCGCCAAAGGAACTAAAAGTTTTCTATGATCCTGCATCATGGATATGTATTAAATAAATATGTGTATAGCATAAAAGTATTACTTATTACATTTCCGTTGTCTCGGCAGTAACACAAGTTCTTCGTGAACTTACCACGGGACCAGATTGAAGTGCTGTGAAAGCGTCCATAGATGTATTATTTATTATTATTTTGTAAGACTTACATAAAGAGCTTTGTAGCTTAATCAAACAATCGATTATATTCTGCTGCTAATGTTTATCGACAATTACTTATTGTTTAGTTAATTATTATAATGTAATTACTGGCAACACCGAACACAGCTTAACCTGCCGAGCCTGCTGAGTTATCGGCTATCAGTGTGGCAACACCAACTGGTATAATTAAATCATGTCGAATTATACGCCGATTCGTACCCGCGATTAGTCTTGTCGCCAGGAGCATACTAACTAGCCACACAATTTTATACCCTATTAAAAGAAGATAGAGTCGTTGTTAGATCGATAAGTAGCTGCGAAATTATTATGATAATCATGGAAGCTGTGGGACACTTGAAAATAAACTCTAAGTCAATTAAAATAAGGTACATTTTTCTATGGCATCAGAGGTTAATAGGAAGTGTGGAAATCTAGAATGTATTAATCAGTTTCAGATGTAATGTGTGAGTCTAGATATTATATGACATAGCGCGGACAGCTTAACCAATTTCGCTGTATTTATGTCTATATGAACGCCTTTGCTGCACGAACATATTATGAACATAATAATTATATGAAACACTCGAAGTGTCCTTTTGGCCTGCACTCTGCAGGTATAAATGCATACCTACTCCACGTCTAATATTATAAACTTAAGGATATTTTTTCATGGACTCAAAACAAAAGTAAATTACGGTCGAACGCACATCTCAGACGCATTTTAAGGTAAGATAAGGTAAGGTAATAAGAGGGAAGAGGTGAGGTAATTGGAATAAGAATTCTCAGTTTAAGAAGCGTTTGAGAATTCAGTAGTTACTTTTTCCAGTTTCAGCTATTGACAAAACTTAGTTCAATGTTTAAAAAAATTACGAGGTAGTTATGTGTTGTAGTGTCTCCCACACAGGTCGATACTATTGACAGAAGATTTTATCGACAATAGAAGATAGAAGGATTGGGTGATTTATTATTCCGTTACGTGAGAAACACGGCATGTTTTGTATCAAAAAGAGTTATATATTCAAAATCATTTGTGCCAAAGCTCAAGTAATTGAAAGTTGGAAAAGCTTCAAAAGATCCTGAACCTACTGTGCGGGCGACGACGGGTCCTCACGCGCCGCGCGCCGTGGTACGATCCAATCACGCGCAACGGCATAGGGATCAATAGGGTAACAATTATTTGTTTCGACAAATATCATATAATTTTTTCCGGCGAAAATAGTCTCAAAATCCGAGAAAATTTGATTAAAAGTTACGTAAGTCCTTTTCTACACGTCTTACATGCGTGTTAGAATAATCTCAAATACTAGTCTTAATAAAAGTAATAAATCGAAATGTATTTGTTTTTTATAAATTGTTGTCCTTGCGTTTTTAACACGATGTTGGCTGCTGCTGCACGACCTGTACCACTTCTCGCACGACACCCTAGTACTCTTTGTCACTGATCCCAAGACCTCGTGTCGCAGGGCTAGGGTGCCACAACCCACAAGCAAAACACACACAAACACGCACTCACAACACACACACACATGATGAATTTGTATATTCTTACAACTACATATGTAACAATGCTATAAATAAATATGTAGTTTTATCTAATACTACCATTGATCAGAGAGTTGATTTTAAATTTTAAATTTTAATTAACAGGGACCTTTGGCAATTTTTATATATTTATTAAGTAATACCTTTCTATTTAGCAACACACTCTGTTAAGATCTGTAATACCTGTTAATGGCCATAATTGCTTAGTGTTCATTTTTGTTATGTATACGCTGTTGGTATTATAATAAAGAAAAAAAAATCAACACATTTATTGGATTGGGAGTAGGGGGTCGAGGCGAATCTCACGATATCTCCTCCTCCTCCTCCTCAAAAACGTCTTACGTAATTTATGGACGCCCCCTAATTGGCTAATTTACTCTGACGAATATATTGCAATTGACTATTGCCCAATTACTATATCACTAGTTCTGTACGACTACAGCCCGAGCCGTTTAGCAGCGGTATGGCTTTACGCCTTTACCGGGAGTTGGCGGTGCTAATGTGTTTAGTGTCGTGGTGAGGGCTTGGAATTCGAACAGACTTACGTCTTAGGTCATACTAACTAACTAAAACTCGTAACAGAACTAACAGAACATAATTATTACTATTACATGTGCAAGTTGTAGGTTATGTTTGATTAGAACTTAAATATAATAAAATAATACTTTGACACGTCATAATATAACTTAAAACCAACGCCCAAACCAAAAAGGAGAACTTAACAAGAAGAAAATTAAAAAAACATTTCTCACTGTAAATAATCTTAAAAAGTGTATTTTTATATTTAATTCCTCGGTCCTATTTATGTTCTCGGTGAAAAGTGCTAATTGAAGTATTATAATGCAAAGGCGGCGATGCTCAAGGTACGGGCTGTTCAGAGTTATTTTACCTCTGACGGGACCTTTATGCTGACGAAATAAGGTCCACTCTCACACAAACTCCGAGGTAAAATAAATCGGACGGTCTGTAGCCATGGTACTGTCTTAGGGTACAGCAATTAGGGGGAAATAGGACAGTGATGCCAACTTGGGGGTTTTCCCCTAAATGAAGGTAAAAAAATGACAGGGACTTTATCTTAGTCGAAATATATACTAAGGCGGGTCAATAAGTCCGTGACTTTTTGAATTTCTAACCTCCTTACTGAAAAAGCAACACTACTCCTGTCAACAGGCATCTGTCAGTTGACTCCTATCAAAATTTGAACTTGCTGCGTCAGTTAGTTTGTGTTTTACAGCTATCTTTATCAGACTATCCAGTAACTTAAGGAAACAATGGAAAAAAGTGAATTTCGTGTGCTTATTAAGCATTATTTTTTTGCGAAAAAAAACCATTACCGAGACCAAGGCTAAGCTTGATAAATACTATGGGGACTCTGCACCATCGATTTCAATGGTAAAAAAGTGGTTACTGAATTTCGTTGTGGCCGTACAAGCACTGAAGATGCCGAACGTCCTGGACGCCCAGTTGAGGTCTCTACACCCGAAACAATCGAAAAAATTCACGATATGGTGTTGGCCGACCGAAGATTAAAAGTGCAAGAGATTGTAGAAGCCATAGGCATCTCGCATGGCTCAGTGGTTTCAATTTTGAATGATCACTTGGGCATGAGAAAGCTTTCCGCAAGATGGGTGCCGCGTTTGCTCACAGTCGACCACAAACGCAATCGTGTAACAACTTCACAGGAAGGTTTGACGTTGTTTAATCACAATATGGAGGAGTTTTTTAACCGTGGACGAAACATGGATCCATCACAACACACCAGAGACCAAACAACAGTCAAAACAGTGTGTTTCTAAGGGTGAATCGGCGCCAAAGAAGGCCAAGGTGGGTTTGTCAGCCAATAAAGTTATGGCGACTGTTTTTTGGGATGCACGTGGGATAATCCACATTGACTATCTTCAAAAGGGAAGAACAATTAATGGGGAATATTATGCCAACTTATTGGACCGCTTCAATGAGGATTTGAAAACAAAACCGACCTCATTTGGCCAAGAAAAAAGTTCTTTTTCACCAAGACAATGCAAGGGTGCACACATGTGCAGTTGCCATGGCAAAAATCCATGAATTGGGCTATGAATTGCTCCCACATCCACCCTATTCTCAAGATTTGGCTCCGAGTGACTACTTCTTGTTCCCAAACCTGAAAAAATGGCTCGGTGGAAAAAGATTTGACTCCAATGATGAAGTCATCTCGCAAACAAAGGCCTATTTTGAGGACCTCGACAAATCATATTTTTTGGAAGGGATAAAAAAATTGGAGAAGCGTTGGACAAAGTGTATAGAGCTCAAGGGGGACTACGTTGAAAAATAAAATTATTTATTTATCAAAAAATCTGTGTTTTATTCCAAAAGTCACGGACTTATTGACCCGCCCTCGTATTTTGACCGGAATTAGGCTTCTATATTAGATATGCGAGCAACATTAGCCCACGGTATGCATAAATAAAAATTTGCGTAATTTAGAGAAAAAAAATGTCTTGTTAATAAACTTATTTTCCCCGAAAAACCTCGTAACACATGGACACCCTTGCCCTGTCGTATGAATTTTTTGGGGGTTTTTGACATAAGTTTAGTAAGAAATATTTGTGTGTGTTGGCAATACTGAGGGACGGGGGCGGAGACGGGGGTGGGTGGATGCAGGGGAAGCTCGAGGGCCATGCTCATTAATACTCATTTAATTGAAATAGCCGAAGGCGTCTTTAGCGTACCTTTTCGCGAGACGCCCGGAAAAACGTGTTCTAAGAGTCTGTCTGCGTGATATTTAATATCTTTAGCGGGAATTCTCGTTGCCCTTTTCTTCTAATGCCCACGGCAGCTATATAATCTGCATTTTAATAGCTTTAATAAGCACTTAGAGTTTAGATGTGGAGGTACGTATTTTTCTTTGCTGCTGAAATACAATTCCCAGTGTACGTAAAGGCGAGTGAGAGGCTTTTCTTATTTAGCAGATAGTATATTATGCCTAATGGGCTAAGGATGTTACTGAGTGGTGTCCGAGACAATATGAGAGAAGAAAAGGGAGACAGCGTCGTCGATGGGAGGACTTACGTTAAAAGTAAAACAGGAATTACGTGGAGAAGAAAAGCACATGATCGTATCCTATGGTAAGCTTTAGGGGAGGCCTATGCTGAAAAGCAAGACAATCTTTGGGAAACTGGTGTCAAATACTGAAATTAGTTTAAAAGCAAATGTATATTATGTAAGATTGTTGAATAAAGGCTATTATTATTATTATTATTATATTATGCCTAATAACTTATTATAATTTATATTTCAATCTCGTATAAAAATATAATACAGTTATACCTTCTGTTATACCTTCAACGAGCGCAATATGTAGAAGTCCGAATCTCGGACGCGTAGCCGGTAGCTCCACTTTCTCACAAACCTTTTGGACATAGCTATGCATCACACCGAAAGGAAACGTCAAACGATACGCGGCGCGGCCCGGCATTTTAAAGACAGCTATACAAAAATGAACTTTATTCATTACCAGATGTCAGATTGCCAGAGTTCAAATGTCAAGTTGCACCGCGCTGCATAGAGCATGTGTACTGATGTCATATGAAACGTGTGTCTTATTGTGTAGTGAATAATGTTTAATTTTAAATATAAAAGTTTAATCTTAGAAATGCATCATCGCGTCGCGGTGTGAACTGACCCTAATACACGATTTATCCCTCACAGTAGACTCGTATCTCTGCAATAGGAAATCACCAGGTTTTGCGTTGCATTCGGCACATTCATAAGCAATTAATATTTTGATTGGTTCTGCTACGGACTTCCGGGGCGAACCGCCGCGCCGCGCCGCCGCCGCACCCGTAACGTTATTGGCTTTCGACGTGCTGTTATGTGGATTGTGTATTAAAATGTAGAAAAAGTCAACACATTCAACTGTAGTTTCATTTGATTTTGACGTGATAACGTCTTATAAATCGATGGAGCCGGCTGCACGCACGAAAAAACATGACTCATGCGTTAGCTCGCATTGCCTTTACCTCATTATTATTGTTGTTGTTGTTGTTGTTGTTGTTGTTGTTGTTGTTGACGTTGTGACGTTCAACTATCGTCAGTAAACCGAGTTTACAGACAACCGGTATGTTTTTTAGTAGATAATATGTTACTTTTGGCCTGTTTTACAATCTGCTAATAAGTGTCAGATATTTTATTTTCATGTTTGCAAACGGAACCCTTTTTACCCGACTACGGCGAAGCCAAAAGGAAAGATAACGAATTTGCCTATTATTACGTGACTGTTCAGCAGGTGTTTGGTATCAAAATAAAGAAGTTGAAGAGACCATTCTAAAAATATAGAACACATATTACAGTAAAATGGTCAAGCATGAAAAACATGAAAAGCATGAAAAAACAAAGCAAGCTGACTCTGAAAAAAGCCATTCATACCCCCGTTCATCCCTTTAGGGGTTGAATATCGAAAAATCATGAAACATGTGCTTACTTATTTTATTTTAGGACTATATTTAGAAAGTTTCAAGCCTAAACGCTCATTTAATATTTTTTCCCCATAAAAAATTTTGTACCCCTTTTTACCCCTTAAAAGATCGAATTTTAGAAAATATTGAATTAAAGTTTTAGTAAATCATGCCAAGGAGTAATATCACGAAATTCCAAACAGATCTGACCAGAAACAAAAAAGTTACAGACAATGTAAACGTTGATACCCCTTTTTACCCCTTTAAGGGGTGAATTTCGCAAAATTCCTTCTTAGTCGACCTATACGTCACAAAAGGAAGCCGCGGTCCAAATATTACGTTTCCAGCTTCAGTAGTTTTGCCTCGGCGTTGATGAATCAGTCAGGACATGTTACTTTATATAAAGATATAAATAAATATAATAGATTAGTAAGATACATAATGGTGGAACATTTTTAGTGCTCTGAAT
This sequence comes from Phengaris arion, assembly GCA_963565745.1. Lineage (NCBI taxonomy): Eukaryota > Metazoa > Arthropoda > Insecta > Lepidoptera > Lycaenidae > Phengaris > Phengaris arion. The sequence goes on from OY751431.1 coordinate 18,391,057, forward strand.
TTTCCCGGGACCGTCGGATTTCGGAACATTTAGTCCCAGCCTTAAAGGCTTAAAAATAAGCACCTCGTTAGCACACCTCAGCTGATTGCTGATAAAATCGCGACTGCCGCGGGCGCGACGCCATCTTTAAATATCCAATACATTTTATCGCCAATAACATAACATCAAACTTATTACTCGACACGTTTTATTAAAATATGTGGATATTCGATAGCCCTGACATATGATGGTTCACGTTTTTGGATGATATCACATTTTCGGCGATCGGAACGTCATTATCATATTTCATGTTTCCAAAATGTCTCGATGTGTACCTAGTTTGTTTATGTTAGTGTTAGTCCGTGCCTTTTATGTAAAAACATTTATATATTCCAAACTTTATCAAATTTCGTCAACAAGAATCCTTACTACAAACATAGATATGCCACAGAGTAGAAAATATATATACTTACATTTTTTTATTAAATAAGGGGGCAAACGAGCAAACGAGTTACCTGATGGTAAGCAACTACCGTCGCCCATGGACACTCGCAACATCAGAAGAGCTGTAGGTGCCTTGCCGGCCTTTTACATACAGATAAACAGCTTTCATAGAACCATATACAAATCGATCCAAAATAGAAAATTCCCCTTCAACGGCCCACAATTTTTCCACTCAATAATGGACACACCGTATGCTTGTAGTAGTGCAATCAAATCAATAAATATGTAGCTGTTTATCTGTTCCTCTTTCTTGAATCTGTGGATATGCGTGCTCGTGCATTGGTTCTATACTCTGTTCAGATCTAACTTAATCTGAACGTAAACAACGAGACAATAGCCTAATATAGTACCAGCAATTTTAATGTTATTTATTTAATGTGCAATAAAGAAATAGACACTAATGTGTCAACATTAATTTGGTCGATTTTCATATTTTTTACGTTTAGATAGTCGCCAATATAAGACGGACTATATTGCCCAGAATCCGGACGGCTGGAGAAAATTTAGAGCATTGAAAATATAACTCTGGACTAATTAAACAATAGAGTTGAAAATCGATGAGTGTCGAGTTGTGAGATTTGGCATTGACATTTGACTTGGCAGAGTTTTATTTACAGTGCTCGGCCTTGTTTTCAAGTTTTCCCCGGCCTTGCAGATTCCGGACAATATAGTCCCAGCCACTTAGGCTCGTAATTTAAATCTATAAATATAGCACGTCAGTCTGTTGATACATTTCCATAACTCACGCCTTTATCTAATACCGGCCCATTCAGCGGCATAAATCTCATCGCAAGCGACACAGCAATTACTGGGGCTCGTTAATCAACTATTAATTACACAAACAATACTAATTTACTGGGGCACAGACTTGGTCTTATCACACCACAGAATTATTCTAATAAAGATAGACATCAAAACTGTATTCGAGCTTTAAGTTTTAATTTAGCTAATAAGAGGAATCTAGATAGTTAATCGATTCTAGAATCCTATTAAAACGTCCTCTTAAAAAAACTAGACCAAAATCGGTTCATCCATTTGGGAGCTGCGATGCCACGGACACACACACAGACAGACAAGTCAAACTTATAACAACCGTTTTCGTCGGGGGTTCAAAATATAGACTTTAGCCGCTAGCGTACCTATATACCTACCTACAAATGACAGCTCGAGCAGCCGTGAATGTCAGCCATGTTGAGGTAAGCCAAAGGTTGACACCGAAATAATTTCAAACGTCGTGTCAGACAAATCTATCATGATGATGATGCTTCCGACCGATTTCGGCCATGGCGACCACTTCGACTCCTATCCGGCATTTTGGCGCTCATGCGCGCGAAGGTGGCTATTATAACCTGTTTTCGCGGCAAAGCTCCGTGCACATTGAGGACACGTAAGTACGCCGTCTACATAGTGGTATGTAATGGCGGCAGGCGGACGAGCCTTAAGCTGGTCGCGCTTGGTATCAAGGTCAGCTTTTCGTTGCTCCTCGAAATCGCGGACGTGGCAATGTACTATCCTGCGCCATTCTGGTCGCTGTGCTGCCAAATGCTCCCATTGAGAGGGCTCTATATTGCATCTCTTCATATGCCGCTTTTGGACATCTTTGAACCGGAGGAGTTGTCCGCCATGCTTCCGCTTGCCTTCCTCCAGTTCAGAGTAAAAGATGCGCTTCGCCAATCTTTCCTCGGGCATGCGCAATACGTGACCGCACCACCGAAGCTGCCGACGCATTAAATAGGCCTCAATGCCACCGACATTGGCTCGCCGCAGAACTTCGGTATTACGCACTCTGTCAGACCATCTGATCTTCATGATGGAACGGATGCATTTAAGGTGGAAGCGATCTAAAATGCGTATGTGGCGACGATACACGCACCACGTCTCAGAGGAATATAAGAGATTTGGCAGCACAATTGCCATATAGACAGATATCTTGGTGGCCAACTTAAGGTCATGCGAGCAGAAAACCTTGGAACTTAGCTTGCCAAATGCTGCAGCTGCAGCGCCGACTCTGCTATTGATCTCAGCATCAAGGTTACAATTGGATGTAACAGTGCTCCCCAGATAACGAAATTTATTGACCTGCTTCAGCATATCCTCACCAAGCATTATGGCTAGTGACTCGTGACCGTGATTGTCTAGGGACATCACTTCCGTCTTATTGACACTTATCTTCAGGCCAAATTTGCGGCATGCAAGGTGGAAAGCCAATACTAGCTGCTGCAGGCCGTCTGGGGATTCTGCTATAAAGCACAGATCGTCAGCATACATAATCTCAGAGATTAATGCATGCGACACTTTGGTGCGGGCCTTAAGTCTAGCCAGGTTGAAAAGGCCGCCGTCAGTACGGAAGCGGATGCGGACTCCTTGGGAAATCGTTTGTAAGACTTCTCTAACTACCACCGCAAAGTATAAGGCGAACAGAGTAGGTGCTAAAACACAACCTTGCTTCATTCCACAGGTTACGGAGAAGAGGTCTGTCTGATCACCACCTACAGAGACGCAGCATTGCATGTTGTCATGCAGGAGTCTAATAAGTCTCACAAACTTTTCCGTACATCCTAGCTTTCCTAACACCAACCAAAGGGCTTCACGAGGCACACTGTCGAAAGCCTTCTCCAGATCAACGAAGCAGAGGTACAACTGACAACCCTGTTCTCTACTCTTTTCTTGAAGTTGTCGCACGGAGAAAATCGCTTCGCATGTGCCTCGGTTAGGTCGGAAGCCAAATTGGGTTTCCGGCAGGATCCTTTCCGATAGTTTAATTAGGCGGTTCATAAGAACTCTGGCAAACACCTTCCCAGGGGCCGACAAGATGGAAATACCGCGATAAGAGCTGCAGTCAGAACGGTCACCTTTATTCTTATAGAGGGCACTTATGCGCGATACTTTAAAAATATCTGGAACGCGCTCTTCCTCGCACATACGAGCAAACAGTTCCCACAACGACGTATGCAGCTCCTTTCCGCCGTACTTAATCAGCTCTCCCGGTATAAGATCAATGCCAGACGCCCGATTGTTTTGTTGCTGTCTGATGGCAGTAACAACCTCCTCTCGCGAGAGAGGCTCGTCCAGTTCAGTGGCGAGGGGGGATTGGGGCATTAAACTGATACTTAGTAGATCTGCTAATCGATCTACATTAAGCAGGGTATTGAAATGTTCTGCCCAGCGCTTAAGTACATCCTCCTTGCTTGTTAACAGATTCCTACCGTCTAATGACCTTAAAGGAACCTTTGCATGGTAGGATGTACCAATCAGTTTACGAACTTCGCCGTAGAACTCCCCGATCTGGTTCGAATCGCTAAGCCACTGCATATGACTAGCTTTGTTCTGCCACCACCTGTCTTTTATGTGACGAGACAGCTTGCGCAGTTCTTGGTCACTAGCTTTGACCACCGCGACGCTTCCTTTCCGCCTACTATGCTGTTTCAGAAGGTCTCGGTGTTTGTCGTGCGCTGCTTGCAGAACCTCGTCATTCTCATCAAACCAGTCCTCATTGCGACGGCATTTTTTGCCAAGTGCAGTCGATGCCGTCTCTAAGATATGAGAAGACAAAGTTCCCCAAGCAGCGTCAACGTCACCTCCCTTATCAGCTGGAAACAGCTTTTCAGACAAGGCATCAGCGTATTTCTTCCTCACTTCAGGGTCTTTTAGCTTATCTACGTTCAGAGACGCAAGCTTTTTAATTGAAGATCTAGTCGGGTGACGAAGGCGGAGTCGCAACTTAGTGACAATAAGCCGGTGGTCAGACCAACAGTGAGCACCACGCATGACGCGGGTAACTTGCACTTGGCTGACATCACTCTGCCTAACAATAGCATAGTCAATCAGATGCCAGTGCTAGGATCTTGGGTGCATCCATGTTGTCTTGTATTTGGCTGGAAGTCTAAACATAGTGTTTGTAATCGACAGCCTGTATTGAGCACAAAGACTGAGCAGTAACTGACCATTACTGTTCATGTTACCCACTCCATGTCCACCCAGAACTCCAGGCCAGGCCTCATAGTCCCGACCAACCCTGGCATTGAAATCGCCCAGCAATAAGACCTGCTCTTTGACGTTAATGCTATCCAGGCAGAAAGTTAATTCATCGTAGAATTTGTTCTTGATGTCATCAGACTTGTCTAGCGTTGGAGCATAGACACTGATGACATTAAGGTAGTTGTCTTTGTCCAGATGAAGGCGCAGTGTGGTAACGCGGTCCGAGATATGTACAGGGTACTCCTCTAGTCGCTTTAGTAACTGATTTTTGATTGCAAAGCCAACGCCTGATCGTCGAGTTTCGGAAGAAGCAGTACCCTTCCAAAGGAAAGTGTATCCGCCACCTACTTCCACCAGCTCCCCTTCATCGGCAAGATGTGTTTCGCTGAGAGCAGCTACATCCACGTTATAGCGATGAAGTTCCCGGGCTACTATAGCGGTCTTACGTTCAGGGCAGGCGTTGCAATCTCGGTCAAGAAGCGTCCTCACGTTCCACGCACCGAAAGTCATGATAGGTGTTTTCAAAAGTCTATTTACTTTATTGTTTCGACCACGATTTTAAGTGATGCGATGGCAGCCGCGGTTACTACTACCTACCAAACTGGGACGAACATTTTTTGGGGCACCTTTTCTAGCCCCCTCCCCGGCTGAGCAGGGAGAGCAGTGCCTCCCTAAATAGGGCTGCTCTGTCATCTCAGGTGCGGCCGAGCCTGCGCTGTCATCCCAAACTTGCAACGCAGAGACGACCACGGCGTGTACTCACACCCCCGGGACCGCCTGTGTGCAGGCATCAGACAAAGCCCAACTTGCATCGAGCTGGACCTCTCTACTTTTACCCATCGCCACAGGACTTATTGCGAAATCGGAGTCAAAATACAGAAGCGGTCAGTTACGCAGGATATATTTAGGTGCGTAAGCGCTCGCGCAGACGCAGACGCACACACTCGTCCGTCAACTCCTTGGATCAGTGGAACGGGGAACCGCTACGACTGAGGAGATGTCGGATGTTGTATCTGGCCGACGGTGACTGTACGCCCCCCACCGTCGCCCTAGGCCATCCACGTTGCCTTGCTGACCGCCGAGTAAACCAAGACACTTTGCATATCTGCGTTGTGTTGCCTTCCTCACCAAGTCAGACTTTTAGTGATGAGCGGGAGGGAGCCGCTTATAGGGGTAGGTTATAAGGAGCGATGAAGGAATATGGAACAGGAGAGGACAGGATACCATAGCCACGGAGTAGAGGATTGTGGACTACAGTAGCTCAGGGAAGGCGGGTTCGCATACCCGTGCACTCAATAATCTACTCTCGGATAGACAATAGGCTTGAGTGCCCCCTGCCGTAATCTATCATAAATATTAATAAAAATTGAGTGTCAATTATGTCAAAGCACGAAACGACCAGTGGCCAGCCCCGTGGACGAAAGGCTTGAAAAACCCCACGTCCCTCGGCCCCCACTCTCGCCTAGCCGCGCACACATAAGCCGCGCACACACACAAGCCGCGCACACATAAGCCGCGAGGCGTGAGCTGCCATTCGTGTTAATCGTTGAATGACGATTATTTGCGTTAGTAATATATTAGGCCATTACATATGAAATTGGCGTTTTGTAAAGGAGGAACATAAAGTCGATTTTTTTTTAACGTAATATATTTATTTAATCAAAGTATATACCATTGCTATCTATGCACTTTTGCCATCTCATAGGTAGTTCATTGATTCCTTTACAAAAAAACCCCTACGGACAGGAATCAATAAAATCTTTGATGGCGCTTTGGATTGCCCCATCGGAGTTGAATTTTTTTCCTTGCAAGAAGTTATCCAAATTTAGGTAGCCGTCTGTTGTGCAGTATGTGGTCTAGAGTTGTCGTGGAGCAGCAGTGGCATAGAGCGAATGACCAACCTCGGTTGTTTAGCAGCTAGCTTTTCCATCATGATTTCAAGTTGCTGGCAGTAGACATCTGCCGCAATTGTCTGGCCAGATTTAAGAAAGCTGTAGTGAACGACACCGGCTCTAGTCCACCAAACGCTCACAAGAAACTTTTTTGAGTCAATTTTCGCTTGGGGCAGGCTTTGGCTGGTTCGCCAGGGTTCAGCCATTGCGATGAGCGTTTCCAATTATCGTACAGGATCCACTTTTCATCACAGGTAATGATTTGATTTAATAATCCCTTCATTATTGTGCCTGTTGAGTAATGTATAGGAGCAGTCGACGCGCGTTTGTCGGTTCGCTCCACTCAATTTATGAAGTACCTACCTTTCAAGCTTTTTCACTTTCACAATTTGCTTCAAGTGGATTAAAACAGATTTATCACTAACACCGCAGCCTGCAGCTAACTCGGACGTGGTTTGCGATGGATCCACTTCCACAATAGCCTTCAATTCTTCATTGTCAACTTTGGTCTCCGGCCGTCCACGGGGCTTGTTCTGCAGGTCGAAATTTCAAGAACAAAAACGTTGGAACTAAAAACGCACTTTGTTTTCTTTTACGACACCGCCGCCATACACATCATTAATCCTTCGAGCCGTTTCTGCAGCACTGGTGCCACGGTGGAACTCGTACTCGAAAATAATACGATATTTTAAGTTTTCTATTTTGTAAACAGAGTGACGGAAAGAAAAAATGAAAAGAGGAATAAACAAATGAATTACGGTTTTCGAAACACAAATGCATGAGTAAATAGCGGTAAACATTGGAAGTTGGAATTCCTAACCAAAGAATATATACCTAATATACCTAATATTATATTCTTTGCCTATACCACTAAGTACTTTAGAGTATGTACTTACACAATCAATCAATCAATCCTTTATTGCAAGAATGTGGTATACATAAGGTCTTAAAAATGTTATAATAGAGGATCCAACATTCTGCCATCACAATGGCGCGCAAAATATCCTGAACATGCCAGGTGTTAGGTGTGCGAAGTTAACATTTATAAATTGCAACAGATTGGAATTAAATTAAATATACACATACAGTTAATAATTTAGGAGCATCAATAATTATTACTCATAACAAATTAAATAATAATTAAATAAATCACACAATTTTAGTATGAGTCATAGAATTTAAATAAAGATATATCACAGCCCTTACGTATTATTAAAAAAAGCGGGTGGGGCTGTGTCGGGGCACACGGCCGTTGGGTTTTAACGTGAAACGTCTATGTTAGCGAATCGCTTTTAAAGTAAAAAATTGAAATGAAAACAAGATGGACGCTGTTTTAAGTATTTTAATAAAAACCCTCCCCCGCCGCCCCGCTTGACCCCGACACGAACTCAATGTCATAACAGCGAGCTGACTATATAAGTGAAATATTTACAGCACATTTTTGTTTCTAAGACTAATAGTTTTTTAATTATTAGGTTACGATGATATAGACCTTTTCGTTACGGTCCAGTTTTTAAACCTGGTACCCGTATGTTTCACGTCAAAAAAGGGCATAACGATTGCCACAAATATCAAAACTCAATATAAAAAGTAAGATATAGCTCAACATGTCATCATAACAATAAAATCATAGTAGTATTCATAATTCATAATCATCATAAAATCAAATAAATTCATTAATAAAATAAAAAATATTATGTCAAAATCATCATGTCATGTGAAGAGTAAAAATTAGATATCTAATGTCATTTTTGTAAATTTAAGTAATATTCATTTATGTTTCTTTAAATGTCACGTATTCATTTAATGCATAAAAACAATTATTAGTTAATTGTTTTTTAATATTAGGTATCGAGGTTTAAGCTTTTGAAATGGTCAGGTAGCTTGTTATATACAGTAATGGCATTGGTGTGATTTGTTATAGATATCACACCGGCAATATATAGTTTATACTTGTGTCCTGGTGCAGCACTTCTATTATCAATGTTACAATTTTCGGAAAAATACTGTGAATTTTGTTTTACAAAAGTACAAATATCCCTAATGTACAAGCATACCAGAGGCAGAATACGTAATTTCTGAAATAAGGGTTTGCAACTGTCTGAGGGCCAAGCTTCGCAAATGGTTCTTACATACTTCTTCTGAACCTTAAATGCCTTGTCAATTTCAACAGAGTTCCCCCATAGCAATAGCCCATACGAGAGCACCGAAGACACACATCCGTGGACGTCGACGTCGAGACTTTGATACGTAACATTTTAATTGCGTATACAAACTTGTCTAGTTTGTTGCATACGTGGCTTATGTGATCTTTCCAATCACAGTGTCTGTCTACTAAGACCCCTAAAAATGTTGTGGAATTAACTTCTTCTATTTTAATGCTATCAAAGGTTAAATGTAAGTCAATTTATCGTGTCCCATACTCCCTAAATTTAATAATTTCAGTTTTATTGATATTTATTTTAAGATTATTATATTTAAGCCATGAAATTAATTTGTCAACCGTATTACAAATGTCATTTTGGAACGAGTCTACATTCTCACATTTAATTATAGCTGTTGTATCATCCGCGAATAAAATAGTACTTTGATCACATTCTAGAATCAATCGAGAAGTTAATCGCAGCTCACATTGCCTGCCAGTTGACACTAATGGGTCCCTGCCTCAGTTATCGGGGGACACCGACACGCCAGCGGCGACCAATAAATATGTAATTAATAACAATCGCCCAGACACACGGAACAACTCAATCGGGCCAGCATCATCACTGTCCCACGGGATCCTCACATTTTGTCATGACTAGATGCCGCTCGCAACTTCGTTCGCGCAGGAAGCCGTCTATCGTGCATGAGCCTTACATTTTTCCATGATAAAAAATTGCCAATGCCCTAATACCTCTTTTACTACCAAATTTCATTAAAATTCGTCCAGTGGCTTAGGCGTGATCTCGTAATAGACAGACTATAGGTATTAAGTAAGGATAAAAGATAACAATGCTACCCAGGGTTCCCGCAGACAAGAATGGGGAAGCCTACGTTTAGCAGTGGACGAAATTAAACATTTTGCCCCTCCCCCCAATCACTAAATAGTGAGCGACCTATTCTTGCGATGATGAATTATAGCTTAAAACACTCCAGATCATGGCAGCTTTCAAACAAAATAAGATTAGATCAAAATCCGTTCATCAGTTTGGAAGCTACGATGCCACGGACATACACACAGGCAGACAGGCAGAAACTTACCTTACCTTCAGTCAAACTTATAAAACCCCTGTTTTCATCGGGGGTTAAAAATGTGAGCTAAAGGCATAGAATGTGTGAGTATAATATATTAAAAAAACAAAGGCAAAAATAGAATTTTGCTTACTTTGAGAGCTTTTGGGTCACATCCCTCTGGTATCGGTGACATTACGTGGATGTTATTAAAACCTTACGTCGTTGTTTTTGAAATATTTTCATGAAAAACGCGCTGAAAATATACACATGACAATCATGTCAAACATTCTGAAAAACCTTTTTGATTTTCGAAGTTTTGCAAGAGTCGTATTTTTACCACTTCGCTCTTTTTACGTGGTTTCAGAGCAGGGCCTTTAGTCAAGATGCATTGTATGCCTGCGCCTGTTGCCGTCCACTGCTAAACGTAGGCTTCCCCAAATTCAACAAGTCTGAAGCCAACCATTCTTGTCTGGGGGAACCCTGGGTAGCATTGTTATCTTCTATCCTTACTTAATACCTATAGTCTGTCTATTACGAGATCACGTCTACACCACTGGACGAATTTTAATGAAATTTGGTAGTAAAAGGGGTAATTTAGACATTAGCAAAGGGCATTGGCTACTTTTTATCTTGATTAGAGGCCCAGCTCCTACTACTATTATAAATGTTAAAGTTTGTGAAGATGGATGGATGTTTGTTACTCTTTCAAGCAAAAACTACTGAACGGATATCGATAAAATTTGGTATGGTATTAGTTTAGGCTCTGGGTTAAAACATAAGCTACTTTTTATCCCGAAAAAGTACAGTATTCCCATGGGATACCCGACAATATATTTACGCGGGCGGAGCCGCGGGAAAAAGCTTGTAACAACATAAATTACGGCTACACTAAGCTCTTACATAATTATTTAACGGTGATGTAAATCTAATTAATTCACACCCTTTTCAACACCGCGAGGACATTTTGTTGACGAAGGTGCATTTTACCACGTAAGAGCGTATCCACATTATCCGGTATATCGGTATCCCGGTCAAGTAAAAATACGGATCCGATATCCGATATTGAACCAGACAATGTGGAAGACAGGTAGTATGTTTCATACATTTTATTTGCACTTGGCAATCGGATATCGGCTATCGGCGGCCAAAGCTGATATCGGAACTGATAGTGGGAAAAGACTCTAAGGCTCTAATACAATAGAGGTGAAAATCGAACACACAAGTATCCAGTCAAACGTCAATGGGATGTATGACAGCTCGACACTCGACACTTTGATTTAAAACTCGCGTATTAGCGCTTAGTTCTATTTACAGTGCCCTGAATTGTCTCGGGCCCGCTGGATCCCGGAACATAATATAGTCCCATCCTAAGGCGTGAAAAATAATAGAGTTTTAGATTTTCTAATACTATGATATATTACTATATTACTATATTACTATATTACTATATTCTAATATAATGACTAATAATATTAAACGGAGCTGTAACAGCACACTTGATTTTTCTTTCTAGGTCAAGACAAACATAAGGACCTACTTTATAATTTTTTTGGCACATTTTCAGTCACCGAACTCACAGACCATCAGCCCATTCGACAATATCTAAATAAATATTAATTCAAATGTGAAACGCGATCATGGAGTCCTAGAGAACAAGCACAGCAATTAATTTCTATGACTCGTACATAAAGATGTCTCGTCTGTTTGTCCGTATCAGATCGTGCGATCCCTGATAGTCCCTACGGGTAATGAGGGCCGGCAACTGTTCCTCCTTACTAGACAAGTGGTGCTACTTGCTACGTACAAATACTACCCCTATGGAATATACCGGGAAACGAGCGGTCGCCTGATGGTAAGCGAATACTGTAGTTTTGCCCGTCGACTCTGGCAACAGTGAAAATGCGTATTAGGTTCATGGAATTTTTGGCATTTTTTTTAAAGATTGAAAATACAAAAATATGAAGTTCCAAGCATATAATAATTTATTCGAAATTATATGTAAGGTGGAAAGGGATGCTACTATTGATAACGTCAATAAAAATATGAATCCCATAACACACAGTTTCCTCTGTTGACGTCATCGCAATGCATTGTGAACGAGCTTCTCGTCACCACCGACGTCGAGCCGAGTAAGTTCGCGATCTTAAAAACCTCGCATTTTAAGTTCGCACATCTGTCACCCCCTCAAATTAATTTCCAGCACGCTTAGCTAGACCACCATAGAAATGCGTTTCGTCTACACATGAATAGACATACTAATAGATATTATGGACAATTTGACAGTTTTCCTTTGTCAATCTGTAATTTTGTCTTTTCCGTAGAAAGAAACCATTTCAGATAGTAACGCGACACTGTACAGATTTTATTAAATTTAGGTGCGCCATTTGATATTTTTCCCAAAAAGCTTAGGGCCTGCTTCACAATTACAAAAACAAAACAAAAAATTGCCTAACAAGTTTTGTCGCTGCTTACTTTGTACTGAGCGACAGAGACAAAACTCCCGGATAAGCTATTCGTCACTTATTAGCTGATTGTGAAACAGGACCTTAGTATTCCAATTAAACAAAAACTAACAAAGATAAATAACTAACAAATAACAAGGGGTGGGGACATATCAGTTGTCGTTAATTTGACGGGGATGCTATACTATACTGTTACTTTTTATGTGACAACCGTTGATGGTGACAAGCGACGAGACGCATTGCGCATGCGCTGCTCAGGTTACGCGGTTTTTTGGTTTCTTGAAATAGAAAATCCAATAATTGTGATCATCGGGGTTGCTTTGAAATCTTCCGGTATTAGTAATACTTAAGCTGGAACTATATGTTCCGGAATCCGGAAACCCGGGGAAAATTCAGAGCATTGAAAATAGAACTCTGCGTGAATAAATGTCACGATAGCTCGACACTCGTAACTTGGATTTTTCAATTCTAACGTATTAGCCCAGAATTCCATTTTCGATGCTTTAATTTTTCCGGGCCCGCCGGATTCCGGATCATATAGTACCAGCCTAAGGAAGTGAAAGGAGTTTGCGACTGAAGTAATGAAACTTGGTAAACAATGGATAATAAGTAATAACATAACAGTTTATGTCAGAACTGGACGCAACATTCTCTCCGCCTGTCTAGTCTATAAAAAATATCCGTCACATTAGCATACACATTACCGCGCTTTCCGCCTCGTTTCCCGCGCAAAACCAGCACAATATGGCGGATGACATAAAATGGCGGCGCTGGCTGACGGCCAAGATGGCGCATGAATTCTTATAGCCAATAAGAAGCCTATTTTCTTTGGTATTTATGGTGGCTGTAGCCCCTGTTATCACTTGCTGTATTTTACGAAGATTTTTATGATGAGATATGTGAATGTATGACTGCATGTTACTATTGACGATGTTTCATAATATCCAAGTTGAACCATGCATTTGTCACCTTAGTACTGTCCATCGTCCAATCGACTTGATCAGATCGATTGGATAAGTTAGAACTGACCGTGTAATTTAAAATTTAATGTTTTTGTATTTTTAGATTACTAATTACTTAGGTAACTATATTATATTTTTTATGTTTATCAAGTAGTAACACCCCAATATTTCTGAATATATAAATTAAACTAAATATTTGACATGTGCCCATACCCAGTTAAGCGTCGGAGTTTAACTGAAACAGTCAACTGCTCATCAATGATGTGTACCGTTGAACTACAGTACATAAGTATTTAACTTAACTGTTTGACTCCCAATTAATCAATATATTTGCTCATTTGTGGTGTATGTAGTTAAGTCTATAATTTTACATACTTAGTTACTTTTTAACTGTAACCACCATAATCAAAAACCAAATAATATTTAAAGTTTATCATGTTAGTTTATGACTCGAACATACGATGATGATGAATGACACTCGAAAAGATGTCTCGTCTGTCGTTTATGTACTTAGGTCAATTCTGCTAATTAAATCTTACAATAATACAGTTTCGATGCAGTCTCGATATGTCAAAACAGCAAACTGGTATTCTCATAAACGTCAAACCAATGGTTAACGCGTTTTGATCGGTCCAAACTCCAAAGTCCGTTTATGATATCAAGACGAATCTTAAATGGATTACAATTCCAATGTCTCGCTAAAACTTGAGAACTTCTGGACCGAGTTGGCTAATTTTGGTCTTGAAATAGTTGTGGAAGTTCAGGGAAGGTTTAAACGGAGAGAGATATTGAAAAAATTGCGGGGTTATTAGTGAAAACAACCATTGAATTTTACTATACTCTCTGTTCACTGTTTTTAATTTGTCACTTAACTGTAAAATATTTAAAGGTGCGTTTAGATTATTTTAAAAAATTCGGCTGGCTCCAGTAAGTTGGTAGATGTAGGTGTAGGTTGTAGGTGTAGGGTGTAGGTGTAGTTATTTTTTATTCCAGTTCATAGCTAAGACAGAACAACGTGTGTCGGGTCAGCTAGTTATTAATCATTAATTGAAAATGGATTGAAAGTCTCAGTTAAATACGAGAATTTGGGTTCAGATCATGGGATCCCTTGTAATAGTTCGCTATTTTTGGCCCATCACATATTCCTACCACTGCAACTCCTGTGAGCTAAGATCGACAGCGGCAACCAACCACAAAAATCCTTTGATATGATCTCAGGGTTGCCCGAGGGACATGCTAAATCTGTCGTGGGACCCGCAACGAAATTAATCAGAAGAAAGGTTGAATAAGTAGGAAGATTTCCAAATTCCCTCCCCAAGCGAAGCGGGAGACAGCACAAAGTTGCAATAATAGTTGTTTGAGAAAATATAGGTTTTATTTTGCTTTAATTGTTTTTATGGAACTGCTCGTTCCATTCTTTTAAACCTCCATCAACCACTTTGACCGCCGTCGACCTTTGATCGATCATTTGTAAAGTTTTTTAACTTGTTTATGTGTCCTCGACTGTCCAGCACTTCTTCAGCAGGTACCGTGGGGAGCACGAATACTCTGCCACAGAGAAAATGCGCAGCACCAACCCCAACCAGGCAACCACATCGTTCAGTTTATGAGCAGCACAGGCCTGGGGCCGGTACTATAACGTGGAGGAGTCCACAATAGATCCACTTGGTCACGGATATGACCTGACTTCGATTTAATAAATAAAAAAAACTTGTTTATGATTTATCACTAATCAAATCATTCGTTTCACGAGAATCTGGAAACACTACACCTGACAATTTACACACAAATATCCTATCATTTCAAATCTCCATACAAATATTAGACGCCATTTTGAATAGCGATAAAATTGTAAATCGTTCACAGAATCGTCTTATAGAGATAGCATCGGCATCGGTCGCTCGGTCGATCGGAAGACGATCCGCCGTCTACTGTTACTCGGGGAACGTTTATATTTATTACTCAAGTTAATGTGAATATAAAATCACTTGGAACTTTTGTTTTTAGATCTAAAACATTCCAGACTAAGAAGAGCGATTTTTTAAAGGTTTACTTCAAGGCGATTAGCAACTTGGTTAAAAGCTCTGAATGGAATCGTAGCCAAAACATAGTGACAAATCGATATAAGATATTTTGTTGTTGATCATGTAAATAAGTTACACATGATGCAGTGTACAAATTTTCAACCTAATTTCTTGGTAATAAGGCTCAAAAGAGGTACATCGCATCTGACGGCGATTGTACAAATATGAATGAATGTATGTAACATCTGAAAAGACTGGGCGTCTTTTACCCGAGATATTCACTGAACAGTGAATATTGAGTTGTAATAAAATGAAATTGATTGAAAAACTTGCACAAACTTTTCGCTGGTTTTTGCTCAATATTAATATTAGTGCTCGATATTAGTACTTAATAGCTGTATAGATAACGGTGCGCGATTCTGACTCGCACTTGACCGTTTTTATTGTGTCCACGATTGTACGAAGACATATTTTGTGATAATGATAGTTGTTACTAACATCGATAAAATGTAGACTAATACAGTGGTCAGTGGTCAGAGTGGGATTATCAATTATCTGGTGGTCGTTAGCTGTAGCCTGGGTCTGCCGTCTGCCGTGTGGCTCTCCAGGAGCGGTGACCCGATGGGCCGATAACGCCGGGCTGGGGAGTAGCTAGCGTGCAGAAGGTGGAGACAGTTAAAATTACACGCTTACATTGTTGGAAGAAGCACAATATAACTAGCTTGAGGTATCCTCACTGTCTACATGGGTGGTTAGTAGCTCTTCACAAACAAGATTTACGCGGGAATCGCGTGCGAATGTCGCGCTAAAGTGTTTAATAAAACATGGCGGGCAATTACTGGGTAGGCGCGGGAGATATATAATTTATCAGTGGCGTGCACAGGATTACGACACTGGGTATGCGGCGAAGTACTCGGTCACAAAAACTTTTTCGTTTATAGATTTTTAGCATAGCTACAGCCAAGCGACGGATCTCTAAGTCGAAACCATGCCAAAAGAGCAAGTCTTAGATGTACTACTATTCATGTACATCTTCTACGGCAACGCAGACAAAACAGCGATCGATCGTCGCGGGTGAAGAAATTCTAATAAGTAAAATAATAAGTATATTTTAAAATATTATAACTACTCACCAGTCAGTCAGCTTCAATTTTCACATATTCAAGGTTCCGGTTACTTGAAATTACTATATCCCGATGTAAATTACTAAATAATATGCAAGGAAAACAATATAATTTAATCGTGTGAACACAACCACACAGCCAGTTATACGTTTCATAACTTTTAACATGAAATTTTCGAGTTATATTATTTTTTTGCTGGTTTAATTGTTGTAACTCGGGTACACACCTACCTTTAGACAGAATTTGAATCTTTTCACTGAATGACAATTGTGAGAACTTGTTATTTTTAATTTTTAATAAACACACATTTTCAACACAAATCTCACAATCAAATAACATTATAAAAAAAACAACAAACGCACTAGTAAAAGCAAATCTCTAGAATTATTATCTCTCTACTCTACTACTAGAAACTCAGTAATAAACTGTTAAATGTACACACTTTCAAATGTTAAAATGAAAAGTCTTTTGAGAAAACTATAAATAAACTGGAGCGATTAAATTGTAAACAATGCTTATCACATGAAATATGCAATATGGCCCCCACGAAACACAAAATGTTTCTTCTATTTAAACAAATAATACCTTACTAAACAAAAATGCATAATGTGCATACGTGATTTATTAGATTTCCGTCTATTATTTTTACTCGGATTATAGGCAACGAATAATTTCCGACAAGCTAGTTCGGCGGTTTTCGGAAGCGATCGGATAGCCGAGAGCCATCGCCTGCCGCGGGAGTTGCCGCTATATAATCATGTCGATATTCATGGGTGTGTGCGTTTGCGAAGTATGAAAATTACACATACGTGCGATGATATGTCCTGCAGAACGCAACGGCATGAGATGAGTTGCTATTTATAAAATATTAGGCGTTTTTAAGTTATTATATTTTTAAATTAATTTATTTACTATTAATTAAAGTCATCTAAAACGTACGAACGTTTTATTAAAATATCTGTAAATGACAAGTAAAGCACTGCATTTCTGCCTACAAGGAGCACAAGCCCCTGTAATTTATCTCATTTCGTAAATACAAATTCAAATGATAAAATATGTTATAGTCTGAGCATTGTAAGATGTTTGAAAAAACAATCTGAAATATAGTAATATTTCAGGTTATACTTTTAACAAAAAACTAGACAAACGTGAATATTTAATACCTTGAAATAACTAAAATCTAGATTCTAGAGTGATTTGTTACGCGTGACTACTTAAAGCAAGAAAAAAGGAGTATACATATTGTTAACGACTGTGGTACTAATATACATAATCATAGATCAACTAAAAATTTCTTTCTTAAATAAAAAAATAAATAAAAACTAAATGACATACTTTTATTTAATCAAATTTCTAATACACATAATATAAAAAGATGTTCGGTCTGTCCTCTCTACTCCACCTAATCTCTATAAACACAGCTATTAGAGAGGACATCTCACGCGGACTTTAACTTTCGGTAATTATCCAGGAATGTAGTCAACTAATTAGTTAACTACATTTCATTATAACTTCTAAGGTTCCAAAGATGGTAGATTAAGGGCTAAGGGATACCAGATAGGGTGGTTAAAAATCTTAAGGAATTCTAATAAAAGGTATAATAAAAGGTATTTCAATTAAGTGCATGGTAATGTTCATATGTCATCTATTAATATTAAAAGTTAGTGAGAATAGATGGGGTGATATTGTAAATTTGTCGATAAAATCAAAGTGTAGCTAAATTGCGGACGAACGAAACTCTGCATTGAATGGTCGGTACTGTCGGTAAAGAGTTAGGCATTTACTAATTATTCACTCCAGTTCAGCTAAGCTCCAGCTAAGAGCTAAGACATAACAATGTCTGTTTGGTACGACTAGTAGTGATATAAAAACATACAAGGTGTCAGGAGGTGAAAAATAAATCTTATATAAATTAAAAATAATTCATAGTTTTCTACCAAAACATTAGGTCTCAAGTTTCTCGGGACTTGTCCATCCGAGTCGCGGTATCGGTCTCCATAATAAAACGTTCGAAACTCCCCGGCATTTCGAGATTCGACATTCCCGGGACATAATCCCTAAGAGACGTGGCGTATACCCTAGGCGTTTGCTGTTTCTTTCACTTACCGCTGACATGCCGGTCGCCAGGCCCGTAATCACTGGTCAGTGAAAAAACATGCCCTCATACATTTTCGCTTCCCCGGCAGCAGTTGCCCGCGCTGGGCCGGTGTCGGGCCGATGAGTGGAAAAACCTGTGATATTTTTGGCTATGATACAACACCTTCCCCTACAACTTATAACACATTTTAATATTATGTAGTCATAACCAAATCGTTACAAAAATCATAACAAACCAAATTCCTTAAAGTAGAAAAAGTTACGTAAGTCTAAGTGTTGTTTATATTTTATAGCTAGCCAACAATTTGTATGTAAACAGATGGCTGGGCTGTGTAGAGCTAAGAAAAGAGGAGATATGAACTTTTCTTTAACTGATATCCATATTTTTATTATTCAATTACCATCTGCAATCCTTTTATTGACACAGCGTCAAGAGGTATAGTAATGAATAATGATATTATTATATCTACGATTATATTTTATATAGATACTAGCTGACCCGACAGACGTTGTGCTGTCATAACTATGAACTGGAGTAGATAAAATATAACTAACTAACAACATACTACAATTACCAACAACTACACCTACTACCTACAACCAACACCTACACCTAACCTATTCCTACATCTAAAATAAAACCTATCTCTGCAACCAAAACTTACAACCAACGAAATGCAAAGCTGATTGACTGATGTATCAACGCTCAGACCAAACCCTCGATTTTGCACACGTATTTATCATACGACGTAGGCATCCACTATGTCGAGAATTTTCCAAAATTCAACCCCCAAGGGGGTAATATATGGGATAAAAGTTTTTATGAAACTTTTTATTCCTTGGACATATTTGCATGATATTTCGTATGAATTGAGTACGAAAAAATAATGAGTTATCTGTTTCAACGTTTTCTAATATTAAGCCAAAAAGAGGAGTATAACAGGGGATGAAAGTTTTAAATTATTATAAAGATATCGTTTAAAACCCAATTTCACGCAGGCGAAGCCGCGGACAAATGCTAGTAGATTAATAAAGATTTGAACAATTTTTAATAAAATGTCTAAAGAAGCCTCTATCCATACGCATCTAGCACTCAGCTTGTAAAGTTAGATTAGCACTTTTTGATAGCTTCAAAAGTTAAGTGCGACGATGAAAATTAGTTCAATAATGTTGTATATATCGTTGAAATTTTCGTGGTGTCTCTCTCTCTAGTATACATGGCATATCTATTTACATTACAAGGTCTTCGGTGAATTTTCGTGGTGTCTCTCTCTCTAGTATACATGGCATATCTATTTACATACAAGGTCTTCGGTGAATTTTCGTGGTGTCTCTCTCTCTAGTATACATGGTATATCTATTTACATTACAAGGTCTTCGGTGAATATTTTCGTGGTGTCTCTCTCTAGTATACATGGCATATCTATTTACATTACAAGGTCTTCGGTGAATATTTTCGTGGTGTCTCTCTCTCTAGTATACATGGTATATCTATTTACATTACAAGGGCTTCGGTGAATATTTTCGTGGTGTCTCTCTCTCTAGTATACATGGCATATCTATTTACATTACAAGGTCTTCGGTGAATTTTCGTGGTGTCTCTCTCTCTAGTATACATGGTATATCTATTTACATTACAAGGGCTTCGGTGAATATTTTCGTGGTGTCTCTCTCTCTAGTATACATGGCATATCTATTTACATTACAAGGTCTTCGGTGAATTTTCGTGGTGTCTCTCTCTCTAGTATACATGGCATATCTATTTACATTACAAGGTCTTCGGTGAATATTTTCGTGGTGTCTCTCTCTCTAGTATACATGGTATATCTATTTACATTACAAGGTCTTCGGTGAATATTTTCGTGGTGTCTCTCTCCCTAGTATACATGGCATATCTATTTACATAACAAGCTCTTCGGTGAATATAAGAGTTATAAAACAGTAGATGCCTATTAAAGTGAGATTGTGGGTGGGCCCCTGCCCGCAGATCTGCACTACCAGAGGGCTGTAAAGTGTAAAATATGCCCTAAACTTTATACAGCTACTATATTCACAACACCTTTAATACCACTGTTATAGGTATATTTGAATGTGATAGTATGATGCGGGGGCCACACTAAAACGCCGTTAATTATCATTAGATTTGAGCGATAACGATTATGATTAGCGTCATTTCTCTTTGGTCTGTCTCCTGCAGTATAACTTTAAAATTATCTATAGTTAATTAGCTTTTATTTAAATAATACTATCCCACGGTAACACTGTACTTTTTCGGGATAAAAAGTAGCCTATGTTTTAATCCGGAGCCTAAACTACTACTATACCAAATTTCATCAAAACCCGTTTCGTAGTTTTTGCGTGAAAGTGTCACAAGCATCCATACATAGTAAGCTTTTGCGTTTATATAATTAGTGAGGATTGTAGTGGGATAGTTATAATACTAAGATGTTACAATGTTTTGTTCAAACGTCCCGTTACGTCCTTATGTAAAATGTTCCTTCCGAACCTGGACCTAGACTACAGACTAGAATCTAGACGCTACAAAGCTTGACGCTTAAACAATTTGCGAGGCTCTCAAATGGCTCTAGACTTAAGAGGCTAAGTAAGAACAGTTTAAGGAGTTAATAGCCCCGGCAGACATACTTTTTGACAGCCAATAGTTTAGTTGAGCTCAAACAGGTATCTATAAGCAGTATAAAGTGATGGAGGTTTGAGGGAGGGAGACTCGTGTGTCCGACCAGAAGGTTCTTCAGAAGGAAGGTTCAGGAAGGTTACGTCCGGCAACAACACAGTTACAATCCAGGCCCGGTATGTTAAACCTTCAAAATGGTATTCTCATAAACGTCAAACCAACGTCAAACGCGTTTTGATCGGTCCAAACTCCAAACATCTGTTTGTGATATCAAGACGATTTATTTATAATTTAATGAGAGTAAAATGAAAGTGAAGTCAATTACGAGAATTGGGATTCTGATCTCTCGTATACAGACTCTGGCTTACCTCTGGAGTTGAACCAGCCATTGCTTACTGATCCACACGCACTTACATTTTGTTGATGATTAGCAAAATAATAAGGATCAGAGAGCGTTTATACAAGTTGCCGTCGCTAATTACGACGACAAATAGGATTGACATGAGCTTTTTTGCAAGCATTTTGACATAAGGTAATTTCTCGGCTTAAGGCTCTGACGTGCTTTGTATGTCAATTGTTTTTTTTACCCAAAGCTTTCAACTCCCACGTGTTAAGTCTCTCTTTAAACATCGTCGCCATGTGTCAAAATCCCGACAGATCCCGAAGATAAGAGCACACAGATAGACGCACAGACGGACAAAGACCCTAATCCTATTGTCCGACTTGAAGTGTCACAATATTTCTCTACCTGAGTTTTTTGGAAGATGGTTTTAATTTTCAAATTGTTACCGTCGAGGTGGGCGATAGAATTTATTGTGCGATTAAGATATTATGTTTCACAATGTGATATTGTATATTCACTTGAATTCTGAGATATAAATTATTGTAATATCTTCTCCGATAGCTTCAAGAAAGTTATTTCATAAAACAAGTGACAGTGACAGACAACAAAACCAACTAGTCTTGTTATTGTTTAATGTGATGACAACAAAGACTTTAGAATATTAAATGAAACGTAAACCACATAATACCGAGAAGTAATAGTTACAATGTTGTTACTAATAACTATTTAACATTTATTAGAACTAGATTTTTTTGAGTAGAAGCTTACTCCATCTTTACAATAGGCTAGACGACTGAATATTTTTTATTGCATAAATGAATAATACTCATAAATATGAGTAATCAATTGTTTCTCAGAAGAAGCAATATATTTATAAGCAATATTTTGAAAGGTACATTTTTTACACGATTTGCTTGCATAATTTCGCATGTCTCGTGAAAACGCTACATACGAAAGTCGAACCTATCTGTGACGTCACGATTGGGTGAAAGTGTATGAAATGTACGGCCGCTCGGACATATCTGTAAATATCTCCGAAATTTAGTGCATAATGAACGTTTTGTGTATGATGTAAGTAGAATAATGATGTAGGTAGGTTTTTTACTATTTTAACAAACAATTTTGTAGCTTTTTTGTATTTTTAGATGTTATCTACAACACATAACATATAATATTTTTTAACGTTTAGGTATTACAAATAGGTATTACATCAATATTTCTGGGCATGTAAATTAAACTAAATATTGTATTTATATATACTGTATTTATTGTTTATTTCAGGAATTTCCTCGTTGTTGTCAAACAATATTATGAGGTATTGTCCGTATGTATGAATGAAGTAGAAGTTAACCGTATTCCCACAATTCCCGCTGGGAAGTGATGAAGAATTACCATGAGAATGACACGGATCTATGCTGTACTGAGATTCGCCCAAATTTATAAGCAAACTAGCTTTTTCCCGCGGCTCCGCCCGCGTAACAATATCCCACGCGAACACTGTACTTTTTCGGGATAAAAAGTCTGTGTTAATCCCGATCTTAAACTCCTGACACGGCAAATTTCATCAAAATCAGATCAGTAGTTTTTGCGTGAGAGTAACAAACATCCATCCATCCATCCATCACAAACTTTCACATTTATAATAGCAGTAGAATAATATATATATAAAGTGTTTGTATTGGTAGTCTTTTCTCTTTAATTTTTTTCAAACAGAATGCTTACGTGCCCCGACCCCGTCAGATTTTTATCATAACCAAAGTTCGATTTCCGGAATTAATTGTTCCAACTTAGATAAATGGACCTTCATAAAACTCGAGCTGATAAACATTAAAATGACAGTCATTTATTATCCGCCTTCTTGGATATTATGTATTTCGCGCATTCGCCAGGGCTCTGACGTAAAGTTTCGCAAAACTAATATCTGTATTTGACACTTGCCTCTATGCTCAAGAATGCCATGCTCAGTTAAGTGTTAAGTGGTAGTTATAGGATTATTTTTCATAAGAAGGTTTCTTTCAAAAACTACTGATGTATCAACGCACTGGCCAAATTAAGGCTAGAAATTTGAAATTTTGCACAGGTATTTCTCATATGACGTAGATGCTCCATTAAGGAAGGATTTTTCAAAATTCAACCCCCAAGGGGGTAAAAGAGGTGATAAAAGATTGTACCAAACTTTTCATTCCTTGGACATATTTGCGGAAAAAATAATGAGGTACGTATTTCAACGTTTCCTAAAATTCCGCCCCTAGGTGGGTAAATAGGGGATGAAAGTTTAAAACCTAATTTCACGCGGGCGAAGCCGCGGGCAATTAATGCTAGTTTACCTAAATAATAAAAGAGTCTTAAAAAAATTATGTAATACTATGAACACAACGTAACTTAGAAGAAATTGTACTTTTTAAAGCTATTTCTGACACTAATAATGCCACTGATTGGTAGGTTGTCGTTAGCTCCACTTTTTGGGTTCTCAAGAAACAATCTGACATTATATAAAAAAAAATATGTCTCAGCTTATCGCCTCCATGTTATATAGTTGTGCGACAAGTACCAACCGCGGGTTGACACTTCCCAAGTTAATGGATCGCAGAATACTTGGGCTGCATGTTAAACACTAGCCGAAGGATATTTCCCAAATATAGACTTTAATAGCAAGGAATACAGTCTAAATTAGATATCTGGTGAATATAGTATATAATATTCGAAAAAACCGTGAGTCAAGCTCTATATCGGCTGTACAGCGCGACTAAAACCGTCAAGCTGTCGCAACGCGTAACAGCGCGTCGCAGACATGCGCCCGCGCACGATGTCTAACAAGACTTGACGTTTTTGTGCTAATTATTTAATGCGGCTTTAAATAAACATTGCTCACGTCAGAATTCAGACATTATAAATAATATTGTATGCGAATGAGCTTAATATTTTAAGATGAATTGGGTTGAAAAGGACAGGGTTTACCGATCTTCCGTTTCCATTCGATCTCCATCACATATCCTACTTAATATTATAATGAATGTGTAAGTTTGTGAGGATGGATGGGTGGATGTATGGATGAATGGATGGATGGATGTTTGTTACTCTTTCACGCAACAACTACTTTACGGATTTTGATGAAATTCGGTATGGTAGTAGTATAGGCTCTGCATTAAAACATAGGCTATTTATCTCGGAAAAGTACAGTATTCCCGCGGGATACCCGATAGTATAAATATACTAATGCCCGTGTAAATACAGGGGCGGGCCGCGGTAAACAGCTAGTATCTAATAACTATATTCATGGACACTTCCACATCACGTCAATCTGATCCCGTGGTAAGTTCGCAAAGAACTTGTGTTACGGGTACCAGACAGCGGAAATATATTTAATATTTTTATACCATACATATATTTAAGATTATTACTATTTTATACATATCATTAATACACATCCATGACTCCTTTGGCGGGGTTCAAACCGATAGGACCCGAAAGCGACCTACGGGCTCCGGCTTGAGCACTGACGCGCTCAACCACTGAGCCACAGAGGTCGCCATACCAGGCCAACTTTATAGCTCATAGGATAAAGTATATACTGCTAGGTACCTTATAAAAGATTTTTAAGTAATTATTTAAATTGAGAACTAAATGAAACAAACAATAAAGTCAAAAATTTCACAGAAACACAATACTAAATCAATCCGCTAACAACGACAACCAATAAATTAATAAAATAATATGCATTGAATACAAATTCAAATCATTAGGTTCAATATTTATGATTGACAAAAACTGTTGCGAGAATTCGAACAACAGCCATAAAAACATAAAGACCACAAGAACCACAAGGAGTGCCAATCAGACAAGTCAGAACCTGTCAGGCTTTGAGTGGTTCCGCTTGTAGCCACAATATAATATTCGAAGACTTTTTTCTTATTTTTATTGTATCTGTTAAGGCATACATATAATTGTTGTTTTTTTTCATTCATAATACGGTATTTTCCTTTTTTTTTATTACATAAATGAATAGTGCTGTGAAAAATAATACAGTTTACAAAGGGAATAATAGTATACTAAAAATCATAATTTTCAAAGGATATTGCGGATTGTTTGAAGCACTTTTGTGAGTCTCGTGAAAACGCCCCATATCAAAGCTGTACTAGTAGGTGACGTCACACGCTAGTAAGTTGCTACGAAATGTATGGCCATATGCACAAAACGTTTGATATCTCGTAACTTTGCGCGTTTATGTTGACACATACCATAGTAAATCTTTTTTTACTTGATGTAAGTGAACTAATTATGTAGGTTTTATAGACTAATGTTTTAAAAATCATATCATCATCGAAATGCATATAATTACAAAACTACACATAAAATCCTAATTCTTTTTAGCTTTATCTAGTTATAATACCGAATTATTTCTTTTATTTAGAAAAATAATTTTTTTACGTGTAGGAAAATACCTAATTCTGTGAGTGTGAAACTAAGTACATTCAAAAGACAGTTTGTTATTTAAATGATACATAAAAAGCGTCACTGGGGAGGACATACGATGATAATAATTTTTAACGTAAGTTAATTCACATTAACGGTCTAAATTCATTGCATATCGATCAGTAGCTAGCGCCGGCAAATCCTGTGACCTTTATTTACTAACCTTTTGATCAGGGGCTTCAGAGGCAATCGTGTAGTCGAGACCCAAGGTGATGAGGTGAGCAAACATTGTTCGCGGTTTTACAACATGGATCAAGTTTTTCTTCGTAAATTTTTGTTTGCATGACTAATTATTCTCATATTTATTCGCAGATTGCAACAAAACATAAAAAGAAAACCATATTTATGTTTCTGCGAAAAGTTATAACATTTTTATCGTTAAGAGCTGTTACTCATAACGATAATATATATATACAGTCGAACGTACAACCGCCTCCTTTTTTTTTGGAAGTCGGTTAAGAAGGTTCTTCGGAACTCAATAAAATCATATCTCACTAACATTGTAACTGCGAGTTGTGTGTTTGTCTGTCTTTCACGCAAAAACCGATATATCGATTTTGAATTTGGCACACAAATATTTTGTAGCCTGACTTAAGTTTTATCACATAGGTTTTTTACCTCGAGAAGCGTTTCCGCGAGATAGACAGATTGTCCACGGCACGAATAAAGCCGTAGGTAATATCTAGTCTATATTATAAAGAGAAAATATTTGTTTGTTTGTTTGCAATGTATAGGCTCCGAAACCACTGGACCGATTTAGATTAAATTTGGCACAGATATAGAGTAGATCAGGTGGAAGGACATAGGCTACTTTTTATCACAACAAATTGTACGGTTCCCGCGGGATTTCCTGTTGCGTGCACGAAGTCGCGGGTAACATCTAGTAATGTAATAAATTGGACGTATAAGGAAACGACTTGTGAAAACCAATGGAAATAAATATATTTACCGCTCGCGCTTACTCGACATAATTAATTACCTCCATTAAAGGTTTTTGGCATTTTCTTTCGGCTATTTTTCGCATGGAAAACTATGGATTATAATGAAACAAGTTTTATTAATAGCTTTCAGGAAACTTTCTAAGGAATTTCAGTGATTTCAGCCTTTTACTGGTTCATTAACTGGTTCAAGTGAAGAAGTTACGTTTGCCTTGCGTTTTGCCGTTGCGCTCTGCCGCCGCCGCTGCTATGAAAGCAAGGAAATCGCTTACTACCAGTCGTACCTTCAGCTCGTTCCCCCATCAATAAAAAAAGGTCTTTCAAGTGGAGATGCAAACAAAAACATTACATGTGTAACACGTGAGAGGCAGACGTATACCCGTCTCACACTAAATCTGTCGCCGGTTTCGCTGCGCGCGCGTACTAAACTTGTCAGCGCCGCACGGGGGTGTAGGCGAACAACGAGCGAGCGAGAAAGGAGATAGCACATGCTGGAGAGAGAAACAGGGACGGATGATAAGGGAAGTAATAATGTGCATCTGGATAATATGCCACCACCGAGTGAGGACATATTTAAGTCCACCATTCCTAAGACTCCAGGGTAGTTCCAGTCAGCGTTTTTTTGTGCAAGTAAGCCAATAGGTCTGAGGTGTCCTCATCATCATCATCACTATCGATAGGACGCCGACTGCCTACTGCCTAGTATAGAGGATGTATTCAACACAATAATAGATAGGAGCTTGATCTATATTTGACCAGATTATCCTATAAAATAATAAACGTCGATTAATAACCGCGCAGCAGATCCTGAGCGGCGGTCGCGTGATCTTCAAAGTCGGCGTGGCGTGCTGAAGTCGAAGGGAGTCCATGCTTAGTGAGAGTTGTCAGGAAATCATTTTCTTTCGGTACATTACGAAAAATTTTGTTACGTATAATTGTAGCATGGGTAAAATATTCACACGGATAAAAATACAACCTGTATATTGATTCATGTATGACTACGACTGGGAATCGAATCTCTCCCAAATATAAGAGAAGGTTTGAGGCTTTAATCAACCACCAGTCTTCTCCGAGGTAGCTCTTACAACCAAAGAAAATAAAAGTAACAGAGTGTTTACGATCACAGTGTGGTCAGTGGACACAAAAGGATTTAACAAGAAATCACCAAGCTCGTGGTCAGTTGTAAGCCCCTTGTGGACCCCGAACTAGTTTAACATCGAGGTGCGACATGTCGCAAGTATGTGCTAACGGATACAGATATCGCCGGCCACAAATAAGGTCTCATTGTTCCTGGAGGTCGCCCTGCGGTCGATACTCGCCCAAAATAATTGATATCATTTTTAATTTTGAACTTTATAGGGGTTTATTTGCCATTTAGATCGAAAAAAATGAAAATATTGTGACAGGTTGACAGACGTCAACGTGTGACAAAAGTTTATCTGTCAAACGCACACCACGTGTGTTAATAATCTGAGGTAGTGTGTTGCTATTATTTTTATTTATTTTGTGTATTTTTAACCGACTTCCAAATAGGGGGCGGTTATATATACGGCTGTATATTTTTTTAAGCATTATTTTAAATAATTTTAGCTCCAGGGCAAATTTCATACCCCTCCGTTTGCACAAATCTTTGTAAAATTGTATTGATTTACGTACTAAATAATCTATACGTACTATATATCTATATAATCTATTATACCTACATCTATATTCTTGAAGTGTATGTAATTTCATATTAACATCTTTGCACTAATACGGTATTTTCCTGTATTTCTTTCATTACATAAATGAATAGTGCTCCGGAAAATAAGACAGTTTACGAAAGGAATAGTATACTTAAATCAAAATTTTCAAAGATATTGCGGATTGTTTGAAGCACTTTTGTGAGTCTAGTGAAAACGCCCCATATAAAAGTCTTATTAGTAAGTGACGTCACACTTCTTACTAGCGAATCTGCTACGAAATGTATGGCCATATGCACAAAATGTCTGATATCTCGTAATTTTGCGCGTTTATGTTGATACATACCATCAGCTCACCACTCAGGGGGGGCAGCTCATACCAATTTTTTTTTTACTCATACCATTTTACCGGAAAATTGACGTTTATTTATTACGGGGGGGGGGGGGGGGGGGGGGCAGCTGAAAAACGGCTGGACCAATTTTGACCGAACTTTCAGACAGAACTTTCAGAACTGGCAGATTGCTGATGTTATATGGAGTAGCTTATGCTACTTTTATCTCAGCTACAAAACAACTCTAGTGTACAATAATTCTAGTATTCTATGTTATCTACAATACATTTGCTATTACTTTAATAGTATTCATATTGAATAGCTAAAACACTCACGCACCACTCGCTACTCACTAGAACTGTTTACTCCCTGGCTCCGACAGTCGAGCGCGACTCGACGCTCGAGAGTTGGCCGTACGTCTTGGAGTTACTTCCAAGCTTTGAGGGCCTTTGATCGACACCAACCAGTGCCTGACACTAGAACACTTCGAGTTAATTAGACTTTTCTTAAATATTTTTGAGCACACTTTGACTTTATCAAAGTTTATCTATACTCGTATAAGAAAGAAGAAATATTTGTTTGTTTGCATTGAATAGGCCCCGAAAGTACTGGACTTATTTTCGTGAAATATTTCGGCTTTGGGGACTTTCAATCGCGTTTAAATGTACGGTTCCCGTGGGATTACGCACGAAGTGTTCTAGTACAAGATAGTTTTAAGTAACTTTGCAGCGCTTAACTCAGTTCGCACACACCTGACACGGGACACCTGTACGAGTGTCAGTCAAGTCTCGTAAAATAATTCACTATGTTAATTTAAAATAAATAAAATAAAAAACTGATATTTTGAACAGAGGTCCATAAAGTAGGTACAAACACAAAATAATAAGATAATTATATAGTTATTATATAAATAATAAGATATTTAAATTATATAGCTTTTTTAGAGTAAACAAAGGTAAGTAACATATTTTAACCTTGTTAAGAAATGCAAAAAGTTGGCAAAAGTTGGCAAAACTTACAACGACAAGTTTTATGTTAAACTAGCTGGTGCCCGCGACTTCGTTCGCGCAGAACTACCGGAATCGGAACCCTAAGATAAGTAGCCTAATTTACCCCTTGTAACATCAGCTATCTGCCAGTGAAAGTCCCGTGAACATCGGTCCAGCCGTTACGGACAGACAAAAATTTTAAAAATTGTCTTTTTATTGTAAGTGCCGTATATGTACCGTACCGTACAAGTGAAAAGCTATTAATTTTAAATTACAAACAGACACTTCCATTTTATTTACTTGTATAGATTGGTAAATTACAGGTCGCATGCTACAACCGCTGACTAATTATCGTCCAAATTTGGCCATACCGAAATTCTTAACAACATTTATTTGCATAATTAGCTGCATCCATCTTGCGAGCAAAAACATAATATTGTAATGAATGGTTCCTGTGTGACCTTGTGAGTTGTGACCATAGATTATGCAGATAGGATGTGACCACTGACCACTGACCACTGACCACTGACCACCGCACATTGTTGTCCCACAATCCTGTATTATTCTCCATTACAATATATTTACTCTGCGTTCTTCTGTAACTTATAGAACTGAATATTTTACAATAATTATTATCATTGTTTCTTTGATCATAAAGTCATAAGTCAAATATAAAAACTTAGAGGAGTTAATGACCTCTATTGCTCAGTGGTTAGCACGTCGGCGCTAAGCCGGAGGCCGCGGGATCGAATCCCGCCAAAGGGACAAAAAGTTTTTCCATGTTGTGTTCCTGGGTCTTGGATGTGTGTTAAATATGTGTATACAGTATAATATAATTTTAAAAATATGTTAAATATGTGTATAGTATAAAAGTATTAAATATATTGCCGTTGTCTGGTACTTGTTTGTGATACAAGTTCTTCGGATACTTGGTACAGGGGGGCTAAAAAGGCCAGGTGTTTCATATATTTTTTTCAACTCATATTATGTGCGCCATTTTACGCATTTCTATTGAAAACTGACAAAATTGATATTTTCTAATATGATGAAATCAGATGAATCATGTAGCCATTTTACCATTTCATGATTTTGTATGGAAAAAACACCTAAAGTGGCCTTTTTAGACCCCCTGGACTAGATTGACATGGTGTGGAAGCGTCCATAGATACTATTTTAATTATTATTATTAATACGCCGCTATCTTTAGTCCTTTTGATTACTTGAACAATTATTGACTTACAATTAATAGTACCTGGGACATAGACGTATATATTATAGACAAGGCATGTTGAGGCAAAAACGGTCTCCAATTAAATGGCCCCACTTTTGGATTTTTGGGGCCATTTTGACATAATATGAAGTATGGTGAAATTAAGATGATGAAGATTTGAGAATTTGAGGTATGGTGAAAACCAAGATGGCGTAACTTTTTCCTGTATGAAGCTTTGTTCTGTCAAATGTACGTTATGGCGTACGTAGTTTTGAAATCTTTGACCTGGGAGACCGAGCTTTACTCGGAGTCTTAGAACGTTAAAAAAAAAACAGAAAAATATTCACGAGACACAAAATTGCCAACAACGTAAAAAGTTCTCCAGGTAAGACCTAGATAGTACATATATCGATTTTCTCCCCCAAAACTCCCTGCATACTAAATTTCATGGAAATGCAGCCGTTTCCGAGATTTCGATTATATATATGCAAGATTAGCGTGCTTAAACTTAAAGGTATAAGATACCCTTAGAAGTAACATAAACTGTAGCAGTTTTGTAAATCACCGCAAAAACTGCAGCTGCCAGCTACAGTGGCCACTTGAAAACACATGCGCACATTTGCTTCCCAATTTGCCACAAAAACAGAATTCCATAAAATGTTCATCGACGTTCGCCCTAAAAGCACTCGAGGATAAAAAATGTCGAGTTTATAATATTATGTTGTTTACAAGTTGAAGCACCTGTTGGGAGATGTAGACTGTAGTGGAGAAATTTCGACTAATTCATGGAAATCGAAATTCAAATAGACCTACCCTGCCGACGTTTTACCTATTGACGACCCTGATGGCTCTGTGGTTACACCGTTGGCGCTCAAGTCGGAGGTTGCGTGTCATCCCGCCAAGAAAGCAAAAGTTTTCTGTGTTCCTGGGTCATGGATGTGTATTTAATATGAGTATAATTATTGAAAAATATAAAATATTTGTATAGTATATAAGTATTAAATATGCTACCCATTGTCTGGTCCCCGTAACACAAGTTCTTCGGGCACTTAGCGACTTGGTGTGAAGCATCCATAGATACTATATCTTCATTATGGCAGTTCGTCTCCTCTAGGCATCCTCTAGTACTTGTGCCACTCGTCTATGACTTTTACCAGGAATTTGAGGTCATTCCTACGCTCTAGTGTCGCCAGTCTCACCAGTCACCACTCACTACAATCCGTTTAGAGTTATTCTACTTCTGACAGGACGCTTATGCCGACGACATAGGATCACTCTCATATAATAATATTTGGTCATTACATATGAAATTGGCATTTTGTAAAGGAGGAATATAAAGTAATTTTTTTTAAACATAATATATTTATGCAATTAAAGTATATATACCATTGCTATCTATGCACTTTTGCCATCTCATAGGTAGTTCATTGATTCCTTTATTAAAAAAACTTTTGGACAGGAATCAATAAAATCTTTGGGCGCTTTGGACTGCCCCATCGGAATTGAGTTTTTTCCCTTGCAAGAAGTTATCCAAATTTCGAAAAAAATTGTAATCTGTTAGAGCAAGGTCCAAGTACGGTGGATGTCTTAGACATTCCAATTGAATCTCCTCTAATTTGGTAGCCGTCTGTTGTGCAGTGTGTGGTCTAGCGTTTTCCTGAAGCAGTAGTGGCCTAGAGCGAATGATCAACCTCGGTTGTTTAGCAGCTAGCTTTTCCATCATGATTTGCAGTTGCTGGCAATAGACATCTGCCGTAATCGTCTGGCCAGATTAAAGAAAGCTGTAGTAAACGACACAGGCACTAGTCCACCAAACGCTCACAAGTAACTTTTTTTGAGTCAATTTTCACTTGAGGCAGGCTTTGGCTGGTTCGCCAGGGTTCAGTCATTGCGATGAGCGTTTCCGAATATAGTACAGGATCCACTTTTCATCACAGGTATTCGATTTAAGTCCCCTCATTATTGTGCTGGTTGAGTAATGTGCACTGCACTCAATTCATGAGGTACCCACCTTTCAAGGTTTTTCACCTTCCCAATTTGCTTTAAGTGGATTAAAACAGTTTTATCACTAAAACCGCAGCCTGCAGCTAACTTTAGTGTGGTTTGCGATGTATCCACTTCCACAATAGCCTTATATTCTTCATTATCAACTTTGGTCTCCGGCCGTCCACGGGGCTTGTTCTGCAGGTCGAAGTTTTCCATTTTGTAAACAGAGTGACGCAAAGAAAAAACCAAAAGAGGACAAAACAAATAATTTACGGTTTTCAAAACCAAAATGCATGAGTAAATAGCGGTATAAATTTGAAATTCCTAAAGAACCAAAGAAGATATATTTGAGATCAAAGTGGCCAGTACGACAAAACGCTAATTTCATATGTAAGGAACTAATATAGAATATATTATTATGGAAGCTTCACAGCACAACAATCTGGCTTACAACTAGTGTTACCAAACGACCAAACGACGGGAAGATTATATAATACTTTTCTACTATTGCGGGATGAGTGGATGCCCCAAAGGGAGATCTCCGACCGAGCGTGATGGTGTGCTCGGTCAGGCCGAAGCCCACTTGTAGTAATTTCAGGTGTTGTATATATACTATAAGTACATCTATTTTAGAAATTTATTATATTATAAACATATTTAATATCCATGACCTAGGGACATTGAAAACTTAAGCGGCGTTGCGCCAACTATTGAGCCACAGAGGCCGTCAAACAAACTCCGATGTAAAATTATTACTCTGAACGGTCTTAAGATTCTTAAGTTTCAAGTGTGGAGAGAGCAAACAGTACATACTGTGATGGTTTCCGTGTACCTCTGCATTAGTGCTGTGTGCCTAGTACTTCGGGGCCATACTGATACACAATGTTGCCTGTACTTTAAGCGCTGGGTCACATTGACGGAGCAATATGGCGTCATATTAAGGCTAGGCCACACTGACGAACAATGTTATCTCCATATAAACGCGCGGCCACACTGACGTACCTTTATGTAGTATGTCTCCACATGATCCCGGGGCCTCATTGTCGTAACAATGTTGCCACCATATTAGCGCGTTGTGACTACGAATTATCGCGGGGCCACACTAACCGAACAATGCCGACGGCCCTCTAACGCCTGACATAACGAGCCACTCGCGCTAACGAACTGTATCGGCATGAAGCACATCCGACGCGACGACACGCGACAACACGCCACGCGACACCTCCACGAGTGTCAATTCTATTATCCGTGGAAAAACATTTTGAAGAAGTGTCTACTCGTAATATATTCCGCATTGTTTGCGAAAATATTGCCATGAAAAATATGCAAATTGTGTATTGCCAAGTGGCCTCCGACTGTTGTTGTATTGAATGGCCGAGTTTGTTGATTTCAATAAGCATTGGAATGAATGTGGATGACAGAAGTACGTCAGGATCGTACTAGCTGCAGCTGTTTATGCTGATTGATACCTGATGAACGCGTACTAGGCAAAAAAGATTGTCACTAGAGAAGTCTTTGCCTACCCCTTTGAGAAACTAGGGAAAGGACATATTTAGTGATATATTTACTCCTGTATGTATATAAGATTTGGAAAATCAATTACGGATATTTTGAGTATATGATCTACGGTTTATTATAAAGACGTTAAGGCAAAAAAATATAGTCATACTCAAAGTAAAAAAAATCATCTCATCTCTCTCAAGGAAGAATTTTTTTTTCGAGTATGACAATTATTTTTCTGCCTAAACGTCTCTAAATAATCAGCAGGTCATGTGCGCAAAATATCCATAATTGATTTTACCGGACGTTATTTACGAGTTTGGATTCTTCAACAATAACAACGTCGAGAAACCTCTATAGGTTGCAAATAAATCCAAGTTTCCAGAACCTAGCCAGAATTCCAATTTTCGTATTTAACTTAGACTTTCAATTTACTTTCTATGAATTATAAATGAATCGTCTTGATATCATAAGCAAATTTTTCTAGTTTGGACTAATCAAAACGCGTTAAACGTTGTCCGATTATAGTTTTTATATAAATTATAGTTAGAATATACCATATCCAGCCAATTTAAACGCTACTTTAGTGAGTAATGGGTAAAAAGCTAGCGCGCGCGCAGCCCGGCACAGCGGCAAACACAGCGCCCCGTTATCCGCGGAGCTAATTATAAACAACGCGCCGGTATGTTTTGACTGCACATTACCAGGTTTACTGAACACTGCAACTTGTACCGTATACTACACTCTACACCCCACATACCCCGTAGTAGACATTGTTTTGTGTTACGCGAATGTGACTGGTCGCAAATTGAACCATTTTTACGTCTTTGCTGAAAGAAATCCTGTAATTTTTCATCATTTCAAATAATTCATAATTATCTTATTCGGCGAAATGACACCCGAAACAACTCTGCCTCTACTAACTGACAAGTAAAGAGAGAGAGTTGAAGTGAGTAAAATCTCATCATTTTGTAAATCGCATTAATTATTTTCCTGTTAGATTACGCTTCTCCACTACCTTAGGGAGGGATATAACATATTGTAGTATTAGTGTGTACAACGGACGTACGCATAACATATTGTAGTATTAGTGTGTACAACGGACGTACGCATAACATATTGTAGTATTAGTGTGTACAACGGACGAACGCATAACATATTGTAGTATTAGTGTGTACAACGGACGTACGCATAACATATTGTAGTATTAGTGTGTACAACAGACGTACGCATAACATATTGTAGTATTAGTGTGTACAACGGACGTACGCATAACACATTGTAGTATTAGTGTGTACAACGGACGTACGCATAACACATTGTAGTATTAGTGTGTACAACGGACGTACGCATAACATATTGTAGTATTAGTGTGTACAACGGACGTACACATAACATACTGTAGTATTAGTGTGTACAATGAACGTACGCATACCGCTAGGCGCTAGTTTATTATAGAAAATTATACTAACTTTTATTACACTTTAGAAATTATTCTAACGTATGTTATCGTAGAATAATGGCAATTAATTGTTATAAAGTGAAACGTAAAGGATAGCCTGGCGGACCTGGGATCTCTGTACATTACATAACTTGCCAAGTTCTAACGAATTGTGATAACAATACCGCCGATTAGCTGGAATTGAGATAACTCTCCTTACGACTTACTTAATTAGAACGCCGTGCGCGGCGGTTTTCTACCGACTAATGAAGTTCAAGAAGTTTCGCGATTGATTCTTTTAGTAGAGAGTGAATTTTTTATACACTCCATCTCTTATTGCTAACTTCATATCACACACCTTGTGACTCTAGCACCATTATAGCCAGTATAGAAACAATTATTTAATTACTTTTGTCAGACACTTTTTAGCCTGTCTGCCTTAGAGAGATGTGACTTTGCCTTCTGTACTCTATTCTTCACGCTTCAGAGGGCTTACTCATGGTGACTTCTTTCATTACAAACACGTAGTTCGAAATCAAAATACATGGTAATTAACAGCATTAACACACGTAATGATTTGGTCCGGAGCAAACGATGGATTTGGTTGCCAACTTAGGGAATTTCTCCCTACAATTTAAGAAAAAATCCTCGAGGGGTAGGATATTAAAAGGTTTAATTTATTTTCTTGTTTTTAATTAAATTAAGCTATTTAGCAGTTATAATTATCAACAATTTGAAAAGTCAACCGGTAGAAATATAATTTTTTATTTTTATTAATTTTAGTTCAGTTTCAGTTTATTTAAGTTTGGGGAGAAATATTTTTTAAGAGTTGGAACATTGCACAAAAATCAGAATGCACTGTAAATATAACTCTGTGCCAATACAATAGAGATGAAAATCAAACGCACGAGTGTCGTGCTGTCTTATTGGTGTGCTCTAGATCAAATCTGAAGGTCGATTCTGCTAATTAAATCCTGCAATAATACAGATACAATCCTGAATCCAGTCCCGATATGTTAGAACTTGGAACTGGTATTCTAATAAACGTCGAACCAACGTGAAGCCCGTTTTCATTGGTCCGAACTGAAAAAAACAGTATAAGATATCAAGACGATTCATTTATAATTCAATAAAAGTAAAACGAAAATGTAAGTTACGAGGGCGGGTCAATAAGTCCGTGACTTTTGGAATAAAACACAGATTTTTTGATAAATAAATCATTTTATTTTTCAACGTAGTCCCCCTTGAGCTCTATACACTTTGTCCAACGCTTCTCCAATTTTTTTATCCCTTCCAAAAAATATGATTTGTCGAGGTCCTCAAAATAGGCCTTTGTTTGCGAGATGACTTCATCATTGGAGTCAAATCTTTTTCCACCGAGCCATTTTTTCAGGTTTGGGAACAAGAAGTAGTCACTCGGAGCCAAATCTTGAGAATAGGGTGGATGTGGGAGCAATTCATAGCCCAATTCATGGATTTTTGCCATGGCAACTGCACATGTGTGGTGCACCCTTGCATTGTCTTGGTGAAAAAGAACTTTTTTCTTGGCCAAATGAGGTCGGTTTTGTTTTCAAATCCTCATTGAAGCGGTCCAATAAGTTGGCATAATATTCCCCATTAATTGTTCTTCCCTTTTGAAGATAGTCAATGTGGATTATCCCACGTGCATCCCAAAAAACAGTCGCCATAACTTTATTGGCTGACAAACCCACCTTGGCCTTCTTTGGCGCCGATTCACCCTTAGAAACACACTGTTTTGACTGTTGTTTGGTCTCTGGTGTGTTGTGATGGATCCATGTTTCGTCCACGGTTAAAAAACTCCTCCATATTGTGATTAAACAACGTCAAACCTTCCTGTGAAGTTGTTACACGATTGCGTTTGTGGTCGACTGTGAGCAAACGCGGCACCCATCTTGCGGAAAGCTTTCTCATGCCCAAGTGATCATTCAAAATTGAAACCACTGAGCCATGCGAGATGCCTATGGCTTCCACAATCTCTTGCACTTTTAATCTTCGGTCGGCCAACACCATATCGTGAATTTTTTCGATTGTTTCGGGTGTAGAGACCTCAACTGGGCGTCCAGGACGTTCGGCATCTTCAGTGCTTGTACGGCCACAACGAAATTCAGTAAACCACTTTTTTACCATTGAAATCGATGGTGCAGAGTCCCCATAGTATTTATCAAGCTTAGCCTTGGTCTCGGTAATGGTTTTTTTTCGCAAAAAATAATGCTTAAAGCACACGAAATTCACTTTTTTCCATTGTTTCCTTATGTTACTGGATAGTCTGATAAAGATAGCTGTAAAACACAAACTAACTGACGCAGCAAGTTCAAATTTTGATAGGAGTCAACTGACAGATGCCTGTTGACAGGAGTAGTGTTGCTTTTTCAGTAAGGAGGTTAGAAATTCAAAAAGTCACGGACTTATTGACCCGCCTTAGTAATTACGAGAATTCTGTACATGTATAAGCAACATATTGCGCACTATGCCACATAGTGAACGTTATGTCAATACCATATATCGTCATTGTAACTAACGATGGCATATCGGCTAGGCCCCACTGGATTGTAGAGTACCTAATGTAAAACTGTAAACTGTAGCGCTTGATTTTCTCTAAACTAAAAATTCGTGACATCTGACAGCTTTTTGACACGAAAAGGACCGTTGGTCTCCCAAGCGCCGCCTGGTGACAGAAAAAGAATCGAACATTCTTATTGACCGTTTTTGATACCACTTACGCCACCAGATGACGCCAAACACCCTCAATCGAGTGTCCGGCGTCCATCTGTCACACATTGTAAAGTCGGATAATGATGCTCATTCGCTGCTTAGTAGGGGGTAGGGGTATAATTAAAAGAACTGTCACTTTGTTGAGGAATGGACCCCTGAGTCAGGGGGCGGGGGCTTCGTCTGACGCCAGTACATTCCCCAACTCACCCAACATACACTGGATCAAAAACTATTCGCACCCATCTTTTTAGGCTAAATATTTACCCTAAAAGAGATGGGTGCGAATAAACCCAATACCTATTGGCTGGGACTATATTGTCCGGAATCCGGAAGACCGGAGGAAATTCAGAGCACTGAAAATGGAACTCTGCGCTGATACAATAGAGCTGAAAGTCTAACACACAAGTTTCAAGCCAAATGTCAATGTCTATGACAGCTCGTCACTCGACACTTCGATTTTGAACTCTATTGTATTGGCGCAGAGTTCTATTTTCAGTAGTCTAAATTTTCCCGGACTCGCCGGATTCCGTATCATAATATAGTCCCAGGCTAGGTCCCTAGTTGTAGTAGTAGTTGGTATAATATCGTGATGAGTCATATCGTCAACAATTGCACCCTGACACTTCGATGTGATAACCTAGCGGGCCATAGTAAGCTCTGAGCGCTATTAAGTGTCTTGGATAAACGTAATCGAGCCCAACGTACTCTGTGAACCTACCCCGTGTCGGCAGGAGCCAGGAGATGACGCCAACTGTCACGTTATCCGAGGGCTCCATTACCGGGGACGGTCGGCAAACAGTAGACACTAGGAGCTGCTAGTGCTGATATTATATTACAGCATAGTTTTTGCGAGGGTCGAACAAGTGTGTTTAACTGCTGTGTTTGACATTGACAATATTAGGAAAGTACGTAAATGATTTGAAAGCTCATGGGTACAAAAACACTTGCTATATGCGCATATTTGTTGCCTTTACAACAAGACAAGCTTTAAGAAACTCGGCGTGAAATGGCAACTATCAACGACGTCACATTGCGAAACAGCAGACAGAAAACTAAAAACGTATCTAAAAATGACATATTCTAGGTGACCAGTGACCACCGCGCACAAGACACTCAAATGTAAACAAGACGAAAACAAAATGTTTGCATAATTGGTAGATTTCAAATTATAAATAATAATTCGTAAACATAGTGATGAACAATCAAATTAGGGTTGCCAGCGTAATGAAATTTTTAATTTTCTTTAATATTTCTACGATACTACTACTAATTATGCTTTTATTATTATTCTAAAATTAATTAAACATTAATATTAAGTAGTTTATTAGGTATAACACATTGTTACAGAATAAATAACACGATTAACATTTCCTGCCAACTCGCACTACGCATGGACATCCTTGCACTCCCGTACGTCTCGCCAGTCGCCGACCATGACTTTGAAAGTCACGCGACCGCCGCTAAGTATCAGCTTCGCGGTTGTGTATCGATGTTAATTATTTTATAGGATAATCTGGTCAAAATAAAAGGTGACATGTTACATGTATTTTTGGGACGATAAACGAATTCTGTTCACGTTCCTTGAATATCTATTGTTGTTTTGTTTACACACTGTTTATGGATTTTTTTTTATTTTTAAATCTATTTTTTTTATTCAATCAATTTTATTTAATTACAAAACAGTCGCGGGCCGCGCGTTACTATTTGATGATCGCTGCGCTGGTTTATAACATAGAATCTGTGAAAGTTTAAACATCTGAATGAGCTCGTATCCCGTATGAGATGCGTACGAGATGTAGTCTAAGATCCCGCTGCAACGAGGTCGCTGATTTTACATTTAATTAATAGTACATACAGTGGGTCACATCCTGCCAGCGATATCTAAGCCTTATTACCTTACAATAAAGGTGTGATTGGTTCGCCCACGCCCACGGGTGAGCAAGTGTTCGGGCATGCGCGCAAGACAATGGTGTACGTATTAGCAATATGGTAATGTATTACGACACGTCTACCAGTATAATCAAACAAATAAAGGCGTTTTGTACTGACGGCTGCGCTGCGGTTTGGTCCACTTTTGATGAAAAATGTCCAGTGTGGTAGATCTTTTATATAGTGAAATTCAGAGGCGGCGATGACGCATCGCCACTGTTTTTAATCAATATTTTTTGATAAGCCTACGCTTCACGGTATATGTAATAGTTTATTGTATATTTATAGGTTTATTAAAAATGCAGTCTGTCTAATGTCAAATTTACACTAAACAAAAACATCATATTATTATTCTGCAGTACTCACTCAGTAGTATATGATCTAAGGTGACTTTTGTAATGCGATTCTCGTATTTAACTTACACTTTCAATGAATTATAAATGAGCTGTCGTGTCATAGTGTGGTCGTAAACCGACCCAAAGTCTCCACTACACGTTTGACGTTTCTTTGACGTTTATGAAAATACCATTTTGCTGATAGACGAGTACAAACTGTATGTGAGATTGAAATAGCAGAATTGACCCTGGCGGCTAGCCTTACTATTATGTACACGTATATATTAGGTATAAATCAGCTAATATAGTTGTAATGTATGTAATAATTGTGTCCATATTAGGTAATAAATTATAAGGTATTACACCTTTCCTGTTCGTAACATGCGCTGTATAGCGTCGTTATTCCTTTACGAGCCACCCACAGGACCGTGTCTGTTCACTTTATATGGCGAGTGGCGACCCGTTACCCGTTAGAAAGTACCAGCCACCCGCGTGGAATAATATGTACATACTAAATAATTTAAAGTGAAAATTATTTAAATATTCCTTTTAAAATGAAAATTATTTAAATACTAAACTTTATAAACATTCTGGTATCTTAGCGTAATTGCCTGGAAAATGTTCTTGAACCTAACCTTAATGGTAGAACCAGTATTTAATGTATTTGAGATTGTGGACGGTAGTCAGTACATTATGACTTCCATTTTCTAGAAATATATCTGATCCTTAAATTATGAAATATTTTTTCGTTTTAAGTTTTATTTTTTGCAGTCTCTAAAATTATTGAATAATCGCAATCAGTGTGAAGGTGCGTTCATTTGAATTAAGCGGCGGCGCTTAGGAAGTTTAATGTATGATAATTACATTGACTTGGGAGTTGGGAATAATGT
Source organism: Phengaris arion (assembly GCA_963565745.1). Classification (NCBI taxonomy): domain Eukaryota; kingdom Metazoa; phylum Arthropoda; class Insecta; order Lepidoptera; family Lycaenidae; genus Phengaris; species Phengaris arion. The sequence goes on from OY751431.1 coordinate 18,432,708, forward strand.
ATTCATTTTTGTCCTCACCGCCGCGCTGTTGAGCTAAATATACGAGTTCACAACCGCAGCACTAGCACAGAGTACAAAATATACCGACGTACAGATAAACAACTTTCATGGAACGATCCAAATCGATCCCCTTCAACGGCCCACAAATTTCAAAATCTTTATTTAATCTGTGGTAGCTGGTACTAGGGCTCGAGTAGAAAAGATAACTTACTACTATCATAAATGTCAAAGTTTACGAGGATGAATGGATGGATGGATGTTTGTGACTCTGTCACGCATAAACTACGGATTTTTTTTTGATGAAATTTAGTATGGTAGTAGTTTGGGCTCTGGATTAATACATAGGCTCCTTTTATCCCGAAAAAGTACAGTATTTCCGTGGGATGCTGTATTTACGTGTGCGGAGCTGCGGGCAAAAGCTAGTATTATGTAATATCTAGGAGAAAATGAGCTGAATGGGAGTTTAGAAGTAAAAGTATACCAGATTTCATTGGTTAAGTTTGTTAGATCTGAGAAATTAGAATTTGCGAGTATAATATGGTGAACATACCTAATATAAGACTGCGGTACAACGTTTAATTTCCTTAATTAAAGTAATCCAAAGTTTGAATATTTGGCCTTCAAACACAGTGATATCACGGTAAAGTTAGTAATTAAACATAATGATGTGGAATTTTCACATTTTCATAGGGTTTTCATTTCTCCAAGACCAAGATTATTTAGAATATTTTTGTTCGTCTAGGAATCAAACCGGAGTCTGCTAGCATGGTGGACTACATCGTGACCAGGGCAGGTATGGAGCTCCGTAACCGCGACCGAACCTGTAGGTCCGAAACAAAATAAACAAACCGGAGTCTGCTAGCATGGTGGACTACATCGTGACGGGCAGGTATGGAGCTCCGTAACTGCGACCGAACCTGTCGGATTCGAAACAAAATAAACCATCCAGAGTCTGCTAGCATGGTGGACTACATCGTGACCAGGGCAGGTATTGAGCTCCGTAACCGCGACCGAACCTGTTGGATCCGAAACAAAATAAAAAATCCAGAGTCTGCTAGCATGGTGGACTACATCGTGACCAGGGCAGGTATGGAGCTCCGTAACCGCGACCGAACCTGTCGGATCCGAAACAAAATAAACAATCCAGAGTCTGCTAGCATGGTGGACTACATCGTGACCAGGGCAGGTATGGAGCTCCGTAACCGCGACCGAACCTGTCGGATCCGAAACAAAATAAACAAACCAGAGTATGCTAGCATGGTGGACTACATCGTGACCAGGGCAGGTATGGAGCTCCGTAACCGCGACCGAACCTGTCGGATCCGAAACAAAATAAACAAATCGGAGTCTGCTAGCATGGTGGACTACATCGTGACCAGGGCAGGTATGGAGCTCCGTAACCGCGACCGAACCTGTCGGATCCGAAACAAAAACTACGGTTACTATCCGTAACCGAATCCGTTATAAAAGCTTTGGATAATTTCGGATGTAGGCGGAGTATAAATAACACTTGCTATGACAATATGTTTAATTTGTCGGCTATACCGGAGAGTCGGAGAGCCGGAGAGGCCGACTCACTAGCTTTTAGGTCATTGATTACCCTAACATATAAATTAATTTAAGTATTTGCATTTTACTAAAATTATTACATATCATAAATTTATTATCCGTAACCGAAATTATCCGAAACTGTCGGATAAATCGATGTCGGAAATGCAAATACTATTATTTTTTATTTATAATATGCCTATATCCGAAATTTTCCGAAGATTTTATATCGGATTCGGTTAAGGATAGCATTTTATTTCGGTATTTTCGGATCCTAACTTGACATCATATTGAGAAGAGATACGAGCCCCTAGGCGAGGACCTTCCTCACATTGAGTGAGCGAGTGGATGTTGGAGATGATGATGACTATCTAGCAATATCATATGTAGCGAGTGATCTTGGTAGTTTTTCCCCGCGATCGATATTCGGTGAGCGTGCGATTATCGAGTCCGTTTAAAACGTGTCCCCCCTCCCCCCACTGCGGGACAGCCTGCATATCAATTGGCAGTCCTCGGAAATGCATCCCGATGCATGTGCATGTGAGGTGTGGTGACTGGTGGCCGTACTGTAGGTAGGTAGGTAGGAATGCCGCGCCATAGGTATCTAGGTAGTAGTTAGTCACTAAGTAATCTCGTCGTAGTAATGTCTACTACTACTATCGACAAACTATTTTTTACTACAGAGAGAGAAAGTATTTTCGCGGCTCGCGCTTCTTCTGCCGCGGCAGCGGCCCCGCGGGTGCTGATTCTTTTACTTACTCCTGAAGGTCGATTCTGATAATTTAAGCTTAACAGGTTTCAAGTATTTAACTGGACGAAAATATAAATATTATAACGATTTAATTAATTTACGACATCGTATATTTTCGTCCACATGTTTCGAGCCGCGATTGTCATGTGGATGAGTTATGATTGTTTGGAATTTAATTTAATTCAAGACATGTTGTTTCCCACGGTATAATAATAGGTATAGACTATAGAAAATACAAAACAAGCTGTCCTTTACAACTTCTTGTGGAATTAAGCATCTTTTCGCGGAACTCTTAAATCCTCTTTTCTAAAATAAAAGTAGCCCAAGTTACTGAGTTATAATATTGGCTACGTGGCAGCCTGGCTACGGGGTTTTTTTCGTTCCGTGATTGTTATCAGACCTTAATTTAATAAGTAAACATAGGTACTGTATCTATTATGTAGTGCACAGGATATTATATTACTCATATCAGTATTATCACGGGTATGGCTGGCGGCGGCGGCGGCGGAGGAATTCGCCCATTGTGCCGCCCACACCGGCGCGGCGCCCGCGCACCGCAGCTGCGGCCTGGCAACACTTAAGAGTCGGCTACAGCTAAAGAGCCTGCAGGATTGCACCGAGATCGGGCGAAAGGATGTTATTATGAATATGTGCGCGTGTACGTCCCATCCAAATAGTGACAACTTTGGCAAGACGCAGCAATAGTCACTTATAAGTATGGATTACCTTGCCTAACAAGTAAACGGCCATTACTCCAAACCAAATTAAAAAGTGAGGACAGAGTTCGGCGAACCATACGATGAGGTCGGTCTTAACTACGCCTCGCTGTCTAATTACACAGTGTCACGCACACATATGTACCGAAACTACGCCTTACCTTGTAAGGTGAGCTTCCCGGTGTGTGGTTTTTAATGTACACACTGCGTTTAACTCAGTTTTGGAGTTTACTCCTTAAGAATCGATTTTCATATAAAGCCCCCGGTATGAAAAAAATATGACTAGTAAAAGCTACTGAACGAATGACCTCGTTACGTTTTCGTGCGCAACCTATTCTGCGCACCTTTCACTTTTTTTCACATGGCGCAAATTTTTGAACTCAAATCGATCGCTAGTCGCTTTGCATTGCACACAAAATTTTACTTTTTAGAGTAAACTCCAGTCGTGCGCGTCAGAGCTGCCACACACTTTTTTTCTTTCACAAAGCGCTTTCTTCACATTTGGTCTGAACTACTTCGCTTCGTGTATACAATAATACTTAAACGTACATCTACTTACCAGCTCAATACTCGGTTTGTCCCAGTACTGAGTACCGAGTAGACAATCACCCGGCCGCCGAGGCCAAGTCCGAGTGGAGCCGCAGTACTGATGATTCTGTAACAATATCAAATGGAATAAATATTGCTGTCACGTTCGTAACGATCTTTACAAATTGTAAGTTGTTTTGTCATACAATCTATATTGCTATAAAATAGCAATAATTTAAATTATCTTTTACCATCTGGTAAAATGCCATGTGATGTAGTCGGGAGCAGGACCGACAAGCCACGTCACGAGTCACGACAGACGTGGGCAGAGCCTACAAGGCTCCATGAAACCTACATGGTACATAACAATTATGGTAAAACGATAATATGATTTGTCAGTTCATTTATAATGTCTGTAATGTATCTATGCAAATAAATAAAATTGAATTAATTTTATAAATGAACAGGTTTTCACTAAATGCATATTACGAAAGTATACGGTACTTACAATATAAAACCATTTTATTTTTTAATTTTGTCTAACTGTCTCTTTGTTCAGGCTAATCTCTGATACGGCTGGACCGATTTTCACGGGACTTTCACTGGCAGATAGCTTGGCAGATGTTATAAGGAGTAACTTAGGCTACTTTTCTACTTCGGTACCGTTAAAAAAATAGGGCTCCGTTTCCGTTATTTCTACGCAATCCAAGTTTCGGGCACCAGCTAGTTATTAATAATACTACAAATCACTGTGAATCGTGATCAAAAATTTAATCGATTGATCATTCAAATACAGATACAGGTATGAAACAGTAAGATTTTTCTAAAATATTCTTAAACGGCGAAGGAACCACAGTGTCTTGTGTAACAATCTTCGAAAGCTGCTAAAGTCAGTCCGAGTCTGGATTTCAGCAAATCCTCGTCATATTTGGGATCTACGAGAATTCTATTTCAGGCTACCGTAGTGATAATTATTCATAATACATGAAGGAAAAACTTTCAGTACGAGAATTTTTCGAGAATTGTGCGAGCGCAGGAGTATGATATTGGGTACAGAAGTCTATGTGGAAGAAGGTGTGCAGAAAGCAATATTTTTTTTTAATAATGGTTGCATCTTCATAAAATTAATAAAAATAACAACAAGCTACAACACACACTACCTCAGATAATGGATAGATGAATCTAATTTGTGACAGATAGACGTTTGTCAAACTGTCACGGAATTTAAGTCATTTTTTTTATCTAAGAGGCAAAAGATCCCTTAATAAGATCAAATAAAAAAAATATATGAATTATTACGGGCGAATACCGACCACAGGGCGATCTCTAGTAGTTCTTAAATGTTATTAGATCTAGTCTTTAATTGTAAAACGATTACGGATTAAATAACCTAAAAAAAATACTAGCCATCCATTTCGTTAGGTTTTATAACCTGACAGGTAAGGCTAAGCAACTGACAAGTTAATTACAAGTCCGGTTGTTTAAGCTCTGTGGGGCGGCGGCCGCGCACGTGCGTTGTTGCCCAATTATTGTTAACAAAACCACAGATTACTAAACAGTCACCGGCAACACGGACTATATTATAAATGGTTTTGAATTATTGTTCAAATGTTTTTGCGTCATAGCCATCTACTATCTAGGCTTAGGGTCAATTAACACCGCGACGATACGCGGCGCGACTCGGCGTTCCATTTTTAAGATAGATTTTCAAAATTGAACTTTATTCACTATGCAAAAATAAACACGTTACATTGCAAGAGCTGCGCCGTTGACATTGACTTGACGTTCGAACTCTTGCAATGATATAGATAATATGTGGCTTTCTCGCGTGGAGACTCGAGAAGCAAAAACGCGCACTCAGCACCCTGAACGGAGTATAATGCCAGATTAAAGAAAGAGGAACAGATAAACAGCTACATAGTTAGCTTTCGATTTGATTGCACTACTACAATCATACGGTTTGCACGGGTGTGTGTAAAATTTGTTGGCCGTTGAAGAGTACGTCGAAATTTTAAAATATGGATCGATTTGGATCGTTCTATGAAAGCTGTTATAAAGCGTTATATATATATATATATAAGGTTTGGTAAATGAATTACGGATATTTTGGGCATATGATCTACTGCTTATGTAAAGACGTTTAGGCAGAAAAATACTTGAAAATTTTCGAAAAAAAAAAAACTTATTAAAATTACCTTACGTTCTTTACGGTCATTGACCTCACACAGCTGATTCCTACTCTTTGGTATTATGTACATTTAAAGCTTTTTTGCACAGATCAGACTGCGGCGACGCGTCACGCCGCCACGTCGCCGCCCTAATATGGGCAATTGGCCCACCACACTTACCCACCAATGAAACTCCTGTGGAGCCGGGTCGACAGTGGTAACTAACCACAAAAAAACTTTGATATGATTTCAGGGGTGCACGAGGGACATACTAAATCTGTCTTGGGACCCGCAACGAAATTAATCAGAAGATTGTAGGAGTAGGAAGTATATACAGTAGGAAGCCTGACACCACCCTAATAGTCATCTTAACTAGTTTTATGTTTTACATCAACAACACGATCGTCACTGTATATCACAAACAGCAGCGGTGGTCCAATGTGTCGAACTGTCGACCGTCTGACAGTTTACGACATCCTGCGGCCCGGCCCCAACAATTACCGGCCTGTTAACCAATTTTTATGTTGGATGGTAATTACGAGTTTATGTGTTAACTTGACGGCTCACTAGCGCTATACACAATACAAGACGTGATATCCTGCTGAATGATTGTCTGCCAGATATCGCTTAAGCGTTAACACCACCGAAGAGATTCGTAATAATGGCTCGGGTGACATATAATTTACGTAGTCGAGATATCTTTCTACTATTATAAATGTGAACGTATGTGAGGATAGATGGTTGGATGAATGGATCTTTGTGACTCTTTCAAGCAACAACTCAACGGATTTTGCTGAAATTTGGTAAAGTAGTAGTTTAGGCTCGGGATTAAAACATAGGCTACATTTTATGCCGAAAAAGTGCAGTGTTCCCGTGGGATACTGTATTTACGTGGGCGGATCCGCGGGAAAAAGCTAGTAGTGTTTATAAAAATGTATAAGTTATTCGCGAAGTTCTCTGTCCAATAGACACGAGTGTCGAGTACTCTCGCATGTCGCGCTGGTTCGAAGTACATTTTGTCGAACAGAAAGCAATACATAAAACTGTGTCGTGTAAGTTAATAAGCTGACCACATCCTGCATAGCGCCGCACAGCGCGCCGTGACGTATTGACGTGCGCGTGCGCATTATGTATAAATTATAATACAAGTCCTAATAGCTTGCGGCAATCGGTTCCGGTTGATGAATGTATTACAAATTATGTATTAGCTACATATTAACAAATGACAATTGATTATCGTATTTGATGCCTCTGTCCACTCTGTCCTCGGAACCACTCAGCCAGTAGTTAGCGCGTCGGCGCAGCATGAATTTCATGCAGGTCAATGACCCCATAGCTGATTGTGCTCGCACAGAGTATGTAATTTTATTTTGTATGTATTGTTTCGCGTTTAATAATTATTTTTCTGCCTAAATGGGCTTTACTTAATTAGGAGATCATGTGGCCAAAGGCCCTCCCCAATAAACAAAAAAGTCATATAAGTCGAGGCTTGTACGACTTCTAGCTGTATTGCAGTTTTTTTATAGTAATGAGGTGACTAATAGGTCCTTTAGACGTCTTTGATTTAACTTTTTAGTCGTGCGACCCATATGTCATAATAAACAGGTCATAGCAATATTACAGTTATATTACAGTTTTAGCTTAAACGTTTGTACGACAACGCAATAGTCTTTCTAATTTCAATGAAAGTCAGTCCTCCCAGGACCACGGCTGCTGGAAAGTAGCCGAAACGTCGGGGAAAAGAAAAGTGCACCGCGACACAATCCGTAAGTGTTTACAGCAGTAAATTTGAGACACTTAACTGACTTGGTTGTTCATTTGCAACTTAAATATACCTTTTATATTATAAATGTTGTCGATTAAAAGACATGCCCTTGACTTTAACAAACCTTGTGGTCGCATTTGAGTCGTATTTTTACTTTTAAACGCCATATTAATGGAAAGTTTGATATAATTTAATTCTAAAAATGATATTATATATTTGAATATAATAAAATGTTTTGTAATCTGCACTGCGATTTTACTACGATCAGCTTTTGCCTGAAATTAATAAAAATATAAAAAATAATAATCCTATTTTATTTGTCAATATTCACACAATATCAAATTTCTTTCAAATTTAAAGATAATTGATATTGTGTTATCAAGTATCTTTAAATTTAAAGATAGTTAATATTGTGTGAATATTGGCAAATTAAAAAGGATTATAAATTTTTTGAGAAACCCTAATAGTAATGGCGGAGAAAAAAAACAGTCGTAGGTGTTGTTACTCGACTCAAATAAACCGTTTCAGTCATTCAAATCTCCTGTACGACCTCGTTAGGATTAAACTAATGTGCGATGAAAGTGGTAATTTCTAACGTTCACACGACTTTTGAATGACTTCAACGAAGACACTTGTGACTTTTGCATGACGACTATACAACAACGTTGGTCGTATAAATGAGGCCCTTTTCGCGTTTAATAAACGTTATGAAAACGTTAGAGTGACTTTGCTGTGGTAATATAATAACGTTTACTAAACAATTGTACGACGATAAATTGTTACTTGGGTCATAATTGATTTTGCCAAACGTTATACAGAGTGTATTTTTATGATGTAATAATATAATATAATTAAACCCAACATTAGGCTTGAATAGTACATAAGAATTGACAGTAGGTAGCATAACTAAACAGTTTCGTAATTTACAGAATAGTAACATGATTAAAACGTTTCCTGACAACTCGCTCTACGCATGGACACTCTCACACTGCCGTACCTACAACGCGCCGGCTTTGAAGGTCACGCGCCCGCTGCGCAGCATGAATGCAGGAAAATCTGGGCAAATTTTATGTTACTTGTATTTGGAACGTGAATCGAATACTCATTACGCTTGATTATCTATATTTGCTTTGAAGACACCTGTATACGTAGCTAGTTGCTCCTACCTACTAATATTATGTACCCCGGAAAAATCCCTATGCATTTATGCTAATTTAACAGGTAGGGTGTGAAAATGTAATTCAAAGCTGGGCTCGTCCCGCGGGCCGCCGCGCGTCTCGCTAATTACACTGACAGCTAATCACTAGTGTGATAAGCTGTCAGTAAGCTTGTGACATCATTGGCTCTCAGTGGTGTCATATCCAGCCCGGGTATTCAAATCCCCCATCATGATTTTATAAACGAACATAAGCAGCTTACAAATATTTATACATAGACCTAGGGCTACCTAGGTAGTTGTGAATTATTATACATATTGACTTTTCTAAGGAAAAGATAAGGAAAATATTAGATTCCCCTGTATGAGTACCGAAGGAAAAAGCTGTGTTTCTTGCATTACGCTACTCTACTACGAGTCGGTACAGTTATGGTGCTTTCAAAGATATCTCGTATTCTCAGTCTCAGACACGCAGGCAACAGACTTTTTCACGAGGCGCGATTTTCCTTTATCCGTCCTTATACGGACGTAAAGGATAAGACTGGATCAAATATTCCTACACGAAGCTGAAAATGTACGACGAAGCTACAATCTTACAAACTAAATTCATATTAACTATACATCTATCTACACATTGTCATTTGTAATTTCGAATTAACGGCTTTGCACTATGCATATGATTGTATTTACGGTACATGCACCAAAAAATCAATGTTTAAATTTTTGTCTGTCTGTTTGTTTGTTTGCTCCGGATAATCTCTGAAACAGCCGGACCAATTTCCCACCAATAACCACTTTCACTGGCAGATATAGCTAATCTTATTAGGCTACTTTCATGTTAGGGTTCAGTTTATATGAATAGGGTTCCGTTTCCATTTCCAACCGAAGTTGCGGGTACCAGCCAGTGTTTAAATGAAATTGATCTGCCGACACGACATAAATATATAGATAATGCTTCACCTGTACGAGGCAGGCACAACCACACGTTCTGTCCACATTCACACTAGTATATATGCTGTCCTACTACTGTTATAAATGTGAAAGTTTGTGAAGATGGATGTTGTTCGTTAGACTCTCACGCAAAAACTACTGAACGGATTTTGATGAAAATTGGTAAGGTAGTAGTTTTGGGTCTGGATTAACACATAGGCAACATTTTATCCGGAAAAAGTATAGTACTCCCGTGGGATACTGTATTTACGAGAGCGGAGTCGCCGGCAGAAGCTAGTATCATATACATTATACAGCCACCGCTGCTGTCTAAAAACTCGCATCGGCTAAGGGTCCCCTGTGAGAACGATACGGTCAGCAATCACCCCCAACACTCCCAGCACCTCCCGGTACCTCCAACACCCCCGGTAGCACCAGGTAACTCAGTTACCGGTAATTGCGTTAAAAACTCCACCACGTAATTGCATCGATGTAGGTAATGACATTATGGATGCCGCCATGCGATACATGATATCATGTCCCTTGGTGATGGATTGACGACCTCTGTGGCTTAATGGTTGGCGCTAAATCTGGTGGTCACGGGTTCGAATGACGAATCCCGCCAGGGAACAAAAAGTTTTATGTTCCTGGGTCATGGATGTGTATTAAATATGTGTGTTTATTATAATATAATAAAAATCTTGAATATAATTTTAAAAGTATTAAATGTTGTGTTTCCGTTGTCTAGTATCAGTACACAAGTTATTCGAGAACTTACCACGGGACCAGATTGACGTGGACGTGACGTGAAAGCGATCATAAAGCTCGGAAAGACTTGCACACATAAAGTACGTAGATTGGACTGCGTTCCAAACTATTGATGGATCTGTGCGGCTTGGACTGCGGATCGAGCTGTCGTGCTAATTACGACTAAAACGCGTCACGGTTTGGACTGCCGGCGACTTACACAATACATCAAAATACGTAATAGCGCGCCGTTCAAACTGTGGAAAATGCCCTGTCACCGACATGCCAGATCGGATTGTGTGCATTTTACACGTTCGGTTCGGAGCGGGGGTTGGAACGGTACGCGAAATATCTCGCGGTGCATTTTGCTCCCTCGGCGGGATTTGATCCCGCCACTTCGAGCTTGAGCGCCAACGCGCTAATCACTGAGCCACAGAGGTCGTCAGAATGTTTAACATAATATCAATATTATCCAATATCCCCTGCTCGTTGGGACGCCTCCCGGACGGATCAATAGTTTTGCGTTACAATTTCTTATTAAAATGGTTTGGTACGAAAAAGTAGACAAACAACAAAAACTATGACGTCAGAACACTCGTGACGTGTAAACTGCACGGGTGTAATGACACTTAACAGCGTCGTTATGCTCTCAGACTCTGGACCCAGTCCTGTGGCCCCAAACGCTGCGATTACATAGACAATAGGGTAAGGCTCAGATTACTTTAATGAGTTATCCAAAGTGCTTAGTAGGAGCATCCTCGATGTGTTGGGGATAATGCCCACAGTAAGTACGATTTAAACATATTTATATGTTACGGTAACAAAAATATCCGTAGATAAGCGTTCATCTAACTAAACATACACGTGCATTTGTTTAGATTAGGCATGTTATGGATATGGAAGTTCAGATCTGGATACGGATATGAGAATGATATTATATCGGTTACCGATACGGTTATGCACATGTAATTATTTTGTATTATCTCCTAATTTCGGATGAGGATAATCGTTTTTTAAAGAATTATAAAAGTAAAATACAAAACTTACTTACACCTTTGTTCAAAATTATCCGAAACTTTTATATCGGATTCGGTTGCCGTTACAAATTGTTTTATTACGGACATCCGATAGTATTGGTTACGGATTCGGAGCTCCGTAACATATCTATTCCCTAGTTTAGATGTATAGATCTTTTGATTACGGACATTCGATAGTATTGGTTATGGATACGGAGCTCCGTAACATATCTATTCCCTAGTTTAGATAAATAGATCTGAAATAGTTCGTCTCTAAGATCTCAAAATTATTATCGAGTATAATATAACGTCGGTCGTTCGGAATCACGAGGAGGTTTTGTCGTACAAATAAATCCCCTCGGTTATTTTAATCCATCGAACAGATGCATTAAATTAACCGAGGTTCAACTACAAAAGGGCATACACACACACACACACATATATAATACAATATTTTTACAATGCGGCGATCATGTGACAGTCGGAAGTGGGCGCGCTCCGTCCGCAGACGACTGTGAGTGCAGGCCCGGCCACCCCGCGATCGTCTTATAGCGCTTTACGTAATCGCCTTTGTCGGTGACGTGTGTCCGTTGACTAATTTCCACATCCCAGCCCGGCACCGGCAACTACCCGGCTACCGGGGGAGCAAAAACGTAACGTTTGTACGTAACGTATAAATTAAAATATGAAAGTTTTTGAGTATGCATGGATGTATGGAGGGATGTTTGTTACTCTTTCACGCAAAAACTACTGAACGGGTTTTGATAAAACTTAGTATGGCAGTAGAGCTCAAAAGCTCTAGATTAAAAATACATTATATTTTGTAGCAAAAAAGTACAGTGTTCCCGTGGGGTACTATATTTAATAATAACTAATAATAATAATAAATTATTGGTGCAAAAAAGCAGATTGTAGTTGGTACAAATTAACTTATAGCTAGGCACAATTTTACATACAATCCAGTCACTGTGGGTGAAGTTCTGTTACCCTTGATAGGTTGATAAACCTGTAGTAAGGGTTAACAGTCCCTATCCCTCTGGATATTACATAGCAATTTCACTGAAGTTACTGTTTACGGGGATTCTGCTTGGTCATGGTTTAAAATATAACTGTTATAATTATAATGTTATTAGGTAGAGCCTGCATGCATGTGTGTGTGTGTGTGTGTGTGTGTGTGTGTGTGTGTGTGTGTGTGTGTGTGTGTGTGTGTGTGTGTGTGTGTGTGTGAGAGAGAGAGAGTACATGCGTACGTGTGTGTGTGTGTGCGTGCGTGCGTACGTGTGTGTGTGTGTGTGAGTGAGTGAGTGTATGTGTGGCGTGTGTGTGACCTAATGCATATGCGAGTCTACTGACTGCATGGTAAATATATTAGTTTTAATAATAGGATACGATAATATGTTATGGCATGAAATGTTCCGTTTCATCATAGGATTTATTTTGAAGGTAAGATTGGATTAATTTTTTGCAGGTGAAATATTATGTACTCTAGTACAATAGACTCGTATATTGGCAGACTTCGGTTAATTTTATTGTAGAGATATGGGCCTAGAAAGTAAAAGAATCGTTTTGTAAAAGACAATCTTGGTTTGGGAATTTGGCATATTTTGTCCTTACGACGTCTCGTAATCGTGATGAATGGGATGTTTCGGTGTTGCCGGAGGACCGTATTGAGAAATAAATAATTGCCGAATATTCAGCACATTACAACATTCGTATAATACTGTGGTTGAGATTCTAATAGGGCAAAAAGTTGCAACCTTTAAAACTGCTCTGTGGGCAAATTTCAAGTGGCTTCAAGATATTTTTTGAGGCTCCACCCCAGCAGGAGATACAGTAGGTAATGACGGGCAAACAAAAGGCGTAATAGACTTTACGTATTATAGCTTGGTTTGCAATATGTCGTAGATTTTTAAATATGTAGATCAGCTTACGAACGCGAGCTACCAGTGCGTTTATATGCATCCTAAAGTTAAGAAATCGGTCAATAGTCACACCTAAATATTTAATATGATCGACGGAGGATAATGCAGGGCAGTTACAGAAGTGGTTAAATATACTGAGGGGAGAAGTGCAGGAGTGAGATTTTAAAGTTAGTGAAGTTGCTGGCTGAGAATTTGGGCTTACAGAAAACGTGATAAACTTATTGTCGTATTGTATTATAGTGTCGGTATTTAGCGTTAAGGTATGAGATGAGCCACGTTTCAGCTAATGTGAATCCATTTTGTGCCCTGTATTCCAGATCTTTCTACGAATCCGCTACAAAGGTGAGTGCAATGTCATCTGCATAACTGATAACTTTTGAATTTGGGATATCGAGTTGACAAAGATCATTCACAAAGACGAGGAATAAAGTAGGCCCAAGAATACTACCTTGAGGTACGCCGTAATAAATAGGTAATTCATCACCTTTATGCCCACCAACGCTAACTAACTGTGAACGATCCATTAGATAGCTTTTGAAAAATTCCAGTTGCAATCCTCTGATACCCATGATTTCGAGTTTATTTAAGAGTGAGGCAACTGGAACTGTATCGAAAGCTTTCGTGAGATCTAAAAATATAGTAAAGACCTTCTTATTTTTATTTAAATTGTCATCCAAGAAGTTACAGAGCTCGTATATAGCGTCACAAGTAGATTTGTTTTTGCGAAAGCCAAATTGTTGTGCAGATAATAGACCAAATCGTTCTAGGTAACTGACCAACCGCTTGTTTACCAAATTTTCAAGGACTTTAGATAAAGCACTAAGAAGTGTAATTGGGTGATAGTTATTTGGTAGTGTTCCTTCTCCTCCTTTGAAAATAGGGTGAATGATGGCTTTCTTGAAAGCATTGGGAAAAATACCAGCGTCAACGCAGAGGTTAAATAAATGACTTAGTAACGGTGCTAGGATGGCAGAGTACCTTTTCAAAATGGAAGGAGTTGAGGAGGAGAGATGTTGTAGGGTAAAAGAAGTAGCATATAGGAGTAGACGGAAATTTTGTGTTAGTGGTAAGGTGAGTTGACTGGTTAATAGATATATTATCTGCAAGATCTTTCCCAATATTCACGAAAAATGTATTAACATCGTTACAAGATTGAGTATTTGTGGAGGAAGCTTAAAGTAGTTGCAAGGAAGAATTTTTTGGTTTTGTTGTATTTGTAACCTGCCTAATAGTGTCACATAGTAGCTTAAGGTTGTTACCAACTTTAGATAATTGATGTGCATCGTATCTTCTCTTTGCATTCTGTAATACATTTGTACAAAACCTTCTATAACGCTTGTAGGTATTGGTGAGTATTTCATTTGTTGGAGACTGTTTACATTTCTTGTGAAGGGCATCCCTGTTTTTCATACACCGCAGGAGACCAGGGGTAATCCAGGGTTTTAGAATTCTTTTATTAGATGGTACTTTTTTCGGTGTGGAGTTTTTGTTTACGGTATAAATTAATAACTCTACTATTACGGACGCCAATATGTTGGGATCATTGATTAAGAAATAATCGTCCAGCTTTACCTGTGAAATTTCTTCGTCAAGTGATTCGTAATTTATACATTTACTAGCGACGTTGGCAAAAACACTTCTATTGATAGGATGACTGATGCATAATAGTGTTGAGTAATGATCTGTTATTATTGATTCGTAGACAAACGAGAGTGTTGGGTACTTTGTCCTTATAATAGTGTGGTCTAGACAGTTATTTTCTCTTGTTGGTGGGGTGTGAGCAGGCAGATACCCATAAAACGCGAGTGTATTGAGGTATTCATCTGCTCGTGAGTCAAGTGAGTTGGGCTTGATATCTATGTTTAGATCACCGGTTATGACGACGGACTTACAAGTAGTGAAATTTGGCAATAGGTTGTTAAGAGTTGCAAGAAAATCAGCAATATTGTGATTAGACGGTGGACAATAAATGCATAAAACTGCGATATCATCATCGATTTGAACACATATTCCAGAAGCAACATGATTAAAATCAAGCTCTGTGCATTTTGGTGATAAAGCCGATTTGGCATAAACGACCACGCCGTCATTTTTATTAATGTGGGTAGTTGTTTTGAAGGCAGTATTTAAGTAATAAGTAATTTTCGAGAAGAGGTATGTTAATATTGCTAGAGCATGGTAACCAGCATTCAGTCAGGATTACCAGATCGCAATCAAAGGAAAAACGATGTAGAAAGGTTTGTAGACTTAAAAAGTTGCAATTTATAGATCGAATGTTTTGTGTGAAAACTTTTAGGTAATTGTTTGGTTGTTTTAACAGATGCAACGTTTCTTCGGGTATGCAAGAGTAAACATCTGATGTAGTCAGTTGATCAATACTATCAATTAAATCATGAACATTATTAGCCATTTATATATTATGTGTAAAACAAACTTGTTACAGATCATTGAGACTCCCTGATTATAAATTTGTGTACTATGTATAGTGTATTGTGTAAGATTAATTAATGTAAGTGATAAGTAATGTTTGGCGTAGTGTGTTTTGTTAAAGGTTGAATTGTCTGTTATGTGTGTGATATAATATGTGTAGGTTTGTGAGTAAATCTTGTATATTATGCCTGTAATATAATAATTGTTGTGTGAATTTGCATGCTTAAAAAAATCATCATCATCAATCATCTTCCATAAAGTAGAAACAAAAAAATGTGGGTAGCACGAAATAAAATGCTAGGTACAATTTCAGGCTAGTGACACATCGAGAAAAATAAATTTATACAATATAACAGGATGGAAGAGAAATGTTAATGAGTATTAAAATAGTTATAGAAAAAAGTTCTAGTCAGTCCCTCAATACCGCAAGTTCGTTTTCGTGCTTGATTTCCAGACGCTGATCGCCATAATTTTTCTTCATAAATACTCTGCCATTGTGGGTACAGCAGTTTTAAACCCAAGGTTTTTAGCTTTTCCCTGAGCCATCGCGAATAACTTGCGGTTTTTGTTTGTTAGACTTTCGGCTACATAGATCGGGAAGACAAGAGCTGGAAACCCTATAGTTGCAGTGGAGAGTTTATTAGATATATTTTTCTTATTAAATTCCTTTGCATGGCTCAGTATTTTATTTTTCACAATAGTCGAAGAAAACTCTGTTACTACGGTTGAGGTTCCAGTTCGAGTTTTAATACGATATATATTATCTGTGATATCAGCAGGGGTAATATTTACATCTAAAGTTCCGCATATTTTTTGAACGGATGAGCTAAGATCCTGTTGTGTCTCCAGCTTTATTTGTGACGTTGTTGGCAGATTGCGGAATTCGATAACTGTGGACTTGGACCTTTTTTCAAACTCGTCGATTTTATTTTCTAAAGTTTTTATAGAAGTGAGATTTTCCTTGCGTTTAATTTCCATTGAAATTAGTTTTTCCTTGATATCTTCGTATTGATTTGAAATAAATTGATATGAAAAATGCACGATGCATGATACGAAAACATGAGAATGAAAAATAAATTTGAAAGAAAAACAGCCATTGTCTTGAGGGTCGGGAATAACAATCAAATGTGTGTTAACAAAATGTTACCGTCGTTCGATCTGACAATTTTCACACCATACTCGTATTCCCAATTCATGTAAATTATTTTGTAAAAATCTCAATTCCAAATGAATCCAAGTGACATTTGAACATATTTTTTACGTGAATTGGGCTTTAAGATTCTGCATCATCCTACTACTATTATAAATGTGAAAATTTGTGAGGATGGATGTTTGTTAGTCTTTCACGCAAAAACTACTGAACGGATTTTGATGAAATTTGGTATGGTACTACCGTTTAGGCTCGGGATTACAACATTTTAATTTTTAAAGCTAATTTTTATTGTATAGCAAAAAGTTGTATAAGTTACGTAGAAAAGTTTACACAACTAAGTATTCAAATGAAATATTAAAGCGCGTAGTAATTCATGTTTTCTTTAAAACTCTTCCATGAAAAGATATCCACCACTTCCAAATAAATAGCACTTATTTTCTATGAACTAAGAATTAACATCCATCGCACTAGCTATTAACTATAATAAAAAAATTTGTATTAGTGTCGGTAATATTGTAACAAATCCTAAGCATTATTTTCCCCTGGAGACTATTAAATAGGAAGCTAAATTATTATAGTATCGTGCCGCGTACTGCGTGCCGCGTGCGACAATGGAACCGCGCGGTAGGGCGCGTCAAGATATTTTGCACTCGATTTGGTGCAGACAAAGCCGCGGTCCACGAGCTGTCGCACTGTCGCACCACACGCCATAGCACGCCACGCCATGCCATAACACGACACGGGATACATCATACAATGCCATAACAATGGTCGTTTATAACGGATACGGAATTTTATATTTGTGAATGAAATTGTTGTGCCAGATTTGGGTCTGCAATAATTGTAAATTGGTCGCTTTTCATTAATTTTAATGATCAAAAAATCTTGATATATAAAAAATATTGTTGCAAAATTATCGTTTGAAATATTTGGAATGGATTAAAATTAATAAGTTTGCTCTACGGTGTCGTCGACACTAATATTATACAGAGGAGGCATATTTTGTTTTTTATGTTCGTGTGTATGGAATAGGCTCCGAAAATACAGGATCGATTTTGATGAAATTTGGCCCAGACATAGATTAGACTACGGGGAAGGACATTGCATGGCGGAAAACATTACAGTTTCCACGAGATTAGTCTGTGCGCGCACGCGCGAGCGGAGGGCCGCGGCCAACATCCACTTGTAGATATTTTTAAGTACCAACTACTTAGCACGTCGCTTTAGAATATGAATTCCTTACTAACTAGGCTAGCTATGTTAACAGCTAATAATAATATATCTAAGGACGCCTTCACACCACGTCAATCTGGTCCCGTGGTAAGTTATCGAAGAACTTGTGTCGCGGCCTACGGGGACCAGACAACTGAAATATATTTAATAATTTTTACTATACTTATATTTAAGATTTTGATTATAAAATACACATATTTAATACACATCCATGATCCAGGAACACCGAAAACTTTTTTGTTCCCTGGTGGGATTCGAACCCGCGACCTCCGGCTCGAGCGTCAATGCGCTAACCACTGAGCCACAGAGATCGGTCGAAATAATACAATATCAGTTCCCATGCTGAGTATGTGTAAACTGTAAACGTGAACTCGTGTTAATTATAATGTGTTTACGTGAATTTATTGAGAAAAGTGCAACATTACACCGCGGCCACATCCGCCCAATACATTTCACTCTAAAAATAACGTGCATCCTGCAATATGAGCCCGCCTTTACCGCGGCCCCCGCGCACGCGAAACACCGCCCTAACGGGAGGCAGTTAGGTCGCAACTCAAGCGGCGCGCTTTATTTATGAAGTGATTCCAGAAGCAGAGCAACATGATTACGAGGGAAAAAATAAACGTATTCGAAATTTAAATATCATTTAAAAAATTTAAATGCGGTAGCCGGCTGGGTGAATTAAATTTTATTAAAACGAGGGTAAAGTTTAATTTCGTTTGCACATCGTAATGTTTATTTAAACGTGCGTCCATAGACAAATTTATCTATTTGTACATCAGTGCTGTAGACGTTCGCCTGTCATATTGATGATCATAATATATTTAGGGTTCCGTACCCAAAGGGTACAAACGGGACCCTATTACTAGGACTTCACTGTTCATCCGTCCGTCTGTCTATCACCATTCACCAGACTGGATCTCATGAACCGTGATAGTTAGACAGTTGAAATTTTCACAGATGTTTGTATTTATTTCTGTTGTCGCTATAGCAGCAAAACTAAAAACGCAATAAAATAAATATATAAGAGGGGCTGGCTCCCTTAAAACAAACGTGATTTTCTTGCCGTTTGGTAGGTACGGAGCCCTTTGTGCGCGAGTGCAACTCGCACTTGACCAGTTTTAATATTTATA
Organism: Phengaris arion; assembly: GCA_963565745.1. Classification (NCBI taxonomy): domain Eukaryota; kingdom Metazoa; phylum Arthropoda; class Insecta; order Lepidoptera; family Lycaenidae; genus Phengaris; species Phengaris arion. Next base: position 18,451,904 of record OY751431.1, read on the forward strand.
TTAGTTTGAGTGATTTAGAGGATGTGGGGGGAACGTGTAGGTGCGTTATTATCACACAATATCGTGATGGAGTATCATCCGTAATGTTCATACAATCGAGCATTAAACTAGAGACTTATTTTGCTGCACAGATTAATGAAATGAATAAATGAACAATTTTGTTGATCCCTACTTATTTGTAAGTACCCTATTTGTATATACCCTTTGCAGTTTTGAAACATTACAAACTGATTTTTCTCTACCTACGTTCATTGTCAAAAAAAAATGAAGTCGCTTCCTCTTTCCTGTTCGCTTCAATTTTTTAAACTACTCAACAGATTTTAATGTAGTTTTCAGCAATAGATCATCATTGCACCGCAGTAGGGGCTGAATTTCAAAAAATCCTTTTTCAACTTTTTCATTTCTATGTCGGAATAACTATCTGCGTGCCAAGATTCAACGCAATCCGGCTATTTGTTGATATTTTGCTATACAAATCTTGAGCCCCCATTTCATTACAATAAATGAATGGATGAATTTAACAAAAAACTATTTATTACGTAGGTACACAATTATTTGTATTTACTAGCTCGGATATGCAAATATAATATGGATATGGAAATCGGGGTCCCTTTTTAAATATTTTCCATACAAAATTTCAACCATTATTTTATACCCTCAGAGAATGAATTCTAATAAACCCTGAAACATGTATCTTATGAAATGTATATAATAAGAGCGTAAATTTTTATCGAAATCGGTGCAGATTTAAAGATTTTCCATGAAAAATTTCAACCCCTATTTCACCCCTTTAAGGGTGGAATTTTTTGAAATCCCTTCGTAGTGTGCGTCTACATAGTAAATTATAACTGCTGTCCTAATTCCACATTTCTACCATAAGAGGCTGCGCTGTGCGAGCGTCTATGTGTCAGTCAGTACTATAATATGTGAGACAGCTAGTGCACAATGAAGATCGTTTACAAGCCATGTCCTAGCAATAATATCGAAAACACTCACTAATAAATTCTATTATTTATACATTGATCATTTAAGAGCGAAGACAATGGAGCGACGCCACAAGTGCTAACGAGACGGAATCAGCGGCAATTGCTGTCGCTGGTCACTGATGACAGATCAGCACCGCCGACTGCGGCAAGTGGCAACTACATCCTGATTCACGAGCTTCATCAATCTTATTTAGACACCTTATTACACGTGTCACCCTACTGGCTACTGGCTACTGGCTACTTAACCCTTCAGCTGCTGCGTACGATGCGCATCCTTTGTTAGTGCTGAATAATGCTAAGATCAATCTTGATTTAGTTTCATAAATTCAAAAAGAAAGAAAACTATTGAGGGCAGGCGGTACAGAATAACTATAGTAGGTGATTTAATAATATTACATTATCAATGGACGCTTCACACCAGCCAACCGGGGAACAGACAACGGGAAGTATATTTAATACTCTTATACTAGACATATTTAAGATTTTTATTATATTATATACACATTTAATACATGGCCTGGAAACTCAGATAACCTTTTTTTCATGAGGTCATCAATGTTTAATATGTAGTATATATATATTTCAGATCTTTCTCCTCTGCTAATTTCATCCCCACTTCACACGACATCCGTCATCCATCCACAAAATATAAAATTGTTACTATTTTATGATGCCAAAAACAAAATCTGTACAATATAATTTATAACTATACCTGATACCAAACCTCTTAAATTTATTTATTTTTACTACAGAAGCTATAAAGGTGGACAGACAGACGGAGGCGGACGGACAGAGCGATATAAGGATTGACTACGGAACCCCAAAAAAAAGGTAAAGTCACATAATACCTCTAACATATTATTCGAATATCGCTTGCGTCCAATTAAATATATATTGGCACAGGCCTACAGCTATAATATTGCTATCGCTATAATTTCTCGATCAAGTTTATCGCCTCGCCGTAAAGTATCCCAGTTTAAAACTATTGTAAATTGTAATGTCCTATGTTTACGACTTTTAACCGATGTATGTAAACTTAATATGTTATGGATATTGGAACTTATGACTGGTTTTGGAACAATGTTACCCTAAGACAGCTAAATAGGTAAGTACATTATAATTAACTTTACATGAAATATGACATAAGTAATAAAATTTGCAGTTTGAAATTAGTAGGTATTTATTAATTTGCAATTAAGTTTAAACCGTTCCTCTCATTTTGCCTTTTACGATTTTCCAACTATGTAATACAATATAATGAATGCTATTACTGCATATTAGTATTAATAATACCAACTACATACTAGCATAAAATTAAATATTATTATACTACACGGTTGGAGAAGCGTCAATGTAATGAAAAAAATGTTTAAGCTTTATTGCTAATGAATAGTTTTCTAAACTGCAGATTTTATCGTTTGGTTGAAAATTTTCTCCAATCGCCATAACCAAGAGAAGTGACTAGAAACAAAATTGAGATAAGTAACCCCCGACTACAGAAGACAAGTGGAAGTGTTATATTAGGACACAATTAGTGTGGAAGTCGTTGTCGCCTAACTTACACAAATACGCCGATAATCATACATGTGCGATGTCTACTCACAGAATAGAACAGATACACTCAAAGAATTTGTTTGATTGGTTGTTTATACACATTTTAGCTGACCCGGCGAACTTCGTAGCCCCATATTTTTAGACATCTACAGCCTTCTGTCTCATTCGCACACTCATTTTCCGGAGGTTTTTAAATATCTAATTTGCTAATTGCTATAATTTTTGATGTGTAACATCTTTCCTCCCGCTTTCTTGCAAAGTGATTTCGTGAAATGGGACGTGTGAAAGAAATTTTCGTGAAGTGTGTAACAGAAAGTCGCGGAAGCGCGCACTATTAGAATTGACGAATGAGCGCGCGGTGGTAGAGTTGGCCGTCAGATTCGAATATAATATTTCAGTATTAAGCTTTCTTAAATTTTGCAGTTGATTTCTGTCACTGCGTACTGGAAAAGTTTCCGTATTTTTTTATCATACTAAAAAATCGTACGAAGCATTGTGTTTTTTTTTAATATTTTCATAAAATGTTACACATCATATGCGACTCCTGTAAGGAGCACTGTTTTTTTAACGAACCCTTAAAAGAAATATTTATCCAATTTGGTGCAGTCGTTTGGAAGTTATGCGCGTACAAACATTTCGGTAATTAATTTTTATTTATATATATATATATATATATATATATATATATATATATATATATATATATATATATATATATATATATATAAGATTTATTTTGTAATACATCGAAAAGTACTTACGACGTTTTGTATTGAAATTTGTGTGTAGTGAAATGAATCCTGAATCCTGCATGAAAACAAGTACGCGTAGGTACGCTTAGTGGTGGCACGCAAACCACGCCTACTTCTCACTTCCACTTATATTCTGTTTCACATACAAGTTAAGCCACTGCTTGACAATGTCGCGTAACCGTATGCGAGCTGATGATGATCAAAATAGCTAAGAACCATCTCGTTCACGACACTTTTAAAAAACTTGATCAAATTCGGTTCATCTGTCTGAGGCAGACACACAGAATACAGATACACACAAACACAGACACGTCAAACCAATTCAACCTTCTGTATGCGCCAATCGACTGGACATTAGACAGTGTGCTGAAACCACGTATCACAGAAGACAAAGCCTGTTGATGATGATGATGATGATAATGATAATGATAATGATGAAGTTCGAAACGACGGGTGCTAGATTTTTGATGATGAATAGATAATATTCACAACAATCACACGCCTGGTCACTGACGTCTCACTTTGTAACGTGACACCGAGCAGTGCCACGCTCGAGACTAGTCAATAAACCTGTCAAATACGTATGGCAAACGACTCTCGACCTTATCACAGTGGGATAGGGTTCAGTGTCGCATGGTGGGGTGCCGGGCAAAAGTTCTAGGTGTGGATATAACTAGCTACTAACGTAAACTGTGGACTCAATCACACGGAGCGCAGAGCTAGGTGATGAATAGATATGTCACTTGTTTTTAGCGGTCTATAAGAAGGTCTACAACTATTCTGATACTAAAAGTTATGATTGATACTAGAAGTTATGATGATGAAATATGATTTGAACTGTATAGTGTTGATACATACTTAAAATATCAAAGAAGCGTATATCGATTGACTCTATGTGAACTGAGCTTTCATTACAACTAAAAAGTTACAACATCAAATATAACGTAATATACAAAACATAATAGTACAAAAAAAACTTGAGAGGTGTCAAGGGACACCCGGATGGAACGAAGTTATAATATATGTATTGTAATATATATATAGTTGATAATGAAGAATTGAAGCCTATTTTGGAAGAAATATACATATATATATACAGAGATCGGAACAAACACACAGACTGACAGACGGACAGAAAAATGTTAACAATTATACTTTTAAATGCATTAAGTTAAAATAAAAGCTGTTAATTTGAAATTACAAACAGACTTTTCAATTTTATTTATCTGTATAGATATAATATATTATATTATACAAAACAAATAGTTGAACTAAGTATATATAGTGCGCGCGGAACTAGCGCCTTAGGTAGGGACAGGGGTCAGGGGGCGGGTTGCTTGCTGCTCGCAGTGTTGCCGCCACGAAGTCCGGCTCCGTACTGAGTAATAACATCAAGCGCTCGGCTAGCTAGTCACAATATGTAACAGTCATAACAGTCACAATGTGTAATTGCAAAATTCTACATTATTGTCAAGTTGATAAGGTCGTTTTTTGTATCATTCTTAATAGTCGTTATTACATTGTGATTTCGAGTGGCAAAAAGTGTCGTGCCAATATAATCCGCCTAGCCTCAATATCGCAATAATAACTTCAGGGTTAAATTAACAGGGTCGAAGTTGTGTCCATTACTATTTAGATGTTCGGATGATTACTATTTAGATGCCGAACATCTAAATTGTAATGGACATAACTCTGACCCTGATAAAAATGTAAAATATTTACATATATTACCAAAAATCAGGAAGATGGACGCATTAGAAGCGCTTGAAATTAACAGACACAAAAAATGTGGGATCTTACTAAATGACCAGACATGCCTTTCGAGCTCCATATTATTGCAAGATATTTAATTTAATTAATATTTATAGGTTATACTATGTTCTTATGTTATGAATTTTTGACATTGGTATTAATTTTGGATGAATTTTTGACATAATATATTAATTTTAATTTTGACATGTTTGAATTTCATATAATTTATTTGTCGTTATTTATAATATCTTAGATTCTTATGTATTAAGGACATTTTAATTTAATTGAATCATTGGTGATAGTAGAATTTTTAATTTTATATTCTGACATCCATTCTATATAATTATATCATTCTATGACATTACAAATCAATAAGTTATTAATTTATCAATCTTATGTGTTATAATATTATACTTATATTAATTTGTGATATACAGTAGAAAATAGAATAAGTTGGTATAAAAATTTAAATTACGTTGCTCAAAATTGTAAAAAATTCATGATTCTGGCAACCCTTTGCACAATGTTTACAATTTTTTTTTTAATTTTAATCTACTTACACCTGATGATGACTTTGTCGAAACCGGTCGTGTTTAAAACTAATGTAAAATACTTATTAAAGTGGAAATAGTGGAAGAAGTCCTGTGTGTTATTATTGCGAAACATGAATTTCCACCAAGAACCTACAGTACAATCAATAACATATCAATATCGCAACGCGCCATAAGGAACTTCGTTCCAATAATATGAATTAACAAAAAATCTACATTGTTATAATTTTCCTATTAGGAACTGCCCTGTCTAATCCTCAGTAGCTCTGCGGCTAGAGTAAACCGGTGCTATTCGTGGTCGGTGGCCGGAGGCAGCTAACCAAACAAACAGACAGCCACTGCTGCACCAGAGCAGGCACCTAGTGACACAGTACTGTGTACCACACAATAAAGACTTCACACTATGCTATTCAAAATTAATTCGCGTTAAAAATACAGTGCAAGTGCGAGTGTGAAATTGACCAATGATCACCAATAGAAGTAAGCCATTTTGACATTTGCACTGATGACTCGCTGCATTCATAACGAGAACGAAAAAAAATTCATAATATATGATAGAGTTGTATGTCATAACTCATAGGATGTGTACACGGCGAGTAGGTATTGTTTTCCAAACTTTCATACGTAACATACTCTTCAGTCGCGTCACAGATTCTTCACTAAAATTTGACATATTCCTAAGGACTGTGTCGCTCTTACTAAATGTGTTATCACCCCAAGGACGGTATCGCACTTTAACACCTATATTTCGATTCTATCTCCTTGATCGCGACAAACTGTGGTACTTTCCAAACTTCAAAGTCTGCTGGCGCTTCCATCTAACATATTTCAGCTACTTTCATAGTAGAATGTCTTATGGCATACTTTTGTGGGGAAATGCTGCCGACATAAATTCAATATTCGTGCTGCAGAAGCGAGCTATTCGTGCTGCAGAAGCGAGCTATTCGTGCTATTTATAAAATGTCCCTTTTTGAACCTATGAGAGAGAAGTTTAAAGAAATAGGTGTACTGACCGTCGCTTCGCAGTATATTTTGGATAATTTATTATACATTAGAAAAAACTTAAGCAATTTCAAGAAGAAAAGTGATAATCATTGTATCTACTCTAGAAATAAGCATAAGCTAGATGTACCAGTGATAAGACTTAGCTAAGTAAGTAAATCATTTAAGGGCCAAAGTATACGTCTATACAATAGGATCACAGAAAACGTTTAAAACTTTGGCATTAATAAATTTACAAAAGTAGTCAAAGAACGTTTGTATGCTAAAGCTTATTATAGAGTAAATCATTTTGTTAACGATTGCACACCTTGGGAATAAGATGCTCCCCTGCAAGGCCGTCTCTATGTACTTGTGACTTTTATTTTATTTTTTATATTTAACAGATTTAAATTGACTATGTAAAGTATATTTCTTTCAAAAAAAAAATTTTCCATCTTTTTGCTAAAAGACGGAAAAACTCGCACGGGGCCACCGTGCGAGTTTCTTACGCCGGTTCCTCTCGGCGGGTTAGGGTTGAACCGGTGGTAGCTTTTCTGTTGACTTTCCGAAAAAACCTTGTTAAGTTTCATTTGGAAATAAAAAATTTAATTCTTTTCATAATATACCATTATGTATTCTTACCTTTCACATGATAACTTTCATTTCTATTTCATTTGTTGGGCCATTGTCAATGGCCCAACAATTTAGGTATACTTTACGTAGTTAGGTACACGTGTGCAGGACCAGACTGTAAGTTTAGGGGGCCCTGGGCTAATACTACTTAGGGCCCACATAATAACTCAAAGTATAAGAAAAAAAACAAGACAATAAAAATAAAATACTCACGATCTGTTTAACTTAATAATGATATAAAATTATGGATGTTTTCGCATGATGGTCTATTTTTGAGTTTGACTTGACTTAGCTTGAGGCCCCTTGAATCCACGGGGCCCTGGGCTGAAGTCCAAAAAACCATATTGTAGATCCGGCGCTGCACGTGTGGGTCCAAAGTCTGCTGGTGTACGGTAATGTAATGTGGCTGGTGATATCACGGCCATCGATCACGGCTGATTGGGCCGGTGACAGCTCCCCGTGGGAATACAGTTGCTATGTCCCCACGCGATACTAGTCACTAGTGTACTGGTATACCTATGGCCTACCTTACATCATACCTAAGGGTTATTTCTCACCGAAACGAAACGATCGACGACATGGCGCTGCAATTTAAGATAGCTATTGAAAATGGAACTTTATTCATTACACAAGAAGATACACGCCACATTGTAACAGTTCGAAGGTCCGGTTGCTCTGATTTCATATGAAACGTTTTTGTGTACAGTGGGCCTAGCAGGAACATTTGACAGCGGCGTAAGCGTAACGTTATCGAATTATAATTGTATGAAAATCTGTCTGAAAATTAAACATTCGATAACTTAACATTTACACTGCCTTCAAATGTTTTATTTTATTTTGTTAGGAAGACCAACAGCTATCAGTAATAACAATGTAAAACTATTCTAATCATTAGAAAGCCAAATCACATGTAGAAACTGAATAGGTTAACAGGAGTTAAACATAGTGTACACTAATACACGCTAAATTTGACACAGTTTATAAATTATAAAGAAAAACAGTCACAAGTGTACAATCAACTATCAAGTGGTTAGCTAATAAAAAAATAGTACATTTAGGATAAAAGTTAAAAAACTTATTTAGACCCATTTAAAGTTTGAAGTACCTAGATAAAGTAAAAAGCAAATATTGGTGAAGTAATCGCTAAGCTGTCGCTGTGCCAGTTGTGAATAAATCTAGGTCCACAGATTTACAGATTTTATTAAAATTGTTACCTGCGCGCAAGAGAAACGAGTTCTTCCGATAGTTTGTTGTGACTACTGGTAGAAAAATAAGGGGGTTAGATCTAAAGATTCTTATAGGTGTATTTAAGTTGAGTTTTTCCAAAAGTTCAGGCGAATCGATTTTATTGGAAGCTGTCTTAAGTAAGAAGACTAAGTCAGCAACATCACGTCGGATCCTTAACGGGACCAGGTGATGCCTTTTACATAGTTCTAAATAATTTTCTGAGTTATAATACATTTTTAAGCTATAGCAAAGATATCGAACAATTTCTTTTGAATATTTTTGATACGATCTATGTATTCTTTGTACGTAGGATTCCAAACTTTATAGGCATACTCCAAGTGAGGGCGCACATAGGTACATACATGTTCCTGCTAGGATCCCAAATAATGTTCAATTTTCAATAGCTATTTTAAAAATGATTCATCGCGGTGTGATCTGACCCAAACAGCTCTTGTTATTATGAAATAATATCTATCGGTTGTTAAGAGCGGTTTCGTTCGCTGCGTCACGGCTTAAAAATATTCCTAGTCTAGTACAATCAGTGTGTCTTCAAATTGCGCATTGATTTTGTAATAATTCAGTGGCATGAGGCATCGTATTAGTAGGTGGATATAGTCATTACTAGCTTTTTCCAGCGGTTACGCCCGCGTAAATACAGTATCCCACAGAAACACTTTTCTTTTTCAGGATATAAATTAGCCTCTGTGTTAATCCAGAACTCAAACTACGACCATACCAAATTTCATCAAAATCCTTTCCGTAGTTTTTGCGTCAAAGAGTAACAAACAAACATCAATCCATCAATCCATCCATCCATCTTCACAAACTTTCACATTTATAACATTAGTAGGATGTGTGGTAGGTGGCTAACTCAGTATGTTTATTACTTGAGCTACACTGTTTGCGAACATCGCCTGCAGCCATCAAATGAACGTCGGAGGCGTTCTTCATAACTGTCACTGCAAGATCCTTTGAGCTGAACATTCAAGCGAATGATCCGAATAAAGCTTTGATCAATAAATAATATGTATCTTTAAAATGAGCAGACAGATCGTATGATGATAAGATGCTGGTTTTTTTGCCACTCCGCGAATTTAATCACGTTATGGTAACGTAACACTGGTTCTCCTCGTTGCCTTGGTAATTGGTATCTGTCCAGTCGAGCCAGCCTATTCGTGTCGATAAATAATAGTTCTTCCACTATAAATACATAGTACCATTTAAAGAATAGTCGTAGTCGTTTTAAAAAAATAAAAATAATCAGAAAAATATCAAGATTCGATACCCAGACAATTTGCCTACAATGCAAAAATTTGTACATACGCATACCAAACTGCCATTTCGACTGACATTATAAATGTGAATCCTACTACTATTATAAATGTGAAAGTTTGTGAGGATGGATGTTTGTTACTCTTTCACGCAAAAACTACTAAACAAACGGATTTCGATGAAATTTGCTATGGTAGTAGTTTAGGCTCTGGATTAAAACAAAGCCCTTTTATCCCGAAAAAGTACAGTATCCACGTGGGGAAAAAGCTAGTATTGTAGATATATTGTTTCACAACGACATAGAAACTTATATCACTTCAAAATACGCGGTTTCTCAGGGATAAGACCTAGCTAGATCGATCTTTCTCTCCCAAAAGTCCTTGCATACTAAATTTAATGGTAATACTTGCAGCCGTTTCTGAGATTCTGATTATATATAAAAGAATTGCTTGTTTGAAGTATAAGATACATAAATAAATAGTTGACCAACAAATAGCTTGTCATAGTCCGGGTACTATCATAGTACCCGGATGCTGACAAGCGGTCACTCGACATATTTGCGCCACTCTGTCCGTCCGGTCCAGCTGTAGTGGTCTCGTGCGGAGAGCTGCACAAATACAGACTATTGATCACACTCAAACTATTTGGCGATTCGTGGAGTAAAAAATAATTGGGATAGATTTTAGATGTAGTTGATGGAATTTAAAGTTTTGTTAAAAAGTGAAAGGCCATTCGTCTGCCCGTATATTAGGCTTAGCCAGGCTTAGGCTCGGACTATATATTCCGGAATCCGTAAGGCTAGCTAAAATTCAGACCACTGAAAATAGAAATCTGCGGTAATAATAAATACAATAAAGCTGAAAATCTAGAATTATTCCTCATAGGTATGAACACTTTCCTCGTAGATACACTTTTGACAAAAGTTTATTCCTTATTAAGCCTTTATTCCTTATAGATCCACTTTTTAAAAATCAATGTAACGTTTTCTAATATATAAACTTTTGGGTACAGTTGTGTAAAGAAAAGTGTAATTAACAAATTCTCTGCCGGTCGTGCCGGCAACGCACATAATTATGCGATGCGATAGCTCCATAACTTGCGATGATTTTCAATGATTATATAAAAAGTTGTGTTTTCTCAGACTTAATGAAGCATAACAAGAGTATACCCTTATTAAAAACTAGAAATAAATCTAATCCGACAAATTACAGGCCTATATCTCTATCTCTATGTATCGATTCTACCGAAATTTAGTAAAATTTTTGAAAGAATAATTTTAAGACAGCTATTACTATATTTTAATTCAAATAATTTATTACACAAAATCAATACGGTTTTGATTTACTAAGGGTCGATCCACAATGGATGCTGGTATGGGTCTTCTTTGTAGATTCATTGAAGCTTGGGAGGAGTTGCAGGATGCATTAGGTGTATTTTGCGACCTTTCTAAGGCATTTAATTGTGTTGAGCCTGCTACATTGATCAGAAAATTGCACCACAATGGTATACGGGACTCTTCACTCGACCTTTTGAGTTCTTACCATAAACATAGAACTCAAAGAGTAGAGATAAATAGTAAAAGGTCCACTGGGACCAAAATAGAATTAGGTGTCCCACAGAGATCCATTTTAGGCCCATATCCTTTTCTCATCTATGTAAATGACTTGCCTTATCTAGTTAATGAAAATGACAATGAGATAGTACTTTTTACCGATGACACTTCACTAATTTTTAATGTGAAGCGACAACAGTCAAATTGCGACGAGGTAAATAGCGCTCTCTCGAAAATAGTACATTGGTTTAATGTTAATAATTTACTTTTTAATTCTAATAAAACAAAGTGTTTTAAGTTTACTTTGCCCAATGTTAGACAAGTTCAAACCAATATTCTATTAAATGATAAGATAAGGTATAACACTAGATAGTTAATTACAGAGGGATTTATAGGCCCGTAACTTACGACTCACAAGTCACTACTGACGTATTCAACATTTAATTCTTTCATTTCCTTCGCTGGATACTCATATTTTCTGCCACAACAACGAAAGGAACAGCACAAAAGCGCAGCGCGGTGAAAGACATTCATATAACATTCACTCATACAATATAACATACACTCATACAATTCTCGTCTGAAAGACGGAAAACCGTTAATTCTTCTAGAAAAGTCCGCATAGCTCGTATAAGCTGACACTGTCTTTATAATTGAATCGCCATTGTGGTTCATACTTCTATTGTGGTCGGTTATTGTTTGAGATGATTTGTGGACCGATCTCAGCACAAGATTATATCGGGCGCTATATTAAAGATCCATTATTATAGGAGTAACATTTATTAGTGTATGAAAGTTCTTACGTTAGTTAGTACTTGTTGTTGGCTCTTCTGTGATAATACAGTAAAAGTATGTAGTGGTCGCCAAGAGACCGAGTCGACGTAAGAGTTATCTTAGGGTTAGTTCACACAGAAACGATACGCGACGCGGCGCTGCATATTAAGATTGCTATTCAAAATTTAACGTTATTCACTGAATTACACACGCAGCAGTGAAACTTTATACACACAGGAGAAACATATTATTTATAGATATTGAGAAAAACCGACACCAATCGTTTCGAGTAATTTAGCATCAGCTTTTATATTATTTTATTTTATATGAAAACCAACAGCTTAATACAAATAAAGTTTTACAAGATTAGTATTTTACAAAGATATAGCCAATAACAGGTTTCCCATAATTAACAATAGTGCTAACGTGAAAAGATGAATGATAATTTAAAAGTAAGAAATGTAAATAGTGATTCTTAAAAATAAATAAATACGTGTGGCACTCGGGGACTGCCACGGTAAAGCTATTGCATAGTAAGTCTACACGATACGTCTAGTCGCACGCACACAAACACCGTGCCAAGTCTGCCGAACTGAAACGACGTTAGACGATGCATGGCTTTCAACGCCGTGTAACGTAGTTACATTTTCTCTCCGTAAAATCAATTATTTCGGCGTTACTCGCGTCATCTATGATTTGTATACTTAATTATTTTAGTCATTCAGAGGCTTTAGCCTAAAAGCGCCGATAGATCGGCGCACGTCCTTACTAAAACGGCGTTAGCCTTGCTTTAATATTTGGTTCAGAGATAGATTTTACTTCCGTCTTAAATCTTAAAAATAAAACGCCGTGTCGAAGACTGCCGAACTGAAACGACGTTAGACGATGCGGGAGCGTGAGGTTTTTTCGTTACGGAATTTCTGGATTCGGTCCCCGCGCTCAAGGCCCGCGATAGAAGCTATGCAATAGCTTAAAACTGGTTTACAATTTTAATTAAAAAAAAAAAGTAAACAGTAACTCTTCCTATGAATTAAATTAAAATTTTACAGCTACTTTTTTTTGTATCTATAATACATCTACGTGAGAGCACACGTGCTGATTGCTGATTGCATTACCGTACGTTCGTTACACGCGTCACACGTCACACGTCACACGCCACACGTGCAGCTGCATAGTGTGCTGTGAGGCTGTGACTGCTAAAATTATGTTCTCAGTGTATGTCGTACCTTCGCGCCAAGACGTGGACTATTTGAGCTTGTTTGCTTCCACATTATAGAAGATACGTACATAATATTATGGTACCTACCTGTAGCTTTCGAACAGACTTATCGACAAACATCTTCCCGAAGGCAAAAACATAATATACTGTAGCTACTATGGGAAGTGCGCGCGGGGCGGGCGGAGGTCGCGGGTGGCGTTATCGCCGCATTGTCCACAGCAATGAGTCACACTACCTATCTATATCTATAGCATCCCATAATATAATTTAACTTTATACCGTTTATGTATTTATGGAACATTCTAAATGCTGTTGCTGAGTGTAAATCTGGTCTTCAAATGACAAAGTTAATGGAACCACATAATACCAGGCAGGTAGGTAGTAGGCACTGTGGTGTTTACGTCGTGGTGATACGCCTGAGTGATCTCCTTTTCGGCAATTGGACATTACACTACCTTCCTATCTGCACGTATCTTGGCATGCGTTATATTTTGTTTTTTTTTTGTTTAATAAGTATTTTTTGTTTTTGTTTATTGTGCAATATCTTGTTTTTTTTAAATATTTTTTTTCCGTGGAGGATTCCATGGAGCCGTAGGAGGCCGCTGGTGTGGGACGCTACCTGCGTGGATACGCTGACGGCGTCACACGTAGCGACCACTGCAAGGGTGGCGGGGGCGGTGGCTGCATTCGCCGAGACCAACAAAATGCGGAAATATGAATCGATTGTTACATTTTTCTGCCTTTTGGAGCCAGTGCCGAGCATCTTTTTAGGGATTTGGCCAAAAGACTGGTCGACAAAACTAATGACCCTAAGGCTGGCGCTTACCTCGGCCAACGTATCAGTTTGGCCAAACAGCGAGACAATGCTGCCAGATTCTTAGGTACTCTATCCTCCGACCTAGATTTAAATACCATATATAGTTTAGATAATAATTATGTAATATCCTAGTAATAAGTACTAAATAATGTGTTATTGTAGCATAAATCTATATTATATGTAATGCCTTATTTCGTCGAATAAATGTTATGATTATTAATATTGTCAACCTTCAGCGTTCATAACGCAAAATGCGGAAAAATAACATCACTCAACTCTAATACAATATATTAGAATCGCAAAATATGATATTGGCCGCGTAATCCGAGACGGCAGCGGGGGGGTTCGGTTAGACCCCTTTTGGGAGGGGGGAGGTTTGTCAGAGGGGGGTTGATATTCAATTGGGCGATCGTGACACGTCGGACCCGTATCATGTCATGTCATGTTAACTGGAGCGATGCTTTATGATACATTAGTATTCATCATCACTTGAATATGGGTCACCATTAATAGACTGTCTTCAAAAATGTTAAGGTTGAAAATTTAATTATTAACTGCAATCACTCTACTAGTAGTTTTTGCGCGAGAGAGTGACAAATATCCATCTATCCATCCATCCTTACAAACTTTCACATTTATAACATGTTTATAATAGTAGTAGGAAGTATTACGAACATACGGGAATGCTAATTGTACAAATTATATAATTACATAATTTATCTACACTCCTTTGATCTTTTTGCGTAGAAACACTTGTTTTTGCCAGTTTTGAAACATGTTTTTTATATTATTTTATTAAATAATAATTGTTCTGCAAAATATATTTAGAATGTTCCTTGCGAATACAAAATAATTTTTATGGTCCACTATAATTATTTAATTGATCAATTTGTTAAAGTGTATGCCGTAAGAGGTGTTTTGTATGTTTTGTTGTTGCTAACTTGTATTTGATTCTCACATATTATATTCTCTAATAAATAATTATTGCGAATAAAATTAGTTACGAATTTACGGTGACTTTTTTTTAATTCTTTTATTTACCAAAAATAAAAATATACAATTTAACTACAATATAAACAGCATTTTTAGACCGAACCACCGAGGTTTGGTCCAATGCTGCATACAGCCTTATTCGCAATTCTAGTCTAAATACATAGTTGCTTATGTGTTCGGTAGGTACTTTTCAAGTTAATAATATTTTATACATTTTAACATACATTTTTAAGAATTTTAAAATAGTTTGGAACCAGATAAAATTTCTATATATGTTTAAGGCCTTCTATGGTTGTTCTATTGGTGTTTTAATTTAAGATACTTAAGTAATATGATTTTAAATTGAATTTTATATTTTTCCTTAATCTTGTACGTAAATAATTTCGATACGCACTCCTAAAATAAACACATTTTGTTTACAGTGCATATATCCCTTGACCCCCCCGACACCATAGAAAAGCAAAAAGTAATTAAAAAAAATTAATACTACTACTAGGCATAATATTTTTCTTTATTCGCGTTAAGAAGTCAGTGAAATGTCAATATACACCTAACATAAATGACCAATGACGCGCAAGCCGTGTTCACATTAACCAATTACAGTAAGCGACTTTGACTTATTATTATGTACACGTGATTTGTTGACATTTACTGTCTTCCTGAAGGCATGTTGCCTAAAACAATTTTTTTCGTCTATTCGCTGTTAGACAACATGTTAATAAACAATCTAGAACCCATTTTCGTATATCTTAAAAAATAACAAAGATAAAAACAATTTCAATTTAGAGCGATATATCGGCGTGTGACGTCACGAGTTGCACCCGCCTTAAATATTTTTTCATTACAAAATGTATGGCGGTAGCAACTTCTTGTAACAGATCGTATTTCGGGAAAGAAATGGGCAATATTTTTTATTTCTTTATAATTTTCAATCGCCTTTTTCTTTTTGATTTATGTATCTTTAATCAACAATTTTAAAATTTAATTTATAAAAATGTATTATTCCACACTAGGCAACATCCCTATTGCAAAAAGACTAAAGTTTCAACTTCATGACAAAAATATAGAACTAACAAAGAAAACTTTTCAATTGGAACACAACTTTTACAATACATAAAGTTGTCCAAATACGGTGACATAAAGTTGTACAAATAAGAATGACACAGAAGTAACCTCATAAAACATGTGGAGTTGTGGACAAAACGCGTCGCCATAACTCCTGCCTGATACATTGCCTCGCAACTTGTGAAATGTGATGAATAGCCAACTCGGAACTCACAACTTTCAACTCTTTCGGGATCAAACTCTCTGTACGTGTTGGGGCTTTGCGAATTATGAGTTTTTGCTTGTCCTGTGCTTTTCAAAGCCTTGTCTTTACCGCTTAAGTTTCGACTTTTTACTGACACTATAGTTTGTGAAAAGTGTTACAGATTTAATTTTTAATTAAACTTATTCTGTGTAAATTCTTCAATAACAACAGAATTTGCCGCGACTTTCTTGGCTTAGAAAGAAAATTTATGGACACTGCGAGAACCACCCATATTTCTGGGGTAAAAAGGAGCCTACGTTTTAATCTAGAAGCCCAATTATTGTAACTATTTGTAATCATAATCCTGTTTCAGTCCGCGCGATGTCTCACTCGCTCACGCTTGACAGACGCGTGTGTGAATACGACACCGCACGGACCGAAACAGGATTATCGGAAATATAAGAACCTTACATATGAAATTGGCTTTTTGTCGTACGGGCCACTTGGATCTCAAATATCTTCTTTGGTTAGGAATTCCAATTTCAAATTTATACCGCTATTTACTCATGCATTTGTGTTTCGAAAACCGTAATTCATTTGTTTTTTCCTCTTTTGGTTTTTTCTTTGCGTCACTCTGTTTACAAAATGGAAAACTTGAAATATCGTATTATTTCCACCGTGGCACCAGTGCTGCAGAAACGGCTCGAAGGATTAATGATGTGTATGGCAGCGGTGTCGCAAAAGAAAACACAGTTCGTTTTTGGTTCCAACGTTTTCGTTCTGGAAATTTAGACCTGCAGAACAAGCCCCGTGGACGGCCGGAGACCAAAGTTGACAATGAAGAATTGAAGACTATTGTGGAAGCGGATCCATCGTAAACCACGTCCGAGTTAGCTGCAGGCTGCAGTGTTAGTGATAAAACTGATTTAATCCACTTGAAGCAAATTGGGAAGGTGAAAAAGCTTGAAAGATGGGTACCTCATGAATTGAGTGCAGCAAACCGACAAACGCGCGTTGACTGCTGCGTTACATTACTCAACAGGCACAATAATGAAGCGATTTTAAATCGAATCATTACCTGTGATGAAAAGTGGATCCTGTACGATAATCAGAAACGCTCATCGCAATGGTTGAACCCTGGCGAATCAGCCAAAGCCTGCCCCAAGCGAAAATTTACTAAAAAAGTTACTTGTGAGCGTTTGGTGGACTAGTGCCGGTGTCGTTCACTACAGCTTTCTTAAATCTGGCCAGACGATTACGACAGATGTCTATTGCCAGCAACTGCAAATCATGATGGAAAAGCAAGCTGCTAAACAACCGAGGTTGGTCATTCGCTCTAGGCCACTGCTGCTTTAGGACAACGCTAGACCACACACTGCACAACAGACGGCTACCGAATTAGAGGAGCTTCAATTGGAATGTCTATGACGTCCACCGTACACCGCGGACCTTGCTCCAACAGATTACCATTTTTTTC
Source organism: Phengaris arion (assembly GCA_963565745.1). NCBI lineage: Eukaryota > Metazoa > Arthropoda > Insecta > Lepidoptera > Lycaenidae > Phengaris > Phengaris arion. Next base: position 18,469,693 of record OY751431.1, read on the forward strand.
GAAATTTGGATAACTTCTTGCAAGGGAAAAAATTCAACTCCGATGGGGCAGTCCAAAGCGCCTTCAAGTATTTAATTGATTCCTGTCCGAATTGTTTTTTTTAGTAAAGAAATCAATGCTAGATGAGATGGCAAAAGTGCATAGATAGTAATGGTATATACTTTGATTAAATAAATATATGATATTTAAAAAAATCGACTTTATGTTCCTACTTCACAAAACGCCAATGTCATATGTGATGATGATAGTATGTATGTATGTGTATGACCTAATAGTTACGAGATTTGGGCCTACTCCCGATGCATCGAAACATTGGAAATAGACGGAGAATTGGACTTCAGGCAAAAACAAAATACTTTCGCGCGTATAAAAATGTACAGTAGTATACGTCATACCTTATGTATACGTCACTTTAAATTGACTAAGGGGATAATTTGCAACTATCCTTTAGCTTAACATTTTGCAAGCGAACAGCTAGGGAGTATGTAGCGGGACGTACTAGGTATATACAGTTAGTTGCTCCGCTTCAATATCTCTTGTACGTGCCGCTGTGCAACTCCGAGGCATACCGGCTAGTCGTCTAATCCGGCGCGTGTGGCACTTCCCACGAGCACGAGGTGACGGTTTAGCATCTCATTATACACGCCGCGTTTGATCCGGCCGAATTGATTAGAATAGTTTTAAACACTTACGGATTGTGTCGCGGTGCACTTTTCTTTTTCCCGACGTTTCGGCTACTTTCCAGCAGCCGTGGTCACGGGAGGACTGAGGTGTCAATTGTCCTATTTGTTGAAGTTATTCAAACTACCCGAAGATTCTTCAATTATTATTTGTGTTCCGAACACAAATAATAATTGAAGAATCTTCGGGTAAAAGCTGGAAAGTAGCCGAAACGTCGGGAAAAAGAAAAGTGCACCGCGACACAATCCGTAAGTGTTTAAAACAATGAACAATATTCGCGTAAACCTAAGAAATCAATATGATTAGAATAGCGCTGTATTAATATTGATATATACTAAGGCGGGTCAATAAGTGACTTTTTGAATTTCTAACCTCCTTACTGAAAAAGCAACACTACTCCTGTCAACAGGCATCTGTCAGTTGACTCCTATCAAAATTTGAACTTGCTGCGTCGGTTAGTTTGTGTTTTACAGCTATCTTTATCAGACTATCCAGTAACTTAAGGAAACAATGGAAAAAAGTGAATTTCGTGTGCTTATTAAGCATTATTTTTTGCGAAAAAAAACCATTACCGAGACCAAGGCTAAGCTTGATAAATACTATGGGGACTCTGCACCATCGATTTCAATGGTAAAAAAGTGGTTTACTGAATTTCGTTGTGGCCTTACAAGCACTGAAGATGCCGAACGTCCTGGACGCCCAGTTGAGGTCTCTACACCAGAAACAATCGAAAAAATTACCGATATGGTGTTGGCCGACCGAAGATTGAAAGTGCAAGAGATTGTGGAAGCCATAGGCATCTCGCATGGCTCAGTGGTTTCAATTTTGAATGATCACTTGGGCATGAGAAAGCTTTCCGCAAGATGGGTGCCGCGTTTGCTCACAGTCGACCACAAACGCAATCGTGTAACAACTTCACAGGAAGGTTTGGCGTTGTTTAATCACAATATGGAGGAGTTTTTTAACCGTGGACGAAACATGGATCTATCATAATACACCAGAGACCAAACAACAGTCAAAACAGTGTGTTTCTAAGGGTGAATCGGCGCCAAAGAAGGCCAAGGTGGGTTTGTCAGCCAATAAAGTTATGGCGACTGTTTTTTGGGATGCACGTGGGATAATCCACATTGTCTATCTTCAAAAGGGAAGAACAATTAATGGGGAATATTATGCCAACTTATTGGACCGCTTCAATGAGGATTTGAAAAAAAACCGACCTCATTTGGCCAAGAAAAAAGTTCTTTTTCACTAAGACAATGCAAGGGTGCACACATGTGCAGTTGCCATGGCAAAATCCATGAATTGGGCTATGAATTGCTCCCACATCCACCCTATTCTCAAGATTTGGCTCCGAGTGACTATTTCTTGTTCCCAAACCTGAAAAAATGGCTCGGTGGAAAAAGATTTGACTCCAATGATGAAGTCATCTCGCAAACAAAGGCCTATTTTGAGGACCTCGACAAATCATATTTTTTGGAAGGGATAAAAAAATTGGAGAAGCGTTGGACAAAGTGTATAGAGCTCAAGGGGGACTACGTTGAAAAATAAAATGATTTATTTATCAAAAAATCTGTGTTTTATTCCAAAAGTCACGGACTTATTGACCCGCCCTCGTAGCTGTTTATCTCTGTTCAGATCAAATTTGATATTAACGTAAACAAAAAGTATGAATTTCACCAAGTTAACGTGTCATTGTATTTCTTACTATAATTTTTCCCGCGGCTCCGCCTTTGAAAATTAGTATCCCACGGGAACACTGTACCAACTATTTCGGGATAAAAAGTAGCCTATGTTTTAATCCAGAACCTAAACTACTACCATATCAAATTTCATCTAAATCCGTTCAGTAGTTTTTGCGTGAAAGAGTAACATCCATCCCATCCCACCCATCCTTTCACATTTATAATTTATGTAGTAGTAGGAATGAAATTCGTAGCGCGCTATAATGCGCTACTCTCTCTTTATTTCAGTTTAGCTTACATTGGATAAGAAAGGAGTATAGGAGTATTTCAGCAATCATCGGCTGCTTCGTTTAGGTGGGTATCTAGTATCTACATAAAACGTTAGGCATGTCTATTCAACAAAAGCCGTTGAATGGACATGCCTAACATTTTGCTGCGATGTAATGTCTCACGATCATAATATTATGTATGATGTCGATGGTCCTGTGTGTTAATCTAGTACTGTAAACCACCGGTATGCTAGGTTTCGTTAAAATCAGCTCAGATTTTCAAGTAAATAATGCCAAGTGCAAGTGGGACACGCGCACGAACGGTTCCGTACAAAACGGCAAAAAATACGTTTGTTGGATGGGAGCCCCACTTAAACATTAATTTTATTCTGTTTTTAGTATTTGTTGTTATAGCGGCAACAGAAATACATAATCGGTAAAAATTTCACTGTATAGCTATCACGGTTCATAAGATACAGCCTGGTGACAGACAGACGGACTGACGGAAGGACAGCGGATTCTTAGTATAAGCGTTTTTACACTTTGGGTACGGAACCCTAAAATTATGACACTAGTCACTACTAGATGACTGTTTTACATTTAAGTAGCATTAAAATAAATAATAGGTCCCACAGTCTACTCTTACGAAATACAACCCCAATACAAAAGTGTGTATTTTAATATTTACAAATGTAGTGTAGTATAACTCGAGTATATAAAAGGTCTTACGAAGGCATTCGGACACCGGAGCCGGCATACAAATGTCTGTATTACCGGTTCAACCGAGTTTTATCCAGCAATATCTAGTTTGATCCGGTCTCGCCCACCTGTAACCGGTATGAAATTTTCAGTGGCGGAGTTATACGGGGCGGGGGCGATAAAATAACGACTCGGTTGTGTTTGCGTGAATATTTATATACTGAATTTGTTTGGGTTCACTCGACTTTATTGTACTATTGATTGTTTTCTATTTTTTACACACATAAATAGGCTTGTTAAGTTATTCACACGCTTTTTAGAGTTATTTGAAAACTGTTTTCTGTGATCCAGCGAAATTTCTGTACATTTACGTCGACGCCGACGGCGCGCGGCGATCGATAAAAATATGAAATTGTTTTGTATATAATATCATTTTTAAATTGTATGCGAAATGTATTGTAGTTGATACTCGTAATGTAATAATCGCTTTCTTTAATTGGTGAGTCTGAACACAGCATAAGCGTCATATTGGTTAATTTTGACATCTGCACTGATGATTCACTGCCAATTTTAGGCGAATGATAGCTACGAGTCTTAAACTATCCACATAACGCATTATACCTTTCGAAATACCAATTCGAAATGTTAAGACTTTACCGCCATTATACAAGGCTAATCCAAGGGTAATTATACTTGGGAAACTGTTAATGTTTATACAGAGTTATGTGGAGTCACCACTACCTGGGTTATCTTTGCCCAAAACTCGTAGAAAGTTTGCTAGTCGACCGGCCCGGCACAGATCCGTAGCCACTGGCTAATGAAGAACAGGATGATAAACAATCTCAGACATCTCAATTTCTTATGCCCGATTTCTGAAAATGTTATATAAACTAAGTTTAACTGGCGGCGAGTTTTTATATCCCAAAAGATCCATCTAGTGGTCACTAGATGCAATAAAGTTATTTTGTTGTGTTATAATTCGGCAATGTACCTAGTTTTAATAAAAACATATTTTGTTAGGTACTTTAGGAGTAAAATGGAGCTTAAAATTATTTTCACAAAGAAATATAATAATTTTCTGTAAGTTTTTTAATTCCTGTCTGTGTCAGCGACATCTATCAGTAGCAATGTTGATTAGGAGTTCTGTAATCGATAAACGGACCACATTGGTCAGTTAGGTTAAACTTTGTTTATATTGTCACCTTTGTGTTCAAAAATCTAAATTTACACAAGTTATCGAACCAATAACGCCAATGAATCGGTAGAGAAACTACCGACAGATTCATCTGAAAAACTGGATATGATATTATTTATGACGTCATAGGTCATGATCTAGATGTTTTTACTAACACGCTTTTTAAGAACCTCTGTAAAACTTGATAAGTGATGTTACATAGCGATAACACTTAATTTAATAGCATAATATTTACAATTCACCCTTTAACCAATACTCTGCCACAGAGAAAATGCGCAGCACCAACCCCAACCACAACGATGGTTCAGTTTATGAGCAGCACAGGCCTGGGACCGGTACTATAACGCGGAGGAGTCCACAATAGAACCACTTGGGTCGCAGTGACGTCGGGGCTCGATTTTGAACTTCCTTCGACACAAAAATAAAATAAAAAATAAAGTCAAAGAGTAATATAAATTTAATTGAGAATGAGTTTCAGTTTTAAAAACTAATTATGATTTTTTTTGTTTTCGTAAAACTTTCATCAGGCGCATATTTATTACGAACAAACCGTCAATCATCATTCATTGTTATCGTTGAACATTTTGGAATTGGAATTATTTGTTATTCCGAGTGTAAAACGAGCATGGATGAAATATCATGTCAACTAATTCGCGCAATCACGTCGTGTGTCGTGTTATAATCGCGTGTTGACTGATCGGAGCTGGTGTTTGTGCACATGTCACTGAAGCTCTTGTATGTACGCCGCCGCCTTTATAATTCAATGAACGACATTAGGTTTATTAAAAAATAAATAAAAAACAGGCCAGGTGCGAGTCGGACTCGCGATCGAACGGTCCCGTACTACACGGCAAAAAAATCACGTTTGTTGTATGGGAGTCCAACTTAAATATTTAATTTCTATTGTTGTTATAGCGGCAACAGAAATACATAATCTGTGAAAATTTCAACTGTCTAGCTATCACGGTTCACGAGATACAGCCTGATGTCAGACCGACGGACAGACGGACGGACAGCGGAGCCTTAGTCTATTACTAGTTCACGTTATTTGTGTACGGAACCCTAAAAATGGTTAGGTTAGGTTTATTGTGTATGCGTATTTTAATTTTTATGTGAATCAAAATTACGTATTAAGAGAGTTTGTACTGTGCTAATGCGGGTTAGACTGTGATTATTGGCGTGACGTGGCGAAGTAACGCCGCGCCCGCTATAAAACTGATTTTATATGTGCCATTCTTCAAGCGACCGACGCTGGTCTATTAGTTGGTTATGTACCATAAAATGAACTGTTAGGTCTGTCTGTAGTCTGTACCCTGTAAACCAGTACTACACATAAATATTGTTTTACGGTGTAGATAAGAATTATTCTAATATTCTCCACTTACAGAGTATTCTAAAATATCGGCATCTCCATAAAATATAAGCGAATAAGTCACTTCAAGTCAACATATTATATCATAGGTTATTGGGAAAACACTCACAAGGATACAGTCGCGGAGCCCGCGCCTCAAAACTGCACCTCATTTCCCTTGTCAGCTATAACACATAAACTCGCGCTTCCAACGAAAAACTTACTTTATGCGGAAGTGAATAAAGTTCATTTTCGTTTAACACAATGTATGTGTGATGTGTTTCCCTCCTAGGGGCAGTCGGGAGTCTTTTCCGCGGAAGCCTTCCCGATGTCATGAGGCAAATCTATTTTCATAAAAACTTTATGTCTCAAAGTTATAACTAACAAGAGGAGCATAATATGAAAGTTTTTTGCTTTAGGAACAGCGCACACTCCGCACAGTGAAACATTTTAAACTACTTTTGTTATAGGTTGATATTTTGTGGAAACAATCCTATAAATATATTTGCAATAAAAGTATAAAGATCTTTATAGCATATTTATTCTATTATAGCACGACACAAATACAACAATACCTCAAAGCAAAGCGAAATTCCCTTCGTACAGAAAATGGCAAATTTTATAATCGCAATTCATAAACTACGAATAATATCCCAAGTATTGAGTTTCAATAATATATCTGACACCTTCACAGCCGCCTGCATGTACAATATTAAAATTTATTTAATAATAAAACTACCAACATTCACACGCATAATTTATATTAGCTATAGAGCATATACCTTATGTATAAGCGGTAAGGTCCGTTATCGCTTGTTACATATGACACGAGCGCACCGCAAGTGTTGTTATGATATTGCATTTGCGTGGAAGTTTATGGAGCTGGTACGGTGTTGGGAAAAACGAAAAAGACTTCAAGTGCCAGCAGCAAGTCATGGACTTACAGCGGTGAGCGGAGCGGCAAGCGATTTAATTTTTCATAAATCATAACTTCGTTTACGGAGAAATTAGACATATAGAAAGTTCATAAGGGTCAGTTCACACCGAGACGCGACGCGGTGCGGCATTTTTAAGATAGTTATTCAAAATTGAACTTTATTCACTACACAGAGTCGCGTTTCGTTGTGAACTGATGCTGATACATAATTGCAAAATATATTCGGCATTTTTAAGATAGTTATTCAAAATTGAACTTTATTCACTACACAGAGTCGCGTTTCGGTGTGAACTGATGCTGATTGATACATAATTGTAAAATATATTAAAATACATAATATTATATTGCTTGTATTATATTGTATAAGAGCATTGTCCATTGACAATGAACAATAAATCGCGGTTCAATATATTTTTTGATGAGGCTATAATAATCATAATTATAGTTTGAACCTTGACGGCACTGGCTTCTAAAACCAAACGTAGGCTCTTGAAGTACAATTATGAGGACGACTGAGAGTCTTCTGAAAATGTCACAAAAGAGCCTAAATCTTTTGTATTTCAATCCTACCGTTAAGCCTATAGTTTGCACCACTCATGTTATCCCGTTGTGAGTGGACACGCGCATATATTAGCAGCGAGTACCCGCGCCGGTGCCCGCTGGGACAAACACACACACACATACCGGACATCGATATGTGATCGCTTTATTATGCAGGGAATTGTGCACGAAACCTGTGTTTTGTATGTGCAGTAATTTAACATAGTAGCTTGACTGGACAAAGAAACTGAGGAAGAATTCGTAGCGTTAGAGAATTGTAATATTATCTTAGAACATATTATTGTCCAGCACAAGGTTTGGCAGGTGATATGCTATAACATACTTTAAGTGTATAAATACACTTAGCACAGTTGCTTAGCTATTCATTAATAGCAGTAGCATATACCTCTAAAGCCATTCAAGCGTGTAATTATTCTCAAGCGTGAATGGGTAATATCAACATCAACATCAACAATCTCACTTTCATGACGACTGTATTTCGTCAACGGTTGATTGTAGATATGGCGTTGTATGTACAATATATCACAGCTTATTATGTATTTTTCATAATGCTAATAAAACGAACTATGCATATATTGAATAAATGCCTATATTGAATAAATTGTTCGAATATCTAAACGAAAATGTGACAGATATTTTGACCAATCTTCGGAATTTCTTCTACCTCTAAGTCAAGTTCAGTGCAGGCCTTATAGCAGGCCTTACTAGGCCCGAGGGAACCTTGAAGCCTTTTCCGTGAGGCCGTACAGACTTATGTGTGTTCCTTACTCCCTTCAGCATACTCGGCATAAGTCTTCGAGAAGGGCTTGAATACTGAATTTGTAATGCAGATTGAGTCCAATACTCTACAATAAAGCTTTACTGGCTAAGCGATACTAATGTATACAAATAAATAAGTGTCTGTTTGTAATTTTAAATGAACAGCTTTTCACATAATGCATACTCGTATGAAAGTATACACCGTACCGACAATAAAAAAAATATTTTTAAAATTTTTGTCTGTCCGTCTGTCTGTCTGTTTGTTCCGGCTAATCTCTGAAACGGCTGGACCGTTTCTCACTGGACTTTAACTGGCAGATAGTTGATGTTATAAGGAGTAACTTAGGATATTTTTATCCTCATTATCATCATCAAAAAATGTTTGACGCCTAGGGAAGTGGGCACGGGCCAGCTAGTAAATAATAAAGACAAAGAATAAAGGTCTCTCCAGTCATGTATTAGCTGAGGGCGGGACTATATTGCCCGGAATTCGTAAGGCCGGAGAATATTCAGAGCACTAAAATATAACTCTGCAGTCTGCGCTAATACAATAAAGGTGAAAATCGTACACACGAGTGTCATGTTGACACTGAAACTTGACACTCATGTCTTCGTGTTTCAACTTTATCGTATTGGCCCAGAGTTATATTTTAAGTGCTCTGAATTTTCTCCGATGTTCCGGATTTTGGATCAAATACTCCCAGCCCAATTAATAATAATTGTATATGTGGTTCTATTCAAAGTGTGCCCATTTGAGCCACGGCATTGCTAATAGTCCAATGAAAACCTCTGCTAATTTCGTTCATTTAAACGCTTCTAATCAATGTGACAATTTTAGACCAGCCAGTTAATCTATTCAGAACTAGAATCGCTCACAATCAGCAATTTTATCATGCGGCAGGGGATTTGCATGTAAAATTGCCTTCGTATCAAAGAGTATATTATTAGTCCAATCGACTCTTTTTAATAAAATTTCCATTCGTTCAGAGCAATTTTTGTTCATTCGACTTTTTCACATTGATACCGGCAGTATAATCAACATTGAAATTACTTCAAGCTTAAAATTCAGGAGACTTAAAATTCAGAAGTTAAATTTATTTAATTCAGAGTAGAATGTACAATAAAGCTCCTGCTCGACCAGTTGCTAAATATTTTCCTCTGCACTAGGACGCCTCAAAATATTTAACGACAAATGAAGTGACCGCATCGACTGCAGACGTAGTTGAAGCTGTCATTTTCAATATGAGAATATTGCACTTTGCATAAGGCCCCAGCAGGTCTAAGAAGTTGTTTTTACAGTAAATTCCCTTAATTTACGATGAGCAATTCCTGTTACGTTACGTACCATTTTACGCGTTTCTATTGAAAACTGTCAAAACATAATTATAAGAAGTTACTGTAAGAGCAACTTCAACAAGTGAATCGAACTTTAAAAGTTGATGTCTCAGTGCGATTCACTTAATGTGGCCCATTCTAGACCTGCTGGTCACTCACAAGTTTCGATAACAATTACAATATGATTGTGAAACACTTAATTGTAATGAGTTCGTGAACCCGGCCGTCAGTATCGAGTGGGCTGAAGCGTGGAGTAGCACTTTACAGATTTTCGGCAAATTGGGCTCTCGGACTACGTTCGAAGTCGCGCCGCGCCGGCCGCCCCGCGCTGTTTCCACTGTCTCGATATGGTGATTAATGATTTTTTAACGAAATGCACCAGGAAACGAAACGACGGATCGCCTGATGGTAAGCAATTACCGCCGCCCATGGACACTCAAATGTTGCGCACTTGCGTTCCTGGTCCTCAATATCCTCAACCATGGCAACCAACCAACCAATTCGATTGTAAATTTAGCAAATACCTAATAAGAATAATAGAATCATCAGCCACCGGTGGTAGGCATCATGCAGGACAATTCTTTAAGTGTTTTTTAATAACCTACATAGAAATAATATTATTTGTTTTGAGTTTTGATTTGATTCGAGAAATAGTCTGTACTTAATATGATGATTACGGCGTGAACCTGTTCTACCTAATAGAGATCGAAAATTTATAATATTTTTAATAAAGGAAAACTACTGACACCGCAAGCTACAAAACTTACGGATTACGGATATTAAAATAACAGAAAGGTTCGTTATCACTTCGCAGTTGGCACACTTTCGCTGCTGACACTTTTAAATATTATCAAAATAGGAGTAAGTTGGCAGTCGGTGATATTTCTATGATATGGTAAACGCAGTGAAATGGAACTTTAAGCTCACATCTTATCGACCATCGTACAGTTTCTGTAACGTTTTTGTAAACAGTAAGCTGAGTGCGAGTTTCTGTCACTACTTGTCGTGAAGGAGTTAACTTTAATTTGTATGCCATCGAAACAACACCCCTAGTGGCAAACAATAATAACTAATTCGATGCCATACAAATTGTAGTCAACTTCTTCACGGCGCGGGCGAGTAGTGACAAAAACTCGCACACAGCACACATAATATTTTGCTTTGTGACCTTTATAGTAATAAAAACGGGATGACTATTTCCACCGCCGCGCCGTTGCCGTGCCGCATGACAGTGGAGCCGGGCATGAATCAAGGCGCAGCACTCAAGGTGGCCCCGCTGATTGATTGTTAATTATACCGTCACAAACCCCCCACTCCCTCAGCGCTGTCACCCCACCCACGGTGACACCCCGGCAGGCGAGAAATGTCCTCCTTAAACACGTTACAATCACGCATCTACGTTGGTGATTGTTTCAGCATCACACATGAAATAGCCTGTTGAAATGCTTTTTGTTGAAATGCTTGTTGAAAATGAACATTTTCGTTATAAGCAATGGACTTTGCTCAGTACTCGAAGGTCGCAGTCTAATATCTAAAGCAGGTAGGTATGTACTAGTTGATGGGGTTTGTGTTGGTACAGAATCGAATATTCTTTAATTTGACTATGTAGAGCTCTGACTACGAAACTAATCGAAATTTATATTTTGTGTAAAGTTTGTTTGTTTGCATCGAATAGGCTTCGAAACTATTGGACCGATTTGGATGAAAATTGGCACAGACATAGAGTAAAGAACGGGAATGGACATAGGCGACTTTTTATTGCGAAAAAAATGTACGGTTTCCGCAAAAATAACTTTTGAGCGCAGGAAGTCGCGGGCAACATATGGTAATTTATATAGATGAATAGATTTGTTATGTAATTTTCAAGAATATAAAGTTCGCTTTAAAAATATAGCAAATAAACAATAATGAACATAAACCACGTCAGTCCATCATTGAACCCGCGCCTGACGAGGCCTCTGGGTCCCGTAGAGTCCTGTGAGGTCGTAAAGGGATTACGGGACAGGGCCACTAATTTATTGCCGACCCAGCGGAGCCGTGCCGATTGGGTAATGATACACTTATCATTGTTACATACAGTTTGGCAGTTCGTATACCGGGGCTTAGGATGGGATTGTGAAAATTGTAAAATACTGCAAACAATTTTCGTTATGAATATTAAAAATGTGGACATCAAAGTCCATTTAGTGCCCAGTTTCTATGGATTCTTGTCGATAGATTATCAATTCCATAGCGCTTTGGATTGGACTAGAGTATAGAGATGCCTCTGTCGTCGAAATTCACCCATAATTATAATTCATATATTTTTTTACTCTAAACTATATACGCGCGTTCTTTTACCTCTTTAAAAGAAAAAAAAGACTGACAAAACGTGTGACCAAATTGAATCAGATTGTATCAAACGCACGGTAGTGTGTGTTAAGAGTCTGAATTTGTTAAGTGTATTTTTTGCTTTTATTAATTTTATGTATTTCTAAGAATTATCAAAAAAATCGTTTGTCTGTAAAGTCGGTTTACTGACGATAGTTCAACGTGACAACGTCATGTTTATAGTGCGCGCGGAACTAATTGGCCGCGCCTTAGGTAGGCGTGTTGCCGCCGCGAAGTCCGGCGCCGAACTGAAAAATAACATCAAGCGCCCCTGCCTCTCCGTCCCACCGCTCACATACCTAAGACGCGGCCAGCTGAGGTAACGGCAAATGCGTCATATTTAGCGAGGTAACGGTGGTAACGGTATAAGTCATGTTTTTTCGTGCGTGCAGCCGGCTCCATCAAATTATAAGACGTTATCACGTCAAAAAAATAGCTTTCTGCACACCTTCCTCCATATAAACTTTAATGGTGCCAAATATCTTACTCCTCCGTTCGCCAAATCCTCGTAAAACTGTACTGAAAGTTTTCGCTCCACGTATTAATAATATAGAGATAAAAATTTGATCGTAGGCCATCGCAGATAAAACATACATATTTAGGTTCTCCTAATGAAAGGACAAACTAAAGTTATCACAGCAAGTTTCAGAGTTAAACGACAAATGACCAATCTATCAGGTGCATTGTTATTGACAACGCATTAAACTAAGAATTTGGTAGATACCATTAGAGATATACCACACGATGATACCCAGATATTGCCGCAAAAACGTTCGTAGAGATAACTGCAAAAACGTGACGCAGAGCTTCGAACTTCGCTTGAAACTACCACAAAAAAAGGTATAAAAAATGTGAGCATTGAGTTGTAAAATTAGTACCACAAGAGTTGACGTGCTCAGGCATTTGCCATAAATCCTGGTGATAAGGTTCTGGGAAGAGCGGATGTCGCCACCTGACGCGACGCGACGTAACGCTGTGCCGGCGTGGGAGAAAAAGTAAACATAATGACTGGAGATCTTTCGTTTTGACTATGGTTTGTTTTCTTTGCTAGTTAAACAAACTGAATACTAATGGACTGAGATCCCAGGCCCCCCGGATTACCCTTACTAAGTTATCGGTGTAAATTTCACTTTATAATATTCAATAGGCTATTCTACATTTTTTTCAAATATATTTTAAAATGTTCGTATTGATTCGATAGTGAACTAGTATTTTTATTTCCTCGAAATAATATCTCTTAAATTATTATTAATAAAAAATGTTTAAAATTTAAACGATAAATGCTTGCGCCATAACGGCAGCCACTATTATCGTGACCTCATAAGAACAAAAACCTAAATAATAAATAAAAAAAAAGAAAAATAAATGCCATATGTGTGTGTGTAGTGCACGAACTTTAGATTTAATTTTCGCTCTTGTTTATTCGATTTGATTAAGTTCTTATGACGTCACTTACAAGAACAATATGGAGGCTGGCATTTTAAGTCCCGTGACATACAGATAATAAAACCACAGTTTTATTTTCGAAATAATAAATAAATCGCATATTTATATAACAAAAAACAGTGTAGTATTCGTATGTCTTATGATAGAAACTGTTTATATAACAAATTTTTATCATTTGATTTTGATAGACGAAACTAGCCTACTAAAAGTTACTTATTACATTTTTTTTGTATATTTAGTGTCCTGTACCTAAAAATTGGCCCACGGCGCAAACTAGCGGGTATGCATACGTTCATTGTACACACTAATACTACATTATTATATACATTTTATCAGTAAGAATATAATGGCAGTCTGGCGGACCCGGGATCTCAGTCCACGATGTTTAAAAAATGTTTTTAGGTAAACCTAATATTACATATTGGTATTTTAAAATCACAAGGTAACAACTATAAAATAATTGAATACATTAATAATTCTTATGGGTGTATTTGTGTATTCATTGATTAATTATTTCTTTGTAGGTATGTATTTTGATATCCTTCTTGAAAGAAAAGATTATACAGATTTTTCTTTTAATCTAGTGTACAATAATTAACGTGTAGGCTGTAGAATTGATATCCGCTATTTATCACGGGACGGTATGAGGAGATTTAATATTTCTCACGATTCTATTTCTCTTGAAGCAAAACAAGTCTACACTTAAACCTATCTTTAGTATATTTATCACAGTATCTATTTATGTTACCTATCTCGGCTAACAGCAATTTATACGTAATGAATATTGACTGAGGAAGCTGTGTTAACTAGTTGTGGGATGTGTGCCTTCTATGCATTACATAATATACTTATTAGTGAGAACTGAAGATCTGCTAATTAAATCCTGCCATAATACAGTTTACAATACAGTCCCGATCGCGATATGTTAAAACTGCAAAATGGTACTCTCATAAACGTCAAACCAACGTCTAACCCGTTTTGATTGATCCAAACTCCAAGACGATTCTTATATAATGCAATAAAATGAAAGTGTAAACTAATTACGAGGATTGGGGTCCCGATTGCCCAAGTATAACAATTATTCTTCACTTGCGCCTAAATGTGTAGCGCGTAAAAGTCATGTGCAGCGCGCGGTCTCTTGTCGAGTATCGGCGACAAATCACTCCACACGGGCTGTCTGTGCGGTGTGCGCCCATGTGGCGACTGGCGAGGGACAAGTGGCCGCGGCGCGGGCGCAGCGCGCAGGTAGCGAGCGTAGAGATGGGACAGCAACAAGAGAAATTATCGATAAATTTAAATATGATTTTATTATTACACGGGGTTACGAATCGTCGAAATGAGCTGCTTTAGAAGTCTACTTGTTAATAGAATCAGGCGTTACTATGCGGAAATCCATAGCATACAATTTAATTAATTTTACATCTACCAATGTCCCACGAAAAAGAAGAAAAAACTTCAAATTATGTTCTTCAAATTGTGTTGTAAAATTGTGTGTTAAATTATGTTTCACAGCACGTCAATCTGGTCCCGTGGTAAGTTCTCGAAGAACTTGTGTTACGGGTACCGGACAACGGAAATATATTAATAAATTTTTATACTATACTTAATACTTATATATAATACACATTTAATATACTTCCATGACCCAGGAACACATAAATCTTTTTCGAGCCCGCGACCTCGGGCTTGAGCGTCAAGCGCCACAGAGGTCGAGTTATACGTGATCTTTTGATTTCACTCCCTTCTGAGTTTTACTTTTCTCACATGTTACACAATTACTCTAATAGTAAGCAAATCGCCTTATATTATGATTATGACCTAATTTTAATACGATATTTGCAGCTGCAGCTGAAATTAAATGTGCGTTTCTTAATTGGAGCGTATAACGGCCTAATCGTGGTTACACACAAACTAATCAGCTCATGAAGTCGATTGTACATCCGTGTTTGTGTTTAGTTTAGAATAGGTAATAATTAACCACAGGCTGACTTCGTTTATGTATTGACAAACACGCATAATGAACCGGCAAACATTTGCTCGCCGTATAGGCCACAAATGAGCGATACCTAAATATTAACTAAATATTTACTTATTTATTTTTTGACTTAACTGTGTGTCATTGCAATAAACTGTAAATAATTATTTAATTAATTAATTATTTATGACGTTTGATGATTAAGTGATGTGAAATAGAACAACAATAATTAATTGAAAACATTTGGTCAGAAATATAATGTTTTTGGCCAAAATAATGGCACGGACTACGAACAAAATATCTATATCGATAAGAAAATGGTCGCATCACTATCGGTTATCGAAAACAAAATCAATAAGAGCTCATATTTGTTTAAGTACGTTCATGTCGTCTCGGGCGCGGGGCGAGACAAACATCCTCACAGATAGACATCCTACATGCTGGAGACACTGATGCTTTTTGTGTGCATTAGAGCGTTTTCACATTATCCGATATCCGACCGATAATGAGAAAGACAGTCCGAATATCGGATGAGGACAATGTGAAAACGCGCTTACACGTGACTGTTATAAGGTGATTGGTAACTTAAAATCGCCGCTTTGAATAATTTGCATGTTTGAACCAAGGACTTGATTAAAATAATAACTACTTAATGAAAAGTGGTTTATGGGCAATGTTAAGGCTCACCTACCATCGCCGCGCTGCCTCGAATTTCACTGTGAGCGGCGCGGCGCGGGCGGGCAGTTCCATCAGCCGCCGCCGCGCGCAGCCTGGCGCCATAGTCACCGTTCGCGCTTGACAGGAGACATTTCTGACAAGCGGTGACTATGGATGTCGCCCGGATGGATATAATATGGATTATTAACCACCGACGAACATAGAGGGTGTTACAAGTTTGACGTGTCTGTCCGTGTGTGTTCAACTAGATTTTTTTTGTTTGAAAGCTGACATTATCCTGAGTATTCTTAGCTATAATTCATCATAAGCTCGCTCGCTGTTTGACAATTTTTTAATTTATTTTTTATTTCAGACTGTGACCAGTGACCACTTCTCAGCCTGCTTTGCCGGATGTAGGGAAGGCAACCGGCACCAGACACAGAATCATAATCCCATAAGGCACATGTGGGCTCAATGCCGTCTATTCCCCACGTTATCTGCACCTCGCATCAGGTATGTCTGAGCTTCAAAGCGCCGCCCACTACGTGTTTTACAGCGCAGCTCCTGTGGGTCTATCTATAGTATTGTCTACATTGCGCATAATTAAGTTTATGAAGTAAAAACTAAGGTTTTCACTTGGCGTTAACGTTGATGAAGGCGATTTGCAATTTCCATTTAGATCTTATGTACAAGCGAACCGTTATATACTGGTCTCGTATATAATGTATAATGTAGTGACTATCAGCCTATATAATAAATATATAATGTATAATAAATAAAATGCTACAATACAAATAAAAAAAATTAAAGTGTATGTTTGTAATTTCAAATGAACAAACAGCCTTGCACTAAATGCATATGATAGTATATACGGTGAAAACTACGGCAAACAAGCAATTTTAATTTTTTTGTCTGTCTGTCCGTCTGTTTGTTCCGGCTAATTTCTGAAACGGCTGGACCGATTTTTGCCGGACTGTCACAAGTAACTTAGGCTAATTTTATCTTAGGGTTCCGTTTAAAAAAAAGGGTTCTGTTTCCATTTATGGTTCCTCGCAAACGAAGTTGCGGGCACCAGCTGGTGACATATCTGACATATCCCCGCAACCTGCCCTTCCCAGTCGGTCTGTCTCCAGTCAACATCGAAGATTACTTGCCTCAACTGTAATTAATTACTATTTGTATTTGTAATTCATAATTCCATTGTAATAAAGTTTTATTTTTTTGAAGTCTTTTTGGAGATCCCCACAACATAACCGTTGGACCCTTTTCAATATCGTCTGGTAGTTCCTTTAAGTTTCCACAGAACTTGCGCATATTGGTACATGGTTCGGCAATCATAGGTTTTCTAATAGACCGGGAATGAATGAAAAACAACGAATTCCGAAAGATTTTAAGAACGCGGTTGTAGTTTGTATATTATAATATACTTAATAGCATGTTATACGCATTGTCAGAATCCATTTATACTTATATGAGCTTATACCTACTAGTTACGTCCTGCTCATACACAGGTAGGCAAGCGATGGTCAAGAATTTATATTTATTTCTTCTTTTCTCACACAACACAAGCATTTGTGGCTATGGATGGTTAACTGAAAGTTGAACATCCACCTACACGGGGTGCGCAAATGCAATTTCATCCCCCATGTTCCGCCCCAACGGAATTTTTTTCATCAAACCCACCCTCGCGGTTATTTAAATAAAAAAAGAAATCATCTCGGATCAGTGTCACAGACATACGCCAAATGTTTTATCGAAGACTCTTCTAGAAAACGAAAATAGCTTTAAAGCGTTCTTTATTGATTACGTAGTCCCTTTTATAAAATGTTCCGGTTAAATTTTATCTTCTTGCAAACAAAACAATCTAATTCTACCAAATTCATATGTCATTTATTGTACGGTATATAAGTGACATTCATAGCATTATAGCGAAAATTAAAGAGGAACAGATAAACACCTACATAGAAACATAACCTACAAATACACCACCTACAAACAATCGATTTGATTGCACAACTACAAGCGTACGGTGAATGTGTGTGTGTGCCCAAATCTCGTGCACGTACGCGGCAAAACTGGAAAAATCCGGTAAAGGGGCCCATACATGGTCCGGTCTGACTTCAGTTCGGCCTGAACGGATGCAAAATCGTGTCGTGTGTGTGCTCGAATCCGTTCAGGCCGAACTGACGTCAGTTGGGTCGGATGCGATTTTTTCCGTGTATGGGCTCGAATCCGTTCAGGCGCCAGTTCTAACTGAAACGATCGGCCTCTCGTCTGTGGCTGCCTTAAAGTTTGTGCCCGTCAAAGGGACCGGACGTCAACATACGCGCTATATTTCGTAATGTATAATACTACTTACTACTTACCTAGCTTAATAAAAATATCAGTTGCATTGAGAGTGGAATGAAGCTTTAAACTATTTTAACTAATAAAAACATTAATTTTGTGTAAAGTTACTTAATTCCTTTCTGTATCAGCACCATTTATCAGTAGTAACGTCAATTACGAGTTATGGAATCGATAAACGGACCTCACTGGACAGTTAAGTTAAAATTAGTTTATATATTGTCACTTTTTTGTTCAGTAACAACTTATCGAACCAGTAGCGACAAATTCACCTCACAAACCGGGCGTAAGCCAAGTTTCTTGACTACATAATTAAAAAATATCGCTAGGAGGCTGTAGGAGCGAAGATAATAATTTAACATCGTTAGGAGCGGACTATAAATAAGTAGTGGAGTCAGTGGACAGGAACAGCGCGCAGGGCGAGGCGGGCGGCAGCACGGGCTGGTGGAGCCAGCTCTACTGGATAACACGTGTTCTCTCCTCCACTAGGATATAGCCTAGAATCTAGATATATCAGACAACAGTCGCTGGTTTGAGGTATTTTCAGTGTTTTTATGGTTTATCAGGATCAATTTTTCGGTACTTACCCTACCGTTTAGCCTGTACTATCGAACAAGTTGCCGCTCCACCAGACATCATCATATTAAATACTAGCTTTTGCCCGCGGCTCCACCCGAGTAAATGCAGTATCTCACGCGAATGCTCTACTTTTTCTGGATAAAAAGTAGCCTATGTTTTAATCCAGAACCTTAACTACTTCCATACAATACCAACAAATTAGTCAGGGCGAATTCCGACCACAAGGCGACCTCAGGTAGGACGAATCGTCCGCACGCACACAATATCTTACGTGAATACGTCTGCAGTCGTGGCGGTTACTTCCTTTATGTTTAAACTAGCTGATGCCCGCAACTTCGTTTGCATAGAACTAACGGAAACGGAACCCTATTTTTTTAAACGTAACCCTAAGATAAAGCAGCCTATGTTATATCTGATAAACATCAGCTAACTGCTACTTAAAGTCTCGTGAAAATCGGTCCATCCGTTTCAGAGAGTCGGACAGACTAAAGTTTTAAAAATTATTATTTTATTGTAAGTACCGAATATACTTTCATGTGCATTATGTGAAAATCTGTTAATTTGAAATTAGGATAATTAAAATTAGGATCCGTTATAAATATTATTGGGATAATATTTAGAAACGAATCGAACAGGAACTTTGTCGATAGTGTTCTTAAGGCACTGATTCTGGTGTGGCGATACTTAGCATCGCTACGCCAGTCTGCACAGCAACACAATTTATTTATACAAAACATTATGTTGTTTTATATCTGTCAGATATCTCGCGACATTGTTTTTTGTGATATTTACGGCGCTTTGTTTTTCAGCACAATAATTTACTTTAAGTGTCATTGTGACGGACGACATTTACTGGACCACTAATGACTTGTCAGTTGACTTGTGCTCCACCACGTCAGCCCACCGCGGCGGGGCTGACTCAGCACTGATTCACGACCAGTTTTTGCAAGACAGTTATTTTTACGCTCATACTAGATGTTGTCCGTGACTTCGTACGCGCGACAAGAAGTAGCCTATATGTTAGTCCAGAGTTTAAACCACTACCATACCAAAGTAAGTAAAGAGTCACAATCATCCATCCATCCGTCCGTCCTGTCCCGTCCGTCAGAGTATCAAATGTAATTTTCCTTTTGTTGTATGTATGTGGGCTGTGATAAAATTTGATAAATTAAAATATAAAATCCGGCCAAGTGCGAGTCGGACTCGCGCACGAATGGTTCCGTACAAAACGGCAAAAATCACGTTTGTTGTATGGGAGTTAAATATTTAATTTTTCTGTTTTTAGTATTTGCTGTTATAGCGCCAACAGAAATACATCATCTGTGAAATTTTCAACTGTCTAGCTATCACGGTTCACGAGATACAGCCTGGTGACAGACAGACGGACGGACGGACAGACAGACGGACGGACGGACAGACAGACAGCGAAGTCTCAGTAACAGGTTTTAACCCATTGGGTACGGAACCCTAAAAAAAGCAGACAACTAATTCACCATGTTATTTTTAGATTTCATCAAAGGGAATAGCGAATATTGTTTATTTCATTTATTCATTATATTTATTACTAGCTGTTGTTCGCGGCTCCGCCCGCGTAAGTATAGTATCCCTCGGGAACACTACTTTTTCGGGATAAAAAGTAGCCTATGTTTTAATCCAGAGTCTAAACTACTACCATACCGAATTTCATCGAAATCCGTTCAATAGTTTTTGCGTGAAAGCGTAACAAACATCCACGCTTTCACATTTATAATATTATTAAGTAAGGATAATAGGTAACGAGATAAAAAGTTGTGGTGTTGGAGCGCGGTGGTCGATGACCGCGGAACTCATCATGAAGCTAATGTGCTGAGTCGTCTACTGCGGTGTGCGGTGCGCGGTGCGCGGCGTGCGGCGTGTTCGTATGGAGCTAATTCAGCAATGGTCAAGATGTGAGATGTTACTATGACCAAATGTTTATAACATTTGGTCATAGTAACATCTCACATCTCATAGTAACTAGAGCTCGCCCTGTGGTTGAAAATCGATCATAATTTATATTTTAAATAGTGAGTTTAAATTTTTTTTGGGGGCTAACATACACAATAGAAAAAATATTCATTTTAATTATTGTGTACAAAACATCAGCTGTTGCACAATTTTTGCGCACCGACTATACGTTTGAGTTCTCTCATCAAAATCTATCGTTTTTAATTAAATAAGGTTTGGCAAAATCAATTACGGATTTTTCTGGGCATATGACTTACTGCTTGAGTATGATGTATGATATTAAGGCAGAAAAATAATTAAAAAATTCGAATAAAATATACTTAGTATACTTTATGCTAGGTGGCACTTTTATTTAATTATTTCAGAAAAAAAAGATTTAAGAACTAGTTAAAATATCTATAAAAAATATATATATATATCTATATAGAAAAAACCTCGGAGTTCGGAGAGGAGTCGGAGGCTGCCTAAGAGGCTGGCAGCATTGCCTCGCTTACTTATTATAATATATAAGTAACTATATATATTAGTAGTTAATAAGAAAGTATAGTATAATATATACTAAATAAAATTACATTGCGCTTTCTAAGGCGCTGAGTTCACTAATCGGACAGAAACAGCTGACTTTAAAGCGAAAGAAGTCTTTAACTAAATAATATCAAATAAATAAGCTGTGCGAGGTCAATGACCTCCGTAGCGCCGTAAAGAATTTAATGTTATTAAGCTTTTTTTTCGAAGTTTTCAAATTACTTTTCTGTCTAAACGTCTTTACATAGCATAAGCAGTAGATCATAATATTATTATGCCCAAAATATCCGTAATTCATTTTACTAAATCTTATATAGTCACGCAACGATGTATAATATGTGCTATATAGTTTTATGTGTTCAGTAATAATGTGTTCAGAGATCAGATTCATATTAACGCTTTGCAAAAATGATAATACTAATATTATGTGCATACGATACGATACAGATGATCAATGAATTCGCACAACTCGCGCCAAACGCGTCATGTCGTTTATGCCTTATGGTCGGACAGACACTTGAGGGACACTTGCCCCGCTCGTAAACCTGATAGTGTCCAGTGCCCACCCACGGCGAGTGAATCAGCTGTCCGCGGCGGTACAGTGTATCGTTAGTGTACACTCACAGTGCAAGCGACACCACTTGCGAAGTGCTGCGGTGACCAGGCGAGAAGAAATTGTGCTAATGCCGAGACTATATTGTCCGGAATCCGGAAGGCCAAAGAAAATTTCAGAGCATGGGAAATAGAACTCTGACATAATACAATAGAGCTGAAAGTCGGACACACAAGTGTCGAGTCAAACGTTAATGTCATATATGACAACACGACATATCGATTTACAACTCTATTGTATTAGCGTAGAGTTCTATTTTCTGTGCTCTGAATTCCAGGGCCCGTCGGATTCCGGATCAGGTAGTCCCAGCCTAAACCGAAATACATTTTTAGGGTTCCATAGTTCACATCTCGGAACCTTTTGGGTTGTTATCCTTTGGGTACGGAACCCTAAAAACTCGAGAGGAAAAATGTTAAGGCGTATGGTACGAAATGACGATCTTCGAGGGACATTGAGAGGGTAGGTACGCGTCCCGGAAGAAACTATTTTCAACAGTAAAGGACAATATTAACGAAATAATAATAATAATACCTATGGACGCTTGACACCACGTCAGCCTGGCCCCGCGCTAACTACCTACTCGAAGAATTTGTGTTAAAGGGTAGTATATTTATTACTATGTGTATACCATACATATTGTATTTAAGATTTTCATTATGTCATTATTACCAGGAACACAAATATTTATTCTCTCGGCGGGATTCGAGCCCGCGACCTCCGGCTTGAGATCCATCACTTTCAGCCACTGAGGCACAGAGGTCGTCACATAATCTAAAATCCAAAATCATATTTCCGCTTGCTTGAGTAAGTAAGTTGCGTTGATCGCCACACCATAACCATATGTGGCAAAATTTTAATACGTTGTATCTTCGTCTAGTGGCCCGTTTCAATAACCTATCTACCGATAACTATTTGTTAGAAACGTCAAACTTGTATCTTAAAAAACCGGCAAATGATTGAATGGCGACGTTTTTAACAAATAGTTATAGATAGATAGGTTATTAAAACGGGCCGTAAACAAAATAAAGTTTGTACGATTATTCCAGCAAAAGCGTAAATCATGGCTCCAGTACCGCAAACTCGGCGCGCACATGCGCGTGCGCTGACAGCGAAATGCGCGCGACGATCGATTTACCGCCCTACCCGCATACACAGACATTCTCAACCCTATATGCCCAGGTAATAAGGTTCACATTCGCACAACCGCATCTACGGATGGACTTCCGTTGGTGCAGCTAAAAGGGTCCAGAGGTGAAACGCATCCACTTCACTTCATTACACATTAGCAGTGATCTACTGGCCGCGAAACTGTGTTGACTTCCTTCCAAGACGAACTTCTAATATTTCGTTGTAATAAGGGGAATTTAATGTTTAACATATTAGATTTAAATGGACTGAGATCCCAGGTCCGCCAGACCACCAGTCTTATTTTAACAGATAAAATGTATATCATATTGTTGTATTAGTGTGTACGATGCGCGTACACACACCCGCTAGATGTGCCGTGCGCCAATTTTTAGTTACAATCATAGGTATAAATGCATCACTCATTTTCCATTCAAACCGAATTCTATCTCCAAACTGCAATCCCACAGTAATTTATCGGAGCACTTACTAGCAGGAACTTCTAGACTAGAAAGAATTTCCTACCAATTTACGGGTGAAAAGCTCTGAAAAAGAGTTTAGTGAAATTCCGCCAGTGATTGTTGCCGTTGTTGCAGCAACACAAAACGTCTCGGAGTGACGACATGACGATGTTTTTTCAATCATTTTAGTCGGACACATTTTCATTTTCATAATGATTTCGGAGCTAGGTAACCTATATTGAATGCTTTAGAGTCTAGGCCATTAACTGAATAGGTAGTGAAAAATAAAGTTTTTGTTCTATATATGAATTATAATTTATAAAATTTAAATTACTTAGAGCCAGCCTTAAAAACCTTAAAAAGGAACGAATGTAAAATTGTTGTATGTCATTAAAAATGTTTTATGAAAGCTTTAAAACAAACAAGGAATGTGAAAAAACCTTACCAAACGTAGCGCCACAACACGCCTGTAACAAATAATTTCAAAATGTAATAAACCAACAATAAAGTAATGAAAAGCACAATATGTTGCCGCTTAGGGTCAGTTCACATCGCAACGATACGCGACGATACGCGACGCTACGCGGTTTTTAAGATAGATATTCAAAATTAAACTTTGTTCACTACACAAAGACGTTTATGATACCTACACCTTTCATCTGTCATACACTGCACATGCGCTATCCAGCGAGCTGCCACATTACATTCGAACCCTTACAAGTGTATCTTCATGTGAAATTAATAGTTCAATTTTGAATAGCTATCTTAAAAATACAGCACCATGTCGCGTATTTTATCTCGGTGTGAATTCACCCGTAAAATATTATTATAAATTACAATTAATTAGAATCGCAGTTGTGCGGATTATAATAAATTAAGCACAGCGTACGTTATGCTGATTTACGGCGGAAAGTAATATTTACTGCCCACCCGAAAACCCGGATACCCGGACATCCTGACTCTCGGAGACCCGGATAACCGGCTTCCAAAACCCGGAGGTCTTTACCCGTATTACGTCGCTGCTGTATACAGGATAATGCATCCCCTTTATTGACTGAGGGACAATATAATCCCGAAAGCAGAATTTTAATGAAACAAAGTGGATACAAACAATGCAACATTTTTGGTAACGTCGCGTCGCGTCGCGTCGTAGTCGGTGATACGAGTAAAGAATTTAAGTACTTTTACAGATATTTTAAACAAAATTATAATATTTTCGTTTTAAAGTAAATAGCGGCGGCAACTTCAACAAAACGAAGTGAAGAGCATAACAATATTTTTATTTGTCAAGAATTCCTTGGGAACTGTATGTGTATGTACTAACACGCGTGTGGTATATAAGGTATATTGTAACGTGTACCTAATATAAATACGTTACGTCATGAAAGTTCTAATTCGTGGAACCTGACCTGTCTACTAGGTAGAATGTCCTGGCCCACGAGCGCTACTTTATCGCGGCGTTAGTAAAAACATCCATCGCTGAAAACAGAACTCTGCGCTACTACAATAGAGCTGAATAACGAACACACGGCAGGAATTTGACATCTCGACGCTCGTGTGTTTGTTTTTCAGCTCTATTGTACCGCAGAGTTCTAGTGCTATTATTACTAACGGAATAAACTGCTCGTGGGAACGTAGGCTTACGCTATTTGTTAACAATAGTTGAGACAATCAGTAAACACTTCACTCAATAGCTCAGTGTACTTAATTCAGCTCGCAGGGGAGGGGGGGTAGTTGTACCACCACACTCAAAAAGGGGAGAGAGGGTGTCCGTAATTGGCGGCTGATGCGGCGCTTCCGTGACGTGCATCATTATGTCCGTCCGTCCGACATCACTAATGTAAAGAGCCCGTTATTGAAGGAAATCCTATTGCATGTAAAATTATGATGTTAACTGTAAAAGCCCTTTGTAAATTGAAAGAGATCCACTTGTAAAGGAGAGATTTGATTTGATTTGTTTAATTTTCGTTTCCTTGGACGCAAAAGCTCGATCGGGCAAAGACAATTACAAAGTTGTGGAAAAGTTAATGATTCGATAATAACGGCTTTTCAAACGAATAATACAGAATTAATGATACATTTCTCTAACTGTATAATTATGCCATAGGCATAATTAAACTTTAAATATACTTGAAACTCAATTTATTATGTTTGCCTTACTTTCGGACGAATAAAGAAACTCTTCCTAAAATTGCGATCCCCGTCCCTACACCCGCCCCCTCCCTACCTATTCACAGGGTATTTGTCACTGCCGCTGGTGTTATCGCTTAGGCGAGACCGGTGGCCCAGCACCAAGCGGAGGAGGAGGCACCTTGGGGTTTTAGTACGGTAGCCCCGGGTGCGGTCATCTCCTCGCGCCCGGGAGAGTCCCACATATCCCGGCCGATGTATCCACAAAGGATTACCCCAAGTAAAAAAGAAAAATGGCTATCTGTCACTTCTTAGCAAAATGACGTGACATAATCGCCACTTAATTTGAAGCTAGCCATACACGTAACGGTATACCTGACAGGTTTGCCTGTACAGGTAAACCGGAGCGTGTATGTTGCACAGCTGTGCAGGTTTCCACACAGTATCAGCTCAAGGTAAACCCTTACGTGTAGCTAAGTAAGTAAGCTTAAGTAACGTATTATATATTCGACCGTTTTATCAAAACTAATTACAACGCCTAAGTTCCAGGTAATTTTAGGAGTCGTCTCAAGCCTAGCGCTTGGCCAATACTTGACTACAACTCGACTTTGGTTATCCCTACGCCGCCATTACTCAATGTCCCGGCACGAGGCGTCTGTAAGCTCATTTTTCAGCCGGGGGCACTGACCTCTGTCTCTCTGGACATCTTATTTCAGTCTTAGATAAGAGTTTGAAAATTCTCGCTGCATTTGTTATTTTTTAAGATTTTGTTGTCTTGAATGGCTGCCAAAAATATGACCTACTATAAAATATTTGTATTTGATTATTATCTTAAAGAATAACTTCAGTAAGAGTTTGCAAATTCATATCAAGCAATATGTGGAACAATAACGTTTATAATAAAAAGAGAGGGATTGAGGCAAATGAAGTCTACAAACGATTTGTCAACTGATCATATTGCAGACATTTGACTAAGACTTTTCGTACAAACGCATTACAATTAAAATCCCGCCACGAATTACATATTTTGAAAACAAGTAAAAAAAAAATGTAGCCCCCGTCATTGTCAACCAGTAAGCGAGCTGATGATGATGTATTAAATGAATGAATTAAAGCTAACAAAAAAAACTAGATGTGTGATAACTAAAACTATTTTTAATTTTTTTTTAAACCAGAAACACATTTAAACCAGTAGGTACTTCATCTGCTTTCGTAATGTGTCTCGACTCTCGTTATACAAAACTTACACAGCACAAAACACAAGGACTCAGTGAAACCGAATTCGAAAACAAAAGAGGCGCAATAAGAATAGTTTCAATACAATAAATGTAGACAATTAAAGCGGGCAACACCTCGCGCCCGCGCCCGCTCCCGCTCCCGCCGCCGCGCCCGCTCCCGCCGCCGCGCCCGCTCCTGCCGCTGCGCCCGCTCCCGTCGCCGCGCCCGCTCGTGCGGTGCCGCAACAAAGAGCGTGCAGCATCGCTAATGTCTAATACAATTGTACCGAGTGCTGTTCATATAGGAGGGCGCACGGAGTAGGGAGGGGACGCAATAATCGATGTTATGAATACTTCCTTCCTACTATAAATGAGAATCTTTGAGTGGATGGATGTTTGTGACTCAGTCACGCAAAAACTACTGAACGGATTTTGATGAAAATCCCGTGGGATACGTATTAACGCGGGCGGAGCCGCGGGCAAAAGCTAGTTTATATTAAGGATGACTGTTTCTTTAATAAAACGAATATAAAAAAATTGGGTTAAGAATCTTAATCCAAATGAGAAATTTAAGAGAATACCAATTAATATAACATAAATATATTTTGTACATATTATAGACATATTTTGTTAAAAATAAGTATTAAAATACTGTGGCTATTAAAAGAGTCCAAACACTATACAATAAGCTATGAATTTAACAGTGTACTGCGTAGCAATAGCACCTACTTCAATCTAGATAAACATCTCTTAAAATAGCAAAATTATACCTAAGTAGATGTAGCATTTGTATACGAAAAATGCGGTTATTCATTTCCACCGATTAGACAAGTACGCTTAATATCTATCGAAAATCGATAGTCAATTTGAAACGTTCGCCACTGTTCAGGGGAAATGAAACACTTTACTAAAACACCAGTTAAATTTCAAAGCAATATCAATCAAGCGCCCCCATTAGTTGTTATCTGAGTCAATTGCAAACTATCGATATCGAGCGCGCCGCGGGCACATCCCTACGTCGCCCCTTCAGTGCTTGTCATTAAGGGTGATCCATCAAAACGTCCGCTCGGATTTTGGGGTGCGGGGCGCGTGCGCGGCGCCGGGGGCGGAGGGGACGGAGGGGACGGAGGGGGCGGACGAGGGGTCGAGGGGCGGGGGGCAAATTAGATATTCGCGCGGCGTCCCCGCGGGGAGTGCCCCCTGATTGATTGCTTTTAAAGGATTTTAACGCAAGTGTATTTATTGTTGGTACATTGGTTTTATTACATATTGTGGAAGAGTCATATGGCGGAGTGTGCGAGATTATACTACAGTATATTGCTTTGTTTTGTTCACTACAGCGTGTATATATTACGTGTATTTTTAATGCCCCACCTAAAATTAGAAGATAACAAATTTTTGAGCACGAGTATACTAAGTACTAAGTTAAAGTAAATCTATACTCAATCTTATAAAAAGGAAAGATGTGTTCGTTTGTTTGCATTGAATAGGCTCCGAAACTACTGGTCCAATTTTGATGAAATTTGGCACAGATGAAGTGTGGACCACAGGGAAGGACAGGCTACTTTTTATGGTGGCAAAATGTACGGTTCCCGCAGGATTTACTTTTGCGCGCTACTTTGGTTTGTATTAATCTTTTAGCAAGATTTCTATGCACATCTACGTTACTAAAATTCAAAACGATAAACTTAAATTACTAAAGATCTACCTACTTTGAAGGAACATCACAAAATACTGAAAATCAAGCAACAGAACAATAACAGTAAACAATATAATACGTGATGCTTGTGTTGTACAACAGGGCGCAGCGCAGCGCAGCGCAGCGCAGGGTGCAAAGTGCGTAATATTGAGGTAGCACGCATATCTTAGCGATGCCGACCGGGTCGCGCGACTCCACCACTGCGTAGAATTTATACAGAACACTAAACAAATCCCACGACCACGTCGCACAACCACTGTGCGTGGCCAGAGAACCTGATTCGCTGGTCGAAGACGCGCGACGTCGTCTTGTACACAAAACCGTAGGCAAGTAGTAAGTAGTCGCGACGCTGTATAACGCTAACGCATTGTAGATTTTTGCGTCGCAGTTTTCAACGTTGCGAATTCGCGTCGCGAGGATTCGCAGTTTTGTGTACAAACGCTAAGCCTAAGCGGCGGCGGGAGCGGTGGCGGGAGCGGTGGCGGACTATCGGCCCTTTGCCAATGGAAACAGAGCGAACTACTTAAGTATTGGAATATCGAAGGATTTTCCAATTGGCGGCAACAATGGGGGTGTAGGTACACAAAGGCCGCTATTAGGAACTTATTAAAACTCGCCTGTCCGAATTCTTTGTGTTACTTTACTTTAGCTGGAGTGATTTTGACATTTTCGATACTTTTTAATTACTATTAAGGTTCTACACAGATTATAAAGTTGATAGTGTTATATAATAAGATTGTTTAGCACGATAACATTGTTTGTTGTTTTTTCAACGCGAGATTTATCAACGTGTTTTGTTTTATATTTAACTAATATTAAATTAAGTAAACTTTTCTAACAATCTTATAAAATAATAATAATCCTATTACTTTAAAAAACGTGAAAGTTTGTGAGGATGGATGGATGGATGCACCGATGTTTGTTACATTTTCACGCAAAAACTACTGAACTAATTTTGATAAAATTTGGTGTGGTGGTAGTTTGAACTCTGAATTAACAGATAAGCTACTTTTTATTCCGAAAAAGTACAGTTTTGTGAGGATTACTGTATTTACGCGGGCGGAGCCGCGGGCAAAAGCTAGTCTTATGATATAGCAAAGTTTAATGCTGCAAGACAAGCTTATTGTAATTTCAGATTGTGCACAATCACTTAGATGTTGAAGTTTTTTTTTTGTATTGATTTTAATTATTAATATTTGCAATAGAACCAATACAAAAATCTTCCTCTGATGAAATGTGTACAACACTTCAGAAGGAGGATTCTGCTATTTCAATCCAATAATAATGCAGCTTCGATACCTGCTCGATACAATCCGGATCCTATCAAATTGTAAAATCGTATTCTACTTAACGTCAAACAAACGTCAAACGACGAATTTCACCGCGATGCGATTATTATTGTTTCGAAGTATGAGTGTAGATTGAGCGAATCACTTTTCCATAGAAAACAGTATTCTCTTATATTTATAAACTTCAATCCAACTTGACTCGAACCGAACCGTCAAACGTATTTTTTTTCACTTTGACATGTGGGCATGTCATAGCATAAAAATATTTATTTTACGCACAAATCACTTTTTTTGCCTTCCCCTCAACCCGCGCGGGGAATGTATACCGTCCGTCTTGGAAGACAAAAACATTGTGTATAGCCACGCCCCAATTTCGATGATTTTGTGTAATGTTTAAAAAAAATCACGAGCAGGAGACGCGCCTTAACTGACAATAATTGGCAACACTGGATCGTACAAACGTTAAGCAACAGCTGTCTTTGTACTCCTTTTATTTAAGAATTGTAGTCAATGTAATTTTGAAATGACTGTGTTGGGATTTTGCATGTACTAAAATAGTGTAATAGAATACCGACTTTCGGTCAATTTACGATAACAGGATGATTAATTTATAATAAATTGATAGTAAGTTGAAAGTCTAAGTTAAATACAAGAATTGGGCTTCAAACGGTGACACCATCACTGGATACTTTACCTACAGACTACAGGGGGAAACGTCCAGTTTATTGCAAACTGCAGGTCATTTGTGTACCTGACCCGTCGGTAATACATGTATACCGCTCTACCTGACCCTAGTACCTCATTCCGTCTTCTGGGCCCTGGCGTTTCATTTGTAAAGCCAAGATTTACATAAAATGGTAGTGCGTAATAATTGTATGCTTTTCCCATGAATAAAAAGAAATAATCATTGTATAAGCACTAGAAATAAGCATAAGCTAGATGTACCAGTGATAAGACTTAGCTAAGTAAGTAAATCTTTTAAGGGCCAACGTATACATACGCATGTACAATAGGATCACAGAAAACGTTCAAAACCTTTCTATTAATAAATTTACAAAAGTAGTCAAAGAACGTTTGTGTGCTAAAGCTTATTATAGGGTCAATGATTTTGGGAATAAGATGCTCCCCTGCAAGGCTGTCTCTATGTACTTGTGACTTTTATTTTATTTTTTATATTTAACAGATTTAAAGTATATTTCTTTCAAAAGATGGCCCCGTGCAAGTTTCATACGCCGGTTCTTCTCGGCGGGTTAGGGTTGAACCGGTGATAGCTTTTTCTGTTGACTTTCCGAAAAAACCTTGTTAAGTTTCATTTGGAAATAAAATATTTCATTTCATTTCATGAAATTGTAAATCGGACACAACGTAACAGATATGTATTAGTACATTGTACAGCCAGGAAAACAAATGTTTAGCACTTTGATTATTATGCGTTGGCGTCGGTAGTTTAACGCAAGCAACGTCCAATTTGAAAGTATGTCCATCTGCTAGACATTATATTACCCCGATTGTACAATGAAAAACAAAACTATGCTTGAGATAATCCTTTGTGATAATATAATAATGCTGCTTGAAAAATATTTCATTTAGATCAATTCTAATAAGGTGCCGTCCACATATAACGTCACGCAAAATTTTGACATTTTGAACCGCTATACCCCCTTGTCACGCTTTTTTAGCATCCCTATACCTGTACTTAACATGTAATGACAAGTTTTTTAAGACCACCTTGCGCTGTGACGTAATATGTGGATGGACCCTAATAGAAAACTTCTTCCAATCCTTTGAGAAGTCAATTCTTGTAAGTGCGAGTATGTTCAGGTAGAGTCCATCGATCGGTCGTAGGTTCGACTATTGTGGCTTCGTAGCACGGTACTACGGCGTAGCATTGTGCTACGGCGTAGCATTATGTTCGGAGCGCTACGGGCGGCCATTATATTGATTGCGCTTTTGATGTGCACAAGTGCCGCGGGATCTGCAGAACTATTACGAAATTTGTTTTCTGCATTCCTTGGAACACAACTTTTTTTGGACCACCTCTGGTCCAATTTAATGGTATTTTACTGAGCAGTTCTTTAACTTGGAGGTTGAAAAACATTTAAACAGTTTTTTAACTTTGACTATACAAGAGACGTTATTTAAAACCTCCGTATTTAAGCTGTATTTAAGGTGATTTACTTATATTTAAAATATCCATTATCCATATTCATCATCCGTGGTCCAGTGGTTTGGAGCTTGGTTCTCGACTGTTCGGTGTTGGGTTCGCGTTGGAACAACGAAATATGTTGTTTCCAAGTTTGGTTAGGACAATGCAGGCTGATCACCTGATTGTCTGACAAGAGAGATGAGTCGGATGGGAGCTATTATCTACCTTTGATTGCTAACAGTCATACACCATACTGCCTATCGTCCAATCGGCATGACGTTACCGCTTGGATCAGTTCCATATTGACATAAGCTGTCATGCCAATCCACGTCCACACACGGACAGTTGTAACTGATCCAACCGTATTACGGCCCGTTTCAATAACCTATCTAAACCAACAACTATTTGTTAGAAACGTCAAATTTGTATTGCAAAACACCGGCAAATGATTGAATGACGACGTTTTTAACAAATAGTTATCGGTTTAGATAGGTTATTGAAACCGACCGTTTGATGATAGGCAGTATGGTGAATGGCTATACTAGATATGTAGAGTCGTAGGAAGCATTAACATTTCATAGTTGACACAACTTTTTACACGTGTTTTACTTAGTTTCAACAACGAATTTTTGGCAGAAAAAATGACAATAAAATGTAATGTATGTAGGTATGTATGTATGTATGTCTTCCAACAAACCGCGGCTCCCGCGTCATATTTTTCATCGTAACAAGCCCATCCGTCCGCTGCGAGCTGTCGAAGTGACAAACGACCTCGAAAGCCTTCGCCGCCGCAGCCTCCACCGAGGAACACATTTTTCTTGTCAGACAGCCGAGTGCCGGAAGAACACACGGGCAAGTCGTTTATTGCAAAGAACGTTCAAATAAGCCGGATATAGGTATTTACTTAAACGTGTTCTGGGTGGTTTATATTATTGACAACTCTACATTGTTAATATTAATATAAAGAGAAAAGAATTGTTTATTTGCTTGTTTGTTTGTCTTCAATAGGCTTCTTAACTACTGGACCGATTTTAATGAAAGGCACAGACACTGAGTAGACCAAGGGGCACGACACAGACTACTTTTTGTCGCGGAAAAATGTACAGTTCCCGAGAGATTTTCCTTCTACGTCGTGACGTCTAGTTTCGCCATAAAATTACTGCGTTATCGAAGAAAAGCGAAAAATTACAGACAGTGTTGGAACATACATCACGCGGCAAGTCGTCGGGTCTGGGGATATTCGTCCTAGCGTCCGTGTCCGGGCGACTCTCGCGAACTCTGTTGCTAATTACCCTGCCCTTTTACTGTTTCTTTCTCATGTTCGGTTTCATAAATTATGTGAGATACTTTTGTGAATCTTTTTGTTTAACTGTTGTTTAGCAACTGTGAAAGTGGTATTACTCGTTGGGTTAAAATTTTTGATTGATGCCTATATTTTTTTAAAGTAAATAGATTTTAGAGCACTTTAGAACTTTTTGACAATTTAACCTTAGTACTGTGATCGTGTGATTAGTTAGTTGTCGAAATTCAACAATAATTCATTTATGTTTTAGTTGGAAATTTATACGGGTTCTTTTACCTCTTAGATATATAGAAATAAAAATGTTAATGTTATTATTGAATATGAACGACAGACAGCAGCAGTAAAGTGGACTGCTCCACTTTACTCCAGTTTATACGTCGTAATACTAAAGTTGGCTCGTTCACATTACTCACATATATTCGATTTCATAATAAATCGATTAATGAATTTGCCGGAATCAATTCTTTCAGAATTAATTTGTAAAATCATTGAAAAATATAAAATGTAAATAATGGAAATTGTCACCTTATATGAAGTTACATATCATGGACGGCACCGGAGAAATTCAAAATACTACCACTGTCCAAATGACATCCGAAATGCAAATGCAAAACGAAAAGACTAATATTTCGTGGCTCAGTCCGCAATAGATTATTATTATACTGTTTTTTTATAAATACTTATTAAAACTATACATTATCAATTGTTAGGACATCAGCTTGTGAACATACGGATGATGATTTTCTACGGTGCTAATTATGTTCATTTGTGTATTTTTCGGTATTTACAAGTGTAAAACTTATTCTTTAGTAGGATTAACACGGCACCTACGGTACTGTCAGAGAATAAAGAAAAGCTATTTTTATTTATAGCAGTAACTAAACCATTGTTATCTCCTTCATATCAAAAGCTTGACCACGGATCATGACGGATAATGTAGTGTCACGTCTCGTAACGTTGTTTTCACACACGGAACACAACGAAAAATGTCAATATGTGGCTCATGCCAACTCACATCTAATGACCTATACCTCCGCTCATAGTATTTCAGCAGCAGCGGTCGGCGGTGGCATCGCTCATCGCTGCGCGTCTGTGCTCTACAATTACCCGTCAGCCACACGCCGCGCGTCGCCGCTCACGAACAAACCGACGCTTATTATAACTTCGACCTAACTCTAGAAATGATCTTCATCAGCAGCCAGCGTCTGATCCCTTGATACCTATGACCTCAGATTAATAACTATGAATACTATAGATACTCGGCTTCTAGCAGGAGTAGATGACATATCTTATCGTAACTAATCCTCCCGACGGCGACAAGACACAAGAAAAAGAAAGAGATATCTAATAATAATTAGTAAATCCATCCACATCCCACTTTTGTAGAAGCTTACAACAACCTATTGAATTCAGTGTCCCTATTTCCTTCCATGTGTATTCTTCTTCCAATGCCTTGACATCTCGTAACTTAGCATCTTACATTTAACGAAAATACCGATCATACTTTTAAATGCATTAGGTGAAAATAAAAGCTGTTAATTTGAAATTACAAACAGACACTTCAATTTTGTTTATCTGTATAGATATAATATATTATATTATACAAAACAAATAGTTGAACTAAGTATATAAAGTGCGCGCGGAACTAGCGCCTTAGGTAGGGACAGGAGTGATAGGAGTGATATAGTGACAGGGTTGCTTGCTGTTCGCAGTGTTGCCGCCGCGAAGTCCGGCTCCGTACTGAGTAATAACATCAAGCGCTCGGCTAGCTAGTCACAATATGTAACAGTCATAACAGTCACAATGTGTAATTGCAAAATTCTACATTATTGTCAAGGTGATAAGGTCGTTTTTTGTATCATTCTTCATAGTCGTTATTACATTGTGATTTCGAGTATCAAAAAATGTCGTGCCAATTTTAATCCGCCTAGCCTCCAATTCGCAACGCGCCATAAGAAACTACGTTCCAATAATAAAAACTTGAGCGTATGTAATTTTGAAACGTTTAGACTCTTCATAATGTAATGACTCATTATTGATAAATGCTACTGTTTAATTCGTTATACCTACACTGATTTTATCAAAATACCAGCTGGGTGCTCGCAACTTCGCTTGCGTCGAACTTACGGAAACGGAACCCTATTTTCTTAAACGGAGCTCTAACATAAAATAAATATAATATAAAAAATAGCTTAAGTTACTCCATATCTCATCAGGTATCTGCCAGTGGTTTTTTTATTGTAAGTACCTTATATAGTATATACTTTCATATGCATTTAGTGAAAAGGTGATATTTTTAAAATTACAAAGAGACACTACAATTTTATTTATTTGTATGGATGAGTGCGATTTATTTATCATACGAGTTTTCTTTAATAATAATACCCACCCACAATAACACAAAGAGATCTCTCCACAGAGAATAAACTTAAGATTACACTCAATTCATAACAGTTGTAAAGCGATATAACGTGCAATGAGACGGCAGGGCTCGAGACGTCACCCCCCACCCCCTCCGCACCCCCCGACCCGCGCCCGCAGTAGTCATGAGGGGGGAGGGCGTCGTGTATTTGTCCTGTATTCACAGCCACATTCCCGCACCTTTTTATCACCTCTGAAAGCACCCCATTCCTCACAAGACATGAACAAAATACACGCTCTTTTCTATGTCTTGGCAATCATCATCACTGAGAGTTAAGACCCTGATCTATACCCTTACACACCAGACACTCACTTTTAACTTTTACATAATATAACATTGATCTGACAATATTATTACTACGAGAGATCAACCATAACGATTCATATAATTTTAAAGTTTGACTCTACCTATGAGGGTTCTATTGCCTCTATGATAGAAAAATTTAAAAAAGGTAAATTTTGTGACAGATTGTTAAACGTGAATGTGTAACAAGCTTATATCTCTCAAACGCACGGTAGTGTGTGTTAGTAATCTGAGGTAGTGTGTGTTGTTGTTATTTTGATGAATCTTATGTATTTCTTAGCAGTATTTAAATTATTGTTCGCTTTTTGCACACCGTTTCTCCACATAAACTTTAATTTACATTAATGGGCAAAAATAAATCTCGCAGGACCGTACATTTTGCTGCGATATAAACTACCATACGTGTTGATTTTAACTTCCTTACTAATATTATAAAACTTTCGTGTTTATAATATTAAGTACCGAAGTAATGGATTGTTAAACTGGTGTACGTTTTTCTCCTTACACTCTCGAATTATATAAAATGCCTGTATCGCCATTCCCCATACAGAAGGCCTATGGGAATTTAATAGTCCTATCAAATAGCAGTAAACCTAATAGTCATTAGTTCGCAGTACAAGTCGTAAATGTACATTCGAGTATAAAATATTTAACACGGAGTTAAACTAAAATCGATAGTTCCAGCACGCGACCATCTACCGCCCTCCTAACCTGAACTTAGGGACGAAATCACCCTTATCAAAACTAGCCCATAATTACACAGAGGGAATATGGCTTGAAATAAGTGAAAAAACTTCAATAAAACTACCTACAAGTTGGTTAATAACACATCTAGCTGATTGACAGTAGAAGGGATAATCTTTTGGTGTTGTATTTTACACAGGCAGTAGCCAGTAACATTAGAAATACTGACAAATGATTGTAAATAAAATTTTGGGGTAAACGGGCTAGATTACACGATATTGATAAATGAAAATATATGTGTAAAAAAACTCTTGTTTTGACATTAAAATTGTTCAATTATTTTTACAAAAATTGTAAGAGACCAATTAATATTCTTTCAATGTGGGAGGACATAGATGAAACTATTTATTTATATTTATTCAACGTAAGGTAGTGACCACATCAGAAAATATCCAATTGCTTGTAGCTCGGAGGTTTAGTCGACAAATATAAACCTATAATCTGCCGCTAAAATCTATTAACCACTAGACGTCACACGCTACAGATCAGTAGTACCCTAGTAGGTAGCGGTATGATTTTAGTTTATACATTTTGTATTTTTGCATTATTGTGAACTGCAAATAAAAAAAACTCTTTGTATTAGAATAGATAACGCTTAACGAAGGGGGGAACATCACAATATTACTTTATTTATGCTTTACTTCCACCATTTAATGAACTTTTTACCCCTTTAAATACAAGTTTATTATTCTAAACTTTATTTGTGCTTTCACTATGTCCGGGAAACCGGAGGCGTCGTGAACAAGTCATTATAAACATTGCAGACGCGGTAATTGTTGGTACCGCAGCTGAACGCCGCCACGTATTTAACATATCACGAGTAATGAATGAGACAATCTTGTGTTAAAACTGTGAATAAAATGTGAATCCCAATTAGAGATGATGATGCGTTATGTATGAACATTTAAATAGATACGTGACAATTTTTTATAGAATTGTATACAATAGAATGACTCAACTTAACACGCGTTCACACACTAGAGATGTATTATCGAAGTCAATTGCTGAACTTTTGGGGAAATGATATACTATAGGTGTAAAGAACTTTAGACAGAAAAAAATATAATTCGAAAAGAAAAATATCTAATATAAATGATTTTAGGGCGCTGCAAAGTTCATTGACCTCACATTGCTGATTTTAATAAATAGATGATATTAATTGAAATTATTTTTTAATTACCTATGAGGTCAATGATTTCTGCAAAACGTCATAAAGCTTCTCTGATCAGATCCATTCAAATCTTTTTAGTAACTAAAAAGACATTACTGTACTATAATGCTACCAATTTAAATGTCACTTATTTAAGGTACACTAAAGAAATGTAGTGACATAATAATTTGGTCGAATTTAATATTTTTGTTTACGTTTACATTAAATTGGGTCTGAATAGAGTACTCGTAAATACAAATGTCTCATTAACTTTACAATTTCGTGTATACTTTTTACTGACCACGATCGCGCACATAGAAACGAAAAGCCTCATTAAACATTGACTGTTCCTTATAAAAAGGCCTAAATAATTTAGAGAACTCTGTGCGTAATTTCAAAAGGCTTTGCTCTGATCCTGGGATTCTGCGAGTTATTTATAGTGGCTTTTGCTCGAGAAAATGCATCACTTTTGAGCCAAAGAACATTAATTGGATCGCGTTAGGGGGGAGAGCAAAAAGAGTAAAGTCGAAAGAAGAAATATTGAAGAAAACTGTTCAAATACATTCTTACGGTAAAATTCTCAAGCGCTAACTAACAGCTAGGATAATCTTAAATAGTTTATTTCGTGTTCAAACCCTAGATTTTCGACCCCCGGTCCTAATGACGACGTAACGTAGGACGAGGCTAGAGACCCTAACCTCACCAAATTAATTTAAACGCGCTTATCGCTAAACTGGGTTTTGATCTCTCTTGTGCAGTGTTAGAACGGGACAGACACATCTTAAGCCGAAGCTCAGCGTTAAACGTCGTTTTAATACGTTGGTGAACACGACAGACAGGGATAGCAAATAGTAATAGCTCCCACAACGATTTCGGTGACGGTGGCCTGTTTCATTGAAACCAGGCCAGCTACGCAGGAGTTATGTTATAGTGCCCAAGTGTGTGCGCAGTACACAAGAGCACTCTCTCCTCCTTTTACTCTCGTAACCCAGTGGGACGGATAACCGACACGACTGGCGAGAGATTAGGCGCAGGTCCGACTTTTTACATGCCCATCCGACGCATGGATCATCTTTCTTGTCAGACAATCAGGTGATCAGCCTGAATTGTCCTCTTCAAACTTGGGAACAACATTTTTTTTTTGTTCCAATGCGGGAATCGAACCCACGACCTCCGAGTCGAGAGCCAAGCTCTAACCACTAGACCACGGAGGCTGTACAGGGCAAACAGGAACAGACAGGGATAGCATGGGAGATGAGAAGCTCCTAATTTAGGCAGCGTTTGATTATTCGGTATACACAAACAAACAAAATATGTTTCCTTTTTATAAACAATAGCACTTGTAGATAGGTACACATGGCTGAACAAAATTAAATTAGCCAACTCACACCTGGCAGTTAAATAACTAATAAAGTATTGGCTATGTAACTACGAAATATGAGTGGGCTTATATTATAAGCATTACCTATTTGAACACTATCTCTTCTACCCTCCACTTCGGGAGTATTTAATAACAAACGCGTATGTCACACACACATGCGACCTGCGAGGTCAATTGTGTTAAGTTTATACTTTTAATGGATGTAATATGATGTAATAATATAAACCCACAAACATCTCTGTAATACGTACCTACATAATGTATTTAGAATCTTACAGAAATTGGCTACTAATAAAAATTGATCATCTTTATTACTTTCTTCATGACTACCTACATCGAATCGAATCATAACAACGAAAATATTGGCTGCGGAAAAAACACAGAAATTAATTTGATCAAGTGTCTAGACGTCGGGAATGTTCTGGATGAGCGAAAAGAAATTGTATTCGTCGGAAGTAAGTCTTCCTTCATCAGGAAATGACTTCATCTTCAGACATAACGGTAACACGTACCACAGACCTATAACACGGTTACACTCCCCTGTTGGGGCTCCCAGTTCAATGTAGCTGTGATTGGATACAGAATGTTGTTTAGGGAATTGTATTTACGTACTTTTGTTCGCGACTTTGCGTTGAAGAACGTCTGATGATGAGTGAGGCGAAAAATTATTGTATAATCCCACTATTTTATTATAAATGTCAAAGTTTGCGAGGATGAAAGGATGTTTGTCTCTTTCACGCAAAAACTAATGAGAGGATTTTGATTAAATTTGGTACTTGGCAGTTAATGCCATAGGTAAGCTGCTACATTTTATCCCGAAAAAGGACAGTAAAAATATATTTTGCAACGACCACGCGGGCGAAGCCGCGGACAAAGGCTAGTCCAAAATAAAAACTATAACCCGACTACGCAATATACATAGCCTATGTTACTCGGACCATTATTACGAATCTATATCAACACCTCATTCATTACAATCGGATCAGTAGTTTACGGCCTATGATAGAACTAACATACATATTACATACATAGACTTCCCTAGATACAAATCGGGTATTAATAGTGATAAAGGATGTTATTATTATTAAACATGTATTTTATTTGTAACTCATATGTCAATGGGCAACGCTTCCCTTTGTAAATTAGCGAGAAACTCTATCATTTTGTTTAACTGTTCACTACGACGAGTTTAAAAAATACCTGGGAACTAGGTTGTGTTAGTATGAGTTCTTACATCTTTGATGACACATTTGGACAAACATTAATTTTCATTCAATTTCATCGTGAACTTAATATAACTTGCACATGTTGAACTATCAATACTGGATTTACCAAATAAATTATATTATTTCTATCGAAACATCCAGCCCTAGCAAAATATTTT
This sequence comes from Phengaris arion, assembly GCA_963565745.1. Classification (NCBI taxonomy): domain Eukaryota; kingdom Metazoa; phylum Arthropoda; class Insecta; order Lepidoptera; family Lycaenidae; genus Phengaris; species Phengaris arion. The sequence continues at coordinate 18,510,413 of OY751431.1, forward strand.
TGGAAAACATTCGCTATTTCTGAGCTAAATCACGAATATAATTTATATTTAAAATATTGATGACAAATCACCGTAACAATGCGAAATCAGCTGCGATTCAGCGAAAATGACCGAACAAAAACCGGATTAATGCGGCTATAACCGGCTCATACTAGTGCGGGGGACGTGGATGATGGATGACAGTCCACCCCTTTTAATTGCCTGAGGCCCGTCACTCACCGGCAGCTTTCGATTTATATTATAATAAGATCGATCTGCACGTGGCACAACACTATGATGCAGCGCACGCAAAAATAAACTCAATCGCTTAGGCAATTAAGTTCATATCGATTTCGTTGCTGTAGTATAGGTTACGATTGTGGTTTTACTTTGGGCATCATAAAAGTAAACTCTATCACTTAGGAAATTAAGCGCATATTGGTTTATCACTTGTATAGGTAACGATTGTGGCTTTTCTTTGCGCGTCGGTGTAGAAGCAAGCGAAGTCGAGGGTGACAATATAATTAAGATGGAGGGGACATCGGTTTTTAATTACGGGTGTTGGAGCCAATACAAGTCCCAATATAAGCCTAATAAATGAAACAATATGGTAAGTGTTTAGGCTTTACGGTCAGTTCACACTGCGACGGTACACGAGGCGATGCGGCGCTGAATTTTTAACATACAGAAGATACACATTTGCAAGCGTTCGAATGTCAAGTCAATCAAAGTCAATGTCGATGGCGCCGCTCTTGCAATAAAACGTGTATCTTTTTGTTTACAGAATGAAGTTCAGTTTTCAATAGCTATCATGCATGTTAAATGCAGCGCTGCGTTGCGTGTCATCTTGTCTTTTTGTGTATTTACCCTTGCGCTAAGTTTTTGTATCGAAGTAATTGTTATTATTGTAGGTATAACAATATGGTCCTCCTTACTAAACCGAAGATAAACTACAATTAGCAAACTCAACACTGCAAAGGTAAGTATTGTATACGCTACTGAATGTTTTTGAATTGATTATTTTCTATGAACATTTATGATTAGGCTAAATGGCAGAAATTTTTGTGCAATTATGAATATGTTAAATATGAGTTAGTTGTAGTACGAGCAGAGCAAATCAGCAAGAAAATTATGTAACACTAGCCGACTCAGCAAATCTGCTATCTAAATTATCATTTTTTTTGAAGTGATAACGACTTATAATTCGATGGAGCCGGCTGTACGCACGAAAAAACATGACTCATGCGTTACCGGCGTTACCTCGCTAAACATGACTAATTTCTTATGACGTTGACACGTTAAACTATCGTCAGTAAACTGACTTTACAGACAATCGTTTTTTTTTTATCTATGGACGCTTCACACAACGTTAATCTGGCCCCGTGCTTAGTATTCGAAGAACTTGTATTACAGGTACCAGAAAACGGAAAGTATATTTAATACTTTGATACTATACATTTATTTAAGATTTTTATTATATTATACACATATTTTAATATACATTCATGACCCAGGAACACAGAAAAACTATTTTTTCCTTCGGCGGGATTCGAACCCGCGACCCCCGGCTTGAGCACCAACACGCTGAACCACTGAGCCACAGGGGTCGTCGTTCATGAAAATTAAAATTATTACTCGGTGGTTCGGACCTGCCGAATATATTATACAAAAGTTTATAAAAATCTGTGAAGCCGTTTCGGAGGAGTTTCGGTACTAACATTTTGACACGACTATTTTAGATAACGTTTTGCAAAATCAATTGCGGAAACTTTGGGGAAACGATTTACTGCATAAGTAAATAAGTTAAGACAGAAATTATATCTTTTATGTACGCGTAGCACGACGGACGCTGAAAAGGTCATTGCACCTCACTTACATAGTAACTATTTATTAATCTGTGACTAAAAACTATTTCTTGATCAGCTGTGAGGTTAATGACCATACTTTATAATTATTTTTCTGCTTAAGCGTCTTTGGTCTTTACATAAGCAGGAAATCATGATTTTTAACAAAAATGGGTACAATATATCACACGCTATCTGCAAAATGTGTTCCACAACACGTGTCGTGACACCATGTACAATACCATGATTGATGATCGTCTGTGATGACAGGGCATATTATATCAAAGTAATTACCATGATATGTAAATGCGAACTTTATATGTACGGAGATATGGTATAAATTAGAATGGACCATTTAAAGAACAGTCTAAGAGCTTTGAACGATTAGCACATTATATGATATTAAAGCTATTAGGTATTCTTAAAATAAAAAAATAACTCATTCCATTAACTAATCAGTCAATAATATCAATCGATCACTCGATCGTAAACGAATCCTTTAGTTCCTACGGTTCTTTCATAATTCAATTACTTAAAACTAGTTTTGTTTCGTCAAAAAAAAACTTTTGCAAGAAGTACGGATTTTTTTTAACTTCGATATGTATTATTAATTAATATAATCGGCATTCGGTCGAACTGTAAATAAATAAAGTTATAATAGTATTGTATAAAATAATGAGAATCACAGCGAGGACAATTATATAGGAAAAATTACATTCGCTATACTCGTTTGATTAGGCGCTCGCGATCGAGCAATCTAGAACAAGTAGTAACCGTATCGATTACTTATTCAGCTCAGTGCATCGCTGATCGCTCGCAATTGAACTAAGTAAATTTGCGTGTAAAAAAAATGATTGAAAAAGTTTGAAAGGTTGACACGTCAGTGTACACTCTACATCTCGCTTAGATCTTTTAATCGAATGAACGGATCGATCGACCGGGTCAATTGAACCTGCTCATTACCTCAACAGATCACTGATCAGTACCTACTGAATACTGATCTGGTTCGCGAAAATTGAACTAACGACACATGCTTATTAAAATTTAAAAAAATAAAAAACCGGCCAAGTGCAAGTCGGACTCGCGCACGTAGGGTTCCGTACCATTATACCAATTTTTTACATGTTTACTTAACATTTCGTTATTTTTGTACGAAAAAGCAAGTAAGCACATTTTTCAAGTCAGGCAACTACAACTCCTAAAGTAACAAAGTTATATGGGCTGGTATAGTTTTCTTTTGAAGTTCACCACATGGACTACTGTAATGATTTTTTTCAGATTTTTCAAGACAGCCTTTTAGCCTTTAGAGGGGGAGGGGAGGGGGCTATTTGAACAAAAAAATACGCTTTAAAGTTGAATATCGCGCAAACCTATATAAAAAAAATCATCTTAGCACCTTCTCAATGATAGATTATTAGATTATCTCAATCAATGATAAATTATCTCAATGATAGATAGAAATATTTAGAAGACCTATCTAATAATACCCCATACTATGGGGTAGACGCGAGAAAAAAAATCATCTCCACTTAACGTGTAGGGGAGGTACCCCAAATTAAATTATTTTTCTTAATTTAGCACTTTGTCAACGTGGTAAATACACATATTCTAAAATAGTGTCATGGTAAATACATAGTTTGGACGGTAAGTCGGACGGACGGACGTCTTCGGCTTACCGTCCGGTTCCGACTTTCCGAGACGTAAACTACGAAACCCTAAAAAGGATAATTTACCACTGGCACAAAGTTCATTTCATTAGATACCGACATAAAACATTTATCTTTCCAAAGGTTTTTCTTCTATTAATGAAATTTTTAATTAAACATTACATAAAATCGGATCGTAAAAGCCGCCATTATGTATTCCGAGTTTATGGAGTGTAAAAAAGGGTACTTATTTATTTTGTATCTTAATAATATATTATAACTGCGACCTTTACGGCCGTCACGCGGATTTCAGCCTAAAAGTATGTCTGTATAATTTGTATTTCATTACATAGTACCATCGTACATAATAATCATCACCAGCCAGCATCAACATAAAAAAGCTTATTTCTACCGTTCGGTTTTAAGAAGATTAGACGGGGGAAGAGTTGCATACTAATTATTTTCCTTACGAGGAACATAAATGTTTAATGATACTGGCCATCCAACTAATTTGTCACAAAATACAATAAACAAAAACATATTTAGGTTAGGTTGCTAGGCAACCTAACCTAAACTTATTTTGTAGATTAAATTAAGTTGGGTTTTTCTAAATAGGAAAAGAATCCTACGATCCGTATCCAGAACCATTAGCCAAGACGCCATCGCTTATTATGACGACGAAGTTCGAAACCAAAATTATGTGGGATTTGACATACGCAGCGCAATATGACTTGGCGATGCTTACGTCAAATCCCACACATTACAGTATCAGCTCAGTACCTACTGTAGCTCAGTAAAGTACGATGTCGTTAAACTGTCAATTGACAAACGACGTGATTGGTCGATTCGCAACGACAACAAAACAAACAAAACCATAATTTAAGCGGGGACAACAAATATCAGGAAGCGAGAGATATGTACGGTCTATAGTTTTTGGTGTCAAATTCAAAAATAGAAGAGAATAACAATTGTACAACTACCCGCTTTTTTGTCTGTCCATATATATGCTTAAATCTTTAAAACTAGGCAACGGATTTTGATGCGGGTTTTTTTAATAGATAGAGTGATTCAAGAGGTAGGTTTATATGTTCATAACAGGCATAATATAGTAGAGCTCCGTGGCCTAGTGGGTACACCGTTTGCTTCGCACTCGAGAGAGTGCAGGTTCGATTCCCAAGCTGTGGCGTGTACCAATGAGACTTCTTCAGATCTCAAGTACATTATACGGATGCTCTAACGGTGAAGGAAAACATCGTGAGGAAACCCGCACATGGTTGGCGCCAGACGTATTGACCAGTCAAAGTCAAAGTGAATTTTTTTTATTCAAAATAGGTATTTTTATATACTTTCTGAACGTCGATCTACATGATACCTACCACCGGTTCGGGAACTAGCCCGCCGAGAAGAACCGGCGTAAGAAACTCGCGAGAACGCGGCGAGAACTCGTCGACTCCTCTGGACTCCTCCAACTCCTCTGGACTAGGCTGACTGTGTTGTGAGAATGACGTATGTGCTTGGGCAACCATACGACGTTTAAAAAAACTGACTTGACTTGACTTGACTGTCCCAGGCACTACAGTATTTCAAGAGTGGTGACTTCATTCGGAGAATACTGTATAAATCATCCAATAACGGATGAAAAGGCCTAAGATTTTTTTATAATAGAGAAACACTGATAACTTTAGAGGTTTCTAATGTCGTAATTTTTTTTACGCTTACATTGCAAACGCTGGCTGAACCCTACGAGATAGATCAAAATAATATACTACAATATTGTACACCTTAAAACGGTCTAAAAAAAGCCCGCGATGGTATATGTTAGGGATAACCCACAATAACCATTTTTTATCCTTTACTTTTTACGAGAAATGGCTTATTTACGAAGCTATTTTAAGCAATACAGCGTTAATCCTTATCCAATGAAGTACCTTAAATACATTGTGCATTTAAAATAGATCAATATGGACCTTTACAGCCTGTAATTTAAATGAATGTTTTCAAAGATATTACAGATTTCGAGGGGTCGAGGATAGGGTCTCGACTCCCGTTTTTACCCATTGGGTACGAAACCCTAAAAACATGTTCAATATTGTATACAGAAGTATATTGGAGTGAGTAGAGTTATTTGCTCAAGAAGTTTTTCTCCAAGAACACTAACTCACGCGGGCGAAGCCGCGGACAAAATCTAGTATGTAATAAAATAAGGATTTACGTACAAATGATTCGCCTCTTACATTAATGCGACAAATCATATAAAGTTTCTCGAGGGGCGCGTCCGTCACAGATTAAATAAAGAGGTACAGATAAACAGCTACATAGCTTTCGATTCGATGGCACTACTACAAGCATACGGTGTGTCCACGACCGTCGACCAAATTGTGGGACGTTGAAGGGGACGTCACAAATTTCAAAATTGGATCGATTTGGATTTTTCTGGTACAGCTGTTTCTCGGTACGTCAGTAAATATTATGTTGTCTACTATGTGTATATGTGGCGTCCGTACTTGTAGAAGTTAGAACATAGGCTAGTCACTTAACGTATTATAATTAAAAAGTATAAAAATCGGGACCTCACTATTACTAAGACTCCGCTGTCCGTCAGTCCGTCTGTCTGTCTTCCTGTCAACAGGCTGTATCTCATACACGGTAATAGGTAGACAGTTGACGTTGCACGGATGATGTATAATCTCTGTTGCCGCTGTAACAACAAATACTAAAAAAATAATAATATTTGGAGTCTCTGATACAACAAACATAGTTTATTGCCTGGAACCCTTCGTGCGCGAGTCCGATTCGCAATTGGCCGGTTTTTGTATGGGTCATGGATCATGCCCCATCTGACAATAACAGTAAATAAAGTTAAGCCAAAGACCAGATTTGAACCTGAGCCGTTATTCTCCCGATCGGCAGTAGACGGTAAATGTTGTATATACAATATATCAAATGCATTACCTGAACACGTGGTGACTGCATCGATGTTTACCCACACCGCACAAACTAATATACACTCTACTACATTACAATATAGTCCAAAATCGTCCAACACGTGATCTATTGTTACAATAAACGCTTATTTTTAAATTCAAAGCAACGCTTACTGTATTTATATTATCTATTTAGGTGCAGTTATTTCAGTAGTTCATCTAGTTTATGTTCTAAATATTATGGTTATAGCTATAAATATGGATTATGGGGTATTTATGTCTGCCGGATTATCGTGGGGCGGGCGGCAAGCGCGACGGTCGCCCCCGGAGTGACTCCCGCCCAGCGTCACGGTGCAATTTATCCAGCACCACTACAGAACTGTCTAGTGTCCACAGTCGTCACAGTCAAACGGCGCACGTGTGTGAATCGTGGATCCGCTGCACTAGTTAAGTTCAGTGAAAATGTTATGTAGGTTCAAGTATATAGTTTATTAAACTATTTGTCATAATTATACGTGGATAGAAGCCCTTATTTCAGAACTTCTATTGTTATATTAAAAACTAGCTGATGCCCGCAAATTCGTTTGGGTTGAACTATTATTATGGAAACGGAACCCTACTTTTTTAAACGGAACCCTAAGATAAAACAACACAAGTTACTTCTCGTAACATCAGCTATCTGCCAGTAAAAGTCCGGGAAAAATCGGTTAGGCCGCTTCAGAGATTAGCCGGAACAATCAAACAGACGTGCAAATTAAAAACAAATATTAATGTTTTGGTGTAGGTAGGTGCGATATTAACCTTCATCTGCATTTAGTGCAAGGCTATTGGTTGGAAATAACAAACACTAAACATTCACACTTCAATTTCATTTATTTGTACGTTCAATATTAATCAGTTGCAGCCAAGTTCGTAATGGCCATTGGAACATAGAACATGTAATAATATAACATACTTGTTGCATGTCGCAAGTTCAAGTGCAGTCACCTTTTACGTCCTATTAGGCTGGGACTATATCATCCGGAATCCGGCGGGCGCGGGATATATCAGAGCACTGACAATAGAACTCTGCGCTAATACAATAGAGTCGAATCAATGTGTCGAGTGTCCATTGTATTAGTGCAAATTTCTATTTTCAATTCTCTGAATTTTCCAAGGCCTTCCGGATTCCGGATAATCTAGTCCCAGCGCGGCGTAAGAACTGGGTAGTAGTGTTATAGTCCTACAGTCCAGGGCAAAGGGCCATAAGCCACAGCAGTAATCGCTACTAACTCGATCAGCGCCCTTTTATAGTCCTGCACGATGTACTCGACTCCCGCACCCCACTGCTAGTCCTGGGCGATAGCTCATTAATTGCTCGTAAATCGTTATGTTAACTAAATTGTTGTGATGTTTTTCCAACATATTGCCGTAAATAGTGGCTACTAAAGCGAGTTGATTGACACAATTTTAAGAAGAGCGAGAAAGAAAATGACAGAAAAAATGCTGTACACTCAGACGGAAGACCAAGAAAAAAACAAGAAACATGTGGGTAAAAATACCATACATCGGCCCATCTTCCTACAGATTCCAGAGGATTATACAAAACAAGGAGACTGTGAGTGAGTGAGTGAGAAGAGTGGCGTTCTACACTACAGGATCACTAAAAATATTACTGTGCAATAATAAAGATAAGTTTAAAATCACGGACAATAGCGGTATTTACAGTCTCACTTGTGATACATGTGGAGGAGTGTATATAGGTCAGACGGGGAGAAAGTTCAAAACTAGAATAAAAGAACATATAACAGCTTGGAAGAAGAATACTGAAAGATCTACGTTTGCCGAACATCTAAATAGTAATGGACACAATTTTGACCCCGGTAAAAATATAAAATATTGACATATATTACCAAAAATCAGGAAGATGGAAACATTAGAAGCGCTTGAAATTAACAGACACAAAAAATGTTGGATCTTACTAAATGACCAGACATGCCTTTCGAGCTCCATATTATTGCAAGACATTTAATTTAATTATTATTTATAGGTTATGTTCTACATTTCACCATTAATTCAATTTATATGAATTTTTGACATAATTTATTAATTTGAATTTTGATATGTTTTCATTTCATATAATTTATTTCCCATTATTTATAATATCTTAGATTCTTAAGTATTAAGGACATTTTAATTTAATTGAATCATTGGTGATAGTAGATATTTTTAATTTTATATTCTGACACATATTCTGTATAATTATATAATTCTATGACATTACAAATCAATAAGTTATTAATTTATCAATCTAATGTGTTATAATATTATACTAATATTAATTTGTGATATACAGTAGAAGATAGAATGAGTTGGTGTAAAAATTTAAATTACGTTGCACGAAATTGTAAAAATTTCATGATGCTGGCAACCCTTCGTACAATGTTTACAAAATTTTTGAAAATTTTAATCTACCTACACCTGATGATGACTTTGTCGAAACCGGTAGTGTAATATATTAAAATTAATGAAAATTCTCATTAAAGTAGAAATAGTGCAAGAAGTCCTGTGTGTTATTACTGCGAATCCTCTTGATCATGGAGGCGAACAAATAAGTGGATACTCGTATTATTTAAAATTTGAATTCATTTTACTGAAAATATCGTATCTATGCACTTCACCTTAATAATTCCTAAGTAGTTTTATGTTCTTTGCTAGTGACTAGTAGAGACAGAAAGAGTTTTAGACCTCATGAAACTTGGGTGACAAACGGGTGGTAACTCCATTTAACTAAATCTGTTAAAAAATCAAAGTGCATATTATGTAAGGCATATCTATTGAATGTTATTTATTCTAAAACTTTGCAACATAAAGATGAAGATGATATTTTCGCCATTCAAAAGAGAATCCTAAGGAACGACACTAATTAAAACCATTGGTTATCTAGGCAGCGACAGTTTCCTTATTCAAACGTTTTATAAGTAAATAATCTGTGATGTTACTAACAATAACTAAAAAATTGATTACAATAAAGCAGATGTTTCAGAGAGACAAATGTAAATTGGTAGTATTATGTGATTTAAGCGTCTATTGTCTTTTTACCCGGCTGGGTCTGTAGTGTATGTGACTTACCCTTAAATAAATAATATATACACATAACACAACATTTACTACATACTTACATACTTACATACATACATACAAACATACATAACACTGTCTTGATTGCACCACGTCAGTCACACGAGCGTCGTGGACGAGAGGGGAGGTGTAATAGTTATTGCTGCTAAGTGCGTGATCAAACCTGTGATTTACACCTCTAACACCGGGTCTTAAAGGGTCATTTAGGGTTCCGTACCCAAAGAGTAACAACGGGAATTTATTATTAAACTCCGCTGTCTGTCCATCCGTCTGAAATGTTCACAGATGATGTATTTTTGTAAAAACAATAAAATACATATTTAAGTGGGGCTCCAATTCCCATGCCACGCAACATACGTAATTTTTTGGCGTTTGGTACGGCCGGTACGGGACCCTCCATGCGCGAGTCTGACTCGCACTTGGCCGGTCTCGTTTACGTTTAGAATAAATTGAAACTGAACAGGATATACAGAACACAAACTAATCCTCTAAAACCAAACTATTCACTTTACTATATACACTGTGGGCCTAGCAGGAACATTTGACAGCGGCGTGGCGTTAACGTAACGTTATCGAATAACAATTGTATGAACATCTGTCAAAATCATGACAGCGCCCATACAAATTTCACTCGATAAAGTGACGATTACGGCGCAGTCAAATGTTCCTGCTAGGCCCCCTGTGGGGTTAGCAGGAACAATTGACAAGTATAAAGAAGAAAAGAAATCTATGAAAATTATGACAGCGCCCATACAATTGACATTCGACAGCGTTACGAATACGCAGTTGTCTCGCCGCATACTCCTGCACCCTGATAAGTTCTACGTCGCGTCGGTAGCTGTACGCACTCAGTCTGCGTTAGGTTAATATTTAAACCGCGATATAACCGCTGGGTTATTCCATCCGCTACCCCACAGATGGTATCTACCCCTTAGGGTGGCATATTTTAAATTAAATACCTATCCCCAAAACCAACCACCTTTACCCAAAAGGCTTAGACGCTAAAATAATTTGAATTTTGTTGTTATAACGAATTAGTTTTTAGCGATAGAGTATATCTATATTAGCTTACTGTATTTGACAATATTTTGGAAATAATTTTAAGTGTATGAATTAAATATATTAAATTTAATATATTAAAAATATTTCATTCGTAGTAATGGTTTTAAAAACATAACTTGAAAAAAAAAACTACAAAAAGACTGCATCGGCCGGGAATCGAACCCGGGCCGCCCGCGTGGCAGGCGAGCATTCTACCACTGAACCACCGATGCTTGTATCTATGTATACAAATTTGGCGATCTGGTAATATTAGTTATCTTGTATATAACTGATATGAACATTGGCGAGAAACGAATGTTCAACAATTTATCGGCCTCATAATTTCTTTAAAATGAAATGAAATGATTTTTATATTTCCAAATGAAACTTAACAATCTTTTTTCGGAAAGTCAACAGAAAAAGCTTCCACCGGTTGTATCTATACAAATAAATAACATTAAAGTGTCTAAGTGTTGGTTAATTCAAATTACCAGCTTTGCACTAAATGCGTAAATTATAATAGTATTTATACGATACCTACACCAAAAAACTTTTTTGAAATTTTTGTCTGTCTGTATGTCTGTTTCTTCCGGCTAATCTCTGTAACTACCGGACCGATTTTGACCAGACTTTCAGGACGCGGACAGCTGACGTTATAAGGAGTAACTTAGGCTACTTTTATCTTAGGGTTCCGTTTAAAAAAATAGAAGCACGCGAACGAAGTTGGAGGATGTGGGGTATATGGTATGTTGGAGAGATAAATGAAAAGTAGAGTCTCGATAGTATTATATTGTCTTTTCACTTATATTACGTACATACAACGTTTAGCTTAATATACCTTTTAGATCGGAGGCTAGGACGGGGCTGACTAACTAATATTAGAAATATTATAATAATGAAATGACTTGAAAATAAGAGTGCAGGCGTGCACTTTTGTGTGGTCCCTACAGGGGGCACCAGCCAGTACGTAGTAGGTACCACACACACACAGGTTCACGGATTCACACCAGACGGACGCATGCGCAAAGACCGAAACAGGGGCTTATGATCACATCTTATAGTTACAAGAATTGGGCCTCAGAAGTGTGTCAATCCGCCAAGCAATCAATATCCTGACTGTACAACTTAACACCTGCAGCACAGTTAAACAAAGAGGAACAGATAAACAGCTACAAAGCCTTCGATTTCATACAAGTATTTGATATAAGTACAAGCATACGGTGTGTCCACGATTGTGTGGAAAAATTCTGGGCCGTTGAAGGGGACGTATACTACAAACTTATAAATTTGGATCGATTGGCATCGTTCTATGAAAGCTGTTCCTCTGTACATAAGTACATAAATTTACTACTCTGTGACTGCACCTTGAATTAATACAGAAATATATTACTGTTATTTTTCATTATTAGCACATATGTTTATATTTTTGAATATATTTATATTACATACCTATAGTCTATTCGCGTGACCATATGTATAATGTACAAATGTTAAAATTGATCTATGAGGCTGTAACGACTTGTTTATTATACTTAGACACACATTTTTTTTTCTTGAATTAGCTAGAAAACTTACAAACTTTATATTAAATAATATATTGAAATCAAAATTTCATTTTTATCTTTTCCTTAGAAATCTCCATAGCTAATTGCTTAGCCTAATTATTGCTATAATATTTTGTCAGGCGCTGTAATTTTACTACGGTAATTATGATGCAGTTAGCTACAAACTTCATACTCGTAGCTGGTACGAGGGCGGCACTGAAAATTTCGGAAATCAAGGAAGTGAAAAATGTATTTATTGCTTTTCGAAGTATTCTCCGCGAAATTTGACACATTTTTCCATACGATGGAACCAATCATTGAAGCAACCATTCCATTCGGAAGTAGGGGTCTCCAAAATGGCCGTTTTGTAGGCGTCCACAGCTTCTTCAGGTGATGAAAATCTCAGACCACGCAATTTATTCTTTATTTTAGGGAAAGTATAGAAATCATTAGGGCTTGGGTCGGGGCTGTACGGCGGATGGTCTAATAATTCTATGATTTCTTGCTCTAAAAACTCTTTTGTTCTGTGCGCGGTGTGAGAACTCGGATTGTCGTGATGGAGGATGATGCGGCGGTTGCAGTTCTCTTTACGGAGTTCAGAAACGACCTGTGACAAACAAATGTTAGCATACCATTCTGCATTAACCGTTCTTTGTCCCTCAAGAGGAATAGTCGCAACATGGCCGGTTTTGGAGACAAACGTGGCCACCAATTTTTTTGCAACACTCCGTGAACGAACAATTTTTGTTGGCTTTAACTCATTTTCGAACACCCAAACTCGTGATTGGTTTTTTGTTTCGGGTTCGTACGCGTATATCCAGGATTCGTCACCTGATACGATGTTGTATACAGCATTTGAGGATCCTGCATGGAATCTTTCGAGAGTTCTGACGCACCAAGTAACGCGAGCCGCTTTTTGCTCTTCACAGAGCAAATGCGGTATCCATCGGGAAAACAACTTTTTTACACCTAATTCTTCATGCAAGATTATTTGTATTTGACTCATGCCAATGTCTAAAGTTGCCTGAATTTCGCGGTATGTCACATGTCGATCTTCCTCAATCAGCTTACGCACAGCATCAACGTTTTCTTGGGTGACTGCAGTTTTTTTAAGCTTGACACGTCCACGTTGAAATTCAGCAAACCAGCGATAAATTGTGGTTTTGGATGGGGCTTCATCACCAAATGCAGAAATCATCCGGTCAACACACTGTTTTTGTGTTAAACCACTTCGAAAGTCATAATAAATCATCGCTCTAGAATTTTCTCGAGTCAATTCCATTTTCTCAACGACTAAACAAGTTTGACAAGACCTTGTGACAAGACCGAGAATCTTTTTTTAAATAAATAAACGGTATGAGATTTTTAAAACCAAGGAGTTTTAAATTAAAAAGATTTTAATATGACAGGAACAGTGGAAATATTCCATTCCCGATACTTTTAGTGCAGCCTATGTATACTGCACGGGGCAACATCTTAAGTCAGTCGTAAAGAGACGTGATGTGTAACTACCTACCTAATCCAAAAAATACAATTGTAGTTTAAATAGCTAATATTTACCAAGTTTTTAAGTGTGTTTTATGTGTTAATATTTTTAACATTTGTTTTCCGCGGCATATAATTGACCAAATTTCTGAAATCAAGATGGCGCGGGAGCAACTTTTTCTTGTACGAAGATTTTATCGTCAAAAGTACCTACGTTATGACGTAGGTACTTGACTAGGTGATGGGCTATGGCCCATCCTTAGTTTTGAAATTAAACATCTCTACTGTGTATAATAGATGCCTATTTCCCGCGTTAGCCGTCTCAATTCTTATTCACGTCACCAAGCCGCCATACCCACACAAGCACACCGACAAGCTGAAGTTTCCGCACTTCCGGAGGCTGCGGAGTGCGGAAGTGATAAGCGGCGGAAGTGTGATAAAGTCTGTTTATCTGTCTCGCCAGTCGCCTCGCCACTCTCGCCTCTCGCCTCACTGGGTTGTCTGACGCCATGATGATAGTCTCATATTATCATGCATAGATGTGTCTGTGACCACATAATGGTCAGTGTATTGTCTATACTAATATTTTAAAGAGGATAAGTTTTCTGTCTGTATGTTTGCTTGCATTGAGTAGTCTCCCAAACTACTGGACCGATTTTGATGAAATTTGGCAAAGATATAGACCACGGACAAAGGCTACTTTTAATCGCGGAAAAATGTACGGTTTCCAGAAGATTAACTTTTGCGCGTACGAAGTCTCGTATAACATCTAGTTTATGATAACAGTGGTACCTACTAGCTCCCCGAGTAGCACAAAACTGCTGTATAAGATGACACAAAGGGTAACATCGGTAACTTAGGCGTTAACAGTACTCTATAACTACAATAGCTGATAATTACTCTTTCGCCTATATATTAACGCTATTACGCGTCACAGATACCACACTGTAAAGCTGCAAGCGCAGCGTAGAGCTATTAGCGATAAATAGAACTGTAAGCTGCAATGTCCACGGCTCTACCTTGACCACTTACTTAGACACACAGATTTTTGTACCTATGCATTTCTGGATTTCTATCTGAATTATTTTCTTGTTTCGGCTTTTTAAGACCCCTTTTTACGTAGTCGGGTTATAGTTTTTGAAATATTTTTTTGATTTCGTATTTCTCCGTTTCCCAATCGAACATGTTATGGAATAATTTAATAAGTACCTTATCAAAACACTTTAAATAAAATAAAAATATCTTCTTCACGAGCGCGGGGCGAGACAATTTTTTTTCTAGATTTAAAGAACAATTATAATATTATTATATATTGAACGAAATGTTATTATATTTTGTTAGTCAAGGAACGATTTTGAGATCATTCAACAGTCAACACCATAGACGGTTTTTTAATTCGTGACATCTGACAACTTTTTGACACGACCAGGACCGTCGGGCTAGCGCCGCCTGGTGACAGAAATAGAATCGAAAATTATTATAATATCTTAATAACCGTTTTTGATACCACTTACCGCCACCAGATGACACTTTGGGATGGGTTGGGTTGGGTTGGGTCTGCCCCCTAGCTGCAGAAACAATATAAAATAGCGTCATTCACTTTTTCACCATATAACACTTATTCACCGACACAACGATACTGCGATTCAGAAATATGTAACACCAGTATAGTGACATCTATCGAACGAATAAGTAATAAAAATGCTAATTATTTATTTCATCTGCATTAACGGATGAACCGATTTTAATATAGTTTTTTTCGTTTAAAAGCTGACATGGTCGAGAGTGTTCTTAGCTATAATTCATCATCAACAGCTCGTTCACTGCTTGACAATTCAGAGGTTATTTAATTTTGTTATTTTGTTATGTATTGTCTATAATAAATTATATTTATGAAATGATATATATTTTATGGAAGTAAAATAATAATATATAATTATATAATATTCATAGTCTTGTATTGCGTAATGTTTGAACTCTTCTACAACTGGGTTAGTACGAATTGTACGAGCGCATTTCAAACGTGTATTTTGACAAATTTGAGCATATAAATATATATATATATATATATATACTAGCTGTCCCGGCAAACGTTGCTTTGCCATATTAAGTATTTCGCCCATATTATTTTATTGAAATTGAAGTGACTAAATAAGTATGTCACCATGGCAACGTCGATCGCTATCCCGTCACACAAACAATATGGTCGCCGTCAGTCTCGAGTTGTAATAATTTACTATTTTTCATTCAACAAATGCACTTATCAATAATAGATTTGAGATTAAGTTTTGATGATTAAGAATTATAAGATTTATATAAAATTTGGTAAAAATCAGTAAAGCCGTTTCGGAGGAGTTCGGTGACTAACATTGTGACACGAGAATTTTATATATATATATATATATATATATATATATATATATATATATATATATATATATATATATAGATATTCGTGGTGCGCTCGCCACGACCTTTCTTTTGAAACCAAACAAGTGATGATTATCTCGGTCAAATTTTTTTAAATGTTAGAATCTCAGGTTCAAATATTATTATATTGTATATTTTATTATATTTTATATAGTATATATAATAATATTGATACACTTGTATCGTTCTATTCTCAAGTTGTAGTACTATCGATTGTAATCTAAAATGAAGCTTAATGCTTCCTCTGGTGTTAAGCACTCGACGGAGCATACAGACAGAAGTAAAAAACAAACACAGGCGGGCGGTTCCCGCGCGGCGGCTGACGGGCGACGGCTTACTGTAATCCGTATCCATCACAGATGTTCCACAGTGAACCACGATCTTATGACAAGGGCAACAGGGTTTAAAACTGGTGTACACAGCGTTTTTCCGCAAACGGCGATTGTACATAAATCTTATTACACAAGCGTCCGTTGTTGCTATTGTTTTTACGCACTTGGGCAACCCATGTCCCACATATAAGCCCATATGTGCGTTTTAAAACGAAGCAGGGAGCAAAATAAGCGAAAACCACATTACCTAATCAATAAGACATGGTTGTTAAAAATATATATATGAACCATTATTCGCTACGAACGGGACCACTTCACCCTTGAAATGGTACAGACACTGGTGTGAAATCAAGCTACCTATCTATTAAGTGACGCTCAAGTCGCATGCTGTCCTTGTCATTTCGGCTAGCAGAGACAGCGACAGCCTGTGAATAGGAGGGATCCTAACTTTGTATATCGTTTTAGTATTCCGGCGTTTGACCCAATTTCACCAACACCTGTTGAGTTTGTCTAAATATCAGGCCTTCTATTTCATTAATACGAAGAACGACAGAGACAACATGAATCATGATATCTATAATCGACGATTAACGTTTTGTGAAATAGGCATTTAATTACGTACAAGCGCTCGCCCTGTGGTCGAACTTCGCCCATAATAATTCAAAAATTTTAAGTTTGAACTTCACAAGGGTGGGTTCTTTTGCCTCTTAGATAGAAAAAAAATGTAAATGTTGTGACTTGTGAGTTGTGACAGATTGACAAACGTCAACTGTAACAAAATTGTGTATAATCTGAGGTACCTAGTGCGTGTAGTTCTCATTATTATTAATTTTATGTATTTTACAATAATAAAAAAAGAAGATAAGCTTTCGGCACACCTTCATCTACTGACCAAATTCCATACTCCTTCGGTTGCACAATTCTCGTAAAACTGCACTGAAAGTTTTTGCTACTAATTCGTGATACAATAAATTATAGGTTTTGTCAAAAACAAGAACATTACATCGACAAAAGCGCGTATCGCAGTAAACATTTTTACAAGACATAAATTACGAGAGAAATTATTACTTTCCCATGACAAAAAAACCATAAACTACTACCCATAATGTGATTGTGGCTGTTTACGACCCCCGCTCGCCCCCGGCTCGCCCCCCGCCCCTCGCGAACGTTTATGAGGAACACTGTAAACTTAATGATATGACGTTTAACAATAGTTAACCTAGTTCCGGATGTTTATAGCTGTAGATAAATTATGAAATGTATACTTTTAAAACGTAATTTCGCAAACGTATTTTACGTATATAAAGTGATATTATATGAGCGTCATCTCACACCGAAACGCGACGCTTTTTTTAAAATAGCAACTTAAAATTGATATTGAAAATTATTCTAATTGTTAGCTGCACTGCACTGCAATAATCCAATATATAAAATTCTCGTGTCATACATAGTGTTCGGGGACACACTCCTCCGAAACGGCTCGAACGATTCTTATGAAATGTTTTTTTTGCATATTCCGTAGGTCTGAGAATCGGTCGTAATCTATTTTTTCAACCCCTAAATTTTATATGATGTGGCATTAAAAATACATACAATGGCAAAACAACGTTTGCCGGGTCAGCTAGTACGTGTATATTTTTGTGTAATGAATATGTTCCATTTATGAATCGCTTGCTTAAAAAGTACGCGCCGCATGTCGGTTTGAGCGACCCTTAAGTCTAAGGACCGATTCACACCGAAATGGCAGCGGAGCGGCCAGCAGCATGACTGTCATATAATGGCCGCTAGCTACCGTCGGCAGCCGTGAGCGGCGGCGGTAGTCTTAAGCGAAACTGTGTTTTATAATAATAAAGATAAAGTTTAAAATTATGTAGCAGTTATGCTGCTGGCCGTTCCGCTGCCATATCGGTGTGAATCGGCCCTAAAGGAAGTTAATAGGCATTTGAATGACGCTCACTGAAATACCTCGTAGCCCGTAAACTAGGTACCTTCACAAGTACACACGTTACGACAGTGTGTATTGTCCATTAAGAGTTATTTAATTTTATTTTACCTCAGCTTCTACGAGAGTGATTCATAAGCCTTCGGCTTAGATTAATAACGCCTAGATCAATAGTCTTCATACAAACGCATCGAAAAAAGTAAAGCAAACAGATGATGTAGTTGTAGGCGTAAGCATTACATACTTACGTTCGCCGACACGCACACAAACAAAACTTAAATGTTGCTCCTAAAATTTGTTATTTTGTATTTGCTTTTCGTAATATCGTGAGATGTAAAACTATAACATATATTTCATTTTTATCCATCTAAACACTATTTTTGAACATTATTTATATTAAACTGCCTAAACTGATACCTATTAAGGATTATTTAAATACTGGCAGCACTTTAAATTGATAGTTAAAAAGGACAGAAAATATATAAAAAACTTTGTCTTAGATGCAAATATTAGTTAGTTATGAAAATTGGGAAATTAATTTCTTATTACTAGTAACACTTTCACAATTCACAATAGGACAGCAAGATGGCGACCTAATTTGATTTCACTTTAAAATGTTTTATATATTTGGCTTAATACAAGTCAAGTTGTAGTACACATATGAAATGTTATGTCCCAAGCTTTTTTATTCTTTTCCGATGCATTGTGACACCCATTACCTACCCACACAAACCGTCATAATGTTTTTAACTGTCGGATATGTGAACTGAGCATCGGTTCAGTATGGCTCGATATGGCTCCGTATAAGTTGCTTCACTTTTCATGCGCGTACCCGGTTTCTAGGCGTTACTATTCTAAGGTCGTCGAGATAAAGGTCTTCTGTTAGAAAGAGAAATAAATCTGAACGGACTGTAGTTAAATCGTTTAACTTACTCTCAAATGTCATGTATTTCAGCAACCGAACATCCAACACGAGTAGTTACTGATTTTTACGAACTCAAATATCAAACTAACAATAACTTTCCACTAAAATCAATTCCACAAAAATTACCAAATAATATATTATTCTAAGTATGACAGTGATAAATGACAGCCAAAACAAATCGACACGTTTCAGCTTTTGACATAATGCGAGGTCGCTGCCATCGAGGCCGGTAAACGATACAGAGTGGAGAGGCGGGAGGCCTGTACAAGTACACTATAAACTGTACAGCCTGTAAGAACAAAAACACAATGCGGCAAACTCTGCTACAATTTGGGCAGCGCGAGTGACGAATTTTACTTTTTGCGTCTCGAGCTGTCCGTCTGGACTCCGGAGAGATTGTTTTATATGGGGACTGGGGAGTAAGTTTATGTGATTTTTTAATTTTTAACACTGCTTTAGTTGGGCATTTTTGAAATGGGAAAAAAACTCGCGACACTGTTACATACACCTGCACCGGTGCGGTATGAGGTAGGGCAAGGCGGGTGGGTCGCGCGCCGCATGCTTGACAGTGCGCTATTGTTTTCACTTCTGACGGCACACTCAGAGTGTCACTTTTTAAAGTTTATTTGTCCGTTATTATTACGTATAAACAAGCCGTCCGCGTCGGGTTGGGGGATATTTCCTTGGTTGTAAGTATCAAATGTCTTTTGAGCAAAGTATATTTTGTTACAGATATTTTGGACAGAGACATGGAAAGACACCAGGTCTATATTAGTCAGTTTGTTCCTCCACATTAGTTAAGTAGTACGTAACGTACTACTTAACTGTTGAAATTGACAAGGCATTTAAGGTTCAGAAGAAGTGTATAAGAGCCATTTGCGGAGCTTGGTCCTCAGACAGTTGCAAACCCTTATTTCAGAAATTGCGTATTATGCCTCTGGTATGCTTGTACATTAGGGATATTTGTACTTTTGTAAAACAAAATTCAAAGTACTTTCCCAAAAATTCTGACATTAATAATAGAAGTGCTACACCAAGACACAAAGTATAAACTATATCTGCCTCAGTGCCGGTATGATATCTATAAAAAAAATGTGTACATCAATGCCATTACTGTATATAACAAGCTACCTGACCATTTCAAAAGCTTAAACCTAGATAATTTTAAGACAATTATCTAAATGGCTGTTCAATAATTGTTTTTATACATTAAATGAATACATAACATTTAAAGAAAGATAAATGAATATTACCTTAATTTACAAAAATGATATTACATATATAATGTTTACTTTTTACATAACATTATAATTATTTTGACGTAATATTTTATTAATGAATTTAATAATGATGATTATGAATTAAGAATGTTATTTTTAAATTTACAAATATGACATTAGATATCTAATTTTTACTCTTTACATGTCATGATGATATTGACATAATATTTTATTAATGAATTTATTTGATTTTATGATGATTATGAATTATGATTTTATTTTATGATGACATGTTGAGCTATATCTTACTTTTTATATTGATTTTAAATACTTGTGACAATCGATATGCCTTTTTGACGTGATAACGTCTTATAATTCGATGGAGCCGGCTGCACGCACGAAAAAACATGACTCATACCGTTACCGCGATACCGGCGTTACCTCGCTATAGCGCGCGCACTATTAACTAGCTGGCCGCGCCTTAGGTATGTGAGCGGTGGGACGGAGAGGCGGGGGCGCTTGATGTTATTTATTACTTAGTTCGGCGCCGGACTTCGCGACGGCAACACGCGTTGACAGTTCTGGTTAGTTTAGACAAAACGCACAATAGCAAGATCAGCCCGCCGATAAAAAGTCCGCGCGCACTATAAACATGACGTTGTCACGTTCAACTATCGTCAGTAAACCGACTTTACAGACAACCGATTTTTTTTAATAATACTTAAGGGTGTAATAAACCTTTATTTAATTTATATGACTAATACTGAAATTGTGTGATTTATTTAATTATTATTTAATTTGTTATGATTAATAATTATTGATGCTCCTAAATTATTAACTGCATAACTATATTTTATTTAATTCCAATCTGTTGCAAGTTATAAATGTTAACTTCACACACCTAACACCTTGCATGTTAAGGATATTTTGCTCGCCATTGTGATGGCAGAATGTTGGATCCTAGTTATTATAATATTTTTAAGGCCTTATGATTGATTGATTGAATGTCGCCAACCACTTATGGACCTTATTGCCATAGTTATAAGATCGAATTGTGGCACACCGGGTCTGTCGACGATCGTACTTGATCGGTACATAATATCGGCAAAGTTTCTGCTCGACCAGTTTCTGAAAATTTGTACGGGGACGCCTCAAAAATTCTTAAGCACATAGGAAATAACAGCGTGATTGGTTTTCGCACACGTCGTCGTGTGCTCGACCGGTAAAACGATTAGTGGTAAGGTTGTGTTCGTCGGCTCACTTTTTGGCGCATGCGCTGTGGCATCGCCGAAACTTAGTACTAATTAATACTAAGTTTAATAAAGGTTACCTGGCAAGTGTAAACAAATTTGAAATTTGTTTATAAATTGACAGGTAACCCAAAATAAACGTTTATTTTTTTATTTATTTAATAACATGGAAAATTTACTAAGCTAAATTAATTCTATAATATTTTTCTAGTATTCAGTCCAAATACAAGTTTTCACTTTTAAATTACCTAACAAAAAATGCATTTGTTAACAGTCTCGGTAGAAGGTAAGTTTTGTAGTCTAAATTAATCTAAGATGTAGAAAAAATAAAAGAACAAAAACAAAATCTGCTGTAACTTAAAGATTTGAATGGCCAACGAAGTGCGAGCTCAAGCTTTTCCTTACTGCTGACACTTTAGTGGTTAAAGCATCAAAATCATGATCCCTACATATTTTTATAAATTGCGGCTCGCTCTCACGACATACGAGTTTTGTCTATAATTACTGGAGGCAGATGGTACATTTATGGGTGATTTAAACCTGGTATATTTAGTCGGGACATTTAACGAGAATTTTGATGTAAGTGTGAACAGTCAATCGCATCAGTCATCGCCTTCATCAATAAGACACCGTCAGCTATCTCGCGTCGAGTTTTTAAGGGCAGGATATGGAATTTTGTACATACGGTTAGATAGTTGTCAGAGTGGTATGGTATCCTTTGATGGTAGCATGTATTTGATAAAGCGTCTTTGGATCATGTATTTATGGTAGCAGCATAGCATTAGACGCATACTCGATATTACTGCGAACGTACGTACAGTACAAAATATCGAGTTTCTTCGCTTCGGTAAAACAATTTGACATTCTCATGACAAATTTTATAATAGGGCTTTGGAAGCTTTATTAATGACTGCCTCAATCTGTGCATCAAACAGTAATTTGGAATCATGAAACACACCCAGATCACGGACACAATTTGATCTAGTTAATATCTGACCTCCCAATAAGTAGTTAGCGGTGATGACTGAGCGCTATGGGTATAAGTTATTATAAAACATTTGCTAGGATTAAGTTCAAATCTAGTTCTAGTAAATCGAGTTTGTTAGGTTTATAGTAATTCTCAAGTAGGGTAATGTCCATTCGAAAAGCTAGCACGTCTGTGTGTGATGATATTATAGTGGTGTAGATCTTCAAATCATCTGCAAAACACAATAGTTTTGTTTACTTTAAGCAAGAATCAATATTATTTACGTACACTATAAATAGTAATGGCCCGAGCAGCGAGCCTTGAGGCACACCGCTGGGAATAGGAACCCAGCTAGATATACAGTTAAGCATTGTAGCCTGGGATCGGTTCTCGATATAGGAGCAAAACCACCTGAGAAGATGCCCACGTACGCCCATGTTGCTAAGCTTGAGTATAAGAAGGTCATGGTCAATGCGGTCGAAAGCTTTGCTATAATCAGTACGCAGTCGACCTGGTTACCATTATCTATTGCGTCTGTAATAAAATCGTTGAAAAGTATCAGATTTGTGACAGTTGACCGACCTCTTAAAAAGAGACTAAAAGAGTTTTTAAGATCGTAAACGTGATTACAGATAATTCTTTCAAACAATTTGGTTGTGATGCAAAGTTTAGATATCGGTCGATAGTTGATTACTTCTGTTTTGAGCTCCTTCATGTAGATAGGATTAATAAAAGCTTGTTTCCAAATTTTGGGAACGATACAGGTGTGTAATGATTTTTTAAATAGAATTAAATGGGTCGAGATATCGGGGAAGCACATCGCACTAAAATCTTGCTGATATATGATCAGGACCCGCAGCAGGGGGGGGAGTGTGAGCGGAGTTGAGAAAAGTAGAATGAAAGTATGAGGAGAACGTTTCGCAGATGATTTCCCCGGTTGTAAGGATCTCATGATTATATTTTAGCGAGCAAGGGAAAAGGAGCGAAGGTCCAAAAGTGTCTAAAGTTATTAACTATCGATTTTTCTGTTAAAATCAAAAATTTTGGTAATAATCCTTTTCGATAGTTTTAACTTTATCGCGAAGAAACTTGAATCAGAATCAGAATAATTTATTTTCATAAAATTGGTACAAAGATTTATAAGACATTAGATACAATTATTGGTCACAATCTCTACCCATTGGGCGTGAAAATGTTCTTCGTTTTTACATAAAATTCGTTAAAAATATAATTAATAAATATTATCACTACAGTCATTTTCACAAATAAAATATAATTTGACGTGTCAGTCGTCAAGTGTCAACAATTAGAAGAGTGTTTTGACAGCATCCTGGTCTTTATACGTGGCACGGCACACATATGCACAGAATACCTTGCTTCATATACAATCTTGTATAATATGAAGTGTGCTGCGTTTTAATGGACTTCTGATCGCTTGAATGCTTGCGCGCATGAACTGGACTCTTATCATTCATTTCAAACAGAAACATCACAGGGAGGAGCACGTCCTAATTCTCGTCCTGCACCAACAAGGACACAGCATCGCAAGCATATCACGGGAATTGAATGCCACGGTAAGTCATACTACTTATTTTATTTAAAGAAAATACGGTAATACTATAAATTACTAGCTGTTGCCCGCGGCTTCACCCGCATAAATACAGTATTCCACGGGAAAACTTTACTTTTTCGGGATAATAAGTTTCCTATGTTTTAATCCAGAGCTTAAACTACCACCATACTAAATTTCATTGAAATCCGTTCAGTAGTTTTTGCGTAAAAAAGTAATAAACATCCATCCATCCTCACAAACTTTCACATTTATAGTATTAGTGGGATAGTGGGATGTTTAGTGCCTATGTAATATAATATTGTATTAATTATTGCAATAATAATATTATTGTTTTCAAAATATGAATGAATGAGTAATTAAAAATACAAAATAAAATTATTATCGCATCGATTGCAAACGTCTTTGAAGCCGGTGTGAGTCGTGTCTTCATGATTCATGACTGCCAAACGATTTTAGCCTTATGCCTGGTCGAGCGGAAACTGTGTCGATAGTACAAACGCACCTCCTAGTGTACCTCATCAGTTTAGTATGTGTCGAATATTGAACACATTCTGTTTCACGCACGATCGATGCGCCCTCACACGGCGTACGGCGCACCTAGTCAGTGTCCGCGCCGTCCGCGCCGTCCGCGCCGTCCGCGCCGTCCGCGCCGTCCGCATCGCTTGCGCATCGTTTTTATTTATTTTAACGTATATCCTACTAGGTACTATTATAAATGTGGAACTTTGTGAGGATGGATGGTTGGATGAATGGATGGATGTTTGTTACTGTTTTACGCAAAAACTACTGAACGGATTTTTATGAAATTTGGTAAGGTAGTAAGTTTAAGCTCTATAATAACACATAGGCTACTTCGTATCCCGAAAAAGTGCAGTGTTCCCGTGACAGTTATCGTATTTACGCGGGCGGAGCTGCGGGCAAAAGCTAGTTTTTTATAATACTTTGTGGAAGTACATTAAAACGTTGATTCAAGAAGCTGGCTTTATTTCAAGTTGGAAGGACTGTGAGACTCCCATCACACGCAGAATACTTCACCAGCACACTCTCAACCCGCACGTGCGGTATCGGCTTTAATCGGCTAGCGAATCCCTACCCAAGAATACGGGAGATAATATGATCCGCCCTGATTGATTATACCGCTACGGGCGGCGCGGGGCCCACTCGCCCGGGGCGTCCGGCTGAACTGAATTATTCACACGGATATACCGAATTATTCAGTTACGATATCATTTTTCTGAGTAAACTAAGACCGCCGCTTTTGTCGTAACTGACAGAAAGTCTCGAAAAAAACGTTTCTACTCGTATGTGCAGTTTAAACGCGAACATTAAAAAATATAATATGCAGGTGCCTTTTACTGTCGCGTTTTCTTTTTATCGAATTTGATGTCACCGCCGCGAGATTCTAACATTAAGTTGTGAAAATGGAACAAGGCGTAATTTGCACTTTAAATTACTAAAATATTATATTATGTAACGGTCATGTAATTTTTGCGCAATACGTAGACATTACCGTACATCGTACGTATCGTCGTATCGTACATCGTAACCCAAACTGCCCTAACGTATAAAGCGATTCAGTGTGACCATTCCTGATATAACCTAACCAAGAGCATATATCAGCACATTTCTAAGGAGAGTTCCATAACTATTAACGCGCAATGGGTTTTCTATCAATTATTTCATAAGTTATTGTCCGATTTCGCCGAAAATATTTTTTCTAAAGAGTTTTTAGCATGACTTATCTGGATGAAAACTTACAAGTTCTCTCTTTCTAAACTATCTCCTATAGTTTAGAAATGTTAGGGGCTTGTACCTATTACTTGTATGTAACCAACTTATAAACCACTTTGGAGGCCAATTACTAAAAAAAGGTTGTCTTTGTACAAAAGTCTTGTATGAAACTTTGCCTTTATTTAAAACTACTTATTCGTCGATACCCCACTCGGCGGGGTAGAATTATAAATAATTTTTATCCCCACTTCACGTGTATGGAGAGCCACCCCTAAAATATATAATTACTATTATTTTATGATGCCAAAATATCTATACACAATCTATTCTATTTCTATTCCATTTCATCCTTTTGTATTTATCATTACAGACGTAGAAGGTCGGACAGACAGACAGACGGAGGGAGAGAGCGAAACTATAAGAGTTCCTTGAGTAATACAGAACCCTAAAAACCACTTCAGGTATATTTATGTGTCCGTAACATAAACTATGGACACTATAAATATTCAATTCCAACCCGGAATGGGTTTCAGCCAGTTGCCACAATAATACCACGAGCAATAAAACCATGAGGTATAAAACCGACCTGTCGATTGGTTCAGCCGTGTGACGTGTCTAAGCCAGTTTCAATTTGTCCGGCACTCGCGGCGGCAAACAGCAATTCCGTCATCCCCCGTTGGTCCCCCGGGCTATGCCCCCCGATGGTCCCCCGACATGTCCCCCGGGCTCATCTAATTCCATTTGGTCTTGCCCCGGCATGGGCTTTACACTCAACTGAATCAACACGATTGATAGATAAAGTCCTGTCCTGGCCTGTCGCGGCAAAAAGTTCTTTCGCTTCTAACTATAATGTATTTAAAAACGTGGGCATGTCACGGGACGCACCCGTCTGCTGTATCGCCAAAATCATGATAAATGGAAATCTCAAAGCATTATATTTTCTATCGAGCATATTAAGGACTGACGCATTCAAATCGAATTATTTTACTGCCGAAAATTGCAGTAAAAGCACAGATTATTAAATAGCTACTACGTATGTAAAAGTCTGTTCCCTACTTTGTCTTTGAAAACGCAATAAAAAAATAAGTAACCCCCGATTTGTCAAGCAATGAGAGAGCTGATAATGATGAATTATAGCTAAGAATCCTCTCGATCATGTCAGCTTACAAACAAATAAAAACTAGATCAAAATAAGTTCATCCGTTTGGGAGTTACGATGCCACGGGCAGACACACACATACAGACACACACACACAGGCAAACGTAAAACTTATAACAACACTCTGTTTTCGTCGGGGGTTAAAACTGATGTAGATATAAAGGATTTTCACTGTATTACATACCTACATACGCCTGCCATTTCAAGCCATATTACCTCAGTATCATATCAGTGGCCTCTAATTAACTAGAGGACAAGCGGCAAATCAGTGCCCTCCAGCACTCCCGCAGGAGGCCGCACCGCCCGCGCCGTAATCCGATTGTACCGTCTGCGGCGAGGGGAGGTGTGGCATATTGCGTTAGCGCTGCGGTAATTGTGACTTGTCCGGTAGTTGACGTCATGAAGTAGGTAGGTAACGTTTTCAGTTAATAGTAAAGCTTAATGCTATTACAATTTATACTAGAGCTCGCCCTGTGGTCGAAGTTCATCCACAATTAGTTAAATGTTTAAGTTTGATATATTTTGTAGCCTTTATTTTATTTTCCATTCATAATTCATATAAACTTTAGGTGTCCCAAATTTCGTACCTCTCCGATCGCATAGTTTTCGTAAAAAGGCGGATAAAGTTTCACGTATTAATATGATTTTGTTACTTAATCAATAATTCACTATTGAGTAAGTAACATTCAGAGAGATATTACTTTTACCACCTAATATTAGGCCATGCTGTAGTCATTACAAGTCTAAGCCAAGTTAGACGTCATAGTAGCAACATAATATTATTGTTTACTTGTTAGGTAAAAATAACACTTTACTAGCATTAGTTGCCCGCGGCTTCGCCCGCGTGAAATTAGGTTTTAAACTTTCATCCCCTATTTAACCCCCTTGGGGATTGAATTTTGAAAACTCCTACTATACTTAATGCCTACGTCATATGAGAATTACGTGTGCAAAATATCAAATTTCTAGCCTTATGGGTTTGGCCTGTGCGTTGATACATCAGTCAATCAGCTTTGCCTTTTATATATTATGTAGATATCGTTAAACAATTTTATAAAGAAATATTTTGATTTTAATTTCTCTCTAAACTGTACAGGTTTGACACAAACAACACAAAATAAGGCAATAATAAAAACAAATTGAAAACTCTCGGAACATTCTAGACGAAGCGAAATGTGAAAGCGCTGTCAAGTGACAAGGAAAACTTATTCTTAAACTTTACTCGCGAGTAATTTTTATTCCTCGAGTACACCGGAGGTAAATTTAATCAAATGTAGCGAACCCCGTTGAATGGAGTTAACTGTTAAACTAACATTGACCGCGCAGTTGGAAGAGGGAAATGGGCACACTAGAGTTTGTTTAGCAAATTAACTAAACTAATCACTTGAAAATATATTTATATTTTTGTTTAAGGTGATAAATATTGATATCAGAATTTCAGAAGTGATGGAATGTCACAAGAAATAAGATACCTTCAAAGTTTAACTTTGATACTTAATTAATTTTCAAAATTTATTGATAAGTTTTATTTTCCTGAATATAATACCCACAAAAAACATTACCTAAATAAAAAAAGCCAAGTATTTCTTTTGCAAAAAGTTATGAGATGTCGTAGAGACCAAGTAAAATTCAAGATAGTCTATTTAATTAGTTACTCATAAGAAATTTGTAACCGTATGTGAAATATTTTATTTTTATAATTTATTATATTAAATAGTGACTTGGCAATGAGCACTTTAATAAATCAATATAATATGAATATTATGGTTACTACTAGCTTAACGCTAGTGCTAACATCTTATTACCTGCAGTCATTATATTATTTATGATCTAGATTGTGCTATTGACTAAAATATGTGCATCTAATAAAAAGGTATAATATAGTATGTGGTGATTTCAACATTAATTAATTAGACTTGAACTCCACCATTAGATTCACATCTTTGTTAAATTCGTAGAATCTTTTTAATCCGTTTCATGAAACGACAAGAGCCTGTGATACAACGGCCACTTGTATGGATAATATATCCACTAATATTACTCCAAGTAAAAAGAAAATAATTAATAAGCTCAGCTCTGATCATCGAGGACAGTTAGATTTTTAGTGTCATTTGTGACAGTAACATCAAGGACAAGCATGTGTTTGTTCCTGTAAATACAAGACGTATTTAAAATTTAGAAGTCATTTAAATTCAAATATTCAATTGATAGATGGGTCAAATATCTCAGATGAAGTTTTTAACAAATTATTTAAATTAATAAGAACAAAATTTAATTCAGTATTTACTTCTAAAACTGTTAGACTTAATAATAGAAGAAGTAGCTTTATTGAGTAGGTAACTGCAGGAATTAAAATAAGCAGGCTAAGATTATATGAATTACATGATGAAAAATGTATTAATTGTAGTGAAACCTTTAAAACATATGTTAAAAATTATTCAACAACTTTTAAAAGAGTAAAGCTATTAAGGCTCTTTATAATAAAGAATAAAATAAAATTCTAACAATAAATTAAAACTACATGGAAGTGAAACTGGAAACGTCACCTGTCGTAGCTCTGACTTTGAACTTTGTTTTGAAAATAAAAAGATTTCTACTGATTTAGAAGTTGCGACGGTTTTCAAAAAGTTTTTTGCTGACATTCCGGTCTCAACTACAAAAAAATTAAATTCCTTATCTACTGCTGAAAAACTACTCAGAGAAAATATAATGGAAGGTGATGTCAATTTTAAGTTTAAAGAAATAGACTCCAGAGATATTATTAACACATTTAAGTTGTTGAAGTATTATTACTATTTATTTACAAAATAAAATTAACTAACATCTATTTAAAATATTTACAAACTATAAAAGTAGGTAAGTACTAAAAAAACACATAATAACTACTCCAAAACTTAAAATGCTACAAAACAAAGAAATCTCCCAGGTCGTCCCCACCAGGCAAAGTACCAAGAAGGCACAAAGAGTTTCCTCGCTGGATTGCAATACTTATTATCTAGTATAGTTGTTGAATATTGAAACGACGACGACGGCGCGACTACTTTATATTAGCGCACATTAATTTATACAATTTATTACATAATAATCAATACGTTTTACTTAGGGTCGATCCTTCTTTGTAATATATTTTGTCTTTGAAGCTTGGGAGGGGTTACAGGATGCATTAGGTGTGTTTTGCGACCTCTCGAAGTCCATTGATTGTGTTGAGCATGTTACATTGATCAGAAAATTTCACCACTATGGTATTCGGGACTCCGCACTCAAACTTTTGAGTTCTTACCTTAAAAATAAAACTCAAAGGGTGGAGATAAATAGTAAAAGGTCCACTGGGACCAAAATAGAATTAGGTGTCCCACAGGGATCTATTATAGGCCCATTTCTTTTTCTCATCTATGTAAATGACTTACCTACCTTGTCTTGTTAAAGATAATGATAATGAGATAGTACTTTTTGCCGATACAAATCTTTAATGTGAAGCGACAATAGTCAGATTACGACGAGGTAAATAGTGCTCTCTCGAAAATAGTACATTGGTTTAATGTTAATAACTTACTTACTTTTAAATATAAAATATTTATATTTTATATTATTAATAATTTTAAATTCTAAAAAAAAAAGTTTAAAGTTTACATTGCCCAAAGTTAGGCAAGTACAAACCAATATATTATTAAATGATGAGAAAACGAATTTAGTGGACACCACTGTGTTTCTAGGTATAACACTAGATAGTAAATTACAGTGGGGCCCTCATATTTGCTAATCTTGCAGATAAGCATATTTCTGCAGCAATTAATTTTTCTGACTGCATATGCAGTCAGAAAAATTAATTTCTGACAAAGACACGGCGCGTCTAGATTATTTTAGTTACTTTCATAGTAGAATGTTTTACGGCATCCTTTTATGGGGAAATGCCGCCGACATTAATACAATATTTGTGCTGCAGAAGCGAGCAATACGTTCAATTTACAAAATTGTCCCCTTTTCAATCTCTGAGAGAAAAGTTTAAAGAAATAGGTATTCTGACCATCACTTCTCAATACATTTTGGATATGTTAAAAATAATATTAGTAATTTTTAAACTAAAAGCGACAATCACTGTAAAAACAATAGAAATAAGTACAAGCTAGATATGCCGGTAATCAGACGAAAGTAAAGTATGCAAATCCTTTAAAGGTCAATGTATACGCCTATACAACAGAATTCCAGAAAACGTTCAAAATCTTTTCATTATAAATTTAAAAAGTAGTTAAATAACTTTTGTGTGCAAAAGCTTATATGGGAATAGCAAATATATATATAAAGCATATAAATAAATATATAAAGCAAATATATGGGAATAGGATGGACACCTGGCAAGGCTGCTTCTATGTACTATGTGACTTTTATTTATATTACTAGCGAGTAGCCGCGCCCACGCCCGGGACGTGCCCGCGCATAACACTGATGAATATAAATAAAATACTTTATATAGTGTACGTTTGTCTCCGACTGTCCTGATTCAAACGATCTGATTCACCTATAAAAGAGCAGTAAGCTTCTGAGCCATAATATATTGGTATGAGGAGATCGTAGGATCGCCAGCAAAAACATGTCGTTTTATTACTTTCAATAAAGGCATACCTACATATTACTTAATTTAACTTATACTAAATAAATTTGCACAGAGTTACTTCTACATGCCCACGCAGTGGTGGCGTTTCTTGTACAATGTACGAGCTCATAATATTATAAGTATACCGCGCGATGTTAAACGCTCCCCGACCGCCGAACATCGACGCAACAGGGCACGTCACACATGACTCGGCCTGCGATACTTAGGTACATCTTAATGTCGTTTTTTATAACACCCCTATGTTGCATCACTTGCAAGGAATAAGGCATGTCGCCTATGGACACCCACAACACCGGATGAGTCACAGGCCTTACGGCTGTTAATCACGGGCTGAAAACCGAGATTCACTAACTGCAAGTCCGACGTAATATTGTTAAGGCCAACATAGTTATCAATAACATATACGTCTCATAGACGTATAAATTATAGATATATATATAGTAGTGGCCCCGCGCGAGTTTCTTACGCCGGTTCTTCTCGCCGGGCTAGTTCTCGAACCGGTGGTAGGTATTATGTAGACCGACGTTCAGAGAGTGTATAAGAATGCCAATTTTGAATTAAGAAAAAATTTTACTTGACTTGATTTTTAAATTAGAAAACAACCACACCTATGAATAGTTTTCAAAATGGTCAACAATCTTTGAAATTAAGGTATGGATAACCCGCATTGCAACACTATTGAATCCTTATTGGCATAGTGATAACATCGAAATGCTTTTCCAGGTTTGTCCATGGGTCTAATCTATATTATCTATATTATTTATATGAAAATATGAATGCCGGTACCGGACATTTATCTCTTTAGACTTTAAGCGCCCATTACCAAGTTACCTACTATTTAATATTAGGTCTTTACCTATGAAATTGCCGTTTTGTATGAAAAAATTTTAACGAATTTTTTTCATGTACTTTTTATTTGTATTAATCGAAATAATCACCCATGCAATCAATGCATCTTTGCCAACGCAGTGGCAGTTTATTGATGCCCTTTTTAAAGAAATCAGCTGGACGGGACGCAACAAATTCTTTAAAGGCATTTTGTACTGCCTCTCGGGTATTGAACTTTTTTTCCCGCCAAGAAGTTATCCAAATTCTGGAAAAAGTAGTAGTCTGTAGGCGCAAGGTCTGGTGAGTAGGGCGGATGACGGAGGGCTTCCAACCCCAGTTCTTGCAACTTGGAGAATGTCTGCTGTGCAGAATAAGGTCGTGCGTTGTCGTGCAGGAGCAGCGGAGACTAGCGATTGACCAATGCTGGTTGGAGATATGCCAGCTTCTCCATCATTGTGTTCAGTTCTTCACAGTACACATCTGCAGTAATGCTCACCCCGTTTGGTAAGAAGCTGTGATGAATCACACCGGCGCTAGACCACCAAACAGTGATCATCACTTTTCTAGGGGTAAGTTTTCATTTAAGGCATTATTTAGGTGCTGAACCAGGATCCAACCAACTTGCTCTAATTCGTCATTGTCGACCAGTCTTCGGACGACCACGAGGTTCATTTTTCAGGTCGAAATTTCCAGAACGGAAGCGAGCAAACCAATAACATGTGGTGCGTTGGGTTGTAGTGTTAGCTCCGTAAACGTCGTTGATGTTGCGTGCCGCTTGTGCCGCGTTGCTGCCACGACGCGACGTTACTCATATTCCATAATTACTCGAATTTTTAACGTATCCATGATGACGAAAAAGATTGAAATGGGATGAAAATGTAACGCTAATCATTAAACAAATGACTACTTTTGGAAAAAGAATTCCATGTTTTTAAAACAAAATTAATTTGAAATTAAAATTCTTAGCTAAACAAAAATTATTTTGATTTCAAATGGCCAGTACTGCAGAACGGCAAAGGTAAAGACTTATTATAATAAGTTATGAAAATAACATTTTCCACATACGGTTACAAATTTTTTATGAGTTACTAATTAAATGGACTATCTTGAATTTTACTTGGTCTCTACGACATCTCATAACTTTATGCAAAGGAAATACTTGGCTTTTTTTATTTAGGTAATGTTTTTTGTGGGATCTCATTTCTTTTTGTAGGTTACCCGAAGACTAAGGAGTTTGGGGTTTTAAAGACCGTGAACGCACTTATAACTTCTCCGGTGTTGCGAATGTTCAAATTCAAGGCACTCATTATACTACGCACTGGCTAATGTCTGACACAATCCATGATAAATAATATATTTTCATACGAGGTTTTTACCGCGGCTTCGCCCACGTAAAAACAGTATCCCGAACCGTACCGTAACCGGGAACCGTATATTTTGCTATGATAAAAAGTCCTTTCCTTACTCCTTCCCCGTGGTCCACTTTATATTTCTGCTAAATTTCATGATGATCGGTCAAATAGTTTTTACGTGAAAGCGTAACAACCGAACACACACATCACATTCACATTTATAATATTTTAAAGGTAGTAAGGATTTTCGGTACATAATGACTTAAATCTATCCAATTGAGTTGAATATAATGAATTTTGTTCCGTTTTATCGGTAGCGAGTCGCAATGGGGTCAACCGGTTTGACCTGCCGTATCGATGGCTTCCCAAACACTTCATTACCTTATTAATGACGCTAATTAATAATTAGTCCCGACGATAGCGTTAAACCATTAATATCATTATACCAGTACAACGATATTGGTGATATTGCTGTATAGGCTGTACTATATGAAGCGTAGAATTGCGAGGTTAAGTTTAAATTTTAAACTCCTTGTAATAAAATAAATTATAAAATATATTTTATTTTAAGCCTCCTCCCACTGGCTAAACTCATTTTACGTATAAAATCAAATTACCAGAAAGTGCAGCCATTCGAATCGTCTGCGCGAAAAAAACTACGACGCGATGGAATCAATTCCGATCCGATTGTCGCCCGATTCCGACTTGGCGGTCCGACTTCGGTTCCGGCTCACGGCTGAGCTGCACGCTTCACGGTCGGACGGGCTCGATATCTGCTCGCCGATGAGTTTTCACAATACAAACTGTTTGTAAGATGGGAAAATATGAAGCCTATTATAACTTTTATTTTCTAACTTATCGTTGGTAAGATATGAGAAATGAGTATGTACACAGTATAAAATCTAGCAAACTGACAGGTAAGAAAATATAAAATGATATTCCTTAAGATGTTTTTTTTTCTCTCTCTCTCTCTAGTTTCTCTAGTTTTAGTAAGTCTATCACAAAAGTGCGGTCGCGGAGCACGTAGAATTTCTTACATTGGCTTATCGCTACTTATCTCTTTCGTTCGCGCACGCGAATTTAATAGTATCGCACGCCTACCGAGTACCTGTGTGAGGCCTTTATACTTTTATACTAGACACATATTTAAGATTTTTATTATATTAGGTCATTACATATGAAATTGGCGTTTTGTAAAGGAGGAATTTAAAGTCAATTTTTTGAAACATAATATATTTATTTAATCAAAGTGTATACCGTTGCTATCTATGCACTTTTGTCATCTCATAGGTAGTTCATTGATTCCTGATTCCTTGAAGCAATCGTACAGGAATCAATAAAACCTTTGAAGGCGCTTTGGACTGCCCCATCGGAGTTGAATTTTTTCCTTTGCAAGAAGTTATCCAAATTTCGAAAAAAATGGTAATCTGTTGGAGCAAGGTCCAGGGAGTACGGTGGATGTCTTAGACATTCCAATGAAGCTCCTCTAATTTGGTAGCCGTCTGTTGTGCAATGTGTGATCTAGCGTTGTCCTGAAGCAGCAGTGGCCTAGAGCAAATGACCAACCTCGCTTGTTTATCAGCTAGATTTTCCATCATGATTTGTAGTTGCTGGCAATATACATCTACCGTAATCGGCTGGCCAGATTTAAGAAAGCTATAGTGAACGACACCGGCTCTAGTCCACCAAACGCTCACAAGTAACTTTTTTGGGTCAATTTTCGCTTCCCTGGCGAACCTCCCGGGTTCAGCCATTGCGATGAGCGTTTCCGATTATCGTACAGGATCCATTTTTTATCACAGGTAAAGATTCGATTTAAAATCCCTTCATTATTTTTATATTCACGCGTTTCTCGGTTTGCTGCACTCAATTCATGAGGTACCCACCTTCCAAGCTTTTTTTCTTCCCAATTTGCTTCATGTGGATTAAAACACCGCAGCCTACAGCTAACTCGGACGTGGTTTGCGATGGATCCGCTTCCACAATAGACTTCAATTCTTAATTATCAACTTTGGTCTCCGGCCGTCCACGGGGCTTGTTCTGCAGGTCGAAATTTCCAGAACGAAAACGTTGGAAACGAAAACGCACTGTGTTTTCTTTTGCGAGACCGCCGCCATACAAATAATTAATCCTTTGAGCCGTTTCTGCAGCACTGGTGCCACGGTGGAACTCGTACTCGAAAATAATACGATATTTCAAGTTTTCCAGTTTTTAAACAGAGTCACGCAAAGAAAAAATCAAAAAAGGAAAAAACAAATAAATTACGGTTTTCGAAACACAAATGCATGAGTAAAGAGCGGTATAAATTTGAAATTTGAATTCCTAATCAAAGAAGATATATTTGAGATCAAAGTGGCCAGTACGACAAAACGCCAATTTCATATGTAAAGACCTAATATTATACAGTATACACCACATCCATCACCCACGAGCACCGATAACTTTTTGTTCTTTTGGCGGGATTCGAACCCGCAATGTCCGGCTTGAGCACCGACGCGCTCAACCACTGAGCCGCAGAGGCCGTCAGAGGAGCAAGTAATTATGGAAGTAATATTCAAGTTACAGGACACGCGTGTCGCGCCCCGCGGGACGCCGGGAGCGAATGTCGGTACAACTTGTAAGGTAACCTGCCCAGTGTTCAGATGTAAATATTAAGGAGCAATTATAACGCGGTCATGTCACCTCTGGAGATTCCAAATAATTGCTTTTATGTATGACTTATCTCGGTTATTAAGAGGAGAACATCAATTGACGTTTGTTTTCTTAGAAACTACCAGTACTAACACCTACTTACTACTTATTACCTCCTAGTACTTACGTTATACCGCGCCGCCCCTGGCTGTACATTTTTCCGTCGCCATCTGTATCTGTTAGACGGTAAAAGAAAGTTCTGCGATACTTATAGGTACTAAAAAAGCTTACACGAACAGTATTTTATACTCCTACGCAGATACCACGTAGCTCGTGCCAGCAGAGTTACATTTGAATACGTGAAGCAAAAACTTTATACTCCGTTTTACGAAAGTTATGCGAAAGAGGGAGTACGAAATTTGGCATAGTCAATGTTTATGTTGAGGCGGAATGGACTGCACCATTTTTTTTAATAATGCTAAAATACCGATAAACATTGACCTTATATGATATTTGATTAAAAAAACGAAAAAAAAAAAAATGATTTACGTATTTCAGTGTTATCTAAAATTCAACCCCTAAGAAAGTAAAATAGGGGATGAAAGTTTTAAATTATTATAAATATATCGTTATTACTAGATAGTATAAAACAAAGACGCTTTATCTGTCTGTCCCTATGCGGGTTTTTTTATTACATTATTTTACGGGATTATATTACATTGCAAACGCTGGCTGAACCCTACGAGATAGATCGAAATAATGTACTACAGTATTGTAGACCTTAAAAAGGTCTACAAAAAAGTCTCTTAGAAATGACCCACAATATTACAGAATTACAGAATTATAATAATGCAGGGACATAGCGGTTGCGGGGCGCGGCACAGCGGTACCGGCCGGTAGAAAAGCCTTTTCAATAATGTATACAGATGTATATTGCAGCAAGTAGAGTTATTGGTTGAAGTTTTTTCTCCAAGAACAGTATTCCACTCGGGCGAAGCCGCGGGCAAATGCTTGTGAAATAATATACCAAAAACAAAATTATGTATGAAAATGAACACAAAAGTAAATCGAACGCCTTCAAAGTTTCAGATTCCATTCGCGAAGTATTCGAAGTTCCGATTCAACAAACTCACCTAAATCCAGCTTCGGAATCCAACTTCTTTCGCCCCGAGCTCCGAGGGATATTTAAGTTTCACGAACTATTTCTTTAATCGTTCCGAAGTTAAATTTGAACTACGCAAATATTTTACATTACTTTTGATTGTAAAATAGTTTTGTAGTACAATTCATTTCTATGCAGATGCATTAAGAATGAAATTATTGTAAAATTTTGATCTCTGTGGCTCAGTCGTTGAACACGTCGGTGCTCAATTCTGAGGTCGCGGGTTTCGGAGTTCCTTGGTCATGGATGTGTATTAAATATGTAATAATATCCAAATAAATAAAATTGAAGTGTCTGTTGTAATTTAAATAAACAGCTTTTCACAAAATGCATATGTAAGTATATAAGGTGGGTACTTACACTAAAAATTAATTTTTTGTCTGTCCGTCTGTCTGTTTGTTGTAGGTAATCTTAAACGGGTGGACCTATTATCACAGGACTTTCACTGGCAGGTAGCTGATGTTATAAGTAGTAACTTAGGCTACTTTTATCTTAAGGTTCGGTTTCTACAAACGAAGATGCGGGCACCAGCTAGTAATATAATAAAAATCTTAAATATAAGTATAAAAGAATTAAATTTCCGCTGTCTGATACCGTAACACGAGTTCTTAAAGAACTTAGCGCGGGACCAGATTGAGTCAGTGTATAAGCGTTCATAGATATTTTATTATTATTATAATACATTGTTGTGGGTGGAATTGGTACATAGAGCGGTACAGGATACGAACTGGCAATACTACTTTGGACATAGGCTACTTTATATACGTTTTCCGTATTTCTTTTTGCGCGGGCAACATCTAGTATCCGATACTGTACAGATACAGGACACACACAAAAAGATTTTATGTATTACAACAGCTGACAACTCACACGATAAAAAGTGAATCTTCATTCGTATTCGGATTTGAGGGGTATAAGGGCGCGCACGTGACGTCACCCAAGGGCGCGGGAATATAACGACCGTTTAATGAACACGACGTAGCCCTCACACGGTTTATGGTCGGTTAATGATCACGTGGTCGTTCTGACTCGTGATCGTTTATGACCACTTGTAGCAAGTGATTAATAATGACCTATGAGTGAACCTTGAACCCGATAAGATTTAAGATAGAATCTAAACTCAAAGGGTTCTTAAATCAAGAGGCAGTTAAGTGTCACTCTGTCCTCGATAAGAGTATCAGCAGCAGAGGCCGCAGAGACAGTGACAGTCATTTAGGGGGCCCCTAACTTTAAGTGGCGCTTATGATTTTAGCCGTAAGATTAGTTTTTACGATTGACATTTATTCTAAAGCAAAGTGTGATAATCATAGACGTATATAATAGGTCTTTATCTATGAAATTGCCGTTCTGCAGTACTGGCCATTTCAAATCAAAATAATTTTTGTTTGGCTAAGAATTCTAATTTCAAATTAATTTTATTTTAAAAACATGGATTTTTTTTCCAAAAGAAGTCATTTGTTTATTGATTAGTGTTACATTTTCATCGCATTTCAATCTTTTTCGTCATCATGGATACGTTAAAATTCGAGTAATTATGAAATATGAGTACCGTCGTGGCAGCAACGCGGCACGCAACATCAACGACGTTTACGGAGCTAACACTGCAAACCAACGCACCACCTGTTATTGGTTTGCTCGCTTCCGTTCCGGAAATTTCGACCTGAAAGATGAACCTCGCGGTCGTCCGAAGACTTTGGTCGACAATGACGAATTAAAGGCGATTGTGGAAGCTGATAATACACAATCTACGG
Source organism: Phengaris arion (assembly GCA_963565745.1). NCBI lineage: Eukaryota > Metazoa > Arthropoda > Insecta > Lepidoptera > Lycaenidae > Phengaris > Phengaris arion. The sequence continues at coordinate 18,549,861 of OY751431.1, forward strand.
CTAAAATTAGCAGCAGCTTTCGATGTTAGCGTCAAAACAATATCGGTCCATTTGCGTCAAATTGGCAAGGTCAAAAGCTTGACAAATGGGTGCCCCACGAACTCAATGATGGCCAGCGCGAAGTACGCGTCGAGACGTGCCTTGCACTGCTCAACAGACACACAAATGAAGGAATTTTGAACCGCATTGTTACCTGCGATGAAAAATGGATTCTGTTTGATAACTGCAAGCGCTCAACAAGTTGGTTGGATCCTGGTTAAGCACCTAAATAATGCCCTAAACGAAAACATACTCCTAGAAAAGTGACGGTCACTGTTTGGTGGTCTAGCGCCGGTGTGATTCATCACAGCTTCTTACCAAACGGGGTGAGCATTACTGAAGATGTGTACTGTGAAGAACTGAACACAATGATGGAGAAGCTGGCACATCTCCAACCAGCATTGGTCAATCGCTCGTCTCCGCTGCTCCTGCACGACAACGCGCGACCTCATACTGCTCAGCAGACGGTCTCCAAGTTGCAAGACCTGGGGTTGGAAGCTCTCCGTCATCCGCCCTACTCACCAGACCTTTCAATTTGGATAACTTCTTGGCGGGAAAAAATTCAATACCCGAGAGGCATAAATGCCTTTGAAGAATTTGTTACCTCCCGTCCAGCTGATTTTTTTAAGAAGGGCATCAATAAACTGCCACTGCGTTGGCAAAGATGCATTGATTGCATGAGTGATTACTTCGATTAATACAAATAAAAAATTCGTTTAAATTTTTTCATACAAAACGGCAATTTCATCGGTAAAAACTGTCCCTACTTAAATGGCCCCACTTTTGGAGTTTTTGACATTTGAGGTACGGTGAAATCAAGATGGCGTAACTTTTCTTGTATGAAGATTTGTACTGTCAAATATACGTCGTTGCCCATCTTTGGTTTTGAAATCTATGATAGTAACACTACAAGGTGTAGGGTGGCGCTAGGAGAAAAACTATTATGCACTAATAGTAATGGTCAAACAGCTACCTATAGTAGAATACGTCATATTTTATTTCGACAAGGCTACAATGGTTCAATCGTTCGTTCAAATGTCGTGGGTACTTTTTCTATTTGGGAAAAACGTTTTTCACAGGTAACCGCGACATTAATTTGAGGACGGATGAAATGTATCCCGTCCGCGACTATAGGGGTAACTCTTTATATTGGTTAAAGGGGGTTAAGATTGTGGGAATTCCTGGTTCAACTCGGACTTGTATTAATCATATTCTTTTTACATTACCTACTACTTACTGCGCGCCGTGTCACGTCTCGGTGTGAACTAACGGTAACTGTGCTGTGACGTAAAACTAGCACAAAAAAAACACATCGGCGACAGTACAATTTAATTTCTGTAGAAGAACTTTCGCCGCCGGAGTTCCGTCGCGGAATTTCCGCCTGGTTTTTGTACACCAACAGCTAATGTTACATGGTGACACCCACTCAACAGACAGTTACCTCATTCAGATACCAACTTCACACGGCGCGCACGTTTTAAGATAGCGATTCAAAATTGAACTTTATACACTGCACGCATATTATACACGTTCCATTGCGCGAGCTCGAATAGAGGGCGCGGCGCCGCTCTTACAATGAAACGTATATATTTTTGTGTAAAGTTTAATTTTGACTCGTTAAAAATTTCGCGCCGAATCACGTCTCGGTGTGAGTTGACCCTTATGATTTGTTTTAATGATCTATTAGAACTACAATCCGCTTGTCAAGCAGCCTCAGCCCTCATCTTACTTGTATTGGCGAATCACAAGACATTCCCGGCACTTGCGTCCGCCCTGCGCGGCGCTGTCCGCTACAACAGTGATAAGCCCCATTAGACGCGGGCACGTAACACGACGGACGGACAGTTTCTGCTGTGTATTGTGTGCGGACGTGGAATACGTCTTGTAAATTAATGGCAATGCAATACACACGACTACATTATATTATTGCGTCCGTTGGGCGGCTATATTGCAGAAATTAAGTGTTACTTTTTGTTCGTTATTTTTGTACATTTTTTGTAAAATTTTGTACAAAACTTTTTTATCTAAATTTAATAAGGGCACGACTTACGAGATGTGAAAGTGGCCAGATGGGAATGAGGCGGATAAAAACATAGACTACTTTTAACCCCCGCCCCGACGCAAAAAGAGGGGTGTTTATAAGTTTCACGAGTCTGTTTGTCGGTGTGTGTGTCTGTCTTTGGCATGGTAAATCCTAAACGAAAGGCCCGATTGAGATGCCTTTTTTAAAACTGATTTAATCGAGATGGTTCTTAGCTATAATTCATCATCACCAGCTCGCTCACTGCTTGACAATGATTGCCTGAAAAGGTGTTCCTTAAAATTTAAAATTTTATTTTAAAAATCTCAGAAAAATGTTCGTGCGAGGTAAAATATAGAAAAATTATTCGGTGTAAACAAAGTCGCGACTTACGGGCTGACTTCAGAGATCATGTAATACATATTTTCTGTTCACTGGCTACGTACGCTCGTAGCAAACTCTTTAAATTCTTTGATTAGTTAATAACATAAAAGCATTTTCCGCGTGAATGTCCCCAGTAGGAGCTCTTAACATTACCCTGTTTTGTACTGACTACCGAGCACTCGATCGTCAAAGCTGCAAGTTGCAACTATTACCTATTGAGTGCGGGGCCCCCGTGAAAAAACGCCACAAAGGTTGCAATTAAAGACGATGCATTAGGTGCAGCGAGCGAGACGGGCGCAGCGGGGCGAGCGGGGCACAAGGGGGCAGGGCAGGGGGGCAGGGGGGCACGGCAAAGGGGGCACTAACTCACTTATGCACAGAGCGGTGGCTCTTATTCAATTTGAGCCGATTTATTGAGTGTAAATTGCTCCAGACTGAGGGAATGTATCGTGCAAAAAAGAGCACGTCGCCCCCGACGGCATGCACCTAACACTAGGTAGTAGGTAGCCTAGGCACAACTCACAAGTACTGACAAAGGCTTTCTAGCGTCCAATATGTACGCTTCAATGTAATTTGAACGATTTTACTGCCATATTAGTCTGTCTGTCGATGTTTTGATTATTAATTATTATTATAGGTACCTTACCCAGGGTCGGACCGTAGGTTTAGAGTAATCAATAAAATACTTACGATCTGTTTAATTTTATTAAATGATGGATTTTTTGCATTATCGTCTATTTTTACTTTCACTTGACATAGCTGGGGGCTAGAATCCACGGGGCCCTGGGCTGAAGCCCAAAAAGCCATATGGTAGATTCGGCCCTGTACCTACCTATAAAATGAAAGGGCAGAGGCTTCATTATGGAGGCTATATTAATGTAGATATCGTACCCAATTAAAGCCCAAGAGCCGTATAATATGCGACCGTCTCAAGCTCCCTTACCCTTATTGTCATACAATACAGGAATTCAGTTTGGTTTGAGTAAATACATTATTAAACTGATTTGGTCCGGAAAGTATTATTTTTGCAACAACTGTCAATAATGCGAAAGGGGATCAGTCATGTGACGTCACCAGGGGAGGGTTATTAGTTACTGTCACGCTATTTACCTCGGTGGCGACATTTTGGGGTTGGGTTTTGTCTACAATTGATACAAAAATATTATCCCTTTTGCCAATATTGCAAATATTAGCATGTTCAGTGTGATTGAAGATTAATTTATGTGGTGTACTGTTTATTATTGACTTTTTAAGGTCTTACACACAGGTGCTGCGTTGTTGAATGTTATTGAGACGCAAGCCATCGCGAATAGATACTAACACTACACATGTGAGTACCTCCTGGTATATGTGTGTTAAGTAAATCACTAAGGGCCTGTTTCACAATCCTACTAACATTGTAAATGTGAAAGTTTGTGAGGATGGATGGATGGATGTTTGTTACTCTTTCACGCAGAAACTACTGAACGGATTTTGATGAATTTTGGTATGGTAGTAACATAGGTTACTTTAATCCCGAAAAAAGTACAGTGTTTCCGAGGGATACTGTATTTACGCTGGCGGAGCCGCGGACAACAGCTAGTCTACTGAGAAGTGTCAGATAGCATAAATGCAAATTTTGTCTCTGTCCCTCGATATAAAGTAAGCAGCAACAAAACTTCAGAAAAAGCTATTCGACACTCATTGGAAGATTGTGATACAGGCCCTTAATGTAAAAATTATATGTGTAGGATACAATATGACTTTTTAAATAATATTTGTGGCTTTTGTGTCGTATTTGAATGACACAACAATATATGGAATTCAATCGAATAGCAATTTTGAGAGGGTGTTGTGTGAGGTGTCGGACGCTTGCGGCACAGTGCGGAACGTTGCGGACCCGCGTCGGAACAATGCGGATCGCGCGACACTCGTCAATATTGACGTTTGCGAATGTTTGCCGATCACCCTCGGCGATGTGGACACAGACACCCGATGATGTGCCAGGGGACGAAGACAGGGGACAGAGAGGCAGGGGCCGAAGGGCCAGGGGACTGTGCAGAGAACTGAAGACATTCCAACAGAGCTCGGCAAATACAATAAAGTTTGTTTAGGAAACTTATTTACATTTTACATACATTATTTTATTGGAATAAAGATTTCCTGTTAACAAAGGTTTTTGTCTCAAAACATAGAATAAATCTATATTCAATATTTTGTTATACGATTCTATTGACGCTAGAGAATTCTCTTTACTCGTGAATATTACTAATACATTATATTTATTATTTACACAATGAACACATAATATTACCCCCTTTCGTAAAATCACGAACATGGTCACTAATACAAAACCGCGCTTATATTAATACTGAAACCAGAAAAAACCTTCACTTTTTTGCTATCAGACATCCGTTTTTTTTTCCTTCCAATGGCGCAAAAGATTCGAAATTGAATCCGCTTCAGTATTGAGTCTGAGATTTGTCGCCCGCGGTGCTGTCGACCAATAAGCGACTGTTTGCCGCCGCACGCCGGGTGTCAAAGAGACCGCGACTATTGTAGCCTTAACGAATACGAGATTTGTTAAATAGCTAGAGTATTGTGTGTGGCACAATATACATATATATATATACGTTATCTTATTATGACAAAAATATGTAATACCATAATATCAGCTGTGTATAATATACATTATAGAGGAGAGCTCCGTGGCCTAGTGGGTGGACCGTTTGATTCGCACTCGAGAGAGTGCAGGTTCGATTCCTGGGTTGTGGCGTGTACCAATGACACTTTTTCAGATCTCAAGTACATTATAGGGACGCTCCAATGGTGAAAGAAAACATAGTGAGGAACCGCGCAGATGGTTGGCCCCAGACGTGTTGACCAGTCATTCCTCTGGACTAGGCTGACTATGTTGTGATGATATGCCGTATGTGCTTGGGCAACGATACGCCATTTGAAAACCGACTGTCCCAGGCACTACAGTATTTCAGGAGTGGTTACTTCGCTCGGAGAGTTCTGTATAAATCATCCAATAACGAATGAAAAGGCCTAAGTATAATATACAACTTGTATTATTTAAGGTGTATTTTTATCCGAATTAAATATTTAACCCAATATTAGGCTCCAATAATAATAATTATTGCGTAAGCAATCTAATGACATGCATAACTAAAAATTTACGTAATTTTTAGAAAAATTACACGATTCACTTTTTGTTACAACTCTCACTACACTTGAACACTGCTGTATGACGTGCGGGCTTTGAAGTATACGCGCCCGTCGCGCAGTATTAGCCGCGCGGTTATGCATCGAATTTAAGTATTTTATAGGATAATTTAGTGAAAATTAAAGGTCACATCTTAAAATATATCTATATTAAGGATAGGATGTCTATATTATAAGAGATATAATATAGATACCCTGTATTTATCCCCATTAATTCTAACCTAAACAATTCGAAGACCGAAGCCTTTTGTAAGCGACCATTGTTAATAGAATCAGGCATCACATTGTGGAAATCGATAGCATACAATTTAATTAATATTGTATCTAGCTATATCCTGCGAAAGAAATATCGCGGGATATAGCTAGACTTATCCTGTACTTTAAACGAGACAATATTGTATATGTATAATCTGTTTATCGAAAACAGCTGCAAGTATTACATAAGGCCAAATCATACTCATGATACTAGCGCAGCGACGACAGCCTAGGACAGTTTGAAATTCAATATAGCAAATTTACTCATAAGCCCACAATGAAATCCTTCTGACATAAGAAGAAGTCACGCGTCTGTGCACGACCAATGCTTCTTTTTACCCCCAATGAAAACAGGGAGTGTTATAAGTTTGGCGTGTCTGTCTGTGCGTGTGTGTCTGTCCGTGAAATCGTAGCTCCCAAACGGATGAACCGATTTTGATCTAGTTTTTTTTGTTTAAAAGCGATTTAGAAGAGATCCAGAATATTATTAGCTACAATTTATTATCATCAGTTCGCTCACTACTTAATATATCAGTGGTGGTGGTCAATATAATGTGCATTACGTACGTAGTAACATAAGCGTGAGTTTCCTACATTACGTTTTCAGAATTTCGCATCGCTGCTTTTCGACTCTGCACCGGTATGAATTGACGCTTAACGTTTCTCCGTACCGCGAAACTCCTTATTCAAATTGTTCCCAACTGATCGAGACTTCGAGAATACTTAGCAATTATTTTATTTTCGCGTCTCGATTGATTTAAGAAAAATACAGACTGCTACTTATGATAATGCTGGCCTTATTTCTCCGTACAAAATATAAACCACTGCTTTTAGAGTTCCATAGTACTACAAGGAACCCTTATAGTTTCGCTCAGTCTGTCTGTCTGTCTTTTTGTCCCATCAAACTTCTATAATTATGAATTTAAATGGATGAAATTTGGTATAGTTCTAGATTGTGTACAAATCTCGCCTTTGGCATCGTAGACTTACTAATTAAAGTGAAACTTTTATTACATCGTCTCAAACTTTTTCGTCTGTGTGTTGCATGTCGCGTGACGGTCGGCCGCGGTGTAGGGATAAAGTGAAAGGCGCTCGTCAGAGCAGCCGAGGCCAATATGGCGGTGCCTATAGTTCGCATCAGCTGACCGTGTAGTCTATAGACTAGTACTCGTTTGTGTCAGTGCTCCACGCTGTTTTGTTATTAAGTTTCACTTTTACCGTGGTTTCATAAAACCACACAATCCTTTTTTATATATATTAGAGGTGTAGTAGGGATGATTTTTTGTTTTATTGCACCCATCAAGTGGGTTCATACATACGGCTTCATATGACTTATTTTACAAAGTCAAAAATTGTCACCGTAACCGGCCTAGTAAAAGTTAAAAGACTAGTAAATGTGGTTTATAAGTTGCCCCCCCCTTGTATTTCTAAACAATAAGAGAGAGAGACTTGTGTTGTTTCCATGTTGATAGATCATGCTAAGCGACTACATGCGTTTTAAATTTCAGCGCAATGTTATGAAGCAGTGGATCTCTTATATCCGGTACTTCAGTATTCTACGAGTATATTGTAGTCAGCGAGTTACAAACTTTTTGTTTCATAAAAGATGTCGTGCTACAAAATTGTATTTTTAATATGTCTCTAAGACACAAGTCTGAAACCCTCGTATTGTCTGTGATACAGCTGTAGACGGTGCCTCTATCGCGGTGGGCAAATAACTCCAAATACGGGGTCCAGCGGATACGTACATAATGTAATACTCTAGCAAAAATAGGTTTTGTAATAAAAATATATTATTGTGAACTAGATTTATGCTTTTACCTTGTTAGTTAAAAATCTCAAAAAAAAAAAAATTAAAAAAAAAGTAATTTAACATTACTTTTTTGTCATGTCTATATAAGCTATTGGTTAAGAAACGAGTTAGTATTTAACTTAGGTATTAACTAATAAATAGGAGGATATTCGTAAATACTTGATTTACGAATATCCTCCTTCTTAGACTTTATCTAATAAATAAAACCTTGTTTAAAAAGTGTTGGTTTAATCGAAATCTTATTTTAACTTATATGTACCAAATAAAATGAAATCACATTTATTTTGAGACAAAACATAAATAAAAAGATGTATAAAATAATATAAAATCATTAAAAATACATTCATATAAAATTCAAAACGTTAATACAATTGTATAGACTACTACTTTATAACAAAAATCTGGCTCATGCCGTTAAGATTTAAGAAACGTATGCAATTTATCCCAAAACAGCCGCGCCAGTGTAAATCATATTATGCAGCGGTCTTGAGTTGTGATATAAACCTCTGCACCTCCCGGAAGTGGCGTCAGCTGGCGTCACATCCTCTTATTGCTGACCGGGGCCTCCACAATACAGCCTCAAGCCGCGGGAATACCAGCCCTATTCCTCCAGGCATAAGGCTCATAACGCCCGCACGCTCGCGCCGAAATGAACCCGACTAGTTAACAATGCAAATACGCTTAACAATTATAAAAATGACCTTTATTACGACGTGCTAGGGTACACAGTGTTAACACAATTTAGATTTTAGAGAAACGTTTTCAAAGTCTATGTAGTTTTTTGCAGAGTGCTACCACGAAAACAAACAACATGCGGCTAATGACAACCGGCGCGCGGCGGGTAAGTCAGCTCTTTATACGTTCATCTATTTTGTAAAACGCTACTTCGGTGCGTTTATCTTGTATGTCATGCTACAGTTACTACTTATTATCTTTTATTCGACCATCTGAATAAAACTTAGTACCCACTTTCGAAAGCGATACAATATAGTGCATGTATTCAGCTGTCATTTCGATCACACCATATTTTTTCTGAGGATGGATAGATGGATGTTAGTGACTCTCACGCAAAAACTACCGAATGGATTTTGATGAAATTTCGTATTCCAGTAGTTCTGGCTCTGGATTAACATATAACTTATATCCCGAAAAAGTACAACGAACACTATTCCACGCGGGCTGAGCCAATGTCAATGTGAAGACAAAAGACGATAAAAAGAAATATGCAATAATTTATATTAAAAAATAAGTCAAAATTACAAACCTCCTAGTAACATAGACAAATAAAAACTGGCTAAGTGCGAGTAGGACACGCGCATGACGGGTCCCGTACAAAGCGGCTAAAGAAAAATACATTTGTGGTATGGCAGCCCCCCTTAAAACTTTATTTTGGTCCGTTTTTAGTATTTGCTGTTATAGCAACAACAGAAATGCACCATCTGTGAATATTCCAACTGTCTAGGTATCATTGTTCATGAGAAACAGCCTGGTGATAAACGGACGGACAGCGGAGTCAGAGTTATAGGCTCCCGTTTTTACCCCTTGGGTACTGATCCTTAAAAACCATCGAAATATAACTTATGGTCGCATGCACATTAACATAACCCCCCAACCTTTCACCGTAAAAAATAAGATACAAAATTACCATAATATTACATCGGAAATCTCAAATTTTCCGCTGGACTTCAAGTCACTTCGCTCCGCCGACCGCGACCCTTAAAAATACCCACCCTGCGGCCCTACGAAGAGGGTAGAGGAGTGGGAGGGCGAGGGGTAAGCACTTCCGTTTACATTCGTCGGGTAAATATTGGCGCGGAGTGTTTGTGAACTAGCGCCGATAGATTACCGTTTGCATTAGGTGGCAGATGGTACTTGGGTCTCCTTCACCTACTTGAACACACAGAGGTAACAGGAGTATGATATCAAGTTAACTCTTGTCTTCTGTATCTGCTCAATCGAGCTGACGCCCAATTCCCGTTACGATTTGTAGGATTTTAGGATTATGATCACAAATAGTTAGGTTAGAGTTGGGTAAACTTGTGTAATACAAAAATCGGTTGTCTGTAAAGTCGGTTTACTGACGATAGTTGAACGTGACAACGTCATGTTTATAGTGCGCGCGGAAGTAATTGGCCGCGCCTTAGGTAGGCGTGTTGCCGCCGCGAAGTCCGGCGCCGAACTGAGTAATAACATCAAGCCCATAATAATATATAATAATACCAACAACAACAACAACAACAATAATAATAATAATAAAATAATAATGAGGTACCGGCAATGCGAGGTAACGCTGGTACTTGGTAACAGTACTTGGTAACGCATGAGTCATGTTTTTTCGTGCGTGCAGCCGGCTCCATCGAATTATGAGACGTTGTCACGTCAAAAACACGTGTAACAAATCGTTTTGCGAGAAAACGATGGGCAATATTTTTTATTTGCATATAATTTTTAATCGCGACAACCTAAAAAACTATTTCGATTAGATTTATGAATCTGTGTTCGAAAATTTTAAAATTTAATTTTGTAAGATGTGATATTGAGCACTAGGCAACATCCCTATACAACATAGTATTGACATGTTTGCAGTTGCATAGTGAGACGGAGGATGCAATATGACGCAGTGTCGCCGCCCGCCAGCACCATCACAGATATTGGCGCCTGCCACCTGCCGCCTTCCCATCACCAGACTACGCCGTGTGCTCGTAACTTTGGATGTGCTGCTCGTTAGTTTAATAACATTAAATAAATGTTAAGCAAAAACGTTCAGCACACAATTGTGCGAATGGAGGAGTATTATATTTGACATAGTCAAAGTTTGTGCGAAGGAAGGTGTGCGCAACGCTAATATTTTTATAATGAAGCTTACAAAAAAATTTATAAAAATAACCACAACACACACTATCTCGTATAAGCGTTTGATAGATACAATTTTGTTACACGTTGACGTATGTCAATCTGTCACAAGTCACAACATTTACATTTTTTTTTCTATATAAGAGGCAAAAGAGCGCTTATAAAAGTTCAAACTTTAAAATATATTAATTATTATCGGCGAATTTCGACCACAGGGCGAGCTGAAGTGATATTATAATAAATGATAGTTTCTGTAAGTGATGGCTATAGATAATTCCAGTATTTTATTAACGCAAAATTGTACTTCAACTTTTAAAGTCCATTAGTAAATAAAGAAACGTTGATAGTACATTAATAATTTGCGATGGGTTTGTGAATTATATTGATCAAATTAAGTATATCGAATATAATATAATCAGTTTTTTAGGACGGTTGCAATGTTTCCTCTCATGTCAGTTGGGGCTTTACCTATTGTGAGTAACGATTTTTTTATTGTACATATTATTTGTCTTATTACTCCATATATTACAATAAATGCTGAGGCACACACTGGCACATCAAGCTGCTGGGTTTCGTCTACAATTCTCACTCGGTAAGCGTAATTTCTGTATGCAACTTAGCTTCAGGTTCTTCTTTTCTAGGTCGTCTTCTTTGAATGTCCAAAACACTTATTAGACCACTTAAATAAAGGTTTTGTTCATCCCTAGATGGCAACAGGTTAAAATCCTTCAAAATTCCAGCCCTCTGTTCCTCATTCACAGCTTCAAAACACGCCTTGTATCTCTTGTAATTACAACTTGGACCAGTTTCATGACTTTGAAGCCTAATCTTCTTATTGAAATCCGACAATCGACCGTAAAGTTTACGTTTTATGGTAGGTTGCTTCAGATTAACCTCGTTTTCTTCTTCTGACAACATTTTCAATAAAAATATAATGTTAAACACACGCGACACAACACAACAGGACGAACAATATAACCTCAAAAAACAAGACGTCATTAAACAAACGTCAACCTAACAACGATGGACAATGCTTATTTTTCTCCTATACGAGTTGGACATTACTTGTTATTGCACTGTATCAATATTTTACTATGAATATTACTCCGTGACTATGCATATAACTGCAAAGCGTGTTTTGGTGTTTCATTCTACCAAATTTATACTTCATAATGGCATTGCCAGATCAAAAAACATAAAAATGTGACATAGCATGTTTTTCCCCTGTACCCTTCATTATTATGTATTTCAAATGTGTGATGTCCTCAAAATAACATAATGCCGCATCTACGCGAGTTTTCGTAGCGCTACGCCGTAGCGCGTCTACGTGAAAGCCTACGTCGTAGCGGCAAGCCCCGCAGGGCCGGGACACGCGGCAGATGTGCCACACCCGACCCGACATGACACACACAACACGCCATGCCACACATGTCCACACACGCCACCACACACTCAACCCCATGCTGCGATGCTGCGACACATGCATCACATGGACAACACGCCACGCCACGCCACGTCTTCACACATCTGTCGAAAGGCAGTATAAAACATTCTCATCTGTAAGATCGATGGCCATTTCTATAAGTAATTGTTCTGTACTGTCTTTATAATCACCAAGACAGGTGACTTTATCTCTACCAGGGAATACTATGGAAATTTTTCTTTTAAATGTGATAGAAAGATAATATTATAAGATTTTATGAGTATAATTTTGTACCAACAGAACTTAAGGATATCGACAATTTGGACTGATAATAAACATTGGCCTGAAAACTTATCAAAAGCTACTTTTTATAAGTTTTAGGCCAATGTTTATTGTCAGGCTGTTTAAAGATTTTTGGGTGGCATTCAACCCAAACATGATGTTCGGACTGCGGAACCGCGGAAGGATCTGTGCGGTTTAGACAACGGATCTGTCGTGCAGTGTTCTAATTACTACTAAAAATACGTCACGGTTTGGACTGCCGGCGCCATACATAATACGTCATAGCCCCGGGCATTAACTCGTTCGGTTTGAAGTGCGGGTTGGAACGGCGCGTGCCTTTTCCCGCGGTCATAACTGTACGTGTGATGTCGCTAATCTATATGAATAAAAATTAATTACCGAAATGTTTGTACGCGCATAACTTCCAAACGCCTGCACCAAATTGGATAAATCTTTCTTCTATGTGTTAGTTATTGTCAGGAGATATGTATGATATGTCATGTCAGTTATATAGCGGTACAAAGTTCGCTGGGTCAGCTAATATGTTATAAAAATGTTTTTATATTTTCAAGTAAAGCCCTACTTTCAGTGAACAAGTTACTGCAGTTTGGAAAAACATTATCATATTGTTGTTACAAATCCGCAAAGTAAAACGCACATTTCTATCACTATAAAACTTTCAGAAAAACCTCCTCACGGGTCCGAACTCCACATTCGAAACATTATTTTTACTTAACAGCATGACTTATCATTTTCTCATAGTATCGATGGTGTCGCTGGCAAAAAGGCCCCCGCTGCGCTCCGCGGTGCCTTGCGATGCCCCAGGGACAAAGGGGGCAACTTTCCTCCTTCCGCCTTTTCACACTACACACAACACTTTCATCTGATACTCGCAAACGATACTAAAGCGCTTTACACTAACGCCTACAGCGACAAAATGACACCTCTCAAAAGTCTTACAGAAAACTTGAAAAACCTTGCGAATGAGAATAAGAATTTGTTTAGTTAGAACAATCGTTTGCCTATCCCGGTAGAGACTCTCGAGAGCCGAGAATTCATTAGAATTCCCGAGTTATCAAACTCCAAGAATTTTTCAAAGAATTCGAGTCAAAAGTTTTCAAGAAGTCTCGAGTCTCGAGACTGACAATTGTCGAGATTGTCCCAACACCGACCGTTTACGTTGTGGAAAAATACAAAACTTCACAATTACTTCACACTCGACCAAAAGGAGATTCGAACTTTTCAAATGTCCACAAATCTTTATATGAGAACGATGCTTTTTTTTAAATCAGGAATTGTGTTGTTTTTTTTAATTGAATTTTAATTTGTGTTTTGCCAGTTACTGTCTAGTCAATATCCCCGCTTCCTGACTCAGCCAGAGCTATGCATCACGAACAAGTCGGACAAATAATATTTGCCTCGAGAAGTCAAGTATATTATTGTGTACGAGTGTATTGTATAGTCCGTACTAATATTATAAATGCGAAACTTTGTATATATGTATGTAGGATGAAATTTTCTATGGTATTGTTGTAGTAAAAGAACTAAACTCTCAAATTCTGAAATCACATAGCTTATTTAGTACTTTTATTCTGTTCCTGCGATTCTTTTTGCGCGCACGAAGTCGCGGGCTTCATCTAGTATTTTACACAGCATCAAGTGATCCGTCTGGTCGTTTCCCCGAGTTAAACCATACGAATGACCTGTATTCTGTTTAGCCGGGCTAGACACAGCTGACCCTCCGTCATCTGAGCCCCGAGGGACCGGCTGAGGCCACGCGACGGAACGAAATAATTACAAGTCAAAATAAAGGGTATCCTTTCACAAACAAATCCAACGTGGTCGCAATCAGTAAAGCTATAAGTCAATTAGTGCAGGACGACCGCTGTGGGTCAGTGGTTACTCTGTTCAGAACCAATTCAGTGTAAACGTCAACTAAATGTGGAAATTCGACCAAATTAATGTGTCATTGTATATAATTACTGCGCGGGAAATATATACACTGGCCAGCAAAAGTAAGTACCTGCTACACTTTTAATAAGTATTTCTTTTTTTTTCAAAACTGTTCTACTAGTTCAGACATAAAATCGAATATTTATAATGATTTATTAATTCTTTTTAAAATCTTTAACTTCTATAGTTTTGAAAAATAATTAACTTTTAAAAGTGTTGTAGGAACTTTCTCTCTTGTGCTAGATAGTACCTGCATATGACATTTAAATTGGTAGCACTATAACCTGCTATGTTTCTTAGTTTACATTTAGATTCAATTGGATTTGAACAGAGAATATCGCGTCGACGCACTAACTCGGGTCGTGGGTTCAAATCCCGCCAGGGAACAAAATGTTTATGAATTCCTGGATCGTGGACGTGCATCAAACATGTACTCATTGTATTGTATTATATGCTAAGTAAAATAGAATTATCAACTTTCCGTTATCTGGGATCGACAACACGCGACCAGATTTGCCGCGGTGTAGAAGCATCCTCAGATATTATTAAACCGTCAGTAACTAATTAATATTAATTAGTGAGATAGGCTGATGATAGTCATTATCATTATTTCATATAATTGTTAAAGTTGAAGCAATGTCTGAGACGTAAGCTAGTTATTATAATAACCACGTTGATTGATCATTAATTCCGTTAAGTAGAGCCCAGATTGCGGGCTACGCGTCACGTAAACAACAGCTATGGGAAATACAGACGACCAGAGTATTCCTCGTAAATAAAAATGTTCAATTCGCAGTATGGTCCCAGCCTCAAGCAATGCGGGCTCATTTAAAATGCATCAAATCGTGCGCGTGCGTGTGAGACAACATAATATACTGAGACTGTCGCCATATCGCGAATTGCACATTTTTTATTTAAGAGGATATCACTTCCCTTATGAATATTACCTAATAGATGGCGCTAATTGCAATAAAAATAAAGTATCGTTGTTCTGTATTACAATAGATATTAGCTACCATTCCGCTATCACACGCTACCAAATAAACTAGCCACCAGGTTAGTTATAGTCCGACTTAGCTACAGCGGTCTTAACCCGACCCTTAGCATAGACCCGTTCGAAAAAAAAAAAAAAAAAATTATCACATGCTTCGCCACTGGTTCGTATTGTCATCATTTAAATTATTTCGTGTGCGAAAACCTCTTACCCTTTTTACGAAAATTATGCGAACGGAAGGGTATGAAATTTGGCACAGTGAAAGTTTATGTGGCGTAAGGTGTACACAAAACTAATATTTTTTTAATAATGCTAAGAAATACATAAAATAAATAAAAATAAAGTTACTCACACTACCTCAGATTAAGAACTCACACTATCATGCGTTTGGATAATAACAGCTGTAGGTGTTGCAGTAACCATTGTTAATCCATCTTTAATTTTTTATTGACAACATTTACTTTTTTTTGCTGGACTGAGATCTCAGCCCCGCCAAACTCCCCTTATATTCTTACTGATAAAATGTATGTCAATGTTTTGCATAAAAATAAAAAATGGAAAATCATCCACGTAGAAATAAAAATCATTAAACTTATATCTCTGTTCATACTAAGTTTAGAGAAAAATGACCTTAATAAGATTTGTTCCTTACGTGATTCTGAATTCAAAAAATAAGATTGATACTTTATCTGAATCTAAGTAAAGAGAGTACAATTTTTTTGTACTTTTAGCGCCCTGTACCTGCGAATTGGCCCTCCGCACAATCTGGCGGGTATACAAGCCTTCATTGTACACAACTTATACTACAATATGACATACATTTTATCAGTTAGAATATAAGGGGAGTCTGGCGGGGCTGGGCTCTCAGTCCATGCGTTTCTAAGCGGCAGAATAACCCTAACAAAGTTGATACTTAAATTTTAAAATATGAATTATGGTCAAATTCAGACCTCTAGGAGGCCTCTAGTAACAATAATAATTTGTTTGCTCAAATCAATTGTAGCAGTTGCTACTTTGCTTAAATATTAATGGACACATTCAACAAGTTAATAATAAATATTAAAAACATACTCTTTCTAAACCCTGCCAGTAAAAACAAAAAAGTAATCATCTTTGTTTGTTTAATAAATCAAAAAACTTAGGCGATCCGCGTTACTCGCTAAATTATAAATTCCCGAAGTCGAGGCAAGTTGTCGCCTTAAGCAGCCTTAGATATCGGCTGTTAGCCAAAAGATTATTACTTTTAAATTGTTTTGAAACAAGGTAGGTTTGTCTGTTTTATTTAAAAAAAATACACTATAGGAATAAGGCCTACATCAATCATCACAAAATCACGATGATGATAAAATGAAGTCCGCATTATATATTTAATATAAATATACCTATTACCTATATATAGGTAATGCTTAATTTGACAATTGTCTAGCCTAGCCCTTAAACAGTCAATTGCGTATTTTCGCTAATATCTCAAGTTAAAGAAAGAGGAAAAGATAAACAGCTACATACGTAGTTAGATTTCGATTTGATTGCACTACTACAAGCATTGTGTGGAAAATTGTGGGCCGTTGAAGGGGACGTCAAAATTTCAGGTTTGGATCAATTTGGATCGTTCTGTGGAAGTTGTTTCTTTGGACGTAAGTAAATAAAATCTCTAATGCTCTGCTAATATTCAGCTAATAAAAAGTAATTACACTCAGATGTAAATTATAACTTAAAAGCTTATATTGATCCCACAGAAAATTGAACGATCACAAAATAGAAACGGGAAAAAATAGAAATTAAAGAGAATGGAGGTGTTTTATTTAAATGAGACAAAATCCTGCCGCGGTGCAGGGGCGCAGCACCGGTGGCATCCGCCAGGGGTGCTGCAGGGGCGCCTAATGAAGAGGGGTGCGCGCCCCTGCCTGTACGTGCAGGTCACGTGACCAGCGCGAGCGGAGATATATGGAGATATTTAGTAAAGGTAATGACTAAGTATAAGGCTGGGGCTATATTGTCCGGAATCCGGAAGGCCGGAGAAAGTTCAGAGCATTGAAAATAGAACGATCTGCACTAATACAATAGAGCTGAAAATCGAACACACAAGTGTCGAGTCCAAATGTCAATGTCATATTATATTATGACAGCTCGAAACTAGAAACTTCGATTTTCAACTCTATTTAATACAATATAGTTCTATGGAAAATGCTCTAAATTCTCCCGGACGCTTCGGATTCCGGATCATATAGTCCCAGCCAAAATCGAACACACGAGTGTAAAATCAAATGATTGACATTTCAGTCAAACGTCAATATCAAATCTGACAACTCGACACTCTTGTATTCGATTTTCACCTCTATTGTATTAGCTCAGAGTTCTATTTTCAGTGCTCTGAATTTTTTCTGGCGTTCCGGATTCCGGATCATACAGTACCAGCCTAAGTTACTAAAATGATATAAATGTCATGAGGAGCCTACGTGACCTCTTATCATTCATCCCTTTGCTTGTTATAAAGTGCAGCAACAAAACTTCCGGATAAGCTACTATTCGTCACTACTACTGCCTATTCGTCACTTATCTGGCGGTTGTGCAATTGGCTCGTAAATGAAGACTTACATAAAAATGATGTGATTAATATTACCTGACAAAATGCATGGACAACCCTGAACTGCCGTACGCCGCGCCGGCTTTGAAGGTCACGCAACCGCTGTTCAGTATCGGCATCGCGGCTATGAATCGACGATAGTATAATATGGTCAAAATTTCCTTACATGCACATAATATACATTTTTGGAACGATAATAAAATACAGAATATGCTCCTTGAATATCTATTTTTGTTTTGGAAGACATTCTGTATAATCAACCCCAAATAAGTTAACAATATAATATGTACTAGCTTAAATTCTACTCACCGCGAGATGTGTGTAGTGTGCATACGCCTTATATCTGCAACAAAAGAGTAATTTAGCATTAGTGACATTAGAGGTTAGTGTCACGTGCGACGTGACGCAGCGTGACGTCAGCGTGACGCGACGTGACGCTCGGAACTATTTGTCAATGAGAATGTATCGCAGCGCGACAATACCCATCACCTTATTATAAAAGAAATGATTACTCTGAACAAATAAGGGTCGCCAGTGGCCACTCATGATACTGTCACGTGTAATAAGAAAATAATAAGTACTGGTGAGTCAGTTTTACTTCCCCGTGTAACAGTGTGAGATAAAAACTCTAGATAAATTAAGTTTAACTGGCGCAGAGTTGCCGAATCCCAAAAGTGTCATCTAATTTTAGTGGATTTAATGGATTTTTTTAAACTCGAGGATACAGTTATTTTGTTTTGCTTCGGCAATGTAACTAGTTTTATAAAAAACCAAAACTTACTTTGGGAGTAAGTTAATGTTTAATTTAAATAATACTTTTATAGATAATAGTTTTCTTTGTAGGTCACCCCTAGATTACCTAGGGCTACAGGAAGGGATCGAAATCAAGAGACACTTACAGGAAAGGAAATAAAAGGATACCGGGAAAATTCGGAGGAAAATATAGGGTGAAGAATTAAAGGAATTAGAAAGGGGAAAATAAACTACCGGTCACTGTTCACTACTGCGATAGGTGATGAGGCAGGGATTCTTCTTACTTTGCGGCTGGTTACGAGGGAACTACGATTTGTATGGCCGACGGCACGTACCAACCTTCTAGAACATTCCATGCCTCACCCCCTTAACTCGAAACATCGTTTATTCATTAATTACATAAAGTTTTCTACAATTTTTACAGTGTTCTTATTCTAGTTCTTATTCTACCATGTGGCGGACCAAGTAGCGCCACGATCCTGAATCGCGCTATCGAAGTTTTCTAAGATCGGCACTATATACCTATACGACATCTGAATTGTAAGTGGACTTCGGACTGGCTGAGCATACCATGTCGCTCGGTCGGAGATCTACCATTGGGGCTTTCATCATTATGATCATATCATTTTACAACTGTCTTTCCTGAAAAGCTGCCGGGAACTGAGTGATTTAGGAAAATTGTTTTCATAATATTTATAGTAGTACCTGGCCCTCTTCTGACTTAACGGCCTCCCATTCGTTCATTTTCGCACAGTAAGTCTCTGTCGGGGCCGATGCGACCTCTAGCGGAAAAGCCGCTGCAACTTCCAATTTTCCGTTATAAGACTTACCCAGCCCCCGTGCAGGCTAACACCCTACTTTGATGTAGGTCATAAATTCGCTATATTTTAATGATTTACACATTTATTCGTTAATTATAAGTAAGAAGCAATAGCTCACAAGAATCTAGTTATTATATAAAGAACAGATATCTAATTTACATGAAATTTCGACGATTCCGAATCGAGAACCACAACGAGTGGCAAATAGTTGTTAAACGAACGCATTTCCATGACATTAGCTAGGATTAGGATTTTTTTTTTATTCCTGTTACTATGTACAAGTCACAAGGTGTGAAATACAAAGACGAATTCTAAGCAATCTAAATACCTGACCCCCTTTCTTATAAAAAATATTTACACAATGGATAAGCTATACTATGTTTTATCTTTGTCTGATACGTCGGAAAAGTAGCTTGATAGACAAGGAAAAAACACTGTACAGCCTATCCATTGTGTAAATACTTTTAATAGTAAGGGGGTGAGTAGATAGATCTACAATAGTTTACGTCAGGGCTTACTGATAACTACGATGTGGAGACCAACGTAACAACGCCTGAGCTTAACGCTTGTAATAATAATGAATTCCGTAGTTATTTACATAAAAAGAACAAACAAAAACATTTAACCGCGTAAAAGTTTAACTTCACAAAAAAAATAATTGAAGTAGCGAAAGAAAGTGTATAGCCGAGCGTTTTGTGCTCGGCGCTCGGCGGTGTATTGTGTGTAATGTCGCGCTCTTCATTACGACGAGACAAAGCGGCGACAGTTAGGCCGCTGCCCCGAACTTCGCGGCGAGCGACGCGGCGGCGCGGGCCACGCCGCACGGACGCTCGCCCCGTTCTCGAAACCAGCGGCTAAGTCGCGCGGCACTATTGTGGCGAAGTATTGCGTCGGCTAGATATCTGTTTTTGTTCGCGGATGAAAAGTATGACATTAATTTGATATGAATTGATTTGAAATTGAAAAAGGCTGCTAACTGAACAAAACTATCTACGTTGGCGGGCGGACGGTCACCGCGCCGCTTCGTCCGCTTGTCGACCGCGCCGCTGTGTTTAAGGTCCCTTTGATTGTATGCAAACAATCTCGACGCAAACGCAAACCGCGGGCTCTCGCCCAAGCGAAGTTCGAGGCGCCGGCCTTACCCTCGAATTGCGCGGTAAGCGGGGCGGCGGCGGGCAGTGAGTACTGAGTAGTGACGACGACCATATATAAACTAAGTTTAACTTATTGATCGATGAGGTCCGTTTTTCCATTCCATAACTCGTAATTGACTACACACTGACACAGAATAGAATTAAATAACTTTACAGGAAAATATTATTTATCTTAATTTAAATATGTAGTACCTAATATCAATTATCTTCCAAAGTATAAGTTAATGTTTTTAATAAAAACTAGTTACATTGCCGAAGGAAAACAAAATATATTTATCCTTGATACACGCACGAAGCACTGGATGACACTTTTGGGATTCAGAAACTCTGCGGCAGTTAAACGCCTAGAGTTTATGTAAAATCTTCAGGGACCGAGCGGAGCCTACCAAACGAAATCCGACACCGAAAACAAGCATAAATTACGGTATTTTTATCTCATTTCAGAGGCGTGCACAGGATTATGACACTGGGTATGCGCCGATGTACTCGGTCACAAAAACTTTTTCGTTTATAGATTTTTAGCATAGCTACAGCCAAGCGACGGATCTCTAAGTCGAAACCATGCCAACAGAGCAAGTCTTAGATGTACTACTATTCATGTACATCTTCTACGGCAACGCAGACAAAACAGCGATCGATCGTCGTGGCGGAAGAAATTCTAATAAGTAAAATAATAAGCATATTTGAAAATATTATAACTACTCACCAGTCAGTCAGCTTCAATTTTCACATATTCAAGGTTCCGGTTACTTGAGATATACTATATCCCGATCTAAAGAAACGCAAGATTTCGGCCACCTCAAATATCTTATCCAAGCGAGTAAGGCCGCGGAATAGAAATTATTTAAATCTGAATATCCCGAATCAGTCCACACTGTACTAGAATTACTAAATAATATGCAAGGAAAACAATATAATTTAATCGTGTGTACACAACCACACAGCCAGTTATACGTTTCATAACTTTTAACATGAAATTTTCGAGTTACATTATTTTTTTGCTGGTTTAATTATTGTAACTCGGGTACACACCTACCTTTAGACATAATTTGAATCTTTTCACTGAATGACAATTGTGAGAACATGTTATTTTAAATTTTTAATAAACACACATTTTCAACACAAACCTCACAATCAAATAACATTTTAAAAAATCAACAAACGCACTAGTAAAAGCAAATCACTACAATTATTATAGAAACTCAGTAATAAACTGTTAAATGTACACACTTTCAAATGTTAAAATGAAAAATCTTTTAAGAAAACTATAAATAAACTGGAGCAATTAAATTGTAAACAATGCTTATCACATGAAATATGCAATATGGCCCCCGCGAAATACAAAACGTTTCTTCTATTTAAACAAATAAAATCTTACTAAACAAAAATGCATAATGTGCATACGTGATTTATTAGATTTCCGTCTATTATTTTTACTCGGATTATAGGCAACGAATAATTTCCGACAAGTCAGTTCAGCGGTTTTCGGAAGCGATCGGATAGCCGAGCCGGCCATCGCCTGCCGCGGGAGTTGCCGCTATATAATCATGGCGATATTCATGGGTGTGTGCGTTTGCGAAGTATGAAAACTACACATACATGCAATGATATGTCCTGCAGAACGCAACGGCATGAGATGAGTTGCTATTTATAAAATATAGGGGTTTATAAGTTATTATATTATTTTAATTAATTTATTTACTATTAATTAAAGTCATCTAAAACGTACGAACGTTTTATTAAAATATCTGTGAATGACAAGTAAAGCACTGTATTCCTGCCTACAAGGAGCGCACGCCCCTGTCTCATTTATATAATATATTTATATATAATATTCATATTTTCTCGGTATCTCATTTACGGGCTGCTGTAATACTTAACGGTTACGTATTCAATATACATACAAATCAAACGCTGACATAATACGTAACAATAAGGGTTTTTAACTTCGTGACATCTGACAGCTTATTGACACGACAAGGACCGCCGGGCTCCCAAGCGCCGCCTGGTGACAGAAAAAGAATCCAAAAATTCTTATTGACCGTTTTTGATCCCACTTACGCCACCAGATGACGCTTTGTGTGCGTTGGGTCTGCCCCCTAGCGGCAGAAAAAATATCAAACACCCTTATTAGAACAAACAAAGTAAAGCAAGCGGCACGTCACAGACAACAGTCGTCATTTTTCACATTCCTCACTAATATTATAAACGCGAATGTTTGTAAGAATGTATGGATGAATATATGTTTGTTACTCTTTCACGCAACAAATTTTAATGATATTTGGTATGGCAGTAGTTTAGACTCCGGATTAGTAGTAATAGTAGTAGGCAGCAAAATGTACGATTCCCGAGGGGTTCTTTTTGTGCCTACGAAGTCGCGGACGACATATTCTTATCTATACTAATATTATAAAGAGGAACGATTTGTTTCTTTGTATGTTTATTTGTTTGCATTTGTTAAGTTTATATAAAAATAATAAGAAGTACCTATAAGAAGTGTGGTTAATGTACAGCTAGCGCTACCTACAATTAAATTCAAATGTCAATAAAACGGGGCTCGGTCTCTCTGTTGCGTCCAAATGAATCTGAAGCACGCTGTTATATTAGCATTGGCAGCTCCGAAACTACTGGGCTGATTTCGATGAAATTCGGTACAAATATAGAGTAGACCACGGGAAGGACATAGTCTACTTTTTATAGCGGAAATATGTCGGTTTCATGGGATTTCTTTTTGCGCGTGTAAGTCGCGAGAAACATCTAGTTTCATAATAAATTGCTCCGAATCCTCGGCACTAATATTGTCGTTAATTAAACGAGAGATCCAACTCTATGTTGTTAGATTTTAGTGCAAGTATCAATACTATTTAGTGTTTAGTTAACAATAAATTGGCATAATCAGTTCTAGATGTATTTATGGATGTCTGGTGCGAGAGTTACTGAGAGTACAACAAAATACATTCGTGATTAAAATAATAATATACATATTATATAAATATACAATAATTAATATACAATGTAAATATGTACCTACCCAATTGAACATACGTAATAATTATATAACTTTGCAGGGATGAAGAACTTCGACTACAAGACTACGTTATTTGAGTAAAGCTTACAAAAATTAAATATTCAATTTCAATTCGCGTCAAATTTACATCAAAACAACGGCACACAATATGTAATTTGTAATTCAACAAAGACCTTCTATTCTGCCTGTACAGTTATTTACTCCACTTGGCACCAAGGTACTGCGGGGGTCCAAAAAGACAACGCGGGGTCAAGTAGGTACCATAATAGCTCATTGTCCGGGGGACAATACCGCCTTAATTATGAACCCCTAGAAGACCTCGAGGTTTTTTAGCTTCTTAATAATAGGTCTAATACATTTTTGTTTCCAACTCTTTCGGCTCCAAAACGTAAAAGTCCTAATTGCTTTGTTATCCTCCAGACTTGAGTTAATTTCAGATAATTACGTTACGAAATACGAATGCTTGCGAAAATATCATTGGGATGGACGAAGGAGCGGAAACCCAAATAAAAAGAGTTAATGAGATCTCAAAATTAGAGAGACTTCAACAATTAGATCTACCTACAAAGATAATGAAATTATTTTAACATAAATCATACCGAAACGACAGATAAAATTATGATGGTAAAATAGTCTATCATTGGAATTGTTAGCTAATGGACAATTTATATTTTAAACGTATAAATTAAGTGAAACAAAAGCTTGTTAAGTTTCATTTGGAAATAAAAGTTTTCATTTAATTTCATAAGTTTTTCTTTATATTATGTCAAGGAAATGTAATACTATTGCCATTATGTATTTCTAAGCATTATTTAAAAAATTTGCTTTCTGCACACCTTCATCCACATAAACTTTAACTGTGTCAAATATCATACTCCTCCGGTCGCACAATTCGGAAAGTTTTTTGCTTCACATATGAATGTTTTGATTATTTGTGCTTGTATGAAAAAGTTCGATTGGATACGCCGCGCCGATATTATTTTATTCTAAAACTAATCGAACTTTTGCATACAAGAACAAATAATCAAAACTCAACAATATCTCTCATAAATCCATATCGCTAAACTTTCTCTGCCAATATTTTCAAGGTAACAACATGAATATGGAAGTTACACCAATGATTTCATAAAAGCGCTACCTCTGTGCACAAAGGCCGATATAGCTGGCGGCGAGCCAAGCCGAGCCGAGACGAGCCACGCCGAGCCAGTGAGGCCGAACTCGATCATATCAATTTACGATCTATTGCCTCGATATTTGGACTGTAAAACAACCAATACAGAATGGAAAGATAAATAAAGATAAAATAAAGGTTACATTTTTAAAGAAGTTTTGTGGCCATCTATGTCTTGGAATTTCTAAAAAAACTCTAATTCCATTTCAAATTACTAAATACCTACAGAGATACGAAAATAGCAAACTTCCATAGGATAAACTATACTTACATACTTTGTAAATAATTTTCACATAAGTTTCCATGAAAAACTATCAACACCTAAAGCTGCGAACCGAGGAGATAGTTTAAGACCGTCTCAATGAAGGCTTTACATTAAAAGTCTTCTCTACCTATTTAAAACAAAATTATGGAGCCAAAACGTTACATTTTCGCGAGGTCTGCTTGAAACCAAAAATTTTAGCTTCACTTCCATATTTTAATTACAATTTTTCAACTTGGACTTTTTGCTGAAAGTTCGCGATTGTTGACGATTGCAAACTGGACTACAAGGGAACTATAACAAAAAGTTTGCCAAAAAAACATCGCGCAAAAGGTACGCAGTTTGAGGGACAGTCATTAAAATTCGAATGGTTTCAACAGCAAAAAGTAGAAAAAAATCTTAATTAAAACAAATTTCCCTGGCGGGTGGTAAGGGCTAGTTTAGACTGGCGGCAAGGCGAGGCGCGGGGGGTCGAGGCGTGGCGAGGAGGGCCGAGGCGAAAGAAGCTTTTAATTAATGTCGTTGTGAGAGCCTTAATTGCGATCCGCCGTCGCTTTGCCCAACCGCGCGCGTTCTTGTCTCGTGCTGGGTGTCACGGAGTCCGCAGCGCGTGATGCATGTGCTCGGCGCTAGTTCTTGTCCGTACACCCACATCGTGTTACATGCGCTCCTTCTTGTCTCATATATGTACCCATAGCGAGTGATGCATGTGCTGTTTTTACACCACACGACACCGAAAATTGCTTATGTCGTTATTATTACACTATCGCATTGGATCACGCTTTTAATCGAACATTTTCGGTGTATATTTCGTTAATATGTCTTAAAAAATTGGGTCATTGTTTCCAGTATTAAAGTTTACTGTTATTAAAATTTTAAAATGACAATCCTTATTTTAGAAAAGCAATCCGACAACAATAATTTATATCTAAAAAACACCTTATTAATTTTACTAAAATTTAGCCAAACATAGCCAAACTAAGTCCAACACACCAAAAACAATATTCACGACATGAAAGCGCACGAATTCAAACACCATCTTGAGATTTCAAACCAACTCATAATTTAAAAAACATTAATTAATATCAAACGTTAATTTAAAAGGCCTCGGTGTTGAATCCGCGCGAGCCTCACTCTTGAGAGGGCGTGAAGGTTTTGTAGTGGAAAACGTTCACACCTCGCCGCCGCCGCCGCCGCCGCCGCCGCAAATAAGCCTGTGTGTAATTAGGCTTACAAGAAAATTAACGCGACCCCCGAGCCCCGGGACCCCTCCCGCCCAGACCCCTCACGACCGCCCGCGAGCCTCGTGACACCCCCCCCCCCCCCCGCCCGCGTGTGTGTGCAGCGTTTAATAAATATGAAAAACGCCAGGGATTGTCACACTTAACACTTTTCGGAATGGTTAATTTAGTTGAGTGCGTTAAGTTTGATTTAATTGAAGCTAATGGATTATATTACCACTATCATTATCAGCATCCGACATTATCAGCATCAGCAAAAAAAAGTAAATTGCCAGTCAGTAATCACGATTATCACCTCTACAAATTCATCGTCCATAATGTCGCTCGTGAATTCTCCTTTATATTCCGTCCAAATCCAATTATATCTAAACGTAAGCACGGAAAAATAGCACGCTAAGAATTTGAAAGTCACATATTCCCCGTGCAATCCTACTACTTACTATTATAAACGTTAAAGTTTGTGAGGGAGGATGGATGTATGGATGGATGTTTGTTACTCTTTCACGCAATAACTACTAAACGGATTTTGATGATATTTAGAATTGTATCAGTTTATGCTCTGGATTTACACATAGGCTACTCTTTTTATCCCGAAAAAGTAGTGTATTTACGCGGGAAAATCCGCTAAAGCGGGCAACAAGCTGGTAAATTAAAACAAAAACACGTTAATTAGGTCGAATCGAATCGTCGTCGTTTAGAATAAGATTAGATCCACCACGGATCTAATTCTATTTTAATGACTTGATTAAGATGTGGTAGATAAATGATAATAATCCTTATTAATATTATAAATGTGAATGTGAGTTTGTTGTTTGGTTGTTACGCTTTCACGTAAAACACCTGATGATGACTTTGTCGAAACCGGTCGTGTAATATATAAAAATTAATGTAAAATACTCATTAAGGTGGAAACAGTGCAAGAAGTCCTGTGTGTTATTATTGCGAAACATGAATTTCCACCAAGAACCTATAGTACAATCAATAACATATTCACGTAAAAACTACTTGACATCATGATGAAATTGATCTCATGAAATTGAGATCATCATCATGATCTTGATCATCATGAAATTTGGCACTGATATAAAGTAGACCATGGGGAAGGACTGCGGGTCTTGGAATGTACTTGTCTTGTCAATTGTTTCCAGTATAAAAAGTCAGAAAAATATAAAAAGCAATTGTTTAAAAAGTCAATAAATTTACAATAAAAATTCAATAATACAATAAAATCCAAAATAATACACTAAATAAAAATTAAAAAAATTAAAATTAAAATTACAAATTAAAGATGTCAATAAAACAATAAAACAAAATAAGATGAAAAATAAAATACAGCACAACGTTCAACTAACCTAATATCACAATAAAAACCTACCGCTAACCTAACCTAACACTAATTATTATCACAGCTTAAAATATCACAATTATTCTTATTAACTACACCCACAATCCTCTTACAGAAGGAGAAGAAGATGTCCCTCTTCTTTCCCCCCAGGATGGTAGGCAGATTCTCACCCGTCACCGATGTGCCCAATTTTTGCTCAATATCGTATCTATTGCTAGCAAAAATGGGGCACTCGAATAACAGGTGAGGAACTGTCTCCTCAACTCCCGGCTGACATGAACACGACGGATCCTCCTTCAGCTTGAACCTGTTCAAGTAGAAGGCGAATCCACCATGTCCAGTCAGAATCTGTGTGGTGTAGTGTGTGATGTCTATCTTTTTGACTATCCTATATGCAGCAGCAGCGCTTGGGAAAAAGACCTTCGTGATTCCAGCCGTCCCTCCCACTTCGTATCTCCTGTCCCATTCCTCAACCGTATCCTCTCTTAAGATACGCTTGACGAATGAAACAGGACACAGATCGTAGTCAGGTTTCCTTTTCAATTCCAGCGCGGCCTCCTTGGCTAATTCGTCAACCCTCTCATTCCCTCTCAACCCTGAGTGCGCCTAAATCCAAAACAGGGATACCTCCCGCCTCTGCGATGCAGCTTTTCGGAGGGTCGCCCTTGTTTGCATTGCCAGGGGATGAGGGGAACTAAGGGTGACTGCCTGGAGAGCCGATCTGGAATCGCTAAGGATACCGACCTTCGCCATTGCACTCTTGCAGGCTATACTTACTGCTCTCTGGAGCGCTAGAAGCTCGGCTTGGTAGACGGTGCAATACGGAGGCAACGCAAGTTTGACGGCCTTCGTCTCGGCCTCGCCCTTCCATATGGAGAGTGCAGCTCCGACTCGACCCTCAATCTTGCTGCCGTCCGTATAGATCCTATGGACGTGGCTGTTAACCACGTCTGCATACGAGTCCTCGTCTACCAACCCGAACCTCAGCTCTTTCTGCTCTGCCGGATGTGGGTCCTCAATCGCAGGAGCCATTCGCTCCACCTCCGTGTCCCTCAACACCGGGTGCGGTACCCCCTTCTTGATCTCATAGAGTCTCGAAGCTTCGAGTATTCTGAGATCAAGAGGGAGTGTCCCAGCCAGCAGCATTGCAGAGTTCAGGGAGACAGTTCGATATGCTCTGCAGATCTTCTGGGCAAAACCCCGTTGAACGGAGTTGAGCCTTTTTTGGACCCCCATCTTTTCCACGGTGGGTGCCCACGCTGCTGATGCATACAGGATAGTCGGTTCCACTACCGCGGTATATATAGTTTTTACTATCTGGGGGTTAAGCCCCCACCCTACGCGAGCTGCTCTGGTTAACTGCTTATAGCGCGAGATCGCGTTTTTACAGACGTCTCCAACGTGTTCGTTGAACGTGAGGCCGCTATCAATAATTAGGCCCAATACCTGATACCTGTCTGGTACCAGTACCAGACAAATGTCAGACGTGAGTCCGTCTGCCCCGAGGGCCTTTTTGGGGTTGAAGGACCTTACGGCTCTCTTCAACTCCTCCATGATGAAAGGAGGGTCGTCCGGACCCGCCGGCGGCTCGATGTAAAAGGACTCCGCCCGTCGGCGCGTCCGCCTATGTTCCTCACTTTCATCACTTTTCTGGTCCTCGGGGTAGAAGGTCTTCGCCAGCCATTCCGCAGAGCTTCGGGCGTCGAGGGTTTCACCTTCCCTCGTAAGGGGCAGATCCTCCTCCCTCCCTGTGGCTCTGCTCAGCATCCTGTAGATACCCTCCCAGACCCCTCCCTATCCTGCTTCCGGCAAAATTCCTTCCAGCTCCCGACTTGCGCATCCTTTACTGCCTTTTCATGCTTCTCTTTCGCTTCCAACTACAGTCCAACCACGCGGTTTCTGCGGTCAGGCGCTGCGTTCGGGATCCTGCGTTTCCTCGTGGCGACCTCCTTCTTCATCTGCGCGAGCTCGTCACTCCACCACGACAAGGTGAATCTCTGTGTGTGTTTTTTGGTCGTTGTCGTGTTTGGTCGTTTTTGGTCTCTGTGTACATTATTTAGTTAAGTACATTCTAGTTTCCTAATGTCATTCGGAAATCGTGGGTTTTTTGGGTTCCGTACTCAAAGGGGTAAAAACGAGACCCCGCTGTCAATCCATCAGTCCTTCTGTCTGTCTGTCACCAGGCTTAAAGGAACTGTGGCTGACCAATTAGCGCCACTATCCTGAAAACTTCGATGGCGCGATTCAGGATGGCTAATTGGTCCGCCACAGAACCACGATAGTTGAAATTTTTACAGGCGATGGTCTGTTGCCGCTATAACAACAAATACTAAAAACAGAATAAAATTAATATTTAAGTGGGGCTCCCATACAACAAACGTGATTTTTTTCCCTTTTGTACGGAACCCGTACAAAATGCACATGGCCAGTTTTCCATACATCTTTTCTTTTAATAAGAGTACCTGGGTAACCGACTAAGTTCGGAGCTCAAGTAAAAAAAAAGAATCACAAAAATATTTTACCGGGGTTCGAACCCACCACATTCCGAATTTTCGAACAACGCAAAAATAACCAAACTGGTAATCGGACAGACATTATTAGAGTCGAAATTATTGCACGACGAAAGAAAACTATAAATATAACTTAAAAATGCGCAGTTTCTCAGAGATAAAACTTAGCTAGATATATTTTTCTCCCGCTTTACCATTATATGTAATTATACAAGATTGTCTCATTTAAAATATTAGTTGATTGCCGATGTGTCATTAACAACGCGGATGTACTAAGCTTTTTACATAAATCTTTTAAGTGAAGGTTAGGCTGGAGCTGTATGATCCTGATGAGAAAATAGAAGTCTGGGCTAATACAATATAGCTGAAACCGAACACACGAGTGTCGAGCCAAATGTCAATGTCATATATGACAGCTCGACACTTCGATTTTAAACTTTATTGTATTCGCATAGAGTTATATTTTCAGTGCTCTAAATTTTCCCGGGACCGCCGAATTCCGGATCATATCCCAGTCTTACCTAAATTACCTGGCATACTCGCATAAAACTCATAAACGCCGATAAACGCAAGCTGCTGATCGCGGCCTCTTTAACATTGCAGAGCACATAACTAGCTGCTACGTTATTATTTAGAAGCTGTATTTCCTATGACTCTGGTATCTGGAGCGTGCAGCATCACGGCTGCTACAAAGGCCGGTCTCGGCCGTCTAACTAACCGTGCGGACTTCAGAACCGAACAACTATGAAGCCACTACTCGACACTCGTGCGACCGAATCTGGGCCAGCGACAATACCAAAAACAAACTCGAACACATTTTTAGGGTTCCGTAGTATATTTTCGTCATTTTTCCTTATATTTTCCTTATGTCCGTCCGTCCTCGGCTTAACGTCCACACGATTGGTACTAGGAAGATAAAACTTTGCATGGATATGTGTATTGATTGACTTTGAGGGAAAAAAAAAACGTATATATAACTTTGTTAGTTTAAGAGTTATAGAGACATAACTTTTAAAACGCGCATACTTGGCAAGTATCATACAAAGATAACGAAATAATAAGCAAACATGTAAAATATTGGGTATAATGGTACGGAATAACAGAACCCGACGTGCGCGAGTCCGACTCGCACTTGGCCGTCTTTTTAGGGCCATGAGCCCTAGGATGTAGCAAATCGAAACGAACCTCGAGCAATCGGTCGATAAACTCACATGAACTAATACTGTAATAACTAATATGTGGGTCTACCCACTCTATTTTCAACCGACTTCCAAAACACAGGAGGAGGTCAATTCGTGTGTATCTTTTTTTTCTTCGTGTAACTTCAAATACAAACGTAGGATACGTAAATAGAACAAGGCGTAATCTTATTTTACGTTTATTCATATAATAACGAATTATGAACAGAGAATTAAATATGTGTGGCGTGGGGTTCCTATAATTCCATATCTATCGGCTTCACTTGCCTTTTGAAGACCCTAAGACCCTCATCAAAATCATTGCCTATTAATAGGCTAGGACTTCTCTATGATGGAAAACCAGCCTTCGCCACCGGTACCTATAAAGTATAATATGGTGAAAATCTTAAATATATTATGTATAGTGTAAAAGTAATAAATATACTTCCCACTGTCTGGTACCTGTAATACAAGTTCTTCGGATACTTAGCACGGGGCCAGATTGACGTGGTGTGAAGCGTCCATAGAATTTAGCACTTTTATGAACCATATCAATGTAAACTGTAGTTTGAATTCCGTTGAAAACTAAACGTTGCAATCTTGTCTTCTAATACATTATGTACTAGCATTCCTCAACATTTGTTACACCAAAAGAGATTTATCACGTCAGTTGCAAATGAACTGAGCGTCGCAACTGATACCTAGGATTTGTCGTCTAGACTGGCCGGGACCTAGGCACTTGGCGGACGTTGATTGAGCTAGGTACAGAATCTAGTCTCCGAGCAATCTACCTGCGATGTTTTACATACATTACTCCCTCTTACTAATAAAAATTTTTTAAACATGCGTCTAACGTATGAATAGTTAAATTCACTGTTTAAGTTATACGTCCGTTATACAGCGTGTATAGAGCTATCTACGGATAAAGATATTCAAGACCTCGTTTAACTTTAATCACGCTACACGCTATAGACAGAAGACTCAAAGAAAAACGTTTAGGAATTGAGTAACACGCAAATAACACGTGTCTGATGTTCGCGTGTTGATGACAAACATTTACATAAAATTTACGTTATTATGGACCTCGTAATTTTAATTATATACAGAATTGATGTTTACGCATTTTTAATCAATTTCAAGTAGTTAAGTAGGTATGTAATTTTGTAAATATTAGTAGTTCTAGAAAGTATAGTTACCAACATTTTTGAACGCACCTATGCCAAGCTGTCAAAATATGTCATTGAAATTGTCATTTGCCACAGACTTTCGCTAATCGCGTCAAACGAAAATTGTAAGTTGTAAAATATGCAGTTCTTGAGATTTTCAATATAGGAATTTTCTAATTAGAACAATAATAAAATCTGATAAATTTTTGGGATTGTAATTCCCACACAGAAAGTAACACAAGCAATAGCGTAATTTGTTTTAGGTATATGGGAACATCAGTGAAGTATAGTGTTTGGACACTATATACATTATTTATCAACAAGCCATTGATAAAAATAAACATGTTTATGAAAATATAATGCCTTTAGGAATAGGATACACAATAATAGGATATACAAGGATACACAATAGGTTATGCTATGTATATTTTACCTTTGTTCACAGTTACTGATTGTACTTTATCATAATATAAAATTATGTTTGTAGTTGTCTATCACAGAATGTGATGAAGATAAGTATATATATATATATATATATATATATATATATATATATATATATATATATATATATATATATATATATATATATATATATATATATATATATATATATAAATATATATATATATATATATATATATATATATATAAAAGGCAAAGCTGATTGACTGATATATCAACGCACAGGCCAAATCCTTAGAGCTAGAAAGCTCACACACTAATAGCTGTATGGATAAATGTTTGTGTAAGTATTAATATCAGTGGATGCTTTACTCATAAAAGCAAGTATAATATTGATGGTGCATTGCCACAAAAAAGGTACTTAATAGTTGGACGAGCCCGATTTCAATAAATAAAGCGAAAAAAGTACGGTATCCCCTATCAACAACGATCTTTAAATACAAATCATGAAGTGTATAATTTCAATTGTGCTTGAAATGCAAGTTGCGATTATTGTGCTTACAAGGTTCACATTATGCACTATAATAAATTAATCGCAACTCGCATTTTAAACATAATAATGACACACTTCGAGCGTTTGTGGGGCATCTTTGTATTTCAAGATTGTAGGGATTGTCGTTGCAATCTCAAAAAATGAAATTCAACAAATTTCATTTTATTGAGGTTAGGTTGTTATTTTTCCGCCTAAGCATCTTAACGTAAGCAGTAGATCATAATTCACAATAATTATGCCCAGAAGATCCTTGATTTTAAGATAATTGACTTTACCAAACTTCATGTACAAGAAACAATACAAGGCTGGTACTTCTTCAGGGGATAGCCCTAGCTTGTATAATAGATAGGTCGCAATAGATATAAGTCCATTTCCTTCAAGGGAAGCTCTAGTCTGTATAATAGGTATAATAGGTATAATAGTATATGTAATATATTTAAATGTATAATGGTAGGTAGGTAGTATTCAAAAGGTAAAGGTAGGTAAGGTAAAGTAGTACCCATACTCCTTACCTTTTGAATACTCTCATCTGAATCCCACAGCACTACTAAGAACCTTTATGCCTACTTAGTTTCGCCCTGTCTGCCCTTACGTTACTAAGAACAGTCAATTATACCTAATCAAGGATTGAAATTGATGAAATTAGGTTAGGTTAGGTTAGTTAGGTTATTTACAAAAAATACAACAAAAATGATCACGATCATTAAACATTTGTATTTTTCCGGGCGCAAAAACAATTTCCTAGCCTAAGAATCAATATTTATGTAGTCCAACCCATAAGTTCACAACTCACAACTCAGAAATAGAACGCTAACGAGATTCGAAAGAATACAAAATCAGCTGATGTATTGAAAATCCGCCATCTTACCCTTATCCACACGCTATACCATTTTAAACAAGGCTCTTGCCTCGTTTTAGCATTTGTTAAATTACTATGGAAATGATAACAGGCCTTATGTCAAAAAAATAATTATTAGTAGCAGAAAACTTAGAACGCCTGTACACGCAGTGTGTAACTTTATATTAGTAAGGGGGAATATGTATAAACTCACAATACAATAAACAGCAGTGCAATACAGACACAAAAATTTGGCGGAATTTCATATTTTTCTTTATGTTTAGATTAAATAGGATCTGTAGCCCAAGCACGATGATTAAATAGGAACTGTAGTCCAAGCACGACGATTTAATGGGTTCTGTAGCCCCAGCACGACGATTAAATAGAAACTGTAGCCCAAGCTCGACGATTAAATAGGAACTGTAACCCAAGCACGTCGATTAAATAGGATATGTAGCCCCAGCACGACGATTACATAGGATCTGTAGCCCCAGCACGACGATTACATAGGATCTGTAGCCCCAGCACGACGATTAAATAGAAACTGTAGCCCAAGCACGACGATTAAATAGGAACTGTAACCCAAGCACGACGATTAAATAGTATCTGTAGCCCAAGCACGACGATTAAATAGTTCTGTAGCCCAAGAACGACGATTAAATACGATCTGTAGCCTCAGCATGACCATTAAATAGGAACTGTAGTCCCAGCACGACGATTAAATAGTATCTGTAGCCCAAGCACGACGATTAAATAGTTCTGTAGCCAAAAAACGACGATTAAATACGATCTGTAGCCTCAGCACGACGATTAAATAGGAACTGTAGCCCCAGCACGACGATTAAATAGGAACTGTAGCCCAAGCACGACGATTAAATAGGAACTGTAGCCCCAGCACGACGATTAAATAGGAACTGTAGCCCAAGCACGACGATTAAATAGGATCTGTAGCCCAAGCACGACGGTTAAATATTATCTGATCTTTATATCTTATTAAATATATCAGCACGAACAATTGACAACAAAGTATTCGTAATTTTATCAAATGAAAATTGATAATAAGCGCTGCTGTCATAATTTTCTTACAATTCTCTTTGGATAACGTTACGAATACGCAGTTGCAAATTGTTTCTGCTTGGCCTACTGGTAGTAGAATAAGCAGTTCACCTGCAGTGGTGACGGTGACATGACGATATTATGATGGACTAGGTGTTGCCCGCGGGTCCGCCTATGTTTATGATATTTAAATCCGAAGTCTAGACTTCTACCATACCGAATTTTGTCAAAATTCGTTGAGTAGTTATTGCGTGTAAGAGTAACAAACATCCACACATCTATACATACAAATCGCGTTTATCATATTAGTCAGCACGCGGGACGGGCTATAACATTTGCCAATACGTATTTAGCCAGACCCTGTGAAAACAAACTATGAAACATTTATTTGTCTAATTCCGCGCGAATCACAATCATTTTTTTTTTGCCGCTCGTCGCTTTTGAAATGATTTTATCCATTTTGTACAAATTCCATCACATTCGATATTCATGCATCAGGAATAGAACCAGCGCTATTTGAACGCTCTAATAGAAAATATTATTAGTTTTTTGGCTATGAGTAAATTTAAGCAGTGCATGCGATAAACGAATGAAATGTTAAGTTGTAATTTATTCAGTTTTAATCACGATTTATAAACGTTGTACATAATACCTATGTTAAATTAAATTTTGACGTGATAACGTCTTATAATTTGATGGAGCCGGCTGCACGCATGAAAAAACATGACTCATGCGTTACCTGTTACCAGCGTTACCTCGCTAAATATGACGCATTGACGTTACCTCAGCTAGCCGCGCCTTAGGTATGTGACCGGTGGGACGGAGAGCCGCCTCTAAGAGAGGCGCTTGATGTTTTTACTCAGTTCGGCGCCGGACTTCGCGGCGGCAACACGCCTACCTAAGGCGCGGCCAATTAGTTCCGCGCGCACTATAAGCATGACGTTGTCACGTTCAACTATCGTCAGTAAACCGACTTTACAGACAACCGACTTTTTTACCAGTAGGACGATTCTGTTAATTAATCTTACAATAGTACAACGTAATTAATACAGTTTCGATGCAGTTTCGATCTCGATATGTTAAAAAATTAGAATGGTATTCTCATAAACGTCAAACGCCTTTTGATTGTTCTAAGCTCTATAACCATTTAATGATCAAAACGTTTCATTTATAATTCATTTAAAGTAAATTAAATGTCTAGTTAAATACGAGACTTGGGGTTCAGATATAAATGTAATAAGTGCGAATCACGGCTTTTAAATAAGCTGGGAATTTGATCGACAGTATTTTGGTTTAAAGTCTGGTGAACTTGGTATTCACAAGTCTCTCAAGTGTTTGCACAATGTACAGTGTTTTTTGTTTTTTTTTTTTAATCTTAATTTTTTAAAGGGTTTGATCACTCAGTGGTTGAAGTCACTCTCGTTACGGAGATCAACTTAAAAGCTTACTGATGAAACTTCCACAGTATTGGTGGCATATTTTGCGGTCTATTTCATCATTTATGTATCCAAAACTGAGGATGAAAATTGTGAAACTATTTACAATTAACTTTCCAATATCAGAGGGCCAATATATAGTGCGTGGAGTGCCAAGTCGAGGAGCTGTCATGGTCGCTATTTGACACCTCGCGAATTGAAGTGGGGATTAGTCAGGGCAATTCGCGTGGCGTGTTACAGCGTGTGTTCATTGTCCAAAGACTCCGTCGAGATCAATCCACATGTCACGGCGCGGCGTGGCATTTGGCGCGTGTGATCATTGTCCTACGACCACGTCGAGAGTGCTCATGTCGTGGCGTGGCGTGTGGTCATTGTCCTACGGCCTCATCGAGAATAATCCCCATGTCACGGCATGGCCTGTGGCGCGTGTGATCATTGTCCTACGACCACGTCGAGAGTGCTCATGTCGTGGCGTGGCGTGTGATCATTGTCCTATGATCAATTCGAGAGTAATCCACTTGTCATGGCATGTCACGTGTGGCGCGTGTGATCGATCGGTAACACTATACACAGGGGTGGGCGCGAGTATTCACACCTCTGCCCACCGGCCGCGGTCCGATTACTTCGGAGAACAGTTGTGTTCAGACAAATGAAGTAACTTGAGTATTATCACGCGTGTTGAAACGTGATACGTTTTGAAAGCGCGTTGACTTTAATAAACTTTCGCACTTTTACGTGTTAAACTTATACTAATGCGACTAATATTTTGATATTGGATGCTTCTATTTCCTCAAAAAGTTTAATTGAAGTGAGTTGAAAAATGCAAAACGTGACACAATAAAAGTAGGCTTAGGCGACGTGCTACTCAATGTTAATTGCAGTCTACATGTATCTATCCTACTACTATTATAAATATGAATGTTTGTGACGATAGATGGACGGATGGATGGATGGATGGATGTTTGTTACTCATACACGCAAAAACACAACCCACTGGGTTTTGAAAGTAAAGGAGGAGAGAGTAAAAGAAATCGGCCACCGTCTCCGAAATCGGTGCGGGGAGTTATTATTTATTATTAAAAGGAGATGTCCTCACTGACTGACTGACACATACATATAGACATTAGACATAAGCACAGGCGTAGCCGCTAACAGTATAAATGTAAAAGTTGGACAGTTTACAATGTAAACGTAGGGATTTTGAAAATTATCTTGTCAAAAGATGAAAAAGTAAAATTATGATTTTTTTTATATTTTGACAAGTTAAAGCAAATTTTAACAAAAAAGTATAAGCATTTTTTTAAATTTTTCCTGTTTGATCTTGTTTAGTATGTTTATAAGAAGGACTCCGCGATGGAAAAATTCTTAACTTAAATTTCAACACTTTTTTTCAGTTTAGGTACATAAAGACGAAAATTCATTTTTTTTTTATTTATTTACTGTAGTGTAACTTGTTAAAAAACTATTTTTATGATTATTTCCCATTGGGAATCAATTCTTTATGTATATTGTTGAGAAAACGCCATATTTATTTCAATTTTTAAAATGAATATTTACTGCTATAAAAATATATACTAGGTCTTTACCTATGAAATTGCCGTTCCGCAGTACTGGCCATTTCAAATCAAAATAATTTTTGTTTGGCTAAGAATTCTAATTTCAAATTAATTTTATTTTAAAAACATGGAATTCTTTTTCCAAAAGTAGTCATTTGTTTATTGATTAGTGTTACATTTTCATCGCATTTCAATCTTTTTCTTCATCATGGATACGTTAAAAATTCGAGTAATTATGGAATATGAGTACCGTCGGGCAGCAACGCGGCACAAGCGGCACGCAACATCAACGACGTTTAGGGAGCTAACACTACAAAACAACGCACCACCTGTTATTGGTTTGCTAACTTCCGTTATGGAAATTTCGACCTGAAAAATGAACCTCGTGGTCGTCCGAAGACTTTGGTCGACAATGACGAATTAAAGGCGATTGTAGAAGCTGATGATACACATCTGCATTTTACATTTTTGTCTGCATAGAAGCATTAAACAAACTGCAAAATATTAGTAAGATTATATTATTCACATTTCCTTACAAAAAACGCTTGCCGTGGGAAAACAAAATTAGATATAAGCTTAACAGTCAATTGTATACTGCTAATAATAATTGTATATTATTAAATAAATATGACAATAAAATAAATGTAATCGACATTAATAATATTTTAAATTAAAAATTATGTAAATTGACATTAAATAGATATTATCTATCCTTTTATTTTACAAGACTTATAGCAAGTACGCTATTAACTATTTTATATTTTAACTCAGCCAAGTACTTGGCTAGTACGACAACAACTGCTTCTATTAAGCAGTTTAGTCATAATAATATGACTTATTATAACACCTTGGAAAATGTTCCAAATAATAATAATTTAAATTAGCCTGTAAGACAACAGAGGAAGTCTCTAGCATTGTAGGTATAAGTATGTACTCATGAAAATAATATTTTAATTAAAGATAATAAATTATGTAAACTTACGCTGGTGTATCAAAACATACAAGGTATGTCTGGTAAGGAATTAGAAATTGAGTTGTTTTTAAACAATAATTTAGACATTTTATGTACAACCGAACATTGTAACATAGTTACATTTCCTTTCCGTAAAATCAATTATCTCTGGCTGGCGTCATCTATTGGCTGTTATAGCAATAACAGCCAATAGATAAATTAGCTATTAAAGTCAGCAGACTTTAATAGCTAATTTATGTTAGACGACGCCATCTATTGGCAAACGTTTCTAACTGGTGCTTCATTTCCAATATTCCTTTATTGTGGCAATTGGATTATGCATTACCGCTATTTGTCAGTTAAAGAAAAAAACATTATGACAGTAGGGGTATATAAGGGCTGTCGCGAGATGACAGTTCCCTTCTTTTGCTGAATTCCTTTATTCAAGTTTTTTATAGACTCAAGATGTAGTCGTTATATTTCTTAATCCCGTGTACCACGGTGAGTTTTCGTATATCTCTGTGTTGTGAATATTTGGAAAATCACACTTGTATTAAAACGCATTATTCTTTTATGTAAAATTATCTCATCGTAAAATTAGTTGTCAATTATTTGATTGGCGATACCACGTGCTATTATTTGTAGTTTCATCTTACGTTCTTGTATTCTTAAAATATTAGGATATTTGTATCCATGCCTTAATTATTCTTGTATATCATTTATATTGTGATGGTCACACAGCCCGTGGTTTTGATTGTTTTTGGGTTAAGATCACGCTGTGTAACGTGTGACTCATACCCACACGTTTTTCATGAATTTTCCAGGGACCTATACACCGGGTTCAAGGCACCGATTTACAAGGACTGATAAGCTATTTTCCCACATCTGGAGTTCTGAGTGCCGCTAGATATTCCGGACTGAAACTTGGTTTTGAAATCAGTCTGCACCGCCCCTCTTGGACGATCTATCGACGATCGGACGCAGCTGTGACAGAGAGACGCTACCAAAAGTTGGAGCCCCATCTCGCTCTCTCGCCACGTGCTAGACACCTGGACTAAGGACCTGGACTCCTCAGCGAAGTTCCCACGTGATTTAAAGCCCCTTCGATACCATAGACGCCAAGAGCCTAAACCAGATAGTACGGCCTTCTGCCCACGAACCTTATTTTTTTTTAAATATTTATTGTCACGGGAAATTTATTCTTTTATTTTAATTCTACCCGTAACAACATTGGTTTAAGAAAAATGAAATTATGTTAAATCTTCGTATGCACCAGCTGGCTAGTTCTTTCTGCAGAGAAAAAGTCATAAGAGGCGGCTCACTTATATTAATTTAGAATAATTTAAAATATAAAGAACGTAAAGACATAGTAAACCTCTCTACAGAACGAACAACTGAAATAGCCTGTATAGAGGTGGGACACTTTATTATTGTTAGCGTATACAGGCCTCCTTTAGGGTTATACGATTCATTTGAAAATAATGGAAACATTATTAACTAAGATAATTGTTTAATATAAATATTTTAGAAAGTAATTCCACCACTGTTAGATTTATTTCATTGTTAAAATCATATAACTTAACTCATTTATTCTTTGAACCAACAAGGATCAGTGATAGCTCTGCTACATGCAATGATAACATTTTTACCAACATAGATCCATTAAATAAGGAAGTCATTAACATACTAAGCTCTGATCACTGTGGACAGAGGGCCATTTTCCCTATAGATAATAATTATTGCAAACAATTACACAAGGACAGAAACACATGTATAGCAATAAATGTCAAATATATTTAGAAGTTTAGAGGTGAAATTATAGCTAATATTGGACACTTAGAGTATCATAGTAGCCCGGATATATCGTTTGGTAAACTGTTTAAATTCATAAGACATAAATTTGATACTATTTTCACCCCTAAGACAGTGAGAACAAACAATAAAAGTAAATTCAGCGAATGGGCAACAGCAGGAATTTTAAAAAGTAGATTAAAAATTTTATGAACTTTATAATGAAAGAACAATGAATCAAAGTGAAGAATTTAAAAATGATGTAAGGTTATATTCAAAAACATTTAAGCAAGTTTGCTCTGCAGCAAAATTTCCTCACATTAGAAATAAAATTAAGAATTCGAAAATTAAGATTAAAACAACTTGGCAAATCATTGCAAATGAAACTGGAAGAGTCACCAGCCGCAACACATATTTTAAATTAAATATAGATAGTAAATTGTTAAATCCGACAGTGAAGTTGCAACTGCTTTTGAGAAATTCTTTGCTGACATTCCAGTTTTCACCACCAAAAATTTGTATGCCTCTCCTGCTGATGCTAAATTACTTCTTAAAAATAATGTAAAAGAGTGTGAAATCGAATTTAGATTTAAAGAAATAGGACCGAAAGACATTATTAAAAATTTTAATTTATTAAATATAAAGAATACTGCAGATTTATGGGGCCTATCAATGAAAGTTATTAAATCTATAATCGATATTATCGCACCTTACTTAGCAACTATTTTTAATGATTGTATAAAAAGTGGCGTATTTCCTGATCTAATGAAACATAGTAAAGTTTTACCTGTTTAAGTCTGGTAGTAAGTCGGATCCATCTAACTTCCGACCTATATCTATTTTGCCAACACTAAGTAAAATATATGAAAAAGTAATACTTACTCAGTTACTAGCACACTTTAATATAAATAACATTTTACATAATAAGCAATTTGGTTTTACGAAGGGTCGCTCTACAACAGATGCTGGCGTTGATCTGATTAGTTATATTTTTGATGCTTGGGAGGAGTCGCAGGATGCTTTAGGAGTTTTTTGCGATCTCTCTAAGGCATTTGATTGCGTGCAGCACACAACGTTGATCAGGAAACTATGCCACTATGGAGTAAGGAGACCAGCACTCGTCCTCTTAAAATCATATTTATCAAATAGGACTCAGAGGGTTGAGATAACTGGAAAAATATCCACAGGTACCAAAATTGAGATGGGAGTCCCACAATTTTAGGACCCATTCTTTTTCTGGTCTATATAAATGACCTACCATACCTTATTAATGGAAAAAACGGGATAGTCTTATTTTCCGATGACACTTCACTTACTTTTAATATTAATCGCCTAAACTCAGGCTATGACGAAGTAAATAATGCTCTCTCAAAAATAGTACACTGGTTTAGTGTTAATAATCTTTTGTTAAATAGCAAAAAAACTAAATGTATAAAGTTCACGTTGCCAACTGTAAGGCAAACTGAAACCAATGTTCTATTGAATGGAAAAGGTATGGAACTAGTAGATACAGCTGTTTTTTTAGGTATAACTTTAGACGTTAAAACTACAGTGGGGCCCTCATATTGTTGGGTTGGCCGACAGACTCAGTTCAGCAGCATTTGCAGTAAGTATAAAACAAATAATTTTCAGACGAAAACACAGCAAGACTTGTATATTTTAGTTACTTCCACAGTATAATGTCCTATGGCATTCTACTATGGGAAAATGCTGCCGATATAAATACTATATTTGTGCTGCAGAAGCGAGCTGTTCGGGCAATCTACAAGCTGGCCCCCAACACGTCATTAAGAGAGAAGTTTGAAGAAACCGGAATCTTAACTGTAGCTTCTCAGTATGTTCTATCAAATGTATTATATGTTAAAAAAAAATTAAACCTATTCAAAACGAAAAGTAACAACCACAATGGAAATACCCGAAATAAGCATAAGCTTGATGTACCAGTGACTAGACTTAGTAAAGTAAAGAATTCGTTTAAAGTCCAGTGTATACGCCTATATAATAAGATCCCAGAAAGCGTTCAAAATTTTTCAATCAATAAATTTAAAAAAGTAGTTAAAGAACGTTTGTGTGCTAAAGCCTATTATAAAGTTAATGATTTTATGAATGATAGCACACCTTGGGAATGAGGTGACCCCCTGCAAGGCTACTTCTAAATACATATATTATTGTACTCTTGTTATGTAGTTTTAGTCATAACACTGTTATATATGCCTTTTTTATATTTTTAAAAGAAAAATTTTCCATCTTTTTGATAAAATATGGCCCCGCGCGAGTTTCTTACGCCGGTTCTTCTCGTCGGGCTAGTTCCCGAACCGGTGGTAGGCATTATGTAGATCGACGTTCAGAAAGTGTACAAAAATACCTATTTTGAATAAAAAAAATTGACTTTGACTTTTGACACAATCTACGGCTGAATTAGCAACAGCTTTTGACGTTAGCGTCAAAACAATATTGGTCCATTTGCGTCAAATTGGCAAGGTAAAAAAGCTTGACAAATGGGTCGCCAGCGCGCAGTACCCGTCGAGACGAGACGATATTTAGAACCGCATTGTTACCTGCAATGAAAAATGGATTCTGTTTGATAACCGCAAGCGCTCAGCAAGTTGGTTGGAACCTGGTTCAGCACCTAAACAATGCCCTAAACGAAAACTTACCCCTAGAAAAGTGACGGTCACTGTATGGTGGTCTAGCGCCGGTGTGATTCATCACAGCTTCTTGCCAAACGGGGTGAGCATTACTGCAGATGTGTACTGTCACTGTGAAGAACTGAACACAATGATGGAGAAGCTGGCACATCTCCAACCAGCATTGGTCTATTGCTCGTGTCTCCAAGTTGCAAGAACTGGGGTTGGAAGCCCTCCGTCATCCGCCCTACTCACCAGACCTTGCGCCTACAGACTACTAATTTTTCCAGAATTTGGATAACTTCTTGGCGGGAAAAAATTCAATATCCGA
Source organism: Phengaris arion (assembly GCA_963565745.1). Taxonomy (NCBI): domain Eukaryota; kingdom Metazoa; phylum Arthropoda; class Insecta; order Lepidoptera; family Lycaenidae; genus Phengaris; species Phengaris arion. The sequence goes on from OY751431.1 coordinate 18,593,842, forward strand.
GAGGCAGTACAAAATGCCTTTGAAGAATTTGTTGCCTCCCGTCCAGCTGATTTCCTTAAGAAGGGCATCAATAAACTGCCACTGCGTTGGCAAAGATGCATTGATTGCATGGGTGATAACTTCGATTAATACAAATAAAAAATACATGAAAAAAATTCGTTTCAATTTTTTCATACAAAACGGCAATTTCATAGGTAAAGACCTAATATTTTATGCGACCCACCCAATATTACCGCCGCGCATGTAGCGCCATACGTGGAGACCAGGGCCTTAGTCAAGATGCATTCGATAATTTCGACGGCGAAGTTCGAACACAAAATGTATGGGATTTGACATAAGGCATCGCAAGCGACATGTCGCTTGCGATGCCTTATGTCAAATCCCATTTATTTTTGATTTCGAACTTAGCTGTCGAAATTATCGAATGCATCTTGACTAAAGGCTCTATTTCATCGTTAAATTAAATTAAAAAATAATGGAGATAGAGTTCCGGTAGTAAGGAGTTTTTTATTGGAAATATCCTGCTCTTATCTGTACAGATAAATAAAATTGAAGTGTCCCTTTGTAATTTAAAATTATCAGTTTTTAACTTAATGCATATGAAAGTATATTTGGTACTTACAATAAAATATAAATTTTTTAAAATTTTGTCTGCCCGTCTGTCTATCTGACTACCTGTCTGTCTGTCTGTCTGCCTGTCTGTCTGCCTGTCTGTCTGCCTGTCTGTCTGTCTGATTGTTCCGGCTAATCTCTAAAACGGCTGGGCCGATTTTCACGGTACTTTTACTGGCAGATAGCTGATGTTATAAGGTGTAACATAAGCTACTTTTATGTTAGGGTTCCGTTTCCGTTAGATCTATGCAAAAAAAGTTGCGGCCATCAGCTAGTTCAGTATATTTTTCGAATTTCTTAAATAATAATACCTTATAAACTATTAAAAAACTTGAGAGTTGTCAAGGTTTACCCGGTTGGAACGAAGTTCCTTTCGATTAATTAGTGAAGGAATTGTAATATAATTTTTTTTTTTTTTAAGTTATAATTATTTTTTTTCAATTTTAGTAATAATTGTGAGAGAGAGAGACAGACAGAGAAACACGCGCACGCCGCACGGCTTACAACTATAGCAAAAGTGTCGTTACAACTTTTAGTCTTAATTTTTTCCGTCTAGCGGCTAGCGCAACGCGCGATAAGAAACTTCGTTCCAATAATAAACCAATAACACTATTATTGGCTTCTGTTTATAACTTTTGCAACTATTTATGTGCTAACATGAACTTTTAGTACAATTTGTACACGTCATTCCGTATCCAACGAGGCATCACACACAGTTGCAGGACCCGTGTGTCTATTTGACACGGAAATCGGTTAGTACACTGGACTACATTCCATTTCCTACCGCTGAAACGTTTTGCTCAAACAAAACAAGTAACGCTGTCTTATATTACAAGAATTTCGGGAATATCTGTCCATGGCACATAGGTATAATACGCCATTTCACTAAAGGAGAGTGGGGACGTCTGCAGCTCCTGACAAAATGTCTGAACCTGACTAACTATACTGATCAAACCATTGCATATAAATTTGGCTACAAGAGAAAAAGCCCATTGTAATAGGTATATTAAAGTTAAATATATGCCTCGCTTTAGAGCAGTTAAATACGACAAATAGTACCACCAAAAAGAATTGAATAAAATTAATATGAACAACGATTAGCCGCTGGGAGGCGACATCTGTCGGGTAGTATAGGTATATAATTGCATCGAAATTATTTTGTTAAATTACTCAGTAGTCAGTTGCAATTTCACTATAAAGTATGAATTATACGCTTTGTCTATGCTAATATTGTAAAGAGGCAAAATTGTTTGTTTGCATTGAATAGGCTCCGAAACTACTGCACCGATTTTGATGAAATTAGGCACAGATATAGAGTAGACTACGGGGCAATACATAGGCTACTTTTTAACGCGAAAAAATGAACGGTTGCCGCGAGAATAAATTTTGCGCGTCGCGCGCTAAGTCGCCGGCAAAATTACACTACCTACTAGTTAGTAATTACTACACTCCGTATCGAATGTCAATTGTATAGGCGCTGTCATAGTTTTCATACAAACGACAACGTTCCGAATACGTAGTTGTCAATTGTTCCTGCTTGGGCTTCTGAACACTGAACGGAGTATAGTAATTACTAACTAAACACACCGGCATATTTAGCGGAACACAAAAAAACGGTCCATAATTAAAAAAATATAGTTTTATTTTAAAATCTACTTACTACACTTCTTTTGTTATTTAAAGTTTCATTTGTTTTATTTAAAATGAGATCACATTAAGAACAGATTTTGCGAGTAAGGCTATTTGTGAAAAAATGTACATTTTTGAACTTTTCATGTAACCGGGAAGAGTGAAAATTAATATTAAAATAACAATTAATTAAATTAGAAAAATGGTGATTAATATCGCGTATTTCCTCCACGTGCTCTTATTAAAGTTTCTACCCGTCTAGGCATACTGAGAATGATGTTATCGATGGTCTCCTGGGATAGTCTCCGCCATTCCTCAACTACGGCGATTCGCAGTTCACCCACGTTGGCAGGAGCTGGAATTCTGGACTTAACTTTTCTTTTCAGCAAATCCCAAACGTGCTCTATTGGGTTCATATCCGGTGATCTCGCCGGCCACTCCATAACAGTGAAATTCATATCATTAAGATAAGCTTGAGTTACCCGAGTGGTAGGCGGCTGAGCATTATCCTGCATAAAAACAAAATCGTCACCGATATATGGGGCAAACGGTACGACATTTTCTTCTAAAACTTCTCTGATATAGCGGTCTGCAGTCAGACTCCCTCTGTCAATCACTACCTAGTCTGTGCGAGCTCCCAAACAAATGCCCGCCCAAACCATTATTGATCCACCACCGTATGCAACTGTAGTTTCAAAATTTGTCTGAATGTTCGTTCTCCTTTGCGTCTGTATATTCTTTGCCTGCCGTCAATTTGATTTAAGAGAATTCTGCTCTCATCACTAAACAATACCTTACTCCATTGGTCCGCGTTCCAAAGTCGATGTTCCTGAGCAAAAGTTAACCTGTTTCTACGATGATTTACCTCGAGCATTGAAGCCTTGGCGGGCACAAATGTACCCAAACCAGCTTCTTCGAACCTTCTTCGTACCGTACGCTCACTTACGGTTACACCCCGCACTGCTTCTAACTCATGTCGGGCTTGGACGGCCAAACGGGGGTTCCTACGTACACGAAAACGAATGAAACGATCATCCCTACTCGAAGTGCGTCTTTTTCTGCCTTGTCCTGCTTTTCTCGCATAAGTACCGGTCTCCCTGAACCGTTGACAGTGGCGTGCACAGGATTATGACACTGGGTATGCGGCGAAGTACTTGGTCACAAAAACTTTTTCGTTTACAGATTTTTAGCATAGCTACAGCCAAGCGACGGATCTCTAAGTCGAAACCATGCCAACAGAGCAAGTCTTAGATGTACTACTAATCATGTACATCTTCTACGGCAACGCAGACAAAACAGCGATCGATCGTCGCGGCGGAAGAAATTCTAATAAGTAAAATAATAAGCATATTTTAAAATATTATAGCTACTCATCAGTCAGTCAGCTTCAATTTTCACATATTCAAGGTTCCGGTTACTTGAGATTACTATATCCCGATGTAAATAAACGCAAGATTTCGGCCACCTCAAATATCTGGTGAGTAGGGCGGATGACGGAGAGCTTCCAACCCCAGTTTTTGCAACTTGGAGACCGTCTGCTGTGCAGTATGAGTTCGCGCGTTGTCGTGCAGGAGCAGCGGAGACGAGCGATTGACCAATGCTGGTTGGAAATGTGCCAGCTTCTCCATCATTGTGTTCAGTTCTTCACAGTATACATCTGCAGTAATTAATGATCACCCCGTTTGGTAAGAAGCTGTGATGAATCACACCGGTGCTAGACCACCAAACAGTGACCATCACTTTTCTAGGGGTAAGTTTTCGTTTAGGGCATTGTTTAGGTGCTGAACCAGGATCCAACCAACTTGCTGAGCGCTTGCGGTTATCAAACAGAATCCATTTTTCATCGCAGGTAACAATGCGGTTCAAAATTCCTTCATTTGTGTGTCTGTTGAGCAGTGCAAGGCACGTCTCGACGCGTACTTCGCGCTGGCGATCATTGAGTTCGTGGGGCACCCATTTGTAAAACTTTTTTACCTTGCCAATTTGACGGAAATGGACCAATATTGTTTTGACGCTAACGTCGAAAGCTGCTGCTAATTCAGCCGTAGATTGTGTATCATCAGCTTCCACAATCGCCTTAATTCGTCATTGTCGACCAAAGTCTACGGACGACCGCGAGGTTCATTTTTCAGGTCGAAATTTCCAGAACGGAAGCGAGCAAACCAATAACAGGTGGTGCGTTGGTTTGTAGTGTTAGCTCCGTAAACGTCGTTGATGTTGCGTGCCGCTTGTGCCGCGTTGCTGCCACGACGGTACTCATATTCCATAATTACTCGAATTTTTAACGTATCACAATTTTTAACGTAACACTTATCAATAAACAAATGACTACTTTTGGAAAAAGAATTCCATGTTTTTAAAATAAAATTAATTGGAAATTAGAATTCTTAGCCAAACAAAAATTATTTTGATTTGAAATGGCCAGTACTGCAGAACGGCAATTTCATAGGTAAATACCTATTATTTTAAAACTAAAGTCTGTTATGGAGGCCATCGAGGCCTACGATAATACGTGCACGACGCGTAGTTCGATTGTAGACATCGTAGTTCGATCGGATTTCAACAGATGGCAGTACTTTTTTCCTTAAGAATTTTTTATTATAAGAATACTCTATGACCGTAGGTAACAGGTAACAATACCTAATAGGAAAACAAAAGGTAGCCTTCCGATTCACGCGACGCGTGACGCGAGACCGCGGCCCGAGACCGACAAAAGGTCGCGGAGCCACTGCTTACTGCTTAGTATTTATATGGAGCACTAAACAACGCCCGCGTCGCGCTTCGTGCGATCGGTTTTCGTGGCCAAAGAACCTGATTCGCTGGTTTGCTGATCGCGGTCGCGGGTCGCAGTCGCGGGTCGCGAAACAAAAAGCTTTAAAAGTTAAAGCTTTTTGTTTGTGAGATGTTTTAGTAAATAATTACAGGATTAGGCTTAGCGTTAATATGTTTGAAAGTTTGTCAGGCGAATACTGAAAGTTCCAAATAGTTGATGGGCTTCCTGAAAACTATTGTACCCGCCCGCGTCCCGCATTGCCGATAGTCAATATCTCACGTATTCAATGGTTAATACATTACTAACTCGTAATTGGTAGGTATTATTTTAATCGATATTGGTTTAAAGTAGGTAGTAGTAGTAATTGTAAATGTTCATGCAATTTATCAATTTGAAAATATTTGTATTAAAAGAAATATTAAAAACTGTCAAAATACAGAAGCAAAAAATTGGCATCAATTTACTACCGAGCTGATCAATCTATTGTTGAGCGCGTGGAATAATTCCCAAAACAGCGCGCTAACACTCAATAGCGGGTAATTGGATAGAATCTAAATATTTGCACAGGGCCCACGGCCCATCGAAAAAGCCCGCTTCAGCACATGCCGCCGTTGCCGTGACAACGGGGTCGACGACCCGCGCGGTGCAATACCATCAGCTTACCTACTGTCTACAACAATCGTTTAAAGGTCTAATACATATACGCGTAATTATTGTGTATGATGCGTGGTATACTGGAACAAGGACCTGCTTCACAATCTTTTGTAATCCTAGTGTTAGACTTGCATGTTTTGTCACTGCCGCTCGATATAAAGTAAGCAGCGACAAAACTTCTGAATAAGCTATCCGACTTTACGCTTATTAAAATTGTAAAACAGACCCTAAACAAAATAAACATGCTGGCAACCAAAAAGGACAAAATACTTACTTGACAGTTGTCAGTGTTCCTTAACTATAAACTGCTTCTAAAACTATTCCTATTCTATATTAAACATTAGCTGACTAGCCCCTAGGCACTACAATCTAAGCGTATACTGGTTACAGGCCACCGTCTACGACTCGACACTACCGAGTACTACTGACACACTGTGTCCAGAGCTTTCAATGTCACATTTTCAAAACTGATATTCGAAAACAAAACACCGCGCACCGGTACATGTGAACGAATGCGGCCCTCATTCTGTGCCTACAAAGCGGCACAATTAACAGGGCCCAGAAAGTAAAACTCTTAGCCATAATGAACCCTATACCTACGTAATACAGCCCCTGTCGTACAAACCGTACGCACGTCTGAGGTAGCTCGCTCCAGTCAAATTCCATTTTCAAATTCTGGCGCGGATACAGGCTTTTCCACTAGCGAAGTAAATGCCAATTTCCTTTCCACAAGCGAACACATTTTAAACTCGACCATACCCACCTAAATTAGAGTTTAAACTCAAATGGTGGCACTACTCAGACAATGCGCCACGCGATGACGTTTCCATTGAAGGAGAGTGGTATAGTTTATACCTAAGTGGGAGAGAGAGACAAGATCCCGAGGGAAGGTAACACCAGGGGTGCATTTTCGTCTGAACCGCGGCGGGAGCACAAAGAATCGATCTTGAAGACGCAACTTCACACCTAAGTTTCAACGAAAGAAACTACATCGCCCTTCGAAGACGGTTCTTTAGACAATTGTCTAAATCGCGACTTATTGACTTAGTTTTGTGAGTTTTATGCGTAAAGTTGGCTAACTCAATTGTTAAAAGACCGTAATCTTTTACTGAACAGGGTTTACTGTCCAAAACACAATGGTCATAAATTCCTAGTGAAAGACTAAGAAACTAGAAGATTGTTTTCGTTCTTTTATTTTAACAACAGCAAGCTTAAAAAAAAAGTCCAGGCGGCCTATTTTTATGCACGAACAAAGTCAGGATAACCTAATAATAGGATAACCTAATAATAATAGGATCCTAACTATAGTAATATATCCTAACTATAATATAATATCGTAACTTTCTCGTTTACAATATTGTAACTACTTAGTAAGCTAAGTAGTAATAATATTGTAAACGAGAAAGTTTCTAAGAATGATGGAATACGTTGATGTGTGTGTATTTTGTTCCACTTTCACGGATTTCAATGAAATTTTGTATGGTAGTAGTTTAGACTCTGGATTAACACATAGGCTACTTTTATCGCAGCAAAATGTACGGTTCCTGCGGGATTTCTTAATGCGCGTACGAAGCTGCCGGAAACATCTAGTGTTACATAATTTTGGGCATTATATCGATGCAGGAACTAGGTTACATCAATAAATCTATGATATACCTAAAACGTCTCCGCATAGAATAGGTAAGTATACGGTATTTCAACAAACAACAGCTCAAAAACTAATAAAATGTGTTTGCGCGCGGGATTGGCGGCAAGACGGAATTCCGTAAGAAACGGTATTCAGTCAGAAACGTCTATGTTTGCATGCGTTCGATATGATAATGCTCACAGCTAAATATTACAATTTACAAATATTACAACCTTGTTTACCCGACTACGGCGAAGCCAAAAGGAGGGGTAATGATTTTAGTAGTCTATGTATGAATGTAATATGCACGTATGTTCCACCGCACTGCCTAAACTACTGATGCGATTTTAATAAATTACATAGGTGTCAATAGATACGTAATAATAGCCCGTAACATGTTTGCCAGTGTTATTCACTTTAAATCATATTTGTTGTCACCAAAAGGACAATCCCGAAATACACCAGGTACAATATAGTTATTATCCGGAATAAAAACCAAAATCATAGTAGGTGGAGATGTATTTGTATTTGCTGGTGTAGGAACTGTAGGAGTAAATTAGGATTGTCAGGAATCATTAATAATTTTGTTACGTACATACGAGATGTTTCGCGTAAAAGTAAATACCACTGGAACCCTACACTTTCCCGCGATAAAAAGTCCTTCCCCGTGGTCTTCTTTATATCGGTGCCTTTCATGATAATCGGTTATGTAGTCTTAACGTGAAATCGTATCAACCAAACAAACTCACATTCCCATTTGTATAGTTGTCAGGATGGGCGGGCGGTTGAGGGAGAATAACTCTTTATCGTCATTACAAATTATTCTCTTAACTCCCTTATGAATATGTAGTCGTGGTCCGGACTATGATGTTTTATTATTTATCTCCTTTGACAACCAGTCAATAAATTTCTTACTACTTGTAAGTTTTATAATATAGACATTTTTAATATTAATTTTTCCCGCTCCTTCAGTATATAATCGCGCGATACATGATCGGAAATCTGGACAAGTATACAATGTCATTTCATTTTTAATAGAAAAAATTCTATCAAACCTTTTAATTCACTATTCATAGTACTCATTTTTTTCCGAGATACTAATAATAATTCAACAGAATTTGAACGGTTTTATAGGAGTTTCCACAACTTTCGGTTGATCAGGCCGAACGTCAATAGTAGAACAAGGCGGCAAAGTCGACAAATTTGGGTGAATTACTTGTTGACTTTCTATCTTTTTCCGTTGATTTCATGTCATAACATTAATTATTCATTCACTCATTTCTTTCCATTCTTCAGACGTAGTGTCTGTAGCAACATTACCTTTTATATATAAAAAAAAACTTAGGCCTTTTCATCCGTTATTGGATGATTTATACAGTATTCTCCGAGCGAAGTAACCACTCTTGAAATACTGTAGTGCCTGGGACAGTTGGTTTTTAAATGTCGTATGGTTGCCCAAGCACATACGGCATTCTTACAACAGTCAGCCTGGTCCAGAGGAATGACTGGTTAGGTTCAGGAAACCCGCACACGGTTGGCCCCAGACGTATTGACGTCTGGAGCCAACCGTGTGCGGGTTTCCTCACGATGTTTTCCTTCACCGTTCGAGCGTCCGTATAATGTACTTGAGATCTGAAAAAGTCTCCTTGGCACACGCCACAACCTAGGAATCGAACCTGCACTGTCTCGAGTGCGAATCAAACGGTCTCAATCACAAAATCATACTCTTCCAAAATTAAACGAAATTTTGTCATGCGGCCTGTACGATTGCTCATGTTAAATGAATATATCAAAGGGCGAAAATCTGAAAAAATGTTGAACCCTTTCCCAAACAAACAAGGGCGAAAATATTTAATAGACCAAACAATAGCTAGCATTTCTTTTTCTATGGTCGGATAATTTAACTCGGCTTTAATTAAACTACGACTTGTATTCGCTACTGGACGACCGTCGCTATTGCATAACACAGAACCTATTGCGGTACCTGTCGCGTCTGTAAAAGACTGAAACTCATTATTTTCTGAAAGATCTGGGCACTGTAAAAGGGAGGAGAAACTAAACAATTTTTTAATAGTTCAAATGACTTGGCACATTCGTGTGTCCAAATAGAATCAACATGTTTTCTTAATAATTTATTTAAAGGATTAACTATTTCTGCAATATTCGGAATAAAACGGCGATTAATAATTTGAAAAAGCTACAAAACGTCATCAGCATTTTTCGGAATAGGATAGTTTTCTATAAGTTTTGTTTTTTCAGGGTCAGGTTTTACTCCTTCTGCACCAGCTACATGTCCCAAATACAATTATTTAACTAAAAACTTACATTTATTGGGATTCAATTTTAAATTAAACTCTCGCAACCTTGTAAAAATTTCAATTAAGCTTTTATTATGGCTTTCTTTAGAAACGCCCAATACAGATCAAACCGTCCATATACAAAAGTCATCTAGCACTGGTTTTAAGACCCATTGGAATTTTGGTCATTTGATATTGTTTGTCAAACGTGAAAGCAGTACATTTTCGACCATTTGGATCCAACTCAAACTGATAGTAACTATTTTGCAGGTCAAGGTGAATGAAGTAGATGGCGCCTGATGGCGAATGTAAAATTTCGACTACATTTGGGCGGGAAAACGGTCATCCGCAACATTTTCGTTTAGTTTCCGGTAATCTACTACGAGTCCATACTTTTTGTCGTTGGAATCAGATTTTTTCGGAACCAAAATAATGGGACTCGACCATTCGCTTGTCGTTTCTTCGATGATGTCGTCCTGTAACATTTTCCGAATTTGTTTTTGAATTCCTCCCTTTTGATACTTTAGGAGCCGCTATTGTTCTTTATAAACTGGCACTGTGTCAGGTTGTAATACTATTGCTTGCACCTTCCACATGAAAAACGTTGGAAATTTTGCACAATTTTTTCAATTTCAAACTGCTCTTCTTTTATATAAATAATTTAATTTTAACTTCTGTTGATATAATATAATATAACATAATTTAATTTTAACTTCTGCTGATATAATATAATATAAAATAATTTAATTTAAACTTGCACACATCTGGGCGATAAATTAATAAATTTACCACCCCTTACACTTTAATGGACACACACCGAACTGGCCACGCTGCTTATTGTAGGTACCGCGAGCCTGAAAATAGCGTCCTCTAGATGAATACGAGACATTGTTACGGGTATTTTCCCTATTCATCAGTTTCATGACGCTGTCAGCTGCTTGGAGACATAGATATCTGCTTCAGACTAGCATAATTTTTGGCAGAAATGATAGTGCTTATGTGCTTGTTTTGTAACCCAGTTGTAAATCGTTTTATAGCCATTTTTTTCATTCAACGGCTTTAGCACTTCATACTTTTTTGTATCACCATCGGCCTGTGAAATGGTCAAGTGAACGAATAAATTTTCAATTTCCTCACCATAGTCGTCGATATCGCGTTGATTTTGTTCCGCACCGCATCAATTGTTCTAGTAGAGCCGTAAAATACTTTTTAGAAATTAAATATTCTTTCATATCATCAACAAGGAGTATAGTACAACTCCATATACCGTACCATAACTTTTATTTAATCGTAATTTGGCGTTCTCAGATAATGTGGTTTTTAATATAAAATTAATTAAAATAGGTTTTGATTCATCATTGAGCAATGCAATGAGCTATACAACTCAATGGCAGAAATAAGCTGATTTGTAACATTTTCCGTATCTCTCACGGTCGGAAGGTAGGCCACTGCCGTTTTCAAACTAAAAGATTCTATTTCATCAATCGCTTCAGAGGAGCTACACTAAAATTTTTTCGCCTCAAATTAACTTTTAATTTGATCCGTAAATTTATTTATTAAACTTAGTTCAGTTTCACAAAGTTTTTCCAAATTACTTCGTACAACCAGTAACTCAGTATCAAAACTTTGTAAAATTATGTTAGCTTAGTTATATTTTTTTTAACAAATAGAGCCTTGGCGGCGCCGTGGACATATCTTTATAAGATATGTTCTTATTTGTAACAAACAATTAAAATACTCTTAAATTTTTTTTGCCATCGATATAACATATTGGCAAATACGAATAATTTATTATTATGTTACATACAAATAAAATATTAAGTCCTATAAATAAGTCCATTATATTTTCGTACCATTATCGCAGTGGACCACAATAATTATTTACTTTTTATACGACGCACTTTTCCACTATGCCATTCTGATGCCCGCCTGATCCTCCGTGGTACGCGAACCATGGGTCTCGTGACGTCGCCGAAACCAACTATTTGATCTCTGGAGACTGTGGTCGTGTATCTCCCTGGGTATCCAGTCTCTGTAACATCTACCATACAGCCGAATCGCGAGGTATGACAGCAATAGTCAGTATGAGACATAATAGGTCATAGGTAAAGACCTAATATTACTCCCTGGCACTGGTATGCTGATGCATTTGCTCCAACCATGAAGCGTTGGTACCACCGCTAGCGTTTCGTACGATGATTACAGTTTCTTCTTTTGGCCGCTGATTACCCATTTTTTGACACAAAATATGTCTTCACAAACTCGAGGAACCGTCCGCCGCGGTTATTACAACGCAGTAATATTAATAAACACATAATTGAAACGTAGCGATGTATCAATATTAAAATCACTATTCCATATTAGGCGATGGGAATGCAACGCGAACCCGATCGCTCACTGGCAGGTCGCCATGTAAGGCTCTCCGAATACATGAGTAATTACAAGTTATATACTAAGACAAACTATACATGTATTACCACACTAAGAATTTACATACGCATATCATATTGTGTACTTTTACATATTACCTCTACAGTACATGTCGCTGTGTCTTAACAGAAGTGATTGGCCCAGTGTACACACTACACGGTGTCTGACGTCGCGACTCGCTGCCGGCTGCCGGCTGTCGCGGCCAAACGGAATCGCTGATGAGGCTGTTACGCGCGACTTTCGACACAAAACTGTAGCTGGCTAGATGCATACCTGAGTGAGCCGTTTGATTCGAAAAATCCATACAAGTTTACAGGAGTAGTTTTCGGTTGGATCGAGTTTGTGCTAGTTTTAGCTCGAGATACCGGGGATATATGTCTGCGAGCCTGGCGATATTGCGTCTACTGAAGTTGTCTGCTAAATTAATTAAAACTCTTCCATCGTATAGCCCATAAGGGACATAAGTCCACAACATCATTTTCCTACTACGAAAGAAAAATGAAAATTCGCGCGTCTTTTTGCGGTTTCCGTAGTTTACGTATCGGAACACTTATGGTTTCGTCATGACCGTCCGTCGGTCCTCGGCTTACCGTCCAAACGGTTAGTGCTGAGAGATGAAACTTTGCATGGATATGTTTGTATGAAATATTAGTTTTTGGGATACCTTGGGGTACACGTATAGTGGGAATGATTTTATTTTCTCGCGTTTACCCCATAGTGTGGGTTATCATTAGATAGGTAGGTATTTTAAAATCATTAAGAGGTCCCTATGACGATTTTTGAATTGAAACATCCGTTTGCGAGATATTCAACTTTAAAGCGCATTTTATGTTTAAATAATCCCCCCCTCCCCCTCCCTGCCTCTAAAAGTTAAACGGCTGGCTCGAAAAATCAGAAAAAATTCATGATGGTAGTCCATGTGATGAACTTTAAAGGAAAACTATAACGACACATATAACTTTGTTAGTTTAGGAGTTATAGACGCTTAACTAGTAAAATACGTTTACTTGGAAAACTTCGTATAACAATATCTAGTGAAATAATAAGAGTCCGACTCGCACTAGGCCGGCTTTTTTTCGCGCGAATTTCTCACAAGATAAATGAGAGCTACGTTGTGGGACATAAGAGTGAATTTGCTATATTACGTCTGTATCAGAAGTTGGCTTGGACTCCGCGCTTGCATGAATGTACCCTTACTGTGTTAGTAATATAGTAACTATATTCTTGGCTCTCAGCAAGCGATATACGTCGTAGGTACGGGAAGGTCCGGGAAGGTCCGGGTATATTCCGTGATAACTACCGGGCAGGTGTAATAGCTGCTCCGAACCCTCTCAAGGTACAATTAAACCTCCACCCGCCCTCCGCTCGCGCCGCCCGTCCTATAAAGTAATACGCAATAAAGGAATCTATAGGTTGCAGAAAGGCTTTTGGGGTCAGTTATTCTAAAAAAGTAATGTTTGAAACGCGTCATTTATTTCTTAATGTAAGATAAAGTAAATGCTTAAGAGTGTTGGCGCTACGATGCTTGAAGATTAATTAATATTAAGCGTAATATATAGCGCTGCGTCGCGCAATTTCGCTTTTGTATCGCCATATATTTTTACTCTATAAAAAGTGTGCGCCGCGTCGCGTCGTGTCTCGGTGTGAACTGACCCTTAAGCATTTACTTATCTTATATCAAGACGATAATATACCGGGTGTGTTCGCCGCAGACACTATCCAAACTTTCAGGAGTAAATATACTCTTGAATATAAGTAACTTTTACTATCGGATCAACTGTCCTACTTGAAAAAAAAGCAGCTGTTTAATACAAAATGCTATATGCCGTAGCCCTTTTATAGGAAACAGCTGATTTTTCTTTCAAGTAGGAAAGTTGATCCCATAGTAAAAGTTACTTATATTCAAGGGTATATTCACTCCTGAAAGTTTGGACAGTGAATGGAAAAACACCAGTAATTTTTTAAATTCAAATTATTTAACAGAGATGTACCTACGTACGTAACAAATACGCAATACTAAGCTACTTCACCGGCAGACAGCACAGAGCAGAGTTTAGCATAACTAGTCTTACTAATTAGTGTGTAAGCGGCTACGTCTTACCGAGGCGCGGGGCAACGGAGGGGCGAGGCGGGAGGGGTGGGGGGCGTCACAAAGCAGCCGCTAATTGGCGGCGGCGGCGCGGATCCGCGCTCATTTTCATTCGAGCCCGTCAAGCGCGGGCTCCTGCACTAGGCCTACTCCAGGCCTATCCTTCTCTCTAAGTGGGAGCTCGCTTTCGGCAGCCCGACACGCGATGGAGAAATGAGGACCGATAAACTTTAATGTGTTCACATCCAATTTTATCTTCTAAAATCTAAAAAACTAAGTGCATGTACCTACATGAATTCGTGAATGTGTAAAAATTTTGGTGAATTCGGCTTGTTCACAAAAATATTAATTTGGATCTGAACAGGGTATACTGAAGAATATTAATTAATTAATTAATTAATTAATTAATTATAATTAAGTTTACTTCTTAAACCACATACTTAATGACAAAAGCTAGTTCCAAAGTAATAAGATGATCCGTGCTTCGTATTTTCGTATACTATTAGTGAACTGCCAGATTACAACGATTTCGTTCCCCGCAAAGAACAATGTCAGTGGCGTTTAACTTTTTAAAGTATTAGCCGCATCGATGCAAAGGAGGTAATTGAAGCGTTGAGCGCGGGCTCTCCGACGCGGGTTGAGCAGTCATTGTAATTCCACAAGCTCACAGGAGCGCGGGCTCTCCGACTGCCACGGTAATTCCGAAAAAGCGAAGACCCGCGATAGTTTTAAGTGGCCAGTCGAACCGTAATCATACCGCGGCGCACATCAAAGGCGAGGTAATGGCTCAGGGGCGGCGCTACGAGCGGGCGGGGGGCGCGCAGGGTCGACGCTATACGCGAGCGGGGGCGTCGAGTAGCTGGGGGTTTTGTTTGTTGTCTAAAGTCACTTGTCTCTGCCGATGGCGCGGAATGTATGTTGATTCCGCCGTCAAAGCGCATTGTCCTTTCACCTTTGAGCGCATAACTCGAAACATGATTACTTTTTAGTTACTTACCTACCCCAACAAAGGGCGCAGTTCCGAGTCACAATATCAGAATTCAAAACAGAGAAAGGGCTCTTTAGGTATAAATTCTATTTGACGACCTCTGTGGCTCAGTAGTCGAGCGCGTTAGTGCTCAAACCAGGGGTCGCGACTCGCGGGTTCTCATCCAAGAACACAGAACACAACCATGACCCAAGAACACAGAAGAACAAAAAGTTTTTCTGTGTTCTTGGATCATGGTTGTGTATTAAATATGTGTATAATGTGTATGTTAACATATAACATATATCATATTAAATGTATATTATCCATATATTATGTGTAATTAATAGTATTAAAAATCCTTCCCGTTGTCTGCTCCCCGTAACACGAGTTCTTCGAGTTCCTAGCACGGGGAACAGATTGACGTGGTGTGAAGCGTCTACAGATATTATATTATTATTTTATAGATACTGTATACCAGTGGCGAAGGCTGGTTCTCCTTCATAGGGAAACCCTAGCCTGTATAATAGGTAGCGGTTTGAATGAGTGTCTTTAAAAGGTTAGTGAACCCGATAGGAATGGAGTTGTAGGAACTCCACGTCCCCACGGAACAAAATTATTGTCCATGTACAGAGTACAGATGTACAGATGAGTACAGAAACTATGCTGATCTTGTCTCATTTATTCTGATAAAATTAGTAAAATATACACTTTTACCGAAGCTTTCGATAACCTATACAATCTAAAGATTGCGTTATTTAATCTAAATCGCTTAGGAAAATAGAAATATTATAACAACATAGCTTAAGCGCTTGTGGCACTTAGCAATTTCCTCGGAAAATCTCGGAGTTTTCTTTCGATAAATCTACATCCGGAACAATATTCTTTTTTTTTATTGTTCCGAGGCATATCTTTAATATTACGATTATAAACTTGGGCCATTTCATCTATAACGGATTATACAGTAGGTATATTCTCTAAGCGAATTAACCACTCTTTAATGAATACCGTAGTTATTATGATAGGTGTTTATAGGGTTCCGTACCCAAAGAGTATAAATGGGACTTCATTACTAATCCTACGCTGTCTTTCTGTCTGTCCGTCCATAAACCATAACAAAGCTAGCTAGACAGTTGAAATTTTGACAAATTATATATTTCTGTTGAATTTGCGGGCATAATTTAGTTCAGAAGCCCAAGCACGAACAAATTGCGAAAAAGTTCGAAACGAACTAACAACAATTTGAGCCATTATCGAATGATAATTGGGGATAATTGTATAGATGGATGTATGGATTGTAAAATCGACGGGCGACAGCGCCTATACAGTTTTCATTCGATAACGATACGAATACTTTTTCAGAAATTGTTCGTGTCTCGGCTACTTTACCTCGATCTTTCGCTTTGACGATTGTGCATGTAGAACACGAAAACGTAAATATGTTTGTACCAGTCGGCACAACATCGCCCTCCGCTTCTCTCCGCCGCCCTCCGGCGCCCTGCGCCGCCCTGAGACTGTTTACCCACACAGATTAAACTCTCAGCCGCGTACTTATTCCATAATGCCCACACTCAAGACGATTGTAATTTCACTTCTCCGCGCCTTCCACAAACACTTTTTTCCTTAACAACCTGGCGCCGTCGAAATGAGTTTCTATTTATATTTTTGTTTAAACTTTTTCCAAGTTTTCGGTTTAAACGGACCAAAGTGTCAAATTGTTAATGCCGGCGGGTCACACGACACACGGGTCACAGTGCGATTGTCGATTGTCACAGTGCGGCGAGTCGCTCGACAAATCGCCTTGGAGTCAAATGTCAATATCAAATATGACAGCTCGACACTCGACACTTCGATTTCCAACTCTTTTCAGCAGAGTTCTATTTTCAGTGCTCTGAATTTTCCCGGGCCTGGCGGATTCCGGATCACAGCTCAGCACAGTCCCAGCTAAAAATTAAAAACTGTAAGACGTCTCCAGAATACGGACATAGGAGGCGCGACCCAGATCCTTTCAGCTCATTTGCCGTATCTCTGTTTACCGTCGCAATACCACCGCACCGTCTTGCGCTCTCAAGCGCTTAGATACAGCTATCTTCATCCATTTACCCGAAACTACAGAATACAGTTACAAGATATGTAGAGGCAAGTTAAATCAAAGGGCTTTGAAAAGCGAACTAAAACGCATTTGAACATAGCAATGATATCATAAGCCTAGGATAAGTACGGCGATAATTACCGCCGTTTGTCCTTAGATACACAATTATCGCCGATAGGTCGTGGCTGCTCAGTGCAGTCCAGTACGTTCATCGTCCACAAATCACTAAATCACAAATCAATAATTTCTAAAATAAAATTGTACTTTTATTATCTGTATGTCACGTAACCTAAAACGCCGCCATATCTTTCTTGTAAGTGACGTCATAAGAACTTAATCAAATCGATTAATCAACAATGAAAGTTAAATCTAAAGTTCATGCACTACACACGCACGTATGACATTTATTTGTTTCTGTTCTTATGACGTCACGATAATGGCTGCTATGGTTTTGACGCAATCATTTATCGTTTGAATTTTAATCATTTTTTCTTTTCATAAGGAGATATTATTTCCAGGAAATAAAAATACTAGTTAGTTCAGTATCGAATCGATACGAACATTTTAAAATATATTTGAAAAAAATGTAGAATAGCCTATTCGGACAACGGCATTTCCCGGTATATTCTACTACAAAAAAAATAGCTTCAATTTTACTAAAACAATAATATCTTATTGCTGAACAATTTATCAAGTGAGGCATAGCTGCGTTATAATTATGCGACGAACAGGTAAATAGACGACTGATAAACGGCCTGATGATGATTAGTACATTAATATTAACGCTGTGGACTGCGACAGGACTGCGCCGCACCGCGCGTGGCCACCGCCGAACCTTGCCTGGATTAACACATTAGCCGCGACAAAAAGCTAGTATTCATTTAAATATATTGACTATCTCCACTTCTCCATGGCAGATCCATGCATTAAAATAATTAGGGAAAACGCAATTTGAATGCAAAATTGAACATCTCTATTAGTATTTTGGTTTGTGGTCCCGACTTTATTGCACGGTAAATAAGTGACATTTAACTTGGTAGCATTATTGCGCTTTTGATTCTTTATAGATGGACTAAGATCCCAGTAAAGTGAGTGCAATTTTTGGCCTTGTATCTTAAAACTGGCCCACGGCACAAACTAGCGGGTAGCCGATTGTTCATAGTACACGCAAATACTATAATATGATATACCTACATTTTATCAGTAAGAATATAAAGGGAGTCCGGCGCGCCTCGCGCGGGATCTCAGTCCAAGACGTTTAGATTAAATTAATGGGTCGATTCAGCTAATGAAATCTTCAATAATACACTCTTGATGTTAAAACTGCAAAATAGTATTCTCATAAACGTTACAGTAAAAAAAGTTTGGGGAGCCTTGGTCCAAACTATGAATAATAATGCTATATCTTGGTTGACCTCAAATTTATTTATGATATCAAGACGATTTGTTTAACTTGTCTTGTCAGTGAAGTTGAAATACGAGTATTGGGGTTCTGGAACTTGGAGCTTGTATTCAAGTGAGCGTCGGCAAATGACTGGGCCTCCTGAAATATCCATCTCAATGTCTATCTGACCAGCCGCGCCGCGTGCGCGATATTGACTGCCGGGTTAATCTAAAAGAAAATCTATTTTGTAACGGGTAAAATATTATGACGGTAGGTTTTTTGGGCTGCACGGAATTTTATCGTCCGGTGAACAATTTTTTACTCGTAATGACTCATTTATATATAGTAATAATATATTGTGGCCTTTATGTGTGTATTATGTAACTCGTTAAATAAACACAGGGACTGATGAAATTGATGACTACATTCGGATGAGTTTTTGACTATATATTGTATATGTACTCATTTGCTTTCCTGTTTTTTATTCAACAGAGTACCTGCGCCATTTTATTAAACGTTTTACAGTAAATTGAGGCAAGGGGCTCCAGGTAGACCGGTTCTAAGGAACAGCGGTAGGAACAGGGCTCCCAAATGTTAGCAATTAGTAGCAAATTGTGCAGAAGCGACGCCCGCTCTCCCGCTACCGCCGGAAATTGTGCGCTGTGTCAATATTGGGGCGGGCGGGCGTCGACGTGCCGCATACAGAAATATCGCATTTGTATACTGTATAGAGTATTCACTGTTAAAACTGATCAACGAAATAATTGAATGCACATATCCTGTGGGTCATTAATTATATCAAAACAAAATATTATGACGAAACTCGAAATTACATTCGGATACGCTGAAAATCGAAGTGTCAAATGTCAGATTTGACAATTCTACACGATTTTAAGCTCTATTTTATAAGCGCATCTATTAAGAGTGCAGTTTTTTTTGTCTTACGTCGTACGCACGTCGTACGAACGTCGTGGGTACGTAGCCTTACGTCACTTAGTTACGGCACAAAGTAGCCACGCTCGTCGCACCTTGTTGAAAATAATTCCGAATACTTGACAAGCTATTTTCGGAAAGTCATCAGAAAAAGCTACCACCGGTTAAACCCTAACCCGCCGTGAAGAACCGGCGTAAGAAACTCGCACGGGGCCATCTTTTAGCAAAACATCTTTTTGTTCAAAAATTGTTCTTTTAAAAGAAATATTTTACATTGTAAACTTACATCTGTGGTAAATATAACAAAAGTCAAATGTACACAAGTACATAGAGCCATCCTTTCAGAGGGGCATATTCCCAATTAGGTGTGCAATTGTTAGCAAAATCATTTACTTTAAAATAAGCTATAGCACACAAACGTTTTTTGTGTGGACTTTTGTGCTTAGCGTCAATGTTTACATGCGTCCCGGCTGTTACACGTAGATTGTTCTAACGGTCTTCAAATAACCGATCGTCGTATTATGTGATTCAGTCTATTATACATAAAGTGCAAAGTCCATATATACAATATTATGGTATGTCAATGCGATGAAACCTAACCGCAAATGATAAGCCTTATTACAAAGGCACAAGGTTCATTTTGTGGGAACAATTGTGCAATAAAAGTAATTGAGCGTTGGCAAATTGTTTGATCGGATTGAGCGAGCTGTTGACACTGTGTAATGTTGCAATTGCTTTTAGTTTGAATAGATCATTACATTTTCATCGTCAGTCATGAACAGTCTAGAAAATTCACCGAAAAAGAACAGAACAAAACCGAAAAAAATGACGAAAATGTCTTGCGTATTTTATGAATGCCCTATTTCGATTCTAAGAAGTTTATGGCGTTAATTTTACAAACTTTATGCCATTACTAGGCTTATTATTATGGCACTACTATTATGACCAAAATATTCCTGATTCTTTTGTTATAATGTTAAAAATTGTAATTAATGTTAGTAATTGTTGAAAAATAATGATATTATTATTTGATGCAAATAAAAATTATTACTTAATGTTAAATGTAAATCATTATTATTTTATTGTATTGTCTTATATTAACAAGTTGTTGAAGAACGGGGCTGTTAACGCCATCTATCGGTGACAAAGTGAACTTTTATCATAATCTTCATCTTTATTTTCTTATAAGTTATAATACTTATAGCGTCGTATATTTACTAAAAAACATTACTAAAAAACTGAATGTTGTCAAAAATAAAGATGAGAGCAAAAAGTGTGCGATGGCCGGGAATCGAACCCGGATCAACTGCTTGGAAGGCAACTATGCTGACCATTACACCACCATCGCCCTTATACATAGTGCTGAAATTACCTGTTTGAAATTTGTAACCTCGTGTTTTCATTAAAACAAAAAAAATGCACGTTATAACAAAAACCCAGCCAAGCGCTAGTTGGTCTTGCGCAAGAAGGGTTCTGTAGTCCAAAACCAATGTGTACCAAACGGAAAAAATCAAGTTTGTTATATGGGCGCGCCACTAAAATATCTATTTTACTCTGTTTTTAATATTTGATTATTTGTTATTAATGCGGCAACAGAAATACATCATCTGCTGAAAATAGTTTTATAAAGCTATCCCGACAGACACACGGACAGACGGACAAGAAGGACAGTGGATAATAGGGTACCGTTTTTACTTATGGATGCGGAACCCTGAAAATTTATAATTATGCATCCGGTTTTATCTCTCAAAAACTTCAAACCGGAAAATATTCCGTATTTCAAAGCAGACTCCCACAAAACAGAAACTACAAAGTAAAAGTTAAAACCCTTAGCATAAAGCCATATTCGACAGTACAAAATATGAAAGGTAGCTCGCGATGAGGCCTAAAGCAGCTAATTAAAGTAGGCACTCCGCGCATCTTAACCTGAGACAATGGGCCTCCCCGCCCAGGCCCGGGTCGTAATCAGAGCTAATAGAGGAGCCTTTGATGTGCCGCTCAAAAGGGCCCGAGAACATCTCCAGTTTCCATGACGTGAGGATTAGGAGTTTAGGGTTCCCGGGGAAAAGTGAAACCTAGAACCGACACATATTCGTGTGCATACGAATCAATCGATAGAAGTGGTCCTTCAGGTCATTTCGAGCGTCTGTTGTGATCAAAGGACTTCAAATTCTTGTAGCAACGAAATTATCACTTTACCAAGGACCAGATTGACTGACGTGGACATGTGGACAGTTATTTAGTAAGTGCAACATACAACCGCCTTTCATTCAATAAAATGTATTTTGTGGTAATTTATCCTAGAGTATTTCTGATCTCATGAGATCTAAAATAAAAGGTATTAACTGTGTATGAATAAGAGAGTTCAGAACCCACGCTAACCTCACCGCTCAATGAAGATGGTGGTGTTGATGATGATGATTACCGTAAAAGACATAGCAATATAAACATCGCCGAAATCCCCAAACATGTATATATAAGGAGTCAGGAGTTCTGTTCTGTACTTTTGGATCCTTGGTGCAAAATCTTATTTTTTGGTAGCATATGCTTAGGCTACTTCATAAAAAGTCAAAATCATCATATTTTTCCATATAAATTTCGAGGAGTTCCCTCGATTCCTCATGGATCCCATCATCAGGTCACTTTGGTGAAAACGGGAACAACTTGGCATTATATCCTTTACATCAAAAAAGAATTTTGATAAAGAAAATCTGTCCACAGACGGCGGAATTACCGTTGAACATGCATAAAATATATTATATATAATTATAATAATAATATCTATGGACGCTTCACACCACGTCAATCTGGCCCCGTGCTAAGTATCCGAAGAACTTGTGTTACAGGTACCAGAAAATGGGGGGTATATTTAATACTATACATAGATTTAAAATTTTATTATATTATATACACATATTTAATACCATTTTATTACACGTCCATCCACATATATATATATATATATATATATATATATATATATATATATATATATATATATATATATATATATATATATATATATATTTATATTCAGCCGAATGCATAACCCCTCCATTTTTGGAAGTCGGTTAAAAATATGTGGTCAGTGGTGAGTTACTGAATTCACCTCAACTAGTTGTACAGTACAGTATACCTATATAGAAAAAATTCTTTGCCATTATAAAAATTATTATTTGAAAAAAAACAAACGTCAAAGCGTTGAAGCGGACGTCTAAATATCACAAAGCTCGTGAAGTGGCTCGGATACGGAGCCTTCGCCCCCCGGCCTCCGCCCCAAACCGCTCTAATTGATTCCTTTGTAAGGTTATTGCGGTCTGCACTGTTCTAAACGTTTTTGTTATCATCTCATTTTATACACGTAGTCATAAGCAGCACTCAAAATTGGAGATGGAATTCAAAAGGGATGGACTTTTGTAAGGACTTATTCGATTTTCTAGTACCCCTCAACCGAAAACGTCGGTTTTAAAGCAAATTAATTAAGAAAGGCATCGTAAATTGATGCTCTTCGGCAAATCCTCGTTCCTGCATTTGATTTTGAAACGATACGCGCCACCAACGATTTTTATTAAGACAGACAAAAATAAAATTTCGATAGAATTTCTTATGTAGGTATACGGATTACATGTAGTATATAGTCAATTCGGCTGTACGGAAATAATGCATCGCATTCAGTGATACCTTATCGAATGTCGACCGATACAACACTGATCGATGGCTGTTGACACACCACACGGTGTGTCACGGCGTGTACCTACATATGTGAACTTACATTTAATTACACTGATTAAAATGTATACATGTTTATTTACCGAGACGAACGAACACACATCTCTATCAACTTGTAGATAAAAGGCAACTATCAAATATGTATTTAGGACAGGCCGGGTCAAGGATTACAACTTACTAAGAATTTTATCGCGATTTCGTGTTAAAAACCACTTTCCTTCCTAATGGAAGTCATGGATAATTCCATTACTTATCAGGTACAGTACAGCCTAGGGTGGGGAGTAGGGATTGGGTCCTGGGGTTCGAACAGGGCCGGATTTAAAATTAGTGCCGCCCTGGACACTGAAGAAAATGCCGCCCTATCACAGAAATTTTACTTAAAATTATAGTTTTTATATCTTATTTTTTAATAGAATAACTAATTGCTTGCTCATTGCATATATTTTATTATAAATTATATACTTCAATAATATAAAAAAATAGACAAATCATTGATCGAGCGCCCAGCGAAGCCAATCATATATATACCTTTGTAAGAATCATGAATTTTGCACTAACGATGACTTAAGATTGTATTACATTTGTTTGTCAGGCAAACACACCTGACTGTAAATTGGTCGATTAAATCTTCACAATCTAAACGTTACAGTAGACGTACACGTACATATTCTATGCATAGAATAGCCAATCTTTTGAGACTATTTGCAGTCATTTTAAAACGTGAGTAGTTTTTAACTCGTTTCAAACAAGAAATAAAAAATGATTAATTAATAGAATTAATTAATTATTATAATATGCAATTTTCATAATTGTAAAAAAATAATTCTAAAAATATTTTTTTTACTTTCCAAATTTTGCCGCCCCAGAAAATTTGCCGCCCTGGGCACTAGCCCTGACTGCCCCTAGTGTAGATCCGCCACTGTTCGAACAAGAATACCCCAACCTTAGTAAGACCATACATAACTTGCACATTTGCACGTATTAATATTTAAAAACATAATGCGTTGACTTAATATTGTAAAGCTTTATATAAGTATTCTCTGTGGAAAATGAAAAATACTTGTGAAAGAATTATTATTTCAATACGTCAATTATACTATATGCGTCCTAAGAAGATATGCGTGACAGATAATAATTGACAATCGTAGTGAAGTTACCTAACGAAAATTAATCGATTGTTTAAAATATCGAATTAGTTCGTAAAGGAAATGAAATCGGAATTATCGATTTTAGATTTCTGAATTAAATTGCCAAGAAATGGGTAATTTGTAAATAAATAATAATAAAAGAATAAAAACTATTCAAATCGTTTATTTTCTTATTCACTGCAGTCGGAACTCGAAGATTGCCAGATCGTTTCGGAATCGGAAACAAAAACAATAACAAAAAACTCAACAAGAAACAATAACAAAAGTCAAAATCAACAAAAACTCAAAGCAGACGCAACGAAAACACAAATCGCATACCTACAAGGCAGATGCACTCGTACTGACATTTCCGAGTTGCGATACGATCACAAGATGGCCGCTCCTATTCATCGATTTGATGTCGATTCAACAGTGTCAATCTCTATTGACAGAAGTTCCGTTACATGCATCTGCCATTTTTACGACATATTTTCTAAATTTAATTTCATATTTATATTTCACAGTTATTATAAGATATCAGAGTTAATAATAAGAATAATAGCAGTTTCATTTATAATTAAAGAAATATTATTTTTTGTCAATGGAATATAATTTATTTCGTTTTCTTTTTTTTTGTTTTCTTGTATGAAGTTTGCGTAGCAAGGAATATAAGAACTGTCACCCATATCATCATACGACGCACGAAGTATAGTTTCCAAGATATTTAACATTGGCCCAGACGGTACTTGCGTCTTGCGATTAAGCGATGTATAGTGACGTCACGCTACTGTTTTCACACAGTTTTTACACATTTGAAAATTTTCCGAACTTTGAAAGCGTGTAAAATCATAACTAGTTAATTATGTTTGAATAAAACAACACCTAGTGTATCTGTATACATAATAGCTGTACTGTAACTAAGTTTCAAGTGATTTTTACTAGTACTAGTTACACTCTACATTCGTACACAATTCTATGAAAAGTGCATAGTGCGTACCTAATACCCATGTCAGACCTCGCGAGCTTTTTACCTCGACGTACCTATAGCAATAACAATATAGTAGACACACTTGAGCAATATCAATACGTCGTCAGCGCGTGTTATGCGCGGGCGCACGTTAAACAGCCGCGCGGCTGAACCAACACCAGAAAGTTATCGGTAAACAATATACAGTAATTACTTCAGTTTAATGGCCCTCTGTGTCTGAGCTGCAGCTGATGTAATGATGTCGATTGTATCAATTACCCCAATACTAAATTATAGTCTATTCGCGTTAAGAATGCAGTGAATCACGAAAATGACAAAATTTACCAATGACGCATAACAACATAAGCCGTGTTCACATTGACCAAAAAATAAACCATTTTGACATTTGTACTGATGATTCGCTAATCGCTACATTCTAAACGCGAATAGACTATAGGTACGCTGCTTATAATGCGAATGAGAGGCAAACGGCCAAATGATTAGTACCGCAACTTCAAGTAAGGGGGCCCTATAGCCTACTGACTCTGCTGGTATATGGTATGACAAAAACAGCGCGTGGCTTGAGAGCCTCTTAATTTAAGTAGATTTCTAGTATTCGGCTGTGGGGAGAACGCCTTTTCTTCAAATAATACCTTAGTGATTTAAGAAAATTTTATTGGTTATTGAAGAAGTTGCTTTTACAGTAACTTCTAACGATTATCTTATTTGACATTTGAGAAATTCTTATTATGTGTGCCATTTTACGCATTTCTATTGAAATCTGATAAATTTGATGAAGTTCTAATTTGATTTTATATTTATGATAAATTATGTAACATGTAGCCATTTTATGATATCAGAAACGATACAAATTATGAACGTAATACGAAACACTCGAAGTGGCCTTTTTTGACCTGCAGAACACACGCAACAGAATAAGCATTTCAAAATCGCCACTTTGCAATTCCGGCGTGCGGAATTATAGACATTTTAGCAACAACAGCAACATTGGCAACATGGCGAGCGCCTAATTCAAATGTCCAATGTGCATTGTCAAACGCCTGACCAGTGACCACCGTTCCAGAATGTTGACGCGGCGTTCGGATACCCCGGGTTGCAATTTCCGCGCGTCACTCACAGCGGCTGACTCTCCAATGTCTATACCATGTCTATACTGTATACATTGTGGGCTGTGGCTGCGCTTGCACGGAACAATGGCTCCCGTTTTAACGTTATTAGCGGAAAACATCTATTTGTACATAAAGTATTTCCGGTCGCGGACAAGTAGCGATCGCTGACCGCTGATAACGTTAAAACGGGAGCCATTAATCCGTGCAAGCGTAGAGTGTAGACACAATGTATACAGTATAGACATTGGACAGCTAACTAACAGCACTTAGTTACTTTTCCATTATCTATATAATATATAAAAGGAGATGTCCCCACTGACTGACTGACCTATAGACGCTCGCACAGCCGTAACCGCTAATAGTAGAAACGTTAAAATTAGACATTAGTTTTAATTTACAATGTAGACGCGCACTAAGAAGAGAAATTTTGAAAAATACCACACTTGGGTGAAAATTCCACAAACGGTTGAAAATCTTTAAATCTGCACCGATTTCGATGAAAATTGAGATTTATGCTCTTAAATACGTTAAACATACGTTACGTTAAAAGTAAATTAGATAAGTGTTTCAGGAGTTATTAAAATTAACCCTCCGAGGTCGTAAAATAAGACTTGAAATTTTGAAAGAAAAACATTTAAAGTATTAATTATGGATATTTATATCATTAAATATGGAAAACATGGAAATTGAGACAGTAATATCGAGGTACAATGCATTTCAAATGAGAATAGGAATGTCAATAAACTTGTTCTTATATTTATTACTTGAAAGTGCGCCTTGCAAAAACACTTATTTGCATATCAACAATAATTATTGTCTTGCGTCGTATTTATGAGGCGTATTACATCTCGACTGTGATTTTTGCGGAAATTGGCCAATTATGGCGTTCTTGATCTCAATTAGTACATTTGACATGCATCACATACTTGAAGATACATTAACAATTTTGACATGTTGAATAGTGCATAATAGCTATTGGCCTAGTTCGTAGCGGCCTCGCTTTTAGTACATTTTTCTTAACTTTTTAATTAAGCCCAAAATTGCAGAGAAAGATTTTCTTAAAATGCGCGAAGGCACTTTTTTGAGCTCCTGGATTGAACTACTATTCTAAGCAAATGCAATACGAGTAATAAAATTAGAATGTTATCTCCCATATAGTCGTATAGTTCGTAGCGGCCTTAGAATTTGAAATATATTTGATTTAATAAGAAAAAAACCTTATTCTAAGCCAAAAAAAAGTTCGAAAATCGCTTAAAGTTAACTGTGAATTACTCCTATCTACGATAATATTATTGAGCAAAATTTATACACCAGAACAATTGTTACTTCATGAGGAATAAAGATTTTATAATTTTAAAGCATGAGTTTATTAACCTATTTCAATAAAAACGATAAATACAACTGCAAAATTACTACAAAATGCGAAATGTCGGGAACGCTTTAAATACATAATCTTACAGAGTGCAGATTTGTAATAGGGCTCTTAATTAAAAACGTTAAATAGTA
Organism: Phengaris arion; assembly: GCA_963565745.1. Taxonomy (NCBI): domain Eukaryota; kingdom Metazoa; phylum Arthropoda; class Insecta; order Lepidoptera; family Lycaenidae; genus Phengaris; species Phengaris arion. The sequence continues at coordinate 18,621,788 of OY751431.1, forward strand.
ATAAATTATCGAAACATAAATTTTATTATCATAATAGTCATAATTCTTAACAATATGGCGCTAATTCAATCCTATTCTTATTTGAATCCCATTGTAATAACTAAATCCGAAGTAAGAATATAATAAAAAAATACGTATTTTATAGTTTTTTGAAATATGTGGGTCCAAAGTTTGAATATATCAACAACTGAACGGATGGCGTTGAATTTTGGCACGCAGATAGTTATTATGAAAGGAATTAACACTCGAAATAAAAATGACATGTAAACAATATGGCGATGTGGTTAGAAATAAAATATCAAAAGAAACGCCCCCGGGTGGGCTCGAACCACCAACCTTTCGGTTAACAGCCGAACGCGCTAGCCAATTGCGCCACGGAGGCGGTTACTCATCTTGCGAAATAGCTAAAGTATTATCGCGCCGTTGCCACGAACAAGATAAACGTACTAATAACGGAATACCTATACCTGCGCTTGGCAGAAACCTGTTTGGAGCACTCAAGCCACTCTCAAAACAACAAAGAGCACAGACACGAAAAGCTTTATCACGAATTCTCGACCAACGCAGATTCTAACCCAGTGCAAGTTTTGAGGTTATATTGGTATATTTGTGTAAATAATAACACTAATTGAATATAATGAGTAAAATATTGTTGTCTAAGTTAAGAAATTGGATTTGAACATAAAATGTGCCTGTGTTAAGTTGAACAGATGTTTTAATTCTTGTTGACATGACATTGTTTTTGTTTTGATAGTGTTCAGTTACCTGTGAATATTTTTTGTTTGTAATCTCAACGAATAATTTGTGATTTTGTTTTTTATATAGTGTTAAGTTAAAATCAGTGTGATGGCCAATAGAGTGACTGGTACATGCTGCACGGCGTCCGTGGAGCGCGCCGGCTTGCCGGGCTTGTTGCGAGATTTGCAGAGATTGTCGGACGACCAAGAATCTGCAGACGTCGTATTCATACTTGGTTCGTCTGAAGAAAAAGTTTACGCTCACAAAATAATTTTACTAGCCAGGTAAAAATTACAAAAAAGACATATTCCCGTACCGGGAATCGAACCCGAGCCTCCTGGGTGAAAGCCAGGTATCCTAGCCACTAGACCATACGGGAGTTGTATGATACTTTCAAAATATTGTATAGCTTATGGACGTAAACTGATATTATTTACTTATGAACAATACATCAAATATACAGAACCCCCAATTCTGGTAATTGACATACACATTTATTTTACTTTTATTTAATTATAAATGAATCGTCTTGATATCATAAACTGATTTTTGTAGTTTGGACCATGGAGCAGACATAGCTCTATATTTGTTCTTTATGTTTAGTGACCAATTAGAACGGGTTTGACGTTGGTTTGGCGTTTATGAGAATACCATTTTGCAGTTTTAACATATCGGGACTGGATTGTATCTGTATTATTGCAGGACTTAATTAGCAGAATCGACCTTCAGAACTAAATAATTTTAGCAACTACATAATAAAACAAATTGGGTATTAATAATAATATTAGTATGTTGCTATTATTCTTGTACTACTAATTTCATTCCAATAGTTATAAAGTTACACAATAGATGGCGCTTCATTCGGAACTTAGTAAAGCAGAATACTTTATTCGTAAGGCTTTCTGAAGCGAAAGTATATCAGAGTTAGTCGGAATAAGTCGCGTCCAATAGTCGGCGAGCCCGCGTCAATAGATATGATAATACTTTCCGATCGAATTATTCCGCAATAATCCGCCTCGAGGCGGTAGAAGTTGCGGATTTGCATCAAAATAGCCAATACATTACCGACATATGGTCCGAGGGGAACTCTTGGCCAAGTTATGCGCAAACTTAGTAGATATTCGTCGGAGAAAGAATATTGATAAAAACTGACGCGAAACTTTTGATATACGATTCTAGTTTAGTTACTTTTACATATTTTTTCATAAATTCTGTGGTGTATTTTTAATATTTTCACCTTAGATAATATACATAGGTTTTCAACGTATCACGTAATGCTGTGTAGTTTTTAGATGGTAGGTGAGCTATTTTGTTGGACCTCACGGTCCGTACCATCGTAGACGGAAGCAGTGGCGTGGGGTTCCTATGACTCCATTCCTATCGCCTTCACTCACCGCTTACCTTTACAAGACCCTCATACAAATCCCTACTATTAGTATTATGAACCGCAATTTTCGAATATTTTAGACCTCTGTAACGCACCATACAATTTTTAACATTCTTATGTCATAACAGTCTTATTAATTTCCAGAAATAAAGCGACCGTTTTATTTTTTTTTTATTTAAGTAGAAAAAGATAATGTTACGTAACGCGTTGTTGTATGCCCCATGTAACGCATCGTAACGTTTTACAAGACCCCACTCACCCCCACAAATAGCGTTAAGTAATACTTGAACACTCCCTGTACGGTACAGTTATGTAGTATTGTAGGGCGTAGAAGAGATTTTTAACTTATCAAAACATGAGCAAAGGCAAATCCTATACAATATTACCTATAATGTATGCCATATTAATGCTGACACATCGGTGAGTGAGCTACATGGAAGTTTAAATCAATTTCTTAATGTACAGAAGTTATCCCTCACACCACCACCACGCCGCACGCGTCAAGTGAGAGCCGCGGTAGGGGCGCCACACCCGTCACTTTACACAGGACATAGGTAATATAAGGTTCGGTAAAATCTATTACAAAAAATTTGGGCACATGACTTACTGCTTTGACGACCTCTGTGGATCAGTGGTTGAGAGCGTCAGTGTTCAAGCCAGAGGTCGCGGGTTCGAATCCCGCCATAGGAACAAAAAAGTTTTCTGTTCCTGGGTCATGGATATGTATTAGCTATGTGTATAATATAGTAAAATCTTGAATATATGCTTAAAATTATTAAATTTATTTCCGTAGTCTGGTGCCCGTAACACAAGTTCTTCGAGAATTTAGCACGGGACCAGATTGACGTGTTTTGTAAGCGTCCATAGATATTATTTGCTTATGTAAATGTGTTTAGGCAGAAAAAAAAGTAAAAAAAAACTAGTGCTAAAATGAATCGTCGCCACTGAGGCCCTTGAGCCACGCTCAGCTGACTGGCTTGTAAAATGTGTTTATTATTATAAGCCAGCTGTGAAGTGAATCAGCTGCGCGTGAGGTCAATGGTCTCAGCGGCGACGATTTGTTTCATTACTATTTTCGACTTAATTTTTTTTTTTTTGCACATCTTTACATAAGCAGTAAATCATATGCTCAGATTTTCTGTAATTGATTTCACCAAACCTTATTAACTTCTATCTAAAAATAAATTATGCACTTACCCTCTGCAGAACTCTGGTTAGTAGCCAGCTTCTTACTTGTTAATCTTCTGTCCCTTGGGCTCTGCGAAAGAAGCAGAGATCGAATGATGACAAATTCTTAACTTTTTGATATCAGTGAAAGGAGATCGGCAAGTCGCCATACATTTACTGCCTGGTAATGAAAATACGTAGCCACAAAAAATATTTCTTGTAAGTTTTACTTTCTGAACATAGGAACAAAAAAAGCAATAATATTATACATCAAACTCGGGGGATAAAATAAAATTTACTAAATAGTTCCTAACTTTGAACCTTGAACAATAGTTCAATAAATTGCCCTAGTGGCGGTTTGCGGAAAAGCGACATCTATTAGTGGTGATGTAAATTACGTAATGAAATTCAAATTAATAACTAGTTTGTTTGAAAATGCAATATGCTAACAGATAAATTATAGATGTCGCTTTCACGTTACGAAAACCAAAAACATATTAATTATTTTTATTGATAAAAATATAAATATATAGAAGGATCTATTTGACACCCCAAATAACACTTTTTTTTCATAAAACTAGTACTAAACTGTTGAACTATACAAAAGGAAACTAACTTTATACTGCAATAAAAAATAAATGTATCTAATGGGCCACTAGATGGAGCTTTTACGCCTCAATTTAACAATTCAGAGCACGATAACCATAGACTATATACATATTATGACGACAACGATTACCACAGATAAGTACGTATTCGCACATGAATTCTCTGATATTCGGAAATGCATTTTATTTTTTACACATAACACATTAAAATAATAACTTTTTAAGTAATATAAAACCACATTTGGTCGAACATTGGCCGCTTTTGATGGAAAATCAGACAGGATTCGCCAATGTTCTTTATTTAACTTATCTCGTGAGATACAGACTTGAGAGATTGTCCTTGTCATTATGCAAGCAGAGAGTGATAGCTGCGATTAGGGGCACCCAACTTTAAGTAACGTTTGAGAATATGCTAGACGACAGAATTTTTAATTGACTTTTTATTTTTTATTGCATAACTGAGTAGTAATCTTAAATATAAGTAAGTGCTCAGAAGAAACAGTATACTAAAAATCAATATTTTCATAGGTACAGCCATTTGTTTAAAAAAAGTCTCTTGAAAACGCTCCATACCTAACTAGTAACAGTAATAGTCCTATCACTCGTACCTAACTGTGACTTCTGTCACTATTAGGTAAAAGAGTATGAAATGTAAGGCCTCTAAACATATTTGTAAATACCTCCGAAATTTGTGTGTTTAAATTTGTGTGTTTGACGGTTGATTTTTCATACGTCAGATAACTCTTATCTGAAGAATAAATATGTGATTTTGACAGCTTTTAGATGTAAAATCTGACTATTGAAAAATCAGCCCTAAGTATAAATACTTACATAATAAATTTATTTAGGTACGATGTAAATAAGCTAATGATGTAGGGTTTTTTTTCTTAAATTTAGCAAAACAATTTGACACTTTTATTTATTTTTTAGTTATTGTATCTAATTACTAAACTACACATAAAGTATTCTATTTTTTACGTTTACCAAGTAGTACCCCAATATTTCAGAGTGTATAAATTGAACAGAGTATTTGACATGTAGTCGTCTCCGACTGTAGGTAGAGCAGACTCTAGTGGCGTTTATTCCTAATTATTATATTTGTATTGTTTAAAGTGCTTCTGCCATTGTAACATGTACCTTGTAGCATTATATTGCGTAGTTATCTTCAATCATATAATAAAGAGGAAAGATTTGTTTGCTTGCATTGAATAGGTTCCGAATCTACTGGACCATTATTTATGAAATTCAGGACAGACGTAGAGTAGACCACTGGGAAGGACATAGGTTACTTTTTATGGCTGCAAAATACACGGTTCAAATAACAACGTCCCCCTCTTTGGAAGTCGGTTACGAAAAGATTATCCGTGAGAACGCGTCCGTGTGGTCTCCACTCTCCAGTATTCGCACGCAGCTGAATGTCAAAGGGAAATGATTAATTTAAAAAGTTTCCCCGAAGCGGCGCGGATCTTGCGATAAGCACGTTATTAATTTGATACTTTGTTTACTCCCACCCCGCGAGTGGCGCAAGCCCCCCGCGGGGGAGACTTCATAATCAATTAAGTAAAGTGATGATCTCTGGGAGTCCGTAGAAACATAATATTCTTGCACTAGTTGCATAAGATAATAATTATAGCTCCCACACCGATTTCGGTGGCGGCGACTGGTTTCGTTAAACCAGTTAATATTTTTATAGTGCCCAAGTGTGCGCGCAGTACACAAGAACTCTTACTCTCTTCCTTTACTCTCATAACCCAGTGGGTCACGACTGGCGAGAGATCAGGCGCAGGACTGACTTTTTACATGCCATCCGACGCATGGGTCATCTTTCTTGTCAGGTAATCAGCCTGCATTTTCCTAACCAGACCTGAAAACAACATTTTTTGTACTTCCAATCGAATCCAAGACCTCGTGAGTCAAGAGCCAATTCTAAACCTCTAGTATTGTTTGTTATAGCGGCGACAAAAATATATCATTTGTCAACATTGCAACTGTTTGGCTTTAACGGTTCATGAGATACTGTTGACAGGAAGACAGAAAGACGGACGTAAAGCGGAGTCTTAGTAATAGGCTCCCGTTTTTACCCTTTGTACCCAAACATGGAAATCACTACATAATATAAAACAAGGTAGCTTTATCTGTCTGTCCCTATGTATGCTTAGATCTTTAAAACAACGCAACGGATTTTGATGCGGGTTTTTTTAATAGATAGAGTGATTCAAGAGGAATGTTTATATTATGCATATAACATGCATAATATAGTAGAGAAACACTGATAATTATAGATGTAGGTATCTAATGTCGTAAAAAAACTCATCTTTTGCGCTTACATTGCAAACGCTGGCTGAACCCTACGAGATAGATCAAAATAATGTATTACAGTATTGTACACCTCAAAATGTGTACAAAAAGTCCATCTTTTAGGGTTATGGTATATGTCTATACCTTGGATAACCCACAATAACCATTTTTTATCCTTTACTTTTAACGAGAAATAATGGCTTATTAACGAAGCAATTTTAAGCAAAACAGCATTAATCCTTATCCAAAAAGTAGCTTAAATATGTTGTGCATTTAATATACCTAGTAATAATATGGCCCTTTACAGCATGTCATTTAAATGAATATTTTCGAAGATATTACAGATTTAAAACGCAGGGACATATTACAATGCGCGGCGTTACCGGCCTCCCATGTTATTTGCTGATGAAGTTTTCTTCCAAGAACACTATTCCACGCGGGCGAAGCCGCGGGCAAAAGCTAGTTATAGATAAAGTACATACCCAAACTACTTAACAAACTAATTACTAATTATGGGATCGAATACCACTGAAGATACACAAAGCGCAAGATAATCCTGTCTGTAGTCAGTACGCGTTTTTATCATTTCATTCATCAGCCTTTATCCTTCACAAAGTACGGCTTACCGATCACCACGGCTCGTGGTTCCGAAGAATCCAGAAAATCCCATCGAAGATGAGCTCATAATACGCGCTAATGCTCGCTTGTAATTAACGCACCTGCGGGCGCCGGGGGGTGCTGAATGCTGATTGATGAGCGTCATTATACGATACATCGCGAATTACGGGCTTTAATTAAGTATGCTAGCTAGTTGCTAGTAGCTAGATACCAGATAGACCGAAGATCAGGCCAAGCAAAGTAAGCAAATCTTTTAAACGCTTATATACATAGTATCCCCGCGTAAATATAGTATCCTACGGGAACACTGTATTTTTCGGGATAAAATGTAGCCTATGTTTAAATCCAGAGCCTAAACTAAACCATACCAAATTTCATCGAAATCCGTTCAGTAATTAAATAAAGTAGGTAACTATTAAATATTCGTTAACGTGTTATATATAGTAGTGATGATAGTGATATTGAATTAATTCAAATGATCATTATATATCAATAATATCATACAAAAGGAATATAAACCACGTGTGAATTATAGGTCCTATGTTTGATTGTGAAATGCAAGTTAAAGATAAACAACAGCTTTCTGTTTATTAACTATCTTTCTTTAATCTTAGATATGTTATTGAAAACGGCCGTTTATTATCAATAATCATTACAATATTTGCATTCCTTTTGCGTGGAGCTAGTAAAGTATTTTTATTACCTCCACGCTCCCACGGTGCACCACTTGACGTCAATGTTTTGTTCAATTTGATCCAAAGATTGCGAGCCCGTGAATGTTTGTTTAGATATATTTTTTATTTTGTCTCCTAAACTTGACTGTACAGAATTAAAGTTAAGTATTTTTCGTAAAAAATCTGCGCAAATAGCGTGTTTAAATTCTGCTTAGTAATGCTGAAAAAAACTACTACAATCCCGGTAAAACCTATTTGAATTGAGTATGCGGCGAAAAACTAAGCATGCATTAGTTAATGAAGTCGCAACTGTAAGTCGCCGGTAAGTTCGTCGCTTATCCAACGTAATGAACTCAATACAGAACCCTTTCAGTCCAGGGTTGTCGCATTGACGAAAAACGAACACGCAAAAATTTAATAGTTTTATAGTAGGTAGTTTTAGTTGAAAATATTTTATTTTTATTTTCAAATCAAAGTTAACAAGTTTTTTCCGAATGTCAACAGAATAAACTACCACCATATCAGCCCTAACCCACCGAGAAGAACCGGCGAAATAAACTCGGCCAAACTCATACTAAATAGTATCTATAGAAAATTCAATAATGAAATTAAAAACATCAATAAAATTATTTAGTTAATATTTATTATAAGCAAATGTTTAATGAAATCATAATTTACTAAGATTTCTAGGCGACATGATATTGACATTTGACAGCTTATTACTCAGTTGAGCCATATACATTCGTCTATGGAGGCTCCGGTCAGCAATAAGAGGAAGTGCCAGCTGCCGCCACTTTACACGTGGCAGAAAACTGCGACTTAATAGAGCACTGTTGTGAACTTTTAGCTCAAAACGACGGAGGTGAAACTGCTCCTGCTGCTGAAATTACCTATGATATTTAAAAAATCTAACAACTATACCTATTTTTTTATAAAAACTATAACCCGACTACGTAAATTGTATAGCCTATGTTACTCCGGCTATTATTACGAATCTATTGGCACCTCGTTCATTACAATCGGATCGGTAGTTTAGGCGCTACGGTGGAACAAAGATACATACGTGTAACATTCATACGGCCGAATACTGAAATGTTAATCATCACAAGAAGGGCTATTCACAGGCTGACGCTATCTCTGCTAGCCGAAATGACAAGGACAGCATGTAACTCGAGCGGTACTTAATTTAACAGCTATCGTTCCAGTATTCGGCCGATAGACTGCCAAAATAATTATTCATTACCTTCCTTTTGGCTTCCCCGTAGTCGGATAGAAACCAGAAGGCTCACCCCTGATCGAAAATAAGAAACAATGGCGGCGTAATTTCGCGGCTGTACAAAAAGCGCGTTTGCATAAGCGGTTCTTGATAACTCACTCAAAGCTGGTTTTCCACAATGCGGACTACGTGCAAACTGAAGGAAATTATGTTGTTTAAATAATGTTTTAGAATTTAGTACATAAAGGTACCAGCTGCCCGCATCGACGCTTACCCGAAAATTTAAAAAAAAATACGCAGATGAAGCTGTAAATTGTGATGATGATGAACTAATGACTTCATTCACACTGCACGCAGCTTCAATATTAAAATTATGTATTTTTTTATAAATTAATTTTTGTATGTGTTTTTGTCCCAAACGTGACGAAGATCGAAGTGAAAAAACGTAGACGTAACATCATTTATATATCGGCTAACATACGAACCTACAAGAATTAGTGATCAAAATATATTTTATTTATTTGGCATATCAACAACATAAACACAAGCTCACATACTTATCATTTTGGTCCATTAACAGTGTTCATATCAATTAAAGACATGCATCACATTATTTTACAAAACACAATACAACATATTTTAGTAAATTTACAAACTTAAATAAATATATAGGTACTTACGTTAGATTACAATAATATTAAAACAAATTTAAAAATCTATTTAATTCAGGTGGGTAAAAATGTAAGTTATTAATTATTATATACACATTTTTATATACACATTATTATTATGTCATGGTTCCGGTTGGGACAATCATAGAATATTAGTCAAAAACACAGAATACAATCATATATGGAAATACACAAGCAATATATAAAAAAAAATATCATTGAAATTAAGTAATGAAAATTATATAAAGTTAGATTTATATCGGTTCTATTAAAGTTTTAAAAGGATCTATCTAAGATGATATATAAGTAATAGTACCCATATATCATCTTAGATAGATCCTTCGAGATCATCTAAAATTAAGTAGGTACATATAGATGTACCTACTTAATTTTAGATTAGTATTAGAAGCTTAATGTCCTCTCTCCAATCTGCACCCATTTTAAACATTTTCCAATTTCTTGCAAGTTGCTTTTTGCAGCGAAGACTAAATCTGTCGTCTAAGTAACCTCCTCGTATGCTAAATAAATAAAATAAGAAATATAGTACAATATAGACATAAAATATCTTCTTGATAGTATTAGGCTAGTAAACTTTTTATATTTAGTTAGTTTTTGTTTTTTTGCTTACAGAATGAAATATATTATTTTACCCGGATTCGGCAACTTATTTAACAAATATACGCTATGTCCAATTCCTAGGAAATGTCAAGTGTGGGGCCAGTAACAATGTCATCTATTGTCCTGTAGTGTCCGGACCTGACGTCGGCTATTGTGGGCGCCGCAGACCTGTAGCACCCTGTGGAGTCCAGACCTGTAGTGGACCTGACACGTCATTAGCTACACGTCGGTGTAGTGAGAAATAAAAATGTTGCAGAATGTAGAGCTTGTTATTCTGATACCGTAGATACCGTATCGTCATATATTGTATTCGATTTTGCCGATCTGATCTATAGACTCTGTAGGCAGTTACAAGGTCACTACATTTACCGACTTCGCTTGCGTTAAATAATTTTTAAACATAGATACTTGAACTGTGACCTGGATCATCATCTGAATCAAATTACTTAAAATCACAGAATACGTTGCGCTAAGCAATTCATAGCAATTAGCTATTAATTCCGTGATTTGCGCTATGAGCGATTATGTCAGTAGCCTTAAAAAACATTGAACTTCTAAAAAACAGCTATAATTTTCAAACAAACATGAAAACCGACTTCCAAAGTACAAATGCACAAAAAAGTATGAAATAAAACTTATTTTCTAAATAATTCCCCTTTTGAATTCGGCTAAAATTTTTACTATTTCTCTACTCAGTCTTCATATTTTGAAGTCGGTCCCAGCCCGAACAACATCCTCATAAAACAAATAACCGTCTCCTTTTTTGGGAGTCGGTTAAAAAAGAGGCTTTCAGTGTCAATATCCACTATCCCCGTGCTGAAATACCCTCACACAGCTATCGTGCCTATCGTGCCCCGTGTAACTTGCACCATGAATGGGAGAATTAGGTGCAGATTATGTGGCGCCGACACCGGCTAACGAGATACAACAAGGGGCAACAGCATTGCCTTATAGATAAATGATCATGAATACCTACTTGTACTTATTTACGAACACACTTTTTTCTTGTCTGGGGTACAAAATTTCTTAACATAGGTATTAAAATAAGTGTTACAACTGACAGGCTAGGGCTTCCCATCATTCCCATCCCAAGATGGCTCTCCATCAAAATAGAGAGCCAGCTTTCGCTGTGTACCTAGTAGTGGGAGAGCCATTTCATTAGACACCTATTCTTTAATTTCGGCTTCAATTTTCAATTTTTATTCATCGATTTTCTTAATCTAAATAGATTAATCTGAGCTTCTTTATAGGTTTACCTACTTACAATTTCTCAAATTATTTCTTGAGACAATTTAGTATCAAAACGATTGTTTCAACTGACAACACTGTGCGAAACTCTGGCGGAAACTTGACGAATGCAAATAGCTCGTTTAACCTAAATAACCGGCAAAAAATGGGAAGAACTGATTAATCACCATCTCCCGTGACCCGTCAGCCTACGATGCCATTAATCGTGGAGATTGTGTGGTGTTGCCAATTGCTATGTTCGTGAAATTCCCTATTCTTTGCATATTTTTTTTGTTGTATTTTTTCGCACAAGGATAAAAAAATATTTTTAAGCATTATGGCTTTTCTTGAGTTACAAAAACTAAATATTATGTAGAAATCTAAACTGTAATGTTATCGGTCAAAACCTAGTTAACCTCCCTTACTGTAAAGTTCGTTTTTAGGTTTCTGTACCTACCTGGTCTCAGTAGTAGGCTCCCGTTTTTACCAAAGGGTAAAAACGGGACCCTACTACTGAGACCTCACTGTCCTTCTGTCTATCACCAGGCTGTATCTCGTGAACCGTGATAGCTAAACAGTCGAAATTTTCACAGATGTATTTCTGTAGCCGCTACAACGGCAAGTTATTTATATGCAACGGCACAGATTAAATAAATATTTAAAGGTATCTCCCATACAAATAAACTTGATTTTTTCGCTGTTTTTTTCCTCGATATTAATACTAGTGCTCGATAATAGTAAGGAACCCTTCGTGTGCGAGTCTAATTCGCACTTGGCCGGTTTTTAAAGCATCTTCTAGCGACTAATATTTACGTAGCTTTGTATAAATTACTTGCAAATTACAACCGCTCCTGTTGATTAATAGGGAACAAAAGGTACCTATGTTAAAAGTGGTGTACAATTTATTGTTTAAGCTTTCTACAAGATGCTTTATCCATATTATAATATTCTATTAATTTGAATCGCGTACGACTGGCAACACTCGCGCGGGTGACGGGTGTTGCCAACATCAATCATGGCCTCTGTCTGCCACCAGCACGAATTGTGTTTAACCATCCCCGAGCGATTACCTGCTAGTGCTACCGCGAGCTGCAAGGTAGAGATACGTGACCGAATTTACAAAAACTTTACATTGGTGTTTTTACCATTGGTGGTGGTAACCTACCTATTTATTCCAAATATGAACGTAGACGGAAAAAAACAAAACACAAACTACGAATCTCTAGTGTAAATGTCGCTTATTTACCGTGCAATAAAGAAATACGGTGACACGTATCTCAACGTAAACAAAAAGAAGAATGAAATTCTCTTTCTTCTTTTTGTTTACGTTGAGATTCAAATGGATCGAAATAGTCCTATATGTAGCACTCTTCTGGTTTCCGATACTTATACATATAATCTTTTTACAGATTTCCTTTAAATATTATCCCTTTTTAATTAAAATCCTTTATGCCGTGGTGCAAAAACATAAATCCTTTGTAAGCTTGACGACGATAAATCTTATGGGCTCTGACCGCACCTGACAGCCACTAGGCGCAGCAGACAACCGCCGAGCAGAGAACAATCAATAACGTCACATCATCAGTCAAGTGTTCGCAATCTCGACTCATTACAACTTGTGCCCACTAATGAAACGAACTTATCAAAATAGTAAATACCTACATCTTCAGGACAAATTCCTTGGTGGGTCGTAACTCGTCAGTCGTAGCTCGTAGGAGTCAAAACAGTTTTGCGTGTTACTACTCTTTTTTTTTCTAGATTAAAATTTCTTTCGACTTAAAATTCCTTAGAAGGTAGATACTTTGCCTAAGTATATACAGAGGGTCAATTTTGCTAAATAACACCTGAAATAATACAATTACAATCAAGTCCCGATACGCTAGAACTCCCAAACCGGTATTCTCGTAAACGTTAAGCCAGCGTCAAACGCGTTCTGATCGGTCCAAACTTCACAAAGTCAGTTTACGATAACAAGTCGCTTCACTTGTAATACAATCAAAGTAAAATGAAAGTCTACTTTAAATACGAGAATTGAGCTCCAGGACAGGGGTTTATAAACACTATTGCCTATTGGCGGTGAGCAGATTCCCTAGCGGGCAGCCTATTGAGCAGATTCAAATTTCACAGAATCAGTCATTAGATTTCTTTCCAGAAGTCTGTACAGCTAAGCTGGGCTTGTAATTAGCGATATGTTTACCGTCTGTGTTTGTATTTTGTTATTAGGCTGTGCGTCTTCTTAAAATTCAACAAATAAAAATAAATAAAACCAAAACCATAGACGTTATATATTATTGACGAGGCATGTTGAAGCAAATATTGTCTCCACTTAAATGACCCCACTTTTGGAGTTTTTGGAGCCATTTTGACATTTGAAGTATGGTGAAATCAAGATGGCTGACATTTGAGGTATGGTGGAAACAAGATGGCGTAACTTTTTCTTGTATGAAGATTTGTTCTGTCAAATGTACGTCATAGCCTATCTTTAGTTTTGAAATCTTCGGCCAAAACACCTAACTTCTTCAGATTTTCGATTATTTACACCAACTCACAGTAACATTCTACTTTTAAAATACTGTTCACGGAGTGGTTTTTTTTGCATTTTTACCACTGCGTAGATGTCCAACAATGAAATCGTGACGCACTTTTCAAGAATTATTTCAAAATAAAAAGAAAATAGGCTCTTTTTACATTTTAATTGCTATTGTACTATACAGCTGGACGGAAATATCAGTCTGCTACGACTGAGTTAGCCAATCCGAAATCCGCCACCAGGGGAATTTGCCCACCACCTTAACCCAGGTGGCTCTGTAGTCTGTGGTTGAAAGCCCATAATAAATCATTTAGTTTTTAAGTTTGTCCTACTTCCTACTACTATTTATGTATGTGTATATGTGAACGTTTGTGAGGATGGATGGATGGATGTTTGTTACTCTTTCAGGCAAAAGTACCTACTGAACAGATTTCAATGAAATTTGGTATGGTAGTAGTTTAGGCTCGGGTTTAAAACATAGGCTACTTTTTATCCGGAAAAAATACAGTATTTCCGTGGGATACCCGATACTATATTTACGCGGGCGAAGCCTCGGGAAAAGCTAACACTATTATATATGTGAAAGTTTGTGAATATGGATGGATGAATGGATGTTTGTTACTCTTTCACGCAAAAACCACTGAACGGATTTTGATTAAATTTTGTACGGTGGTAGTTTAAGCTCTGGATAAACAAATAGGCTACTTTTGGTCCCGAAAAAGGACAGTGTTCCCGTGGGATACTGTAACTACGCGGAAAAAAGCTAGTAGGTACTTAGTAAAATAAATACAATGTAGTAGTTTACTGGTACGAGGGCGGGTCAATAAGTCCGTGACTTTTGGAATAAAACACAGATTTTTTGATAAATAAATCATTTTATTTTGCAACGTAGTCCCCCTTGAGCTCTATACACATTGTCCAACGCTTCTCCAATTTTTTTATCCCCTCCAAAAAATATGATTTGTCGAGGTCCTCAAAATAGGCCTTTGTTTGCGAGATGACTTCATCATTGGAGTCAAATCTTTTTCTACCGAGCCATTTTTTCAGGTTTGGCAACAAGAAGTAGTCACTTGGAGCCAAATCTTGAGAATAGGGTGGATGTGGGAGCAATTCATAGCCCAATTCATGGATTTTTGCCATGGCAACTGCACATGTGTGCACCCTTGCATTGTCTTAGTGAAAAAGAACTTTTTTCTTGGCCAAATGAGGTCGGTTTTTTTTCAAATCCTCATTGAAGCGGTCCAATAAGTTGGCATAATATTCCCCATTAATTGTTCTTCCCTTTTGAAGATAGTCAATGTGGATTATCCCACGTGCATCCCAAAAAACAGTCGCCATAACTTTATTGGCTGACAAACCCACCTTGGCCTTCTTTGGCGCCGATTCACCCTTAGAAACACACTGTTTTGACTGTTGTTTGGTCTCTGGTGTATTGTGATGGATCCATGTTTCGTCCACGGTTAAAAAATTCCTCCATATTGTGATTAAACAACGCCAAACCTTCCTGTGAAGTTGTTACACGATTGCGTTTGTGGTCGACTGTGAGCAAACGCGGCACCCATCTTGCGGAAAGCTTTCTCATGCCCAAGTGATCATTCAAAATTGAAACCACTGAGTCATGCGAGATGCCTATGGCTTCCACAATCTCTTGCACTTTCAATCTTCGGTCGGCCAACACCATATCGTGAATTTTTTCGATTGTTTCGGGTGTAGAGACCTCAACTGGGCGTCCAGGACGTTCGGCATCTTCAGTGCTTGTAAGGCCACAACGAAATTCAGTAAACCACTTTTTTACCATTGAAATCGATGGTGCAGTCCCCATAGTATTTATCAAGCTTAGCCTTGGTCTCGGTAATGGTTTTTTTTCGCAAAAAATAATGCTTAATAAGCACACGAAATTCATTTTTTCTATTGTTTCCTTAAGTTACTGGATAGTCTGATAAAGATAGCTGTAAAACACAAACTAACTGACGCAGCAAGTTCAAATTTTGATAGGAGTCAACTGACAGATTCCTGTTGACAGGAGTAGTGTTGCTTTTTCTGTAAGGAGGTTAGAAATTCAAAAAGTCACGGACTTATTGACCCGCCTTAGTATTTAGGTCGAGTAGGTCCAGTAGACTTAGACCGCGGTTTCTATGTCTTTCGGTATTTAGGTCGAGGTAGGTCCAGTAGACTCAGACCGCGGTTTCTATGTCTTTCGGTATTTAGGTCGAGGTAGGTCCAGAGACTTAGACCGCGGTTTCTATGTCTTTCGGTATTTAGGTCGAGGTAGGTCCAGTAGACTTAGACCGCGGTTTCTATGTCTTTCGGTATTCAGGTCGAGGTAGGTCCAGTAGACTTAGACCGCGGTTTCTATAGCTTTCGGTATTTAGGTCGAGGTATGTCCAGTAGACTTAGACCGCGGTTTCTATGTCTTTCGATATTTAGGTCGAGGTAGGTCCAGTAGACTTAGACTGCGGTTTCTATGTCTTTCGGTATTTAGGTCGAGGTAGGTCCAGTAGACTTAGACCGCGGTTTCTATGTCTTTCGGTATTTAGGTCGAGGTCGGTCCAGTAGACTTAGACCGCGGTTTCTATGTCTTTCGGTATTTAGGTCGAGGTAGGTCCAGTAGACTTAGACCGCGGTTTCTATGTCTTTCGGTATTCAGGTCGAGGTAGGTCCAGTAGACTTAGACCGCGGTTTCTATAGCTTTCGGTATTTAGGTCGAGGTATGTCCAGTAGACTTAGACCGCGGTTTCTATGTCTTTCGGCATTTTGGTCGAGGTAGGTCCAGTAGACTTAGACCGCGGTTTCTATGTCTTTCGGTATTTAGGTCGAGGTAGGTCCAGTAGACTTAGACCGCGGTTTTATATCTTTCGGTATTTAGGTCGAGGTAGGTCCAGTAGACTTAGACCGCGGTTTCTATGTCTTTCGGTATTTAGGTCGAGGTAGGTCCAGTAGACTTAGACCGCGGTTTCTATGTCTTTCGGTATTTAGGTCGAGGTAGGTCCAGTAGACTTAGACCGCGGTTTCTATGTCTTTCGGTATTTAGGTCGAGGTAAGTTCAGTAGACTTAGACCGCGGTTTCTATGTCTTTCGGTATTTAGGTCGAGGTAGGTCCAGTAGACTTAGACCGCGGTTTCTATGTCTTTCGGTATTTAGGTCGAGGTAGGTCCAGTAGACTTAGACCGCGGTTTCTATGTCTTTCGGTATTTAGGTCGAGGTAGGTCCAGTAGACTTAGACCGCGGTTTCTATGTCTTTCGGTATTTAGGTCGAGGTAGGTCCAGTAGACTTAGACCGCGGTTTCTATGTCTTTCGGTATTTAGGTCGAGGTAGGTCCAGTAGACTTAGACCGCGGTTTCTATGTCTTTCGGTATTTAGGTCGAGGTAGGTCCAGTAGACTTAGACCGCGGTTTCTATGTCTTTCGGTATTTAGGTCGAGGTAGGTCCAGTAGACTTAGACCGCGGTTTCTATGTCTTTCGGTATTTAGGTCGAGGTAGGTCCAGTAGACTTAGACCGCGGTTTCCATGTCTTTCGGTATTTAGGTCGAGGTAGGTCCAGTAGACTTAGACCGCGGTTTCTATGTCTTTCGGTATTTAGGTCGAGGTAGGTTCAGTAGACTTAGACCGCGGTTTCTATGTCTTTCGGCATTTTGGTCGAGGTAGGTCCAGTAGACTTAGACCGCGGTTTCTATGTCTTTCGGTATTTAGGTCGAGGTAGGTCCAGTAGACTTAGACCGCGGTTTTATATCTTTCGGTATTTAGGTCGAGGTAAGTTCAGTAGACTTAGACCGCGGTTTCTATGTCTTTCGGGACTCGACATTTTTCATAAATTGTCTGTTATTTTAATTTATCCTTAGAAAACGATGATTGCCGAGGGCCATAAGCAATTTTGAGTACTATGTATAAATTATAATATTATACATAGTTAACTCTGTATAGTAAGTGTAGGTATAAGTTTCAATGTGTAGGTATAAGTTTATCGTCGCGTCTCTGTCACGTTATTTTGTAACGACAGGAAACTTCAATTTGCGGTTATTTTTACATGCAGCTTTTGCAATTTTTAATTGGCACCTTATGAAAAATGGATTCTCCAAGTTCTAACTGGTAAAAATACTTAAAAATTAGATTTTAACTATCTACATTATTCTAGTTATATATATTATGTAGTAATTTCGCAGCCGGATCTGAGACTATAAATATTATATTTCATCGAAACTTAATCACCGCGTCGGGTTGTTCAGTTAACTGTATAAGAAGTAGGAACTCGTCGGATTTCCACAACTTTTCAGACGGTGAGACTAGGAACAAGTTAGGCGTAAACGACCACACAATATACATCTAAACTTGGTCCTTAGGGCCCCAGGACCCGGCTGCAACTTAGATTTGATTCACTTGCGAACAATAAATATAATATTTCACGCGGTGGTACTTTTAATGACTCTGGAAACAACCGTATAAGTTATAACCCGTACTTATAATATTATGGGACACTACAAATTTTATTGCAGTTGATTATGATTTCAGTTTATGGCGACGCGAGTGGTCACCGATAGTATTACATGAAGTATTTCAAACTATCCGAAAATTATTGAATCATTAAGTATATTAGGTATTTGTGTTCCGAGTTTCCGAACCCGGATCCACTCAGAATGCTTACAGTAGGTATATTCAGCGTCGATCATAACGTTGCGGCGGGATAAACTAAAATAATAAAAATTAAAAACAAGTACATACTTAAATAAGTAGTTTTTTAAGCAATAAGGTATATGTACGTGTACTTAAATATGAGAAGTAAATAACTGTATTTAACTATGGGAGAATCTAGCTTTTTACTCGCTATAAAAGTAAGTTGTAAAAACGCAAAATAGGTAGGCACAAACTATAATTCGTGGTTATGGTTGTAGACGTTTTGAAGTTACCAATTTACCTGTGCTAAGCTAATTTCTCTTCACCTTGCTATGTAAAAACAAACTGAAAGCCGTTTAGCTTTCTATGGATTTTATTATTATGTGTGCAAATGATTGAGCTTTAATTTTCGCAGATGCAAGAGTTTTCAGAATACGAAGCGCGGCGAGCTCTGCCGTTTACCGGGCTGCACCGTGTCGCCATCTGTTGGCGCGCACCCCACACCGATTCGCATGCCGCACGTCCAGCCCGAGACGTTTCGGCTATTCATACAGTACGTGTACACGGGGAAGGTTAGTAGTGAAATTTAGTTATATTTAAAATATTGGTAATCAAATAATAATAATTAGATTTACGCTCGCAAGGACGCAACAAACATAGTTCCTATTGATACACGCATGTGCAAAGCGCCATCTAGTGTTCACTTCATAAAAAACTAGATGGCGCTTATATGAGTTCTAAGTACAGTTCAAAGTACAAAATAAATTATGCTGCTTCGTAATAGTTGTTTTAAAATAAATTAAATTAAAAATTGTAGTGAAGTGCATATTATGCGCGCTATTATCGTCGCATGTTTCTGTCGTTATAGCTTTTACTTCAAGATTCTGGAGTTTTCGAGATGATGACGTTAGCAGCCGACCTAGGCGTTGAAGATTTGCGTGCGGCGTGTGAGGACCATGTTACGTCGACCCTGAGTGTTGAAAGTGCTTGCACTTTATTAGCAGCCGCGATGGAAATACAAGATAGACCAGGTTAGTTGTCAATGAGCTATATGAATTTTTACCCACTTTGTTCATCGGCGATGGTGGTGTAATGGTCAGCATAGTTGCCTTCCAAGCAGTTGATCCGGGTTCGATTCCCGGCCATCGCACACTTTTTGTATTTTGCTCCTTTGCTGTTTTTAGTAGTTTTGTAGTTTTAAGAAACATTATTCGTAGTTATCATACTAGTGTAACAAGTGAAAATATTGAGGAGACTACTCTTTTTCGAAATCGATTTTTAATATTGTTTGTTTATTTTTTAATGAGTTTTATGGTGATAAAATCCGCTATTAACCGCTACCGGTATTTTAAAACTAATAAAACAAAACTAAGAGCAGAAAAATGATCCTAAACACGACCTCATTTTGTAAATTTAGTAAAATTAAATTATGAGCCATATGTATTTATATTATTATTTCGGCTTAAAATTTAAAATACTGATAAAGCTAAATCTTTACTTCTAAAACCGATTATCACTATAAAAAATAAAATTGTCTGTGACCATTGACAATAGACAACAAAATGTTGACAGTGACATTGAATTAATGCTGCCAATTAATCATTTTGATCTTCGATATGGTAAAAAATATTGATGTACCTTGTAAATTGATCAAAAAAAGGAATGCGTATTTAGTAAACTCCGAAACGGTCAGGTTTTTTGAGTGACTTGATTGAATGGATATTATTTAATCGGAAAATAAATCACGTAATATACAATAAGCCAGATAATATTTAAAATTATTGTGCCCTTATATATTTCAAATATAGGGAAAGTTCGGTTTGCGTGTATGGTAACACCACTAAATTCGCTCCTTCGCATACGCTGGGTACCGACGCTTTTTGACGCCGGCATTATTTTTCAATTTTAGTAATTAGTTTTTACAAGCGAAAGTATAATTCATAAAAATGGCTTACAAAGGACCACCAAAAGTACAAAAGGTTATGGTACAACCTATTAACCTCATATTCAGATATCTTCAGAACCGAAGCCGTGTGCAAGTTTGGCTTTACGAAAACGTTAATTTGAGAATCGAGGGTCACATTGTTGGTTTTGATGAATACATGAACATTGTCCTGGACGAAGCCGAAGAAGTCCACATGAAAACAAAGAACCGAAAACAAATTGGACGCATAATGATGAAAGGAGACAATATAACATTGATTCAAAACGTCAATCCGAGCGCGACTTCAAACTAGGTTATAATTGTAAAAATCTAAAGTAATGAACATTCCTAGTTATAAGTTGATCCTCACTGTGAACTGTGAAGTGCTCCACAGCAAATATTATAATTTTCGTATTTGTTATTAAACTAAGGCTCATAACACTGTCTTTTATTTTAGCCCTGAGTAAGTTATTCATTTTACTGGCATATTAACCTGTAATTATAATTTGTGTGAGTATAATTTATTTTCTTTTTAATTCTAAACTCAGAAAAAACTAAGTGTTTCCCACAGCAATTACAATCTAGATTTTTGGTTGGTTTGCATATAATTACACTGTTAGTTTTATTCTAAATTGAAAATCCATATAGCAAAGTAATTTTCAGGGCTTTGACTATGATGACTTTGTAGTAAGTTCATTCAAATGAATATGCAACACTGAACATAATATAAAAAGATAACATAGCTTATTCAAAGTAATATTGTCTGCATAAATAGTATCATTATTATTTTATATAAAATAAGATGAATCTTTAATAATGCCAGCACTAGGATGATCGGAGGATCAACTTTCAAGATCAGCAGTTTACAAGACTTATATTAATATATGGAAAATTGATTTATATTGTTGTAAGAAATAATTAAACAAAAAATTATATTGTGACCATTTAGCCATAGTCAAGACGTAATTCTGGTGGAGATACTGTTCATTTTACTAATTATAATGGTGATACAAAGCATTAAAAATTTAATAAGGATCTGTTTCACAATCTCCTAACAAGTGTTGAATATCTTATTTGGATGTTTTCTTGCTGTTTCATTATATTGAGCATTGGAGACAAAACATCCAATAAGCTATCTAATGTGTATGAGTAGATTGTGAAACAGGCCCTAAGTTCTATATAGTTATTCATCAACCTGAAGAAAATGATTAAGGAAGTTTTTATGAAATGTGTTGTTTGTATGGGTGATAGATCTTTAGGAATATTTTGTGCAATAAATCCAGACAGTGACAAAATTAACCTTATTGCCTTAAGGATATTAGCAAGACATGAAAATATTTACTTTTTAAGATTTTTCCAAATAAATTTTTAATATTATTGGATTATTTTTTAACTCATTTTAAGATGATTTTATTCACTCTTTTGGTATTTTAAAACATGCAAAATAAGCTCTTTATGAGTAAAAAAAGATTCTAAACACCTTTTTTTGTAAATTTTAGATGAAAAAGTTCTCAAAAATTGTTTTTGCTACACTAAAAATCATAATTTTTACTATAATTTTATATACCTACTTAAATATTTGTGTTAATTGTTAGTTTTGTAGGATTTGCTTTCGTTTGGTCACAAAATATACCTACTGAAAAACAGCCTATTTATGTAAAATTTGTAAAGTGCCCTTAACACTTAGGGCCCGTATCAAAAACTTGATTTGATAATAATAGAGAATTAGGTATAACAATCTCAGATACTGAAAGTATAACTACAGATTGCCAAATAGTTACTTCAAATGCATTGACTCGTAAGTAAGTTTTTACATAAATAATTGCAATAGGTGATCATCTCAGCTATGGTCTAATGATTAGCTTTACACACTGTGTAGTTTAAAATAGTAGTTCATATACTTACATGGTTCTTGTCACTGGGTTAGGTTTTGTACCGGTGGCAGGTCAGTGTGTAGACTTACCTGAAACAATTTTTAACAAATTCATATAGCTAACCAGAAAAACAATTAAAAAGAAATAAATGTGGTTATGAATTATGATGATTAGCAATGATTCTGATATAACATTTTGATATTCCAGGAGGTAAAAGTGCATCATCATTTCTAGAGAGATGTATATCATTCATCGGAGACAATGCAACAGAATGTGTGAAGACAAATGCTTTCCTAAACCTACCCAAGGAGGCGCTTGTCAAACTTATATCATCCGATTTTGTAAGTGTCTACAAGTAACAGTACGTACCCGTAATATTATTGATTACATTTAAAAATATTTGCTGTCGAGATAAAGTGTGATCAAATGTAAAATTTATTTTTATGCTTGTTAATTACTTTTACCTACAGTTTTTTTCTCAATAATCCAGCTCAGCAATGCAAGTGTTGTTCGAAACAGCATTTCTGTGAGGTCTAGATGATATCATTGTTTGTAATAGTACCTAGTAGGTAATATTATGGATTTTATGAGATTTGGTGTGGTAGTAGTTTAAGCTCTATATAAAAAGTAGCCTATGTGTAATTCTTATAGGCTACTTTTTATCTCCAAAAATTACAGTGTTCCCGTGGGATAGGTACGCGGGCGGAGCCGCGGGCAAAAGCCAGTACCTAATATAATAATAGTAATATGTAGGTACTTTGTGGTATTTCCAGCTGTGCCTGGAGGAGGAAGAAGTGTGGCGGTGCGCGCTGGCGTGGGCAAAGCAGCGTGCGGGCGTGACGCAGCCCACCGCGCACTGGACGGGAGAGGAGCGCGCTCGCGTCTGTCACCATCTCGCGCCGCTCATGACGCACGTGCGCCTGCTGCTCATCGGTCAGTACTCGACCGGGCTGTGGTTAATCCATCGACATCCAGTATCCAATTTAATCTAAACGTAAACAAAAAGACAATAAAGCCTATAATGCTAGCAATTTATAAACTGAATAACGAATCTGTCTAACTTACATATAATAAAATGGCGCCGTGCCCGGCACCATACCTACTAGGTACCGACGGGTGACGAACGCCGGACGAGTGGCAACGGTTGAAATAATCTTTAATATTATAAAGAGGAAATATTTGTATTTTTGTAATTTGTATGCTTGTTTTATTCACGAATCACACCAAAACTTTGAGGACCGATTTAAAAAAATACTGTTAGAAATAAGAATGCAACATAATACAAATACCTACCTACTATTAAGTAGTAGCTTTCTATTTGTGCCGCTGCGGCACCGTATCAGGGTTGGCTTACCGGCTATGTAGGAACCGTACAAACGACACACAGCGGTGCTCCTGCGGTACCGCACTGCTTGCACTCTTGCCAGCCTCGTTTCGTTCCCAAGTCCGGTGCGCCTGCGGTGCGGCGCCGGAGCGGAGCCAGGCGCGCCGTGTGGCATTCCATACATTTTTGTATCTAGGAAACCGTTGCGGCACCACTGAGTCGCCGCGCCGGAGCTGCACCGCGCCTTAGGCTAAGGGTTCCTTAAGTATTACGAACCCTAAAAAAACGATTTTGATGATGATGATTTCTTTGGTGATATAGTATTAATCCTTATCCAAATAAATAGCTTACACATTCAGTTTCAAATTCGAGTTAAAAAATAAAATCAGTAGTCAAAAACGCTATTGTTGAATCGGCCGACCCCGTGTCTCAGTTTAGTTTGTAGTCAGTGATTAACTACTAACTATATTAAATTCATAATCAATCCCTTTTTCCCTTGGTCATGAAATTGCTTATACTCGTACATAATATTGTGCTGGACCGATTTCGATATCTCTTTTTTGTTGTTTTATTATTGGCCGTCATTACTCATAATTGTGGAAGTTCGGCGATGGTTTAAACGGTGAGAAATTAATTTTTTTAACCTCGTACTAACTGTTCCTACCTGTCAAATTTATGAATTTTGTTGCATTGCATCGGTATCATAAATTCGAAATCTTTGTAGGTAAAACTTTTGGTGGTAGGTAGGTCGGTAGGTGTATGTCCTAGATCATATACTGCGTATTATATGATCTAAGCCTTAGATTCTAAGGTGTAGGTGGAGATGCAGTTTATAGGTGTAAGTTGTAGATATGGTTATTTATTTATTCCAGTTCGAAGTTAAGACAGAACATTGCATGTCGGGCCAACAAGTCTACATCCAGCTTTGATCTTGTTTTTTGTTTTCAAGGTGACTTAATTGAGAGTGTTTTTAGCTGTAATTCATCATCATTAGCTCGTTTACTGCTTGACAATGTTTGGGGTTACTTATTTGAATTTTATTTATATTCATGAGTGGTGACATGAGTGGTATACTAAAGCGAATCTGTATGCAGACAGCGCAGTATTCGCGGAGGAGGTGGAGCCGACGGGCGCCGTGCCGATGGAGCTGTCACTCGAGCGGTACCGGCGCGCTGCGCTGCATGCCCCGCCCCCCGCGCCGCGCCCGCGCCGGCCGCCTGCGCGCCTGCCCTCCGCGCTGCTGCACGATGACGCCGCCCTGCGCTCGCTGCTCAGTACCTGGTAAGCGGGTTACACTGTAGACATCTAAATCTCTGTCATAGTCGCATAGAGTAAAAACAAATGTGAAATTATGTATTTGCAGGAGCGGCGTGGGCGGCGGAGCGGGTGGCGCGGGGCGCGGCGCGTGGCGGCTGGTGTTCCGCGCGTCGGCGCACGGGTTCTCGGCGCACGCGTTCCACGCGCACTGCGACGGTGTGGCGCCAGTACTGCTACTGCTGCAGCTGGCGAGGGGCGAGGTATAGCTTTTATTTTGTAAAAAGGTACGGGAGAGTGGGGTAATCAATAGACATGCTCAAAACAGTACCCTGTAGTGTAATGCTATATAGCATGACATTCCGCATCGCATCATATGGCATGCTATCAGTACACAGAACACTAAACATGACCTGACATGACGCGCTATACGAACGGCTTGCTATTACATAATATGTCGTATACCTGTGATTGTACTGAATGTTCTGTGTAGGTAGGCCTTTTATTATTATTATATAGTCTTTATTTTTGACAAAGTTGATTTCCCTTCATACTTAATCCTGATTATGAGATACTAGAAAATTACAAAAAGAGTTTCCAGGCTTAGGACTGGCAATATTCAAGGCAAGGTTTCATACATGACTCTTTTACAAAGTTGACCATTTTCGAATAATCGGCCTCCAAAGTGGTTTGTAAGTTGGTCCCCTCCCTACCATTTCCAAACTTTATAAGATATAACTTTCCATGGTGATTATAGATCATGCTAAAAACTCTTTAGGATTTTTTTGTAAACAGTACCTTTTGATGTAATTTAAAAAAAAAACCTATTACGCGGTGATAGTTACGGAACCCTTCTTAGACATGTCCTGATATGCCCTTGGTTAGATTATTTACATGGTAATTGTACACTTTATTTTTCAACTGATACGAGGTAATTTTAGCCTGAAACATGGCATTTTTGGCAACAGGCATGTAGGTAATTAGGTATATTTTATGTATATAGGAAACAAATTCGTGTGACGGAGACAGTATCCCGTCTGGCGGACTAGACTCCTCATCACTTGTACTCGAACCTTACCGATATTATCCTACGGACACCCGAGTACTATCAGAACACGGCAGGCCGCGCCGATCGTAGAGCATGCCGGCCTCCGGGGCATGCCATGTTTAATGTCATACGTCATGCTAAATTTTGTCGGGTAATGCGTACTGCTTCAGTATCGGTCGTGCTATATTACGCGTAATACATTACTCACAGTACCTACTCATCTCTAGTAATCAAGGCCGCGAGGTAATTGCGAAAACGTTCGCTTAATAAGTAAGAAACTAGGTAATGGAAGATATTGCGAGTTAATTCCGAATAAAGTGTCAAATCAGGAAAAGTTAAGAAACTACGCACTCGCTGTTGAAGACATGTTAAGTTTTATGTCATTTTTGTATCAAATTAAAACGTATAAAATACTTTAGGTTAGTGTATAACATAGAAATTAGAAACTCAGTATTAATTTCGTGAATTAGCGTCTTAATTAATAATGTTTAGAAGAACTCAAGCCATGCATCAAGTGATAATATTATATAGGTAACACACACATCATCCCTAATTAGTAAATACTAATTACCCCTCATAATGTGTGGTAATCTCGGACATCAAAGTTTGTTTTTTCATTGATGTGAAATGTTATAATGTTAATTTATCTACTTTGACTGAGACCCTAAGGTTGATTAGTTTGAGTAAATATTTAGTAACGAATCACATTCGTATCGTTTTTATTTTAGTTTTCCCTTAAGTGTTTGCAATTACCACACTCTCCCCTATAGTGGACTACATTCTTGCCTCAAATTGAGGAATTAACCGTGCACCAGGAGTGAACTCGTGTAGATGCGCCACTGTAAAACTTGGACTTAGTCTTAGGCGTTGTACTTTTATATAATAAAGTCCGCCACGTGGCAGAACGGCATTATTATTATTATTTGTAATTTTACCAAGTCATCATAGTCATAGACTTACATCATAGTTATATACGTTACACATTTAACAACTTATATTAAAAAAATCATTCTTACTGGCGGCTACGTAATATTTTCCTAAGATCTCCGTCTATTAGTAAGCTCCGTATCTGGAACTAGATTCTAGAGGCCATCCACCAACTGTTGGATAACCAAACCCCCTGGCAGGAACGTTAGCGGTCGGTAATGATGAGATGAATGAATTTAAACACCTACGCTATATTATTCTTTATATATTATATTTTATACTTTAAATCTCTAAACGAGATAATCTTGTATATTATAATATATAATCGTAATCTCGAAAACGGCTGCAAGTATTACCATGAAATTTAGTATGCAGGGAGTTTTGGGGGAGAAAAATTTATCTAGCTGGGTCTTATCCCTGAGAAACTGCGCATTTTTAAGCTACATATGTTTTTTCTTTCGTCGTGCAACAATAGGTACATCAATATAATTATTTCAACTCTAATATGTCAGTTCGATTGGCAGCTTCGTATACGTATATATAATTTTTGCTTTGTTCGAAACTTCGGAATGTGGTGGGTTCAAACCCCGGTCAGTTATTTTTTTGTGATTCTTTTTAAATTTTCAAAACTCCGAGCGAAGCATGGTTACTTAGGTTCTATTGATTACTATGATATTTCGGTTGTCGGCAGATCATCGGCGGCGTGTGCTCGGCGGGCTGGGCACCGGCAGCGGCGGGCGGCTACGTGCCGGCGGAGCGCGGCATGCTGTTCGCGCTTGATCCGCCCGCGCGCTACCCGCTTGTCAAGCGGGCCTTCGCGCTGTGCTACCACCCCGAGTGAGTGTCGCGGCGGACAGGTGACCGGCGGCGGAGCGCGGTCTGCAGCTGTTCGCGTTCGACCTGCTCGTGCGTCACTTATAGGCCTATATGCGAATTCTATAAATTATTTTTTTTTAATTTTTTTGCATCGCTACAAACTTATTTAGACAACTTGTGACTGTATTGATGCTCGCGTCTGCATCGCGACGGCCTCGCTACAATGCTGTATGTAGTGCAGTGATGCCAACTTAGGGAGTGTCCCCTAAATTTAGGGTGGGTTTTCTAGGGGAAAAGGTTTTTGGGTGAACTTAATGGGATTTTCTTTTATAGTTTTTTAATTGAATTAAGCAATTAAACTGTTTTGTTAACGACAAGCGTTTTGAAAAGTCAACCTACAGGAAATAGATTTTTTGGAAGTATATAAGTTTGAATGTATAATAATCCATTCAAACTTACAGAGTACTTTAGTAGACAGTATACTGTATAATATTACAGGACATTTATTTGTATTATTTGTTTATCGTTATTATTCAAATTATGTAGTATTTATACTACACTACCACATTTAGAGGAATTCACAAGTTAAATTGTTGCTAATTTAGGAGTTTTTGACTTAATTTTTGGGAGAAATATTTATGAGAGTTGGTAACACTGTGTAACAGTCATTGTGTGAGTGACTAAACGCCTTGTATTAATGTGAATGTGTTTACAGTTGCGGGCCGATATTCGGCGCGGGCGCGGACCTCCTGGTGGCGCACCACTGTCATGCTAACAGCGACAGCTACAGCAACCTGCACTCGTACGGTGACGCGCCTGCGCCTGCCTCGCTCGCGCCCGACTACAACTTCACCGTGCGCGACTACGAGGTCTTCACTTACAACTGACATGCACGAGTGTCACGTCACATGCACGTCCACCGCATACATGAGTGCAACGTGACATGCACGTGCGACGCAAACGCAAAAAAATGTAAATATTGCACAGTAGCGGAATCCAGCCGTAACCTTGACATTTTTACCTACGATTGAGCGTGGCCGAGCGGAGCGTTAGGGCTGGTACGTCTTCAATGGCGTTGACAGTGCGCAAGCGTCGCGGCACAACTAACTAAAACGGCGGCGTGGCAGCGCGACGTAGGTTTCGTTAGCGCTACAGTCCGATCAGCGTTATTTGACCTGAGAGTTTGTAGGAGAGTGATCCTTATATCGTCGGCTTAAAGGTCCTGTCAGAGGTAAAACAACTCTGAACAGACTGTAGAATGTGGATGCAACACATTTTCTAACACGTCACTGTAAACGATACTAGTTGCCGTTGATCATCTTGCAAATGCTCAAAAATTGTTGGATGTTTTTTTCCATGACAAAACGGTGTTTTACATGGTTTTCAATGGCATCTTAAATTACATGTTTATAGCGTCATTCTACTGCTGTGACATGTGTACGCATTTTTATATGTTAATAAACATTCTGAATATTTTACTGCCTATTATTTTGTATACCTAAGCAATATATTATAGCTAAAGATATAGTCAGTTCAGAGAGCTACAGATATACATACTATAATTAGCATAAAAGCTTGCTATCAATGAGCAATTGCCGCTCATAGATTACACATACATTGGCTGGTATTATATGATCCGGAATCCGGCGGTCTCGGGAAATTCAGAGCACTGAAAACAGACGTAGAGTTGAAAATGGAGGTGTCAAAATGTCATATATGACATTGACATTTCACTCGACACTTGTATGTTCGATTTTCAGCTCTATTGTATTAGCGCGGAGTTCTATATTCAAAGCTCTGAATTTTCCCCGGCCTTTTGGATTCCGGATCATATAGTTCCAGCTTAATCTATTGTACGGTATATACGATTTTAGTTCATGCTGTCTGCTATCACTGTAAACTTTAGGGTTAATTTTAGGAGTGTTTCTTCTCTTGTTTTAATTGAATTATAGCTATTGAACTGTTACATTATCGACCAGCTATTTAAAGGTCAACCTGTATAAAATAGACTTGAGAGTTTATTTGAATGTATAAAGATTATGAATAAGTATCGTATAAAATAATACGAGATGTAAACAGGATATACTGTATATCACAGGACAGGACATATTACAGGACATTAATTTTTATCATTATTAATCGATTTATGTAGTATTTATAGCATGATACATTTTGGGGATATTTTCAAGATAAATTGTTGCTATTTTGGGGGTTTTTGACTTAAGTTTGGGGAGAAATATTTTTGAGAGTTGGTAACACTGTTATGATGATTTTATGTACACTATACACCTGTTTATAATTTGTTGTCCTCTAAGTGATTCCAGAGGTGCGCAAAATGACTCACAATGAGTCACTAAAAAGCAAAATTTGTCATTATAAAGATAAGATAAATCTACACATGCCGGTGGCATATTTAGCGGAACATAAAATAAAGGTTTGATATCAGTACCTATCATATAAAGTTGCTGGCTAGTTTAATACATCATTTAATTTAAAAAGAAATATTTTCAAATTAAGAAAACAACTGAACATCACATTTTATGCAATTGTTTTAATTTTATTCAAATACACCTTATCTGGAGCGAACTTTGAGTATTTCTTCCTTCTGAGTTAGATTTAAAATTGCATTGGAAAACTGTTTTTTGTTAGTTTTTTTTTAATCGCGTATCTTTTTGGAGTTAAGGACTGAATTATGCCTGACTTAGCCCCAACGGAGATTGCCAGGGCACTCGAAATGCGAAGAAATGGTCAAACCTACAGAGTGGTATCCAGAGATCTTCGTCGACCAGTTTCAACGATCCATCGCAGTATCCAACGGTTCAGGGAGACCGGTACTTATGTGGGAAGAGTAGGACAAGGCAGAAAAAGACGCACTTCGAGCAGGGATGATCGTTTCATTCGGCTTCGTGTACGTAGGAACCCCCGTTTGACGGCCGTCCAAGCCCGGCATGAGCTAGAAGCAGTGCGGGGTGTAACCGTAAGTGAGCGTACGGTACGAAGAAGATTCGAAGAAGCTGGTTTGAGTTCATTTGTGCCCGCCAAGGCTCCAAGGCTCGAGGTAATCATCGTAGAAACAGGTTAACTTTTGCTCAGGAACATCGACTTTGGAACGCGGACCAATGGACTAAGGTATTGTTTAGTGATGAGTGCAGAATTCTCTTAAATCAAATTGACGGCAGGCAAAGAATATACAGACGCAAAGGAGAACGATACATTCAGACAAATTTTGAAACTAGAGTTACATACGGTGGTGAATCAATAATGGTTTGGGCGAGCATTTGTTTGGGAGCTCGCACAGACTTGGTAGTGATTGACAGAGGGAGTCTGACTGCAGACCGCTATATAAGAGAAGATTTAGAAGAAAATGTACCGTTTGCCCCATATATCGGTGACGATTTTGTTTTTATGCAGGATAATGCTCGGCCGCATACCGCTCGGGTAACTCAAGCTTATCTTAATGATATGAATATCACTGTTATGGAGTGGCCGGCGAGATCACCGGATATGAACCCAATAGGGCACGTTTGGGACTTGCTGAAAAGAAAAGTTAAGTCCAGAATTCCAGCTCCTGCCAACGTGGGTGAACTGCGAATCGCCGTAGTTGAGGAATGGCGGAGACTATCCCAGGAGACCATCGATAACATCATTCTCAGTAAGCCTAGACGGGTAGAAACTTTAATAAGAGCACGTGGAGGAAATACACGATATTAATCACCATTTTTCTAATTTAATTAATTGTTATTTTAATATTAATTTTCACTTTTCCCGGTTACATGAAAAGTTCAAAAATGTACCATTTTTCACAAATAGCCGTTACTCGCAAAATCTGTTCTTAATGTGATCTCATTTTAAGTAAAACAAATGAAACTTTAAATAACAAAAGAAGTGTAGTAAGTAGATTTTAAAATAAAACCATATTTTTTTAATTATGGACCTTTTTTTGTGTTCCGCTAATTATGCCGGTGTGTTTATATCTGTTGATCATGGTGAACACTCTATTAGCTCAGTAGCTCAGTTGTAAGGCCACTGGGCGCTGTCCAATGGCCAAAGGCCGAAGTTATATCTCTCAGTTCTCTTCCTCAGAATAGTTGCATTTTCTCGTTTATTTAACAAGTTGTTTAATGTTAGGTAATTTCAACGTACAGTATAATAATATTCTTTATTTCCGTGAAATTGGTGCAGATACACTGTTCTTAAATTTGTTTAATTTTAAATTTTCTACCTCTTTAGAGGTGTGGAAATAATAAAATTATTTTTTCTTTTTAATGCGTATACAAATAGGGATGTTGCCTAGTCTTATTATCACATTATCATATTACATCATTACATTAAATATACCTTATCACATCTTTATAAATTAAATTTTAAAATTGTTGATTAAAGATAAATAAATCTAAAAGAAATAGGTATTTAAATTGACGCGATTAGAAAGTATAAGCAAATAAAAAATATTGCCCATCTCGCAAAACAAATTGTTACGTCACTGTATGTATGGCGGATGCACTCGAGACAAGATATATCTTTAATGAAACTGAACGAATGAATGAACGACATGACACAAATGAACTTGAATGAATCCAACCGAACGAATCATTCCACATGTCTATGTGATTCAAATTTATGTTGTTTCAGACCATGAATTAGAATAGTTAGAACAAAGTCTATTTTAAGATTTTTCCATAAATTTAGGCTGGCATTTTTGGCAACTTACTGAGTCCGCCATAATAAAAAGAAGAAGATGTAATACTATTTGTTTTTGTCCGGTATCGGTACATACCAATAAGATGGTTTTTAATTTTTTAGATAAGCTAAGATAAATTATAATTCATGATATGAAGCAAAATCCTAAAAAGTTTGCTAGTGCGGAGCAAAAGCTTCGCCTAGTGCATTTGTTAGAGGCTGACCCACAGCTAAAGAGCGGGAAATTTTCTAAATCTTTTTCAATAAATGAAGCAAATAAAAGATGGCTTGCTATAAGCCACGAATTAAATTCGATACCAGGGACCAAAAAAACTTGGAAGGAGTGGCGCAAAGTAAGTATTAAAGCCCTTCTCTAGTTCCTTAAGTGGTAACTGGTATAATTATAGTAGTTGAAACACGCACTCAAACATTTTATACTTTCTGAAAATTTTACACTTTTCAGACATGGCAGGATAGAAAGGCAAATGTCAAGAAGAAATGTGCCTCTTTACGGAGGTTAGCAAACTTAAAAGATACTAGTCCACCACCAGAATGCCCTACACTGGCGGACTGTATAATCCTTCAAACTTTAGACCAGAAATCCTTGGTGGTCCACGGTGTGAAGAGAAGAAGTACAAAAAAATTTGCAAGTGCGGAGCAAAAGCATCGCCTGTTGCGTCTGGTAGAGGCTGACCCACATCTAAAAAGTGGAAAATTTTCTAAATCATTTTCAAAATTTGAAGCAAGAAAAAGATGGCTTGCTATAAGCCACGAGCTGAATTCGATACCAGGGACTAAAAAAACTTGGGCGGAGTGGCGAAAAGTAAGTATTAAAGCCATTCTCTAGATCCTTATCTAGGTATAGTACATGAAACCTCGACTTATACATTGTTATGTTAAACATTCTGAAAAACTTTAATACCTTTCAGACGTGGCAGGATAGAAAGGCAAATGCCAAGAAGAGTGCCTCATTATGCCGTCAGGCAAACTTAAGAGATAGTCCACCACCAGAATCCCCCACACTGGAAGAGTGTTTAATCTTTCACGCTGATGACCAGCAGACCTTGATGGGACACAATGGTTCCCAAAAATCAAAACCAACATTAATTGGTAAGGTTTAGATTATTTTAAACAGACCATAATATACTATTAAAAACTTAATAGGGGTACAGTACAACCAACTTCCAAGTGTCTTTCGGGTATTTCATACATTGTTTATCATTTGTATAGAAAAAGAGTGATTGTGAATTGATCACAGACTTTAAATGAATGCACACCTTTAGCCTTTAAGTATGCTGTTTGCTGTGTGTGAGTTTTGTCCCTATTTGTGAAGAAGTTAACTGCAATTTGTTTGGCATCGAATAAACGCCCCTAGTGGCAAACAATGGGAACTAATTCAATGCCACACAAATTGTAGTTAACTTCTTCACAGCGAGTAGTGACAAAAACTTGCATACAGCAAACTGGTCCATAATTTATTATTTATTTCAGATTTATCACAGCCTGGGACTAGCGAGCAGCCTGCTAAGTTTTCACCAAAATTAGGTATTTTTAAAATACTTTTTAAATTTTGGATAATAATATTTCATACTATGAATTACAATTTCCATTACATAAGTAAGAAGCTTCTCATTAATTCTATATTGTGGGGCACTCGTACTGCGTTGTTTTCATTTAAGATCTATCACAGTGGCTGCTCATGTTCAAGACTACCTATTACTATATATAATATTATATATCATCATTCATAAACTTCCACTCTTCCCCACTCTTCCGTCTCCTACTATAGTATTATTGTCTTACTTAAATATTTTAATCATTTAAAAAAATATTCTTTTAAAATCTACACTAATATAATAAAGAGGAAATATTTGTATTTTTGTTTTGGATTCACTCATGAACTACTCATGAACTACTGGTTGGATTAAAAAAAAAATTAGCATTATAATTCTACATATCCCCAGACTGCTACATATAGATTTTTTTATTAACATGCATATTATTTTATAATAAAGCCAAATTTAATTCTGGTGGAGCGGGAGGAAAATTCTTTTTCGAATTTGCAATCACATATAACATTAAATTTATCTTTTTACATCAATCAATTGTCTTTCAGAGGCCAGTGCTCTTAGATCATCTGATGTTAGAAGAGCACAGAGGCTGCAAGAAGGATTCAATGCCACCGAGACCCTAACTGAAAGACTCTTGAAACAAAAATTAGAAATAAAGAAGAAATTTTATGAAGACTTCATTAAGTTAATGAGGATGCAAACACAGGCTCTAGCAGACATTGCGGCTGCATTAAATAATGCAGCGGCTATGTCTGATGTATTGCAGTAACTAGATATTATACATAGATAATCTGTAATTATAAATAAATATGTAATCTAACAAGAAGCCATTAATTCCAGTCTATTACTTCATAATTGTACTTGTACAGATGTAAAATTTAGCTATTGAATTATTTTATTTCATTCTAATTTATTAATTAGATGTATATATGTCACCGTAAATTGTAAATACCGTAAGATTATAATATAACTAGCGAGATTGTAAAGCAAAGTTAAGAGCTCTCTGTGAATAACAGGCTGTCGCTGTCGCTGCCTCTGTTAGCCGAAATGAAAAGGACAGCAAGTGACTTGAGCGTCACTTATTTTAACTATCGTTTAAGTATTCGGCCATTTGTCTGACTTTTATAAATTAAGATTTTTAAAAAGTTTAATGATACTAATATACCTACTTAGTAGGTTCCTAAGATTTTTTGTAGCATATAAATATTGGTTTTTTTAAATTTTTAAATTTTTCAGAAGTTTGATGTAGCTTCATGTATGGTTGTTTGATATGATAGTGACATACTAGTATGAATAATTATAATCTAATAATAATAATTATTATAGCAATAGAAATAAACATTGAAGACTGATTAAAATATCTAATATAATAATAAATAATATAATAAATATAATTAAAAGAATTGTTTATTATACGATTTTATTTTTCTCGCCCTTGAGTTAAAAAAATATTTTATATTCCAGTTTCAATCTCAAATAATTTTTCCATTACGCTTATTTTACATGACTATTAAAGTTTTCAGAGGCCTTGATAAAAGCACGCTCAACAATTGAAAAATGCAACTCAGTATTAAAAAGAGATTTATGTGCCTTCTTTTAAATGCAGTTTTGCATTTTAATCAACTAAAATCGTCAATGCTTATTGTGTACTGCACAATTTGTGCATTGTTAACAAATTTACTGACTGATCATAGATCAACTATGCCCTGATATTCCCCAGGATGAGAATCTTGGTGCTTTATTTTTCTGTTTGACTGATCTATATCAACCACCAATTGGGTTTTTGAATTATTTATTTTTTTGTGATAAATGGAAAGATCATATATAAGTTTTATAACAAAACAATTTTTTATTATACGCAATAATTCAAAAGTTATATCAAAATAAAAATTAAATTTGAATCCAGTACCGAAGACACGCCGACAGCTCTCGAACAAATCCGAGCACGTGTGACGTCATAATGTTAGTTTTCACACCAGGGTATCGCAACTGGCGATCGTATTTGCGTTCGAAATTCAAAATTATAGTCGTTTTCTTGACTTATCATTAAATTAAAATTAAGCTTTAACATTATCGCGTCACAACTATGGTGACCGTTCGTGGCGCGTCGAATCACGTGATTTTTTAAAATTGTATCCATTTTTAATGGGGTATTCTCTTACATGTAAAAATTTAGTTTTTGAAATAAATTAAGAAATACTAAGGTATTACAACTTGATAAAAGTAAAAATAATTAGGATTTTATGTGTAGTTTTGTAATTATGTATATGCATTTCAAAGTCACAAAAAAGTTGAAATATTTTTTTTAAACATTAGTGTATAAAACCTACATAATTAGTTTACTTACATCAAATACAAAAATATTTATTATAGTATGTATCAACATAAACGCACAAAGATATCAGAAATTTTGTGCATATGGCCATACATTTCGTAGCAACATTACTATCGTGTGACGTCACCTACTAGTACAGCTTTTATATGGGGCGTTTTCAAAAGTGCTTCAAACAATCCGCAATATCCTTGAAAATTTTGATTTTTAGTATGCTATTCCTTTTGTAAACTGTCTTATTTTTCAGAGCACTACAGGCATGTAGACTAAAAATTTTTTTTTCGTCTATTCAAAGTTAGAAAACATGTTTATAAACAATATAGAATCCATTGTCGTATACTTAGAAAATAACGAAGATATAAACAATTTAAATTTAAAATATGAAAGAGAGCGATATATCGGTCTGTGACGTCACGAGTTGCACCCGCCATACATTTGTCATTACAAAACGTATTGCTGTTGCGACGTAACAAATCGTTTTGCGAGAAGGAGATGGGCAATATTTTTCATTTGCTTATAATTTTGAATCACGTCAATTTAAATACCTATTTCTTTTAGATTTATGTATCTTTAATCAACAATATTGAAATTTAATTTATAAAAATGTGATATTTCACACTAGGCAAATTAACTATTCATTTATATAATAAAAAAATTAAGGAAAATACAGTATTGTTTATAATTAATAGAAATATATTTTTTCGGGTTCATTAAATATCGATATTATTAATAG
The DNA here is from genome assembly GCA_963565745.1 of Phengaris arion. Taxonomy (NCBI): domain Eukaryota; kingdom Metazoa; phylum Arthropoda; class Insecta; order Lepidoptera; family Lycaenidae; genus Phengaris; species Phengaris arion. Next base: position 18,658,632 of record OY751431.1, read on the forward strand.
TAGTTTTAAAATACATAAAAATGTCAATATATATTTTTTTCAAATTCCCAATTATGACATATTTATCGATCGTATAAGTGGCAGTTATGCCGTATTGTTTATATTATTTAGACATTCCAATAAGGTGATGACTTGGTAGCCACTAGCCAGTATGCAATCGTTCCATCCCATTAGGTAGGCACTAGATTGAAACTGTTCCAAACATAAGTCGTGTGCTAACGTTTACATTTCAAAATCTTAACTTCGAATCGCAAATAGAATTCAAGTTGATATATTATTACGTTTCCAGCCAATCTTGAACGGAGTTTGTGAAGATGTTATGTAATCTAATTAGTAATTATATACTTATTTAACATAATATAGTTGACTATAATATGTTAAATATTTAATTTATTTATTGACCCTAAGGCTGGCGCTTACCTCGGCCAACGTAAAAGTAACAGTAAATTAAAAATATTGATTTTTAATTTACTGTTTCTTCTGGAATGTTACTCATATTTAAGAGTTTATTAAAGCAATAAAAAAATCAGCCAACTAGCCTATTGTGTCTTGATCCAGGAATATTTCTCCTATTGATACAACGCCATCTGTTGACGGGTAGGGACTTTAAAATAATATTATACTTTTAATGTAAATAGTTGAAAAACTAATTACGTTAGGTGACACCTAACGTTTTGTACAGCCTCAATGTTTTTCGGGATTCGTCGTTTTTTATACATCGTACGTCATCATTTAGGTAACAGAATAAATACCTAGTTAATGTTGTTACACTGCTTTGAAAATAAACGATTTATCAAATTATTTTCTTAATATTTATTTCCTCAAAATAACAATGATTGCCGAGGGCCATTACCTATTTGGTTTATCTGTACTACTTAAGTCTTAACGTGCATTTTTACGTCCCTACTCGTCAACAGATGGCGTTATATCAACGAAATTTATTGTAAAAAAACAATATTGGATAATCTACTCTAGCTAGGGTCATGAGATGACACAACTTTTTTAAAAGTTGTGTGATAATATTATGAACATGAATTTCCACCAAGAACCAACAGTACACTCAATCAGTTATATCATGAGGTGACTACAAAATGTGAAAACTTTTTTGACTTTTACATTCTTATAGTAATTATTGTTTTATGAAACTGGAATCTAATGCCGCATCCCATCTTTGGTTTTTATTTTTTACACGACTACGGCGATGCCAAAAGGAAGGACCTAATGATTTTTGCAATTTATGTAAGTATACTTGAATATAATTATGTACGTACGTATGTTTGTTCGACTGTAGTGCCTAAACTACTGATCCGATTATAATTAATGAGACGTCAACATATTTGTAATAATGGCCCGGGTAACATAGGCTATATACATGTATAATTTTTTATAAAAATTGTAGTTATAATTATTGTAATGTACACTTATCTATACTTATTACTAATATTATACTTGTCTATTATATTATTTATATTATATAGAAAAATACGAGTGTTTGTGGTACAAGTATACTCAAACAATAGTGTAAGAATCTTTATTAAACAACCACATTGAATGCTTAACAAAATTACGTAAAAATTGAAAGTTCATAAAGTCTCAAAGATGATTTCATTCATTCATTTATTTATTTGCTTCAAAAATGGTGATACATTTGGTGTTACAGTTATGATTTATTCTTATGATCTTACACTTTTTAATAATAATAGCATGCAAACATAGTAAGAAGGTAAAATATTCTTTTAATAGGTACAATGGTCTTAATTACATCTATTAATAGTCTATTACATACATTAAATTATCACATTATGTTCAATTACAGTTCACAAATATTATTTCATTCTAAACATTAAACAAATTAAGCAATTTATTATTGATTATATTATATTAATGAGTAGGTCTTTTATTTTTTATTATATTTATTTTATGATTTAAAGGGAAATGACATATCTAATAAATTTTAATATTGACTACTATGACTATTCTGAGATATACTTGACATATACAAACATAAACAATAAAACTGACGTTAAAACAGTAAGATATGGATATAAAATTAATATTAATAAAAACAAGAAATAAGAAAACAAAATAACAAATTACTTCAACCATAAGTGTGTGAACTCAATACAAGTAAGAAAATTATACAAATTGATAAAAACAAAATACATAAAAACGTACAATACCTTTTTATTTTAAAAGTATTTTAAAGGTGAAAGCATAGACAAATCATTGGTCTCGCTGGGCGCTCGACAAGACTCACTCCTTTATAAAAACAGCTTCGTCGTTCGCAAAAAAATACGTTATATTGTAGTCTATGAGCTAAGAGCGCTTGCCCGCCTAAATAGAGTATCCCACACGAACACTGTACTTTTAACATTTTTTCACATTTATAATTATAGTAGTAGGGTAAACAATTAATTAAAACTGAATATATTAATATATACTTCTTATGCTAGCTATGTATATAAATGATAAGGCCTCATTTTTATTTACATTTAATATTAACAAATTATTATTAAAATAATCATAAAGAATATAAGTTATGCCTGGCTAAAATTTGGCAGGCACAACTTTAAATTGCATTCCACTGTAGTATATTGCTGTTTTAAATTGCTCTTAAAGGTATTTAAAATACAACTACCATATTGTGTGAACGTTTTGAAGACGAAGAAGCGGTTAAAGATGAGTTTGACGAGATCACAGAATGAATATTGTGTCGAATTTTAAAAATCATGTTGTTGGTTACATAGACGGTTTGGTTCTTTGACAACACAAAAAAAAAATTAATTCGTTCATTGTATATCGATAATATTATATATTGATAATTCAACACTGTGTTTTCCTGATTTCCATCACCTTTCTTCTCGACTGAGTTGTACTATAACAGTCCAACGGTCACATATAATGAGCAGCAGGAAATCTGTAAACCGGTGAGAAACATTGGAAATTCAGTTCATAGTTACATAATATAGTCTAGTAATATAGATAGCTAGTCTTCTTCTTATATATAAAAATGTACGCAATTCCAATTCCTCGCTAAAACTCGTGAACGGCTGGACCGAGTTGGCTAATTTAGGTCTTGAAATAATTGTAGAAGTTCAGGGAAGGTTTAAACGGTGAGAAATATTTGAAAAAAAATGAGACAAAAATTCTAAAAAGGATGATTAAATTTTCCCATAGTAACCGTTCATTGTGTCACTTGACAGTCATATTATATTTAAAAGTATTAAGTTCATCTGTTTGGTTTATTTCAGAAAAATCGGCCGGCGTTAGTGGTTTAGTAGGTGTAGATGTAGGTTGGAGGTGTTGGTGTAGGTCGTCGTCGTAGACAGAACAACGTGTGTCGGGGCAGCTAGTGCGATAATAATATTATCTTACTGTAACGTTTTCATATATTTTTTTAATTTTTCGATCTATGCGCCTTGCGAATAGTTATTTAGTTCCATCGATAAAATCATACATAGTAACTAGATAAATGAAATAGGATATAATTTATTGTATTGTATTTTATTTTAATATAATAAAACTAGCTGACCCGGCAAATATTGTTTTGCCATATATTATACTTTTATCATTTATCGGTTGAAAAAATAGATTACGACCGATTCTCGGACCTACCGAATAGTATGCAAAAAGATTTCATAAGAATTGGTCAAGCCGTTTCGGAGGAGTGTGTCTCCGAACACAATTTTTAATAAAATAAAATTATTTTGTATATTATATACAATGACAATAAATTCACATCATAAAAATATCAACTACGGGAACTTGATTCTTGCATACGCGGCAACACAGAATGGCGTTTTGAGTTCATGTATTTTTATATTAAAATTTCGTAATTATACGATACCTACTGATGATATGTGATCCCCGTGTCCTTCTTATTTCTTGTCGTATTATATTTACATAGTTTCACTACGCAACTTGGCTTTTTTCCGATTATAACTAAAATGAAATAAAATATTCTTGATGTAAGCCTGACATAAAGTTTTCAATATGACTGGCTCGGGTAAGCCGACCTCAGCTGAGTATTTATTGCAGTATTTGACGTGAGTGAGTACGTCTGCGGTGTCTGGTGGAGCGCCCAGCGAGACCAAGATAAAGAGAGTGAAAGATACGTACGTATCTTACATAGAACAATTAATCAAGCCTTTTTTCGTACAAAATGTAAGAATATTTTACCAAAATATTGCTATCAGTAAATCTGAACTATTGCAATTGTCTTTAGTAGATTTAAACAACCAACGATTGCATGATCTAAATATATGCCTAACAAAGACGTTCGTCAAAAAGGGCACGGAAAGCCTTCTGAATTACCGGGTTATAAATTAGCAGCGACCTTTGCAGGAATATAAAATGCGGTGGTTCATGTATTCTAACATTATACTATACAATGTAAAGATATAATGTTCATAAAAGAAATTGCAGTAGTTAATGTATTTGAGGCATGTGGTGTCGAATTAATAAATTATAATTTACTCGTTATTTGTATTTATAGAACACCAAATAGCGACATTAAATACATTTGTTAATAAGCTCGAGACACTTTACATAGACTTAACAAAAGAAGAAAGGAAAAAAATATTGTGTTATGCAGTGACTGAAATATATATATATTTTATATTGTATGTTTATACTTGTATATTGTATGTACTTTTTTATATTTATGTGTCCCCCCACACCCCCCCAACCCCCAACAGATTTCAAACCTATCTCGGTTAACAGCTCTTGCCACGCTGATAATTATTTAGTATGACGACATTATATACAAGATATTATAAATTTCCTAAGCAATAATGATCTACTGGTTATCTTGCGCAAAACAAAAAATATACAATTTAGATATTACAATGCAAAAAAGACACCAAAAACTATAAAATACCTACACTGAAACAAAAAGATAAGTCAATTTTGACCACCAGTGAATTGTAAAATTCTCCTTCAAGATGCAGGAGTCTACAAGCTCGACTGTGACTGCGGTCTCTCCTATATAGGGCAAACTAAAAGATCCATCAACAACCGCGTAAAGGAACACATCGCAGATATTAAACACCGTCGCAACAATAAATCTGCAATTTACGAACACACACTGGATCAACCTCGCCGTTACATAAGATTTGATAAGCCACAAGGCCTGGCAAAGGATCACCGTTATCGCCCAAGAATGATACGCGAGGCTATAGAAATTAAAAAGTACCTTAATTTTAACCGACAAAATGGCTGGGTGCTGCCATCTAGTTGGGATCCAACAATAAACAAAATAAAATTTAATTTAATAACACCGCGGCTTCAAGATAAAGTTAGTATAATAATTATTAATTGAAGAATCTTCAGGTAGTTTGAACAACTTCAACAAATAGGACGCTGCTGGAAAGTAGCCGAAACGTCGGGAAAAAGAAAAGTGCACCCCGACACAATCCGTAAGTAAACAAGTGTTTAAAATACAATGATTGAAGTATTGAGGAAGTAGATATGTTTAAATATATAGGAATTATATACGATACACACTGTAATTGGAAAGCACACATAGATTTGATATGCACGAAATTAGATAGGTTTACGAGGGCGGGTCAATAAGTCCGTGACTTTTGGAATAAAACACAGATTTTTTGATAAATAAATCATTTTATTTTTCAACATAGTCCCCCTTGAGCTCTATACACTTTGTCCAACGCTTCTCCAATTTTTTTATCCCTTCCAAAAAATATGATTTGTCGAGGTCCTCAAAATAGGCCTTTGTTTGCGAGATGACTTCATCATTGGAGTCAAATCTTTTTCCACCGAGCCATTTTTTCAGGTTTGGGAAAAAGAAGTAGTCACTCGGAGCCAAATCTTGAGAATAGGGTGGATGTGGGAGCAATTCATAGCCCAATTCATGGATTTTTGCCATGGCAACTGCACATGTGTGCACCCTTGCATTGTCTTAGTGAAAAAGAACTTTTTTCTTGGCCAAATGAGGTCGGTTTTTTTTCAAATCCTCATTGAAGCGGTCCAATAAGTTGGCATAATATTCCCCATTAATTGTTCTTCCCTTTTGAAGATAGTCAATGTGGATTATCCCACGTGCATCCCAAAAAACAGTCGCCATAACTTTATTGGCTGACAAACCCACCTTGGCCTTCTTTGGCGCCGATTCACCCTTAGAAACCCACTGTTTTGACTGTTGTTTGGTCTCTGGTGTATTGTGATGGATCCATGTTTCGTCCACGGTTAAAAAACTCCTCCATATTGTGATTAAACAACGCCAAACCTTCCTGTGAAGTTGTTACACGATTGCGTTTGTGGTCGACTGTGAGCAAACGCGGCACCCATCTTGCGGAAAGCTTTCTCATGCCCAAGTGATCATTCAAAATTGAAACCACTGAGCCATGCGAGATGCCTATGGCTTCCACAATCTCTTGCACTTTCAATCTTCGGTCGGCCAATACCATATCGTGAATTTTTTCGATTGTTTCGGGTTTAGAGACCTCAACTGGGCGTCCAGGACGTTCGGCATCTTCAGTGCTTGTAAGGCCACAACGAAATTCAGTAAACCACTTTTTTACCATTGAAATCGATGGTGCAGAGTCCCCATAGTATTTATCAAGCTTAGCCTTGGTCTCGGTAATGGTTTTTTTTCGCAAAAAATAATGCTTAATAAGCACACGAAATTCACTTTTTTCCATTGTTTCCTTAAGTTACTGGATAGTCTGATAAAGATAGCTGTAAAACACAAACTAACTGACGCAGCAAGTTCAAATTTTGATAGGAGTCAACTGACAGATGCCTGATGACAGGAGTAGTGTTGCTTTTTCAGTAAGGAGGTTAGAAATTCAAAAAGTCACGGACTTATTGACCCGCCTTAGTACTTATGCTCACAAACGTCTAGCCAAAACGATATCGTTAAGTGCTGCTTTGAGTAGATATCACGGATATGAGTCCTCCATCCTGTCATATGGCCTGTAGTAGTTTGGGGTGATTCGGTTGAAGTGATTAGAAAATTAAAAAAAAATGTATAAAGGCAATTTTTCAGGTAGGGCCATTTGAAAGCTGTAGGCCACTATTAATAAAATTAGGCCTTTATCCTGCATGTAATATAATATATTTGTATATTCTTAAAAAGAAAATCTAGTTATTTTACGAGGAATGGGGTAAATCTATACAGACAGATCTCGGCGTTATCCTGATAATGTATATATACCTCAATGTAACAGCGGTACCTACAAGAAAATTCCTATATCGCTATAAGAGTTTACAATAAGTTGCCACATGAACTTTAATTTAAGTTAACAACATGACCGTAGCAATTTTCAAGAAACATTTGAACAAGAAGCTATTAGAGAAACGTTTTTATGATTTAAAGGATTAACACAAAATAATTATTAACTGTACGTAATTAATTTTGTGCATTAACAATTATTTTATATTTTGCATACTATATTTAATTAGTTGGATGTATTGACCCTTGAACGACCTGTACTAGATACCATCTGTCGAAGCAACATTCTTGCAAATAAATTAATTGTATTTTTATAAAAAAAATATTTGTTTCGTTGTATGTTTCATTGTTTGTTTGCGTTAAATAGGCGCCGAAACTGCTTGACTGATATTTTTTAAATTTGGCACAGATATACCTGGGTCTACCTACGGGGAAGGACATAGGCTACTGTTTATCGCGTCAAAATATACGGTTTCTGCGAGATTTCCTTTTGAGCGCACGAAGTCGCGGGCACCTGGCAACATCTGGTCTGAAATAAAGTTTCGTAGTTTTTATGTGGATAAAATCTTTCAATCAATAAAAATACACGTAAATAGGTACATATTAATCCTACTATTTTGAAGATCCGGAATTTGCAATAAAAATGATTAGTCTAAAATAAAATAGTTATCGTAAGCTCTCATCAAACCTACTTAGTTTTATGTCCCAAAATAATCTACGATATAATATCATATAAATCTACTATTTAAAATAGCATGCAATAGGTTGTGTAAGAATTAGTATTCGGACCTTACAAAACATTAACAACTTCTTCAAAAACACAACACTTAATCACATAGCAATACACTTTAATCGTTTACGTAATAAGAATAAACTTTAATCGTTCTGCAAATTAAAGCGACGCGCGAGATTTTTTTTTTTCTCGGCACGCGCCGCGGCTATAGGCACCAGTTGTCATGCGGCTTTCCCGCGCGCGCGGAGTTCCCTGCACACCTCCGCGGCAAAACCTTTGTCTCTATGTACGTCATATCACTGTTGTGTAACGTTTGATAATAATAATTAATACATAAAATGAATTCATGTCTATAACCTGCTAGTAACGCCTTTTGTTTGTTTACATTAGATGGGCTTATAGTTTGTACTTTATAACGTTTTTAATGTAATAGTCAATAATTACCTACGAATTGGCCATAATAATATTATTATGACTGAAGTTTATCGTTATTTATTTATTATGAACACATGAACATTGGTACCTACCAGGTAGGTGTAGTAGGATCCGCCTATCGTGTTCTTCCTTTTAAAATAAAGTAGCATTCCATTTAATATCACCGATCGTTTTTGTTGTTTCTTAATAGCCCTTCTATTTGATTAAAAAAGTAATGATGTGGGCAAATGGCCAGCTTGCCCCACCCCGGGGATCCACGTCAGTTGTTCCTCCCGATTCCCGCAAGATTTTTTTCCGTGTGCTCGTTTTTTATCTGTCGTCTCCCTTGAATGAAAATCCCGGGTGGGGGTTTTAAAGGCCGAATTTACATTTTTGTTACAGTACAATGTACAGTACAGTGTACCTACATACCTAATATGATTAAGTATTTAAGTATTTAAAAAAATCTTAATTTCACCATGACCCATGGTAGAGCATAGAGCATTTTCATAATATATTACGTATTACTATAGCGTATTACTCATAAGTAGGTGCTCTTAAATACCGCTACAAAGTGGGTATTAAATAAAATAGATTGCACTATGAGACAGTGGGTTTTTTGGTGACATAAGAAATCCAAAATCGAAAAGGTAGCCATCACTTACGTGTGACTTCATAGTTTCCTCATGTGGGGAGGTTTCCGTCCTAAGTTGGGCCACGTCAGCTTAGGACGGTTTTCCTTGCCCCACGATCTGCATTTTTGAACCATTATTAAATAATATTATTATCCTCGGATTTTACGCGATGATGCTGACGATGATTGTTTAAGATTACGCAATAAATACGCGAGTATATACCATGCATAGTCATATGAACATTGTTAGGTTAGGTCAGCTAAAAGAATTTTTCCTGATTTTCTTGATGACGGTTTTTACTATTTAACAATAATAACAATATCTATGGACGCTTCCACACCACCTCAATTTGGTCCTGCATCACAGGGACCAGATTGACGTGGTATGGTCATTCTGAATACATTTCTATGTATTTAAATAGCTCACGGGACGATTGTCACTGGTCATAGTTATTAGTTACTCCACAAAGTTGCTACTAAGACAAACAAACATAAAATTTGAAATAAATTATATAATAAATAATAAACGTCCTGTTATACTGAACGAGCGACACTATACTTAAAAAAGATCTACCTTAAACCGCAAAAATACTTTTTATAGACAAAATTTAGTGAGCCTACAAATGACGCACCTTTTCTATTTCAGTGCTTAGTAACAAAATAGAAAATTAAGGCTTAAATTGGGGATAACCCAGAGTTAATTTGACAATCGGCTCACCACGATTATGGCCGGGTGATTAAGTGACAATAGCTGAGTGTTTTACACAATCACGGGGAAGGCTTCGCGGAGCCCAGTGGACCGAGAAATTGTCGGAAAACACCACAGTAATCGATTCACTGCGATCAATACCCGATGTTTACGATTTTCACGTAGAAGTCTTGTTTTTCTCGAGAGAAAAACTATAGACAGTTCTAAAAATCGCTGGGTACATATTCATGCATAGCTGTTAGGTGTATATTGCGGTCCTTCTTTGTACAATTCGATACGATAAGTGAATGAAAGTCGATATGGTGTACAAATGCAACATGCTATAACTATATTATTAGGTCTTTACCTATGAAATTGCCGTTTTGTATGAAAAAATTTAAACGATTTTTTTCATGTATTTTTTATTTGTATTAATCGAAGTAATCACCCATGCAATCAATGCATCTTTGCCAACGCAGTGGCAGTTTATTGATGCCCTTCTTAAAGAAATCAGCTGGACGGGAGGCAACAAATTCTTCAAAGGCATTTTGTACTGCCTCTCAGGTATTGAATTTTTTCCCGCCAAGAAGTTATCCAAATTCTGGAAGTAGTAGTCTGTAGGCGGAAGGTCTGGTGAGTAGGTCGGATGGCGGAGAGCTTCCAATCCCAGTTCTTGCAACTTGGAGACCGTCTGCTGTGCAGTATGAGGTCGCGCGTTGTCGTTCAGGAGCAGCGGAGACAAGCGATTGACCAATGCTGGTTGATGTGCCAGATTTTCCATTATTGTGTTCAGTTCTTCACAGTACACATCTGTAGTAATGCTCACCCCGTTTGGTAAGAAGCTGTGATGAATCACACTGGCGCTAGACCACCAAACAGTGACCATCACTTTTCTAGGGGTAAGTTTTCGTTTAGAGCATTGTTTAGGTGCTGAACCAGGATCCAACCAACTTGTTGAGCGCTTGCGGTTATCAAACAGAATCCATTTTTCATCGCAGGTAACATAACTACGGTTCAAAATTCCTTCATTTGTGTGTCTGTTAAACAGTTGCACGTCTCGACGCGCACTTCGCGCTGGCGATCATTGAGTTCGTGGGGCACCCATTTGTCAAGCTTTTTTACCTTACCAATTTGACGCAAATGGACCAATATTGTTTTGACGCTAACGTCGAAAGCTGCTGCTAATTCAGCCGTAGATTGTGTATCATCAGCTTCCACAATCGCCTTTAATTCGTCATTGTCGATCAGTCTTCGGACGACCGCGAGGTTCATTTTTCAGGTCGAAATTTCTGGAACGGAAGCGAGCAAACCAATAACAGGTGGTGCGTTGGTTTGTAGTGTTAGCTCCGTAAACGTCGTTGATGTTGCGTGCCGCTTGTGCTGCGTTGCTGCCACAACGGTACTCATATTCCATAATTACTCGAATTTTTAACGTTTCCATGATGACGAAAAAGATTGAAATGCGATGAAAATGTAACACTAATCAATAAACAAATGACTACTTTTGGAAAAAGAAATTCCATGTTTTTAAAATAAAATTAATTTGAAATTAGAATTCTTAGCCAAACAAAAATTATTTTGATTAGAAATGGCCAGTAATGCAGAACGGCAATTTCATAGGTAAAGAGCTCGTTGCGGCAAATTGTGGCGGCTGGCAGAGATGGCGAACTGATGATCTGCTCTGTACAAATTGTTATGTACCTTGGAAGGTGTTAATACATAATATGTTGCCTGATGCCCTAATAACCTAGCTATAACCTATGAGATCTAGTGTTCACCGACGAAAAAAATGGTGATCAAGAACAATCAAAATGTGAGTAGAATTTTTGTTCAAAAAATCTTTAAAAATTGCCAATAGCACATTCAATGAATAAAAATCGTCCAAGTGGAGTCTCGTGCTCGTGGGGTTCCGTACCATAATATTTTTACATTTTTATTTCGTTATTTTTGTAAGGAGTTTTCGAAGTCGGCGAATTTTACAAGTCAGGCAACTACAACTACAACTCCTAAAGTAACAAAGTTATATGGGCCGGTATAGTTTTCTTTTGAAGTTCACCACATGGACACCACACTACTAGCTTTTAGAGGGGACGAACTATTTTAACAAAAAAAACGCATCTCGTAAACGGATCTAATCTCGCAAATAGACCTATCTAATGAGACTCCACACTATGGGGTAGACGCGAGACAAAAATTATTAAATAAATAATTGATATCGTAGCTCTGTATCATTGAAAATCGTCGCTAGATAAGGATCTAGCGATGATTTTCAATGATTGTATAAAAAGTGGTATTTTAAAAAGTTCTGCAGCATATGCAGTCAGAAAAATTAGGGAAATTTCTGACGAAGATACGGCGCGGCTAGTTTATTTTAGTTATTTTTATAGTAGAATGTCTTACGGCATTATTTTATGGGGAATGCCGCCGACATTAATACAATATTTGTGCTGCGGAAGCGAGCAATACGTTCGATTTACAGAATGTCCCGCTTTGAATCTCTGAGAGTAAAGTTTAAAGAAATAAGAATTCTGACCGTCGCTTCTCAATACATTTTAGACAATGTGTTGTATGTTAGAAAAAAATTAAGTATGTTCAATACGAAAAGCAATAATCACTGTATAAACACTAGAAATAAACACAAACTAGATATACCTGTGATCAGACTAAGTAATGTTAGTAAATCTTTTAAAGGTCAATATATACGCCTGTACAATATAATCCCAGAAAATGTTCAAAACCTTTCTATTAATAAATTTAAAAAAGGAGTTAAAGAACGTTTGTGTGCTAAAGCTTATTATAGGGTCAATGATTTTTTTGACGATCGCACACCATGGGAATAGGATACTAGATACTTGGAAATAGGCTACTTCTATGTACTATTGTACTCTTGTTATATAGTTTTAGTCATAATATTTTTATATACCTTTTTTGTAAAAGAACAATTTTCCATATTTTTAGTAAAAGATGGCCCCGCGCGAGTTTCTTTCGCCGGTTCTTCTCGCCGGGCTAGTTCCCGAACCGGTGGTAGGCATCATGTATACCTACCGATGTTCAGAAAGTGCATAATAATACCAACTATGAATAAAAAAGTGTGTGTCGTCAGCTCCGACGCACGACTGGAGTTAACTCTAAAAAGTAAAATTTTGTGTGCAATGAATGCAAAGCGAGTAGCGATCGATTTGAGTTTAAAAATTCGCGCCATGTGAAAAAAAGTGAAAGATGCGCAGAATAGGTTGCGCACGAAAACGTAACGAGGTCATTCGTTCAGTAGATTTTACTCCTCATATTCTTTTTATACCGGGGGCCTTATATGAAAATCGATTCTTAAGGAGTAAACTCCAAAAATTTTGACTGACATTATAAGTAATAATAAAACACTATTGCTCACAAATTACAAAATAATAAACTTAGCCATAAAAACGTTTAGGCAAAGTGTGGGCAAAGGCGTTCTTATCGCTTGAAGCGATCTCTTCCTGACAACCTTAAAGTGTCAACGAAAAACTTAAATGTAAACGGAAGTGGTGTAATTATGTTGCAGCTGAGGTGTTTCTGTCTAGCACCTTATATTATACATTACTCAGTCTTTTATTTGTTCATTTATTATATTGTAGTTTATTTAACTGCATTATGCATATTACATTTATTTTATGCATATATTACCTAAAATGTATATAATATCCCACCAAAACATACTCATGTTAAAATATTGCCAAGACGATACCATATGACTCGCACTGTCAAAAAGTTATCAGATCTCATGTAAAGCCAAGCTTCTGACTCTACACGCCCTAGCTCCACAAGCCTAACTTCACAAACTCTACACCTTAGTCAATATAAGTGGCCTGTTCTGGCGTATGGCGTAACTGGCCCGGTTTCAATGAAATCGGCCACCGTCACCGAAATCGGTGTGGGGGGCTATATAATTTTTTAAATTTTATTTTGCTGTTAGAAGAGACTGTATTATTGTAAGATTTAAATAGCAGGATCAGCCTTGCTCATCCGTTGCAGATTACGGATTTCACGATGATCTACAATCTAGATGATTCTCATCTGTGCAATCATCAAATAACGTGAATGCAAATTGATGACATCATTTAATTTGGTTCAATTAGAGACAGATTCAGCGAACTGAGCACATGTGAGACTTGTTCACATTGTTAAATGGTATGCAAATGATACATATATACATATATCATACACACTTACTTCTCGAGATAAATATTTTTAAAGAAGCAAAGAAGCATAAAAATCATAAGATAGAAAGCGATTACCGTTTGGATTAGCATGGCGATCCGAGGAAATAATTTTAAAGAAGAAATATTCTATCCAAAACAGTTCCTTGCAAAATAGATCTTAATCTATGGTAACAAGGTCGACAATAGAAGTCAACATTTCTAAATAGCCATATTTTTAAAATGGCTGCTGCGATGTCTTTTGTCAAAAATGATCAAATTTTCGCGCATTTGTAAGATTTTTGCGCGCGCAAATTGTAGGAGCGCCGCGGTCTGGACTAGTTGACATTTAAGTAAACGTTTTTACTTTAGCTCTCAAAAGAGGCCATTTTGTGAGCTCATACACGGGAAGAGAAGAAAATATATTGTTTCTCATAACGACGATGCATCGACCTTTCTTCAATCTGTCATTTTGTCGATTCTACGGTGCTTCTAGGGTGCGCATGCTAAGCCTGCAGGGCAGTTGCAACTGCGTTGCCCGGCCATAGATTCCTCCGTATTTACGTCCAAAGTCCGACCTATCAAACACATTTTCTACGAAGTATTGATAGATACGACAAAAGAACGACACATAAAAAAGATAACAAAAGAAATCACAAAAAACAACCTGTCCACGATATTAAACACACGACACAAGTATTTAAAAAAAAACGACACGATTATCATTCTTTTAATAAAATGAAAATATGGATTAATGACAGAAGACAAACTCTCGCTATTGGTCTATACTCTACAAACTATTGGTCCCGGTTGTTGTGACTCACGGGAGCGGCGCCCGGGGTAGCTACGTGCCGGGGCCCTCGAGGGCCCGCGTTACGTGACGTATCACACGGCGCGGCGCATCCCACGCTAATGGTCCCCTATTGAGCACAGCCCCAAGTCGTCACACTTTCTACTGTCTACTGTACCGTGTAATCGGATGACACATAGGCCAGATGCGGTCAAATATAGCTGTCATTTGTGTTCTGATAACAATGTATCTTTGGCGTAGACAGCAGTAGCACAGATTAAAGAAAGAGGACGATTTGATTACATTACTACAAGCGTACGGTGTGGCCACAATTCTCATATCGCGCACACGGCAACAGTGGAAAAATCCGGTAAGATTGTGTGCCCTCGTGATAAATTTTCAAATATTGTGTTTGAGTTTTTATGTCATGTGAGATTGAGATGTGTTGTTGGTTGTCATGACGAAATATATATTTTTTTTTAACATCATATTTGTGTCCAATTTATTAAAAACTATAAAGAATACCTAGTCTTGCCATAAATACAGAAACAAAGAAAAAAAAAATTCTATTGCAAATAACATTTATTACTTTTACAGTGTGTTAGTTTAATACATAAATGTAAAACAATTTAAAATATAAAAAGCTTATTTGAAGTGGTCTCCATTGGCTGCAATACAGTCCTTTAAACGTTGAGGCCAGTTATCAATAGAAGCACGCACTCTTTCCATTGGAAAATTCTTCACTGCCAATCTTACGGATTGTTTTAGGGACTCCAAATTATCATGGCGTTTAGAGCAAACCGTACTCTCTAAAACTGACCATAAATCATAATCCAGCGGATTAAGATCGGGACTAGACGACGGCCAGTCTTCAGCTCTGATGAAGTCCGAAACGTTCGTTTCCAACCAAGACTGCGTAGACCGAGCTTTATGACCCGGCGCCGAGTCTTGCTGGAAGGACCATTCTGGGTTATTGAACATGTTGTTGTTAAGGGACTTCACTACCTTCTCAAGAACGGTATCTTGATACACTTGTGCCGATGTTTTGATACCTTTTTCACAAAAGTATGACTCAGTCACTCCTTCATAGCTAATCCCTCACCAAACCATCACTGAAGTCTTATCTAAGGCTTATTTTATGTATATGTCACCGTAAAATTTTACGGTGACATATACATATTATGTACTTGTATTAATAGGTATAAAGTAACAATTTAACTGTTTATGTGTAAAATACAATAATTATAATATATTTTATTATATGCAGGGTGGCACCAGTAAATGTGGCATCGACCAGTCGCAGGAGGCCGACTTTAAGGAGAAATGAAAATGTTAATATAGAAAGGGTAAACCTAATACTAATGACAAAAACGCATGCAGAGGACGAGCACAAAATGCAAATGAAAATATTAAAATTACAAGAAGAAAGAGAAAAAGAAATTTTAATTCAAGAAAAATTTAAAACTGAACAAGAAAAAATAAAATTAGATATTTTAAAATTACAGTTAAGGAAACTAGAAGAATAAAATATTTTAAGAAGTTTTATTGTTTATTTTATTATCAAATTAAAATCCTGTAGGTAAAATAAAAAAAATACTAATTACATAAAATAATTTACAAAGTATGTTGATAATTTGCACTGATTGCTTTGAATTTTTATGATGAAAGAGTAAAATCACAATTAATTAAATCATATTTTGAATTCAAACAGATGAAATAATGATGAATCCACAATGTTGTACACCACTCCAACATACTTGTTATCTTGCTAATCTGAAAAGAAAATTTGATTACTACAATAAATAATTTTTGAAGAGCTTTTAACTATTTGTATAATATTAAGTAATAACATAAATACATAGTTAAAAATTTTAATATTGTTCCCTTAGGAATTCTGCTAATTGATTCCGAGTCAACTAAATGTAATGATCAACAAAGCAATATATTCTACTTTAGCACCTGTTATATTTGCAATACAGACTACAAATTGATATTTAAAACTTACTCTGCAAAGTAGCATACTATATCAATGCGCCTTTTATGATTTGGATTGTGTCTTTGCATTCTCTGTTCCTCCATAATTCCAGTATTAATGTTGCTAAGAGATAATATAGTTTCCCAAGATGCAGGACTTATTACTTGGCTGTCATTGGGAGGTGTGTCTTCACCACTTCTTCTACCAATATTGTGCAAAACAGCTGTTGCAATAATTATTGGGAATGAATTTTGCACTGTCACTCCTAAACCAATAGCCATGGCTGGGAAACGCCTTTTCCATACTCCAAACAATCTTTCTACACAATTTCTTGTTCTAATGTGAGATTCATTATATAAATTTTCAGCATTAGTGTGGCATTGTTCTAATGGGGTCATCATGTAACTGTTACATGCATACCCTGCATCTCCTACAAGAATTGCATTGCCATAATATTTGTGCTGTTCAAACATGACTCTTCTGTAACAATTGTTAAAAATATATGAATCATGTGTGCTTCCAGGCCATCGAGCGACTATATCTATATCAGTAAACTCCAATTTTGAATTGCAGATGGTTTGAATGTTGAGTGAAAAATAGTGTTTCCTGTTACGAAATGTTTCTGGACAATCACCACCTAAAAGGAATGTTACTTTTATTACATTTATTTACCTATTAATATTATATATTTTAATATACCCATCAATATATTATATCTGTTTAATTATTATAGTTTAAGTTATTATATCAAGAAATTCATAAAGTTATTATTATGGAATATAAGTATTAGAAGCAATAGGTATATAAGAAATGATCCTGACCTGGGGATTTGATAAATTTCACATGAGTGCAATCTATAGCACCAATAACATATGGAAATCGGGCACTCTTATAAAATTCTATTTGGGTCTGGCGAATCTCATCTGGTGACTCGGGAAAGTAAATGTACCGTAGTCGGAGACTAGCAATAGCAGCACTGACTCTATGTACAATTCTGTAAGCAGTAGAAGTACTAAATCCACATAAATCTGCGGCAGTCATTTGATAGCAACCAGTTGCATAGAAACGTAGAGCACATAACAACTGGTTGATAGGAGATATACTGTGATTCCTAAAATAAAATAATAATTATGTACAAATAAAACAAATCTATAGAAATTTGTACCAACAAGCCAAAATCAAAAGGTACTTTATTAGTGAACAAGACTCGAGACTTACATATTTGTGGGATATTCTAATTTATCCTCAATAGATTCCAAAACAGACAGAACCGTTGGTTTTGTAAGTCGAAATCTTATTACAAAGTCTTTGTCGTCAAATTGTTCTTCTCTATCGCGTATCCATCTTGGACGTCGAATTACCTCTTCATCATAGCTTTCGTCAAAAGCTATCGCTATTGCTCTTTTCATTCTAGATATAGGCAAATTCTAACTACAACTTTATTAAAATTTATTAGGAAATAAAAGTAGAATTGTAAAGAAAACATGTTATAATGACAGTGACAGCTCATAAACGGGTTTAGTAAAGTTAAACCCTCGAACATTGGGCGTTCAGAATATAAGCTCGGCTTAGCTATAAACGCGTTTAGTTTATGTTGGTGAAATGCAATTCAGAGTTATAAGCGCGTTTAAACGCGCAAAGCGAGTTTAGGGTATACTGAGCGCGTTCAATTTCATTGGTGAAATCAGCCCTTAGTTTAATTTACCCCCATCTTTTGTGATAACCCTGACAAAATTTGGATCGTTCTATGAAAGCTGTTCCTCTATACGTAAGTATATATTTTTATTCTGTGGCAGTAGTTTCAAAGGCTCGACAAAATGCCTTCAAACCGGGTTGGAGCATAACCGCATATTTATTATACAGGGTGCTCGGTTATTCGAATGAAATATTTAACCCAACATTAGGCCACAATACTTACTTATGAAGTAATGGCATTATGCAGAAAAATAACATGATTAATATTTCCTGACAAGTCGCACTACGCATGGACACCACCACAGTCCACACCACCACACCGCCGCGCGCCGTACAAGGGCGCGCAGTGATGAATAGAATATAAGTGTTTTATAAGATAATTTGAATGTCACATGTTATATATATATATATATATATATATATAACATGTGACATTCAATTTACACCAGATTGTCTTATAAAACCCCTATATTCTATTTATCACTGCGCGCCCTTGTACTGCACATAACAACACATAACAATATATATATATATATATATATATATATATATTGTTATGTGTTGTTATGTGCAGTTGTTATGTGCTCTACGTTTCTATGCAACTGGTTGCTATCAAAGTGACATTCAATTTACACCAGATTGTCTTATAAAACCCCTATATTCTATTTATCACTGCGCGCCCTTGTACTGCACATAACAACACATAACAATATATATATATATATATATATATATATTGTTATGTGTTGTTATGTGCAGTTGTTATGTGCTCTACGTTTCTATGCAACTGGTTGCTATCAAATGACTGCCGCAGATTTATGTGGATTTAGTACTTCTACTGCATACAGAATTGTACATAGAGTCAGTGCTGCTATTGCTAGTCTCCGACTACGGTACATTTACTTTCCCGAGTCACCAGATGAGATTCGCCAGACCCAAATAGAATTTTATAAGAGTGCCCGATTTCCATATGCTATTGGTGCTATAGATTGCACTCATGTGAAATATATATATATGGAACGACAATCGAATGACGTTCCTTGAATATCTATTTTTGTTAACCGAGCACCTGTATAGTGCCCTATGCTACCAATTTAAATGCCACTTTTTTACCGTGCAGTAAAGCAATACAGTAACACGTTATTTTGGTCTAATTACTTTTAGATTAAATTGGCTCAGAAGTCAGAACAGAGCATAGAATTATTATTATTAGGAAATCAACCAAGGATCAAGCCTGTCTTTGCCCACGTTACTGTTCCCGGCGATGCAGATGACGCGTTCACCTCACGTTACGGTCATATTATGTAAATCTAGGTGCAACGCCCTTCATAAAGTTACCAACATTATATTATGTTGACATTATAGCCCATACGGATCTTCGTATTGCTCACATGACACATCAGATCTAACGGGTCTACCCGACCACACAACTAAATTGTAATTCCTAATCGTAAATGCGTGCCGCATATATGTATTAATTATATTTTGACTAGCTATCGCCCGCAGCTCCGCCCGCGTAAATACGGTATCCCAAAGGAACACTGTACTTTTTCAGGGGTAAAATTATGAGTGCTAGCTGGATCTTGCGGTATATCTACCCTCAAATGGGGCGCATGCGTCGACGGGGCGATGCCGCGCACCTCGTCTAACTGGGATAGAACTTAAATCGTTTTAGGCCTCCTAAATAAGGAGTGTGAGCTGTATCTAGCGGTATATCTGCCCTCAAAGGTCGCGTGCGGCGGCGGGGCACGCGGAGCAGTTCCGGTGCGTCAGCGCTGCGCCCAGCCACACACGGCACACTACACCAGCCACACATCACACCAGCCGGTACAGCCCACAGGTCACAGGGCTGACAGGAGTAACTAAGTTACCAAAAGTTTTGTTTACTGATAAGTGGTAACTGTAAAGCCAAATAAGACACGAAATACACAGTTAGACGTAGCTGTTATAGCCAAACTTCAAAGGAGACATATGCAGTCTCTTCCCGGAATGACCACATAATCCTGAGTTTTGAAGAATGAGCTTAATCAAAAAAGTCTGCGGACAAACCACACAGTAAAATTCAATTTCGGCCTTTGATTAAAGTATTTTTAGAAAAAGTTCCTTTTTTTCTTCAGTTAAACGTCGAAAGACAAATATATATTTATCGGGGTTTGTCTTGTCGATTTTAGAAGCGACTGGCGGACTCAAGATAAGTAAATGTCCGTAAAACTTAAATTATTCGGGCTTTTTACTAAGAAATCAAGTCAGACCTGAGCATTGACTAGTCAAAATAACATAGCAGCTGATAGCCTGTCTGCTAGAGCTCTGAAATCCAGAGTACTTTAAAGAGATTTTAACACTACCAAGTATCTATCTATCTAAGATAACCATCTCTATAACGTCAGCTTTCAAACAAAAAAACCGCATCTAAATAGGACCTTTCGTTTAGGACCTACGATGACACGGTCAGACACACACACTGATAGACAGCAACGTCAAACTTATTATAACACCCCTCTTTTTGTATCGGGGGTAAAAAGAAGTCAATTTTTAACATTTCATAAATCTTACTAATTACTTTCATATTGACTATTGACGCTATCGACATTCCAACTTTCGAAACAAACAAGTAGGTATTTTAAAACATATTGGAAAGTAAAATTTACCAGCCCTATATCAAGCTAGCGGCCTACAACGCGAACGGTCTGTTTGTTTGTCTGAGAGTTGTGACCGCTCACGTGTGAACGGCGTCGCACCGCGCGGCATGTCCGGACCCAAACACACCCTCGTAATCCGAACCAGCTGACTGTAGGATAATATTGCCTTCTGAAATATATATTGAAGGTATACGAGGAGTCCTTGGTCCTAAGCGTCGATCGGAACAGCAATGTAACGTGCAGTGACGACAAAATTTTCAATTTTGTAGGCTTAGGTATAAAGTCGACACGTTGACGCCAAACAAGACCTTACAACTTATGACCATATAAGGCTCGTCTGTAATACATTTTTTGTTGCCTTAAATACGACAAAATCTTATTCTCGAGTATTGAATGAAAAACTCTTTTATTTTAAATTGAGGTGTTAATGGTTGCGGTTTTGATTTCTACCTAAAACTTTGTTTTATGATGTCAAGTATTAATTGTTCTTTTTCATTTTGTTAGCTCGGAATTACGGAATTAGGTTTCAGCTCTCGATATATTAGTTCGGTTATAGTTATAAATTGCATCTTATTTTTTTATATCGTTGTCATCTACAATAATTGTGTTTCTAATACCCAATATCTAATAAAGGTTCCGTAACTATCAACGCGCAATAGTTATTATATACTTCAATTGTACGATTGTACGATTGTACGATTTAGCTCAACATAATTTTTCTATTATCTCTTATAGTTTATAAATGCCAGGAGTGATAGGAGGAGATAGTTTAAACCAACTTAGAAACTACTTTGTAGGTCGATTTCTCGAAAATGGATTTGAACTTTGTAAAAATTCGTCGATAAAAAGACCTATTCGTCGATACCCCGAAATGAAGAAATATTTTTATGGAGAGCGACTGATCGCTCTCCATACATATTGTGAAGTAGAAATGAAAGATATATTAGGGATGTGATGCAGTAAAATTACCACGGTAAAATACAAAACATAGCTTATGGTAGATTACAGTAATTTTCGGTAAAAAACGTTTTAAACCTACTTGTACCTACTTTAATAAGAAAAAAACCTATCCACGCATGTCAGGATTATCAGGAAATGTTTCAGTAGGATTCCGTAACTAACAACGCGCAAAAGTTTTTTTTTTCAAATTAATTTTTTTTTCAAAAACCAAATTTCATCCATTTATACATTCATTATTACAGATGTTAGAATGGCGGACACGGGACAGACATACAGATAGACAGACAGACAAACGGACAGAGCGAAACTGTAAGGGTTCCTTGTAGTTTACGGAACCGTAAAACTGATGAACATACAAAACAAACACTGGTCGAATACATAACCTCCGCCTTTTTGGAAATTGGTTAAAAAATTAATCCCCTCTGTGGGATCAAAACAAGTTTTGGGAATGTCGTATGCTAAACATACAGACGCATTCGGCTTTACCCGTGACACCAGGCGCCGCACATGTGTCACATGCGCACTATTCTGACATTATGCGCCTGCGCAATTCAAGAGATTAGGGAACATTTGGCCCGTGACGTCGACAGGGGTGACATCAGGATTCGGCATTATCTGAAGAAACTGCGCATTGCAGCTCATAAATGTCGCTAAAATTAATTTATATAAAGTTTGTTTAGTGTTTGGCCACGATTCGTCATGGCCTAAGAAGTTATTTTGTAATTGTGTATTTAACACATTCGTGGTAATAAGATTTAGACGTTAGGCAATTAAAACTTTAAGGTCAGGTACTGGGGAGAATAGAGACTGTATCTTGCAAACAGAAGTGAAAAAAAAAAGATATTAGATGCATGTCGGTAACTCAAACCTTCGATAAATTTTCACATCTTTAATTTTTTTAAAGTAGCTCTTACTCATAACGATGCACATCCCACTCGTATGAGTGTATCGAATTCAATCACGTGCATTTCGCGCGGGGTGGTAAAAAGTAGAACATATCTACATCGGTGAGTCAGCGGCGGTTGTTGTTATGTGACGTGGTGGGCATCCTGATGAACCCGTGGGACCCTGACTCATGAGCTGCTGAATATAGTTTATCTGTGGGTGCAGCTCCCAGAATCCGGCTAGAGGCCGAGTACGAGACGCTGGTCAAAAGAACAGAAAAATTTGACGTCACACGATGTAAAGTGATGTCATCCAAGTGAATTCATATGCAGGTAAGTGAAAGTCTGTCCATCTCACAGAAACCTCAAACCGAACATTTCAACATTCTAGGACAAAGATAGCCTATCTGCTATTAGGGGGATTTTACTTAATTATTATGGGGCCCATACATGGTCCGGTCTGCCTTCAGTTCGGCCTGAACGGATGCAAAATCGTGTCGTGTGTGTGCTCGAATCCGTTCAGGCCGAACTGACGTCAGTTGGGTCGGATGCGATTTTTTCCGTGTATGGGCTCGAATCCGTTCAGGCGTCAGTTCTAACTGAGACGATCGGCCCCTCTCGTCTGTGGCTGCCTTTAATAAAAAAATTAAATGTCGGATAAATCTTGTTTGGATTTTTAGACTGTCCCGCTTGGGCGCGCACGATATGACGCATATACAAATGAGTCAGCGGCCAGCGCATTGACTTAACCGAAATTATATCGAACATAGTTATGATAATTGGGCTTCAGACTATAAATTATATATGTATATCATCAGCTCCCAAATTCATTAAATTTGGTTTAAGCGGGAAAGAATAACTAACGCACAATTCCATACATCATAACATTCGTAACACTAATTAGATAATAAGCTAAAGGTTTTCAGTGGGTTAAATGCCAAATTCTCAGTAAAAAGGTAATTTTAGGTGTTCGTGTTGCGTTTGCCGCCAGCATACAGAGCCGGGAGAGCGGCCTCAAGAGATTGAGTGACAGTAATGACGGAGTGGAACAAAACCTTCAAAACCCAGACGCGTTGACTAATACACCTTGCATTTCAGCGAAACGGAAATTTCAAAATACCAACTTTAAGTTCTAAGTATTTTCAGCTTTTAAGGTGCGAATCCTTATTCATTTTTAATGGATTTTTCCCTATAATTTTAGGGTCCCTTGTCCCTCTGAATCATGGAAAACCCTTTCAATGTAGAATAAAAAAAAAACGATATAAGTGAAAGTACCTATTTAATGTCTTAAGTTGTTGTCAAAATAATACTGAGACATGAAAAGGTGCTTTGAAATAAAATTAGGCTTATATGTTCGTGCTCTACATAATTTACTCAGTACACAATAAATATGCCCTAGGGATATTATTAATGTCTTCAGTTCCAAGATCTTCTACCCCTTGTGAACGAGAGTCGAGGTCACTTCATAAATCACCTGCTATTTAAACCGGGAGTCGAATTTATATCACCGATGTTGCACAGCGCAAAATACTACCCATATATACTTTTATTAATATAGACTATAAGCAATGTATCATACTACCTATATTATAGAGCGTAACTTATACTCTATGCCAATGGTATGATACAAAACTGTAAGTATCATGAAATAGCGTCCCGTCCCGGCTTCGCACGGGTGCACTATACTCTATCTGTTGCTGGAAACTGCCTTAAAACCCGTTGAGTAGTATAAAATGTCTAAGCGAATAGACAGCGGAAGTGACTTTATTTTAGACTATGCAAAGAAAGAAGTTCATATGGCGAATAGGGAGGCATGTAGCATTCTAACATAGCCCTCACCTCGGTGATTGGAAACCGCCGCGCGCCGCGGAGTCAAGCGGAATGTTCCGAGGCCCATTATGCAAATGAAATATTAATGTATCATCGGCACTCTCCGTCGGTAAAAGTGAAATGATTGTAAAGTTTCCGTAGGGTTTCCCGGCGAGTTTTCCAACTACGTAAACAACTGCATATCGGTGTCACATTTTTATTTTATGTAATTTGCAGAAACGTTAAAAATTGTAATGGCGGGTTCGTTACCCTGTCTTTACTGTTGTTATAACAATATTATATCAAGTAACTTGATGATGCCCGCGGTGCCGCCCGCGGTAATACACTATCCCGCGAAAATGATGTGCTTTTTCGGGATAAAAAGTACCCTGTCCTTCCCCGTGGTCTACTCTATGGCTGTGCGAAATTTTTCAAAACCAGCCAAGTAAAATTGGAGCCTATTCAATGCAAACCAACAAAAAAATCTTTCTTCTCTATAATATTAGTCTAAATCATCGTTTCTCAAGTGGGGGGTCGAGTTAGTTTTCAAAAGGGGTTCCCGTGTCTCCACCAGCGTGAATACAGGATCCCACGGGAACACTGTATGTTTTAGGGATAAAAAGTAGCCTATGTGTTAATCCAGAGCTTAAACTACCATATCAAATTTCATCAAAATCCTTTTAGGAGTTTTTGTGTGAAAGAGTCACGAATATCCATCCATCCATCAATGTGTTAAATCTGACGAAGCATGTTGAAGTTCCACTTTCTCGTTACCTAGACACAAATAAGCCAATTAACCCCGATCGGCTGATGCAATCCATCTGACCGCGTGCACACGCGCACCTGTCGAGCATCGCGCGATCCCCCTCCCCATCAGCCACCAATGGGCGACTCGTCACTTGATACACTTGCAACAGACATGCCAGCCCGCCAGTGCAGTGGGGTGATGCACTTGATGCAACAAACGGGAAAATTGCGGGCATCAGACCACCGTCATGCCTGGACTATCGGGGCGGGGTGACTGACATACATGGTGGTAAATTTTGATGCTAACCAGACTTATTGCAACATTAGCTTAAGGGCATTAAACCTTGTGATCTGAGCATAGATGACGCTGATCTTGCAAAAAACTGGACCGAAACTATCATTAGACAAGTGGGACCAAAGTTGGTCAGCACTCGGCAGGACTAAGCTGAGACCAACCTTAATTATGCGGCTTACCTTACAGATCAGTGAGTAGGACTTGTAAATGTCGGACAATATTATATGACTTATTAAAGTTCTAAATATATGACGCTATTTATACTAAACTACCGCCCAGGCTTCACACGAGTGCAATTTAAACCTTGCTCTTGAATCAGTCTATCAATTGCTGAAAGCTGTATTTTAATCCGTTGAGTAGTTTAACAGGTATAGATTCTAAACGAATGGACAACGGATGTGACTTAGTTTTATTACTCGATTTCGGCGAAACCTAACCCAAGTAGCGCAAAAGTGCTGTATATCAGCTGTATTACTTTCCACAATGGAATCCAAAGGGGTACTAGCCGTACTAGCTAGCTTAATGAGAGCTGTAGAGGCGCTGTAACAGCTCGTATCTTTGATTTGAGCACAAATTAAACAGCTGTTAGCTGAATAACTATGACATTTTCTGTATATCAGCAATATTAAAGGTAACTAAACAGTTGTCCCAAGAGCTGAATATTGGCTGATTATTAGAGTATGTGTTACCTTTTATACAGCACAAAGTACACGTTGGGGTTGTTTTAAAATTTGTATGGAGCTCAACGTTCACGAGTGCCAACATTGTGAACATTTTTTATCCTTGGTCACTAATTAGTTTATTTTGATTTGTTGTCTTGTGTTCACCATTTGGTGCGACTTAAGACGTAAAGTAATGGTGAATAAAATATTATATTATATATATATACATATATGGCGGACGAATTAACTGGATATTTAATACCTACGGCGCTAAATAAATAAGTCTTTCAAGTCCCACTGCAATAAAAGGTTAATTGCCCACGCTAGTGCATGTTTTCAGTTGTAATGGGAATAATGAGTAACATATGAGCTAATTTACAGCTGTGTGCTGTAAATGCCGTAATTTAGCATCATAAGAGTACACCCATAGTGGTAATGTGGGCTATTTAAGCGCTGTTATACGATTGCGAGTAACATGCAGCTTAACACTGATAAAGTTCTACTTTATGCAGCAAGACGCATTAATTAAAGTTACAGGAGAACTGATTGCATTTTAGTAGCTCAATTGTTCTTTCTTAAAATGCAAGAGGTCTGGGGGTACACTTGTGGCCTTCAATTCAGAATATATCTAAGTTAAAGTCCACGAAAATGCTTTATTGCAGCTTACAGTTCTATTTAGGTACCGCTAATAGCTCTACGCTGCGCTTGCAGCTTTACAGTGTGGCTTCTGTGACGCGTAATAGCGTTCATATACAGGCGAAAGAGTAACTATCAGCTATTGCAGTTACAGTGTACTGCTATACCTCTTTGTAAATGCTAAAGTTACCGATGTTACCCTTTGCGTCATCTTATACAGCAGTTTTGTGCTACTTCGGAAAGGAAGGGTAATTAATGATTTTGGCAGTCGATTTTAATAAATGAGGTGTCAATAGATTCGTAACAATGGCCCGGGTAACATAGGTAATATAATTTACGTAGTCACTAGTCGGGTTTTTTTTATAAAAATTGTAGTCATTATACTATGTAAAGATGAAGTAGTAGCTATATGTACGAGTCAGTAGATCAGATTATGAAGATAAATTAATACATTTAGGGATTGTGGTTTAGTCACAGATGACTAAATATTCACTACGTAATATTTGTCTTTAAGATTTCCTTAAAAGATAATAAATAATGATAAAATGCAAATTACTAGATCATTGGGTATCGAAGGCGAGTCAAGGCCAAATATAGAGGTTAGGACTTGGGTTTTATTAACTTTGTTATACATTTATTACGTAACAGTTTTTTAGTTTCACTTTATAAGTACGACTGCGCAGTTTCAACTTTCCTGCATATTCGCAGACAAAAGTTACAGATTTAAAAATATGAGGAAAACTTATAGTACATTATAATAAGTTAAAATTAAGGTAATTATTATATGATGATGCGGAAACCTATGTGAGGATTGTAGAGTAGGGATATTCGATATACTTTGATGCCTTTTCCCATTTGTTTATTTAAAAAAGAAATGTTTATTATTCAATAGTGGACAAAAAATGATGTTGGCAGCGCTGCGCACGAGTAAGTGCACAGAGTACATTGTTTTATACTGAAATAGAGACGAAACTTGAGCCTTAAATTTTGCATAGCACGCTAGCGCGTTAAAGCGGTTGTCCTGGATAGTAATATAGGTTCTTATTTATAGCTACAATTTATTTACAAACCACGGTATAATCAACAAGGATTAAAGTCAATTAAGAATGTAAATCTTTTTATGATTTATTTTTAAAAAGCGATTTGCGGGTTTACAATAATTGTTATTTTGCTTATAACCATTATATCGATACAGTCCATTTTCACACACTAAATTATGCATAACAAATTAAATAATAATTTTAGTACTTACTTTATATAGATTTGTCTATACTATTAATATTATGTAGAGGAAAGATTTGTACTTTTGTATTTTTGTATTTTAGTACTGAAAGGACATGACAGACAAAATTAAAATTAATTGACAAAATTATTGCGTATGTTTTTTTTTGTTCTTACGTAAATTACATGAAAGATTTTTTTCATACATGGCTTTTACTTTTTTTAATAAAACAATGTTTGAATTAGCGATGGTTTGCATGAAAAGTTGTGTTGAATTAGCATATCTGGTCTGTGTCCTGTGAATTCTATTTCTTAGTATTTGTTTTTATAGCGGCAATAGAAATACTTCTGTGAAAATTTCAACTGTCTAAATATCACGGTTCATGAGATACAGCCTGGTGACCGACGAACAGCGAAATCTTAGTAACAGGGTTCCGTTTTTGCTCTTTGGGTACGAAACCCTATTCATATATATGGTATAATTATTATGGTATAAGTCTAGCTATTTTCTACAAAACCACTACTAACAACTAAAGAGGGAATAAAATACGAAATTTAGTAGTTAAACTTTGTAAAACAACTAAGTTGGCAACACTAATTCTGACCTGTACGAATGGACTGAACGGTAATAAAATTCGAGTGTAAGATAAAACCGGTCAAGTGCGAGTCGGCAAGAGGGATTCCGTACAAAACGGAAAAAATCACGTTTGTTGTATGAGAACCTAAAATTTTTATTTTATTCTGTTTTTAGTATTTGTTGTTATAACGGAAATAGAAATACCAATATAATTTGTGATAATTTCAACTGTCGAGCTATCACGGTATAAGAAGGTTAAGTTAAGATACAGCCTGGCGACAGACGGACGGACAGCAAAGTCTCAGTAATAGGGTCCCGTTTTTACTCTTTGGGTACGGAACCCTAAAATGGCAACGTGTTCTAAAGAATATTTATTAGAGTTCATTGAAGTATTTGAAACTTTAGAGCCACTATGGTTGATAAAGTCTAAAGACTACTATAAAACAAAGGGAAATAATTTCTATAACAATTATTACTATAACAATTATTACAGAATAATTCTAACTAAGACAAAGTTTTTTAATATTTTCAGACTGTCAATTTAAAGTATTTTCAGTATAAAGATAATCCTTAATATATTCCTTAATACGAGGTTAATATAAATAATATTTACAAATCGTGTTTAAATGGTTTAAAATGAAATATAAGTTTTACATCTCACGATATTAAGAAAAACAAATACAATTATTCCATTTTTGAGAGCAACATTCTCCGTAAAAAATTGTCCCTTAAAACTGTACACACTCCACAACATTAAAGTTTTGTTTGTGTGCGTTTCGGTATGTAATGCTTACGCCTACATCTATTTGTACGATGCGTTTGTTTGAAGATTATCTAGGCGTTATTAATCTATGGGCCGAACTGACGTCAGATCTAACTGAAACGATCGGCCTCTCGTCTGTGGCGGCCTTAAGAGTCTTCGTTTGTCTCTCTCTCTCTCTATCACGTTTATTATATGTATTCTAACTCATTTTTATTCAATAACTCCGTATTATAAACAAAATATTAAATATTAATTAATTTGCCTGAATCAGAAGTCAGAACTAATAAAGACGTCGCGACCCGCTTCGCTCTACCTGTCGGCGCCGGCGCAGACAGCGCGGCGCCGAGCGCACCTGTGACCTGACTCACGATTACACACGAGTCACACGGCAAAGGGTCAGCTCACATCGAAACGAGACGATACGATATGCGACATTTTTAAGATAGCTATTCAAAATTGAACTTTATTTATTACACAAGAAGATATACGTTTCATTATAATAGGTCGAGTGCCAAGTTGCGCACTGCACAGCGCGATAGCAACATATTCGTACGCGAGGGAAAGAGACAAGTTGCAATTTCTACGTGCTCCGCGACCGCACTTTAAACCTCTGCGAAATGCTAGTGACCTTGCGCGTCAAGTCCCATACTGATTTTGTTGGCGACAAGGGCGTATCGCGCCGACCGAAGAGTTTTGAAATCGGATAAAAAATTGCTTTAAATATTTGAGACAAAATTTACAAAAACTGAAACGGCGTTCCCCTGAGTCTTGTCGCACTTAAAATATTGAAACAATTTTCACACTCGTGTGACTTATAGAAGATGAGTAAAAGGATTTAACTTTAAAAGGGTGGACTTAGCATATTTCTTAATCAATATTCAAATAAAAATTTCAATTTATAAAAAAAACAGTCCTCGGCTAAATATAATGCAGATTAACATATATTTTTTTGGGATTTTATAATACGACCATGACTGAGAACAAAGGTTTCAAAGAACTCCAATTTTCAGTTCTATCGAGCACAGAGCCCCCTAAATATAATTAACTATTCATGTATTTACAGCTGCACAATATTTACCTAGCGTGATAAATGCGTATTGCGGGCTCGACGCCCGACCGGCCCGTACCCCGTACGTCGTGCGGCATATGTGGTGCGCGTGCGCAGGCAATTAGCGGGAACTGGGGCAGCGGTGTCAAGGTCGTCAAGGTCGTCGGCTGAGGTCAGTACCGCAGCGTTCTCCGTCTCAATACATGCACGTACTGCCGATTTTAGACTCAATTATAATGTCACAAAAATCCAACTTCCTACTACTATTATAAATGTGAAAGTTTGGCAGGATGGATGGATGGATGTTTGTTTGTTACTTTTTCACGCAAAAACTACTGAACGGTTTTTGATGAAATTTGATATAGTAATAGTTTAGGCTCTGGATTTACATTTACGCGGGCGGAGCCGCGGGCAATAAGCTGGTTTTTAATAATTGCTGTTTTTTCTAAATTCTAATCCTAATTCTTTATTCACACATACACATAAAACACGTACAAAGACATTATTAATACAAAATAAACACTAATGAGAGACGCTGCCGACCGTTGATTTGGCTACTGTTGTTTACTGCGTTGTAAATCACCGCGCCTAAATATTTAGCAACAAAAATCACGTCATCTTTCTAAATGTAGACGTGAAAACGTTTAAAATTTGTCATTTGATTGTTTCTACTAATTCTTAAAATAAAATTTCTCAATGCAAATAGATGGATCACAGATGAGATTATTGTACGTTTCTGTCAAGTCGAGTTCAGTGGAAGCGGTGAATATTGTTTCACTCAGCGCACGCGCACGCGCACGCGCCATGACTGAGCACATCGTGCGCTGTGTCATACCGTACGTCCCCATAAGTTTTGCACTATATGGATGAAGATTTGTATGAATAATTGGGGCGGCTACATAATTAATAAAAATATAATACATTTTTGATATGTGATATCTAAATATCGCCAAGTCTTAGCGGCCGCATTATCTTTTCGCGAAGCACTTCGTGACTTTTTCGTGACCCCATCATTTCGTTTGTATAATAAACTCTTTTCAAGGGGTATAAAAAGGCCACTTTAGGTATTTCATATTATGATTCATTTATTTTTTTCAACTCATATTATGTGCGCCATTTTACGCATTTCTATTGAAAACTGTCAAAATGGATGTTTTCTAATATGATGAAATCGGATGAATCATGTAGCCATTTTACAATTTCACGATGTTTGTATGAAAAAAAAATATATGAAACATAATATGAAACACATAAAGTGGCCTTTTTAGACTCCCAGATGCAATTGAATCTAAGCGTAAACAAAAACCCAACAGTATACTATATTGCCACCAATTTAAATGACAATAATAAGTGACGAATAGCTTATCCGGAAGTTTTATCTCTGTCGCTCAGTATAAAGTAAGCAGCATTAATTAGTGCGCCATTAAAGTAATTTAAAAAACTTATAGCGAATTGAAACTCATTGCTACCGAACCCTCCAGCTTATAACTACACCATTTACTTTACAATAAGCTTTAGTACACGAATGTTCTTTGACTACTTTTTTAATTTATTAATAGAAAGGTAAAAACACCTGATTTCGTCACTGACTGACAACACACTGATGATTAACAAAATTATAGGGTATTTCCGAATGTCCTAGAAAGCTGAAATTTGGTATGTAAGCTAGTATAAGCACATAAACAACATAAAAATTGTCAAACTTAGATTTTTTAGCCTCCAACCCCTTAAACTAGGAGATGAAAGTTTGTAAGAGTTTTGTAAAAGTTTGATACTGTCTCTGTGCCCATCCTTGTTAAAAAAAACTAGAGGCAATTGGTATAAGGGGTACTAGGCTAAAACTTCTATCAAATTACCTTCAAGACCGTAAACAAATGGTAAAAATAAATAACTATGTAAGTAATGAGGTCACTAGTGTCACTTGTGGTGTCCCACAGGGCAGTGAAGGGTGTCTTGGGACCTACCCTGTTCCTAATATATATAAATTCTTTAACTAACATGACTCTTGAGAACGGACACATTATATTATTTGCGGATGACACAGTACTAGTCTTTACCGGCGCTACTTGGGAATCGACTTTCAATGCTGCTACTGAGGGATTATCGAGAGTGGCCAATTGGCTACGTCTTCATCTTCTCACATTAAACATCCACAAAACAAACTATATATGTTACAGTATCACTGAAAAAACTCAGCCTAAATCTAGCCTCTCTCTAGCCATACATGAATGTGGAAAAACTAACGCACAATGCATCTGCTCCTGCAGTAGAGTTACGAGAGTTAAATTTACCAAATATCTTGCGAGCTATGCTAGACCAGGCTTTACGGTGGAACTGTCATATCGAATACACCTGTAATCGTATTAGGAAACTCAATTGGATATTTAAAAACACTACGTTATATTGCAAACAATAAACTATCAAATATGATTTATCTTTCTTTAGGACAATCAATAATTGGATATTGCATTGCGGTATGGGGCGGGGCCAGTAAAGATAAATTTATAAGCATTGAAAGGAGCCAACGTTGCTTGCTTAAAATAATGAACCGAAAGACATATCGTTTTCCTACTGAAGATTTATATTCTCTGTGTAAACTCTTATCGGTAAGGAAACTTTACATACTATCCATAGTTTTAAGATGCCACAAATACTTACCTTACGAACCTGACGATAAATCTCGACGCAAAAAAGGGAAAGTTATAGCTTTAGCTAAAACAAATACAACCTTTGCTCAGAGACAGTACAATTCAATCTCGGTCTATATATACAATAAAATTAACAAAATCCTAGACATATATCCGGTCACTCATCAAAAACGTAAAAAAACTGTTCAAATTTGGCTAATTACTAAAACTTATAACGAAATTGAAGCTATCCTTAAATACCTGGTAGTCTAGTCTCCTTCACACACACACACACACGCACATAATATTAACACATAGTATATAGTCTGTTAAACATACATTTTGTTAAATGTGTAACTTGTGTTCTAAAGTTAAAACGTGTAATGTTCTTTTTTATTTGTATTTGGATTAAGAAATAATTACCTACTTTAGTTATGGAAGGGCGAGTCCACCTGACACAAGTGTCTTATGACACTTACTACGTGGATCTCATTCTCTGATAAATTTAAGTAGCACAAATTGTAAATGAGAAATAAATAAATTATTAATTTATTATTATTATTATTATTAAGAGACTTACGAACGAAACTTACCTACGATAACTTTTGCTGTAGGTATCTGAAAATCGTTGTAGGAATCCATGTTATAAATAGTAACAATGAAATATAAATAAAAAAATATCATCATAAGAACTTTCAAAAACAAGTGAAATCCCACCAAAAACATTTTCATGTAAAGTGATGCCAAGACGATAACGCCAGATGGCCACATATTTTGACTAATGTGTAGAGTTTGTGTAGTTAGGCTCGATGAGTTAAGCCGTGTAGAGTTAATCTAAATAATCTAATAGCTTTATATACAAATGTTTTTGGCGGAATTTTTATTACTCCTTCGTGCAAAAACTACTGAAATTTGGTATGGTAGTAGTTAAAGCTCTGTATTAACACATATGCTACTTTTTTACTTTTTTGAAAATTACAGTGTTCATGCGGGCTAATAAAGGCAGAAGTAGTATTATGTATGTTTGCCAACTGCTAAGACTTCCGAGTAAAGGTGGAAGAGCTTCGAACGGCACGTCAGCTGTTAGCGCTAGTAATTTCGAAGAAACACTTATGTGAGTCAGACGCGGGTTTTCCTCGGGTTCCAAAAACCACACCATCTTGAATCATCAGAAAATCAATAGCATATCATATTGCCGCTCCCACGTGTTTTTGGAAGCATTTTATTATTTTGTATTCAATTATTAAATGGACATGGAATCGGGCCTCAGTAACATCACTCTCTCGGCGAAATACAACGCAAGCGTTATTTCACGCCGGTTATCTGTAAGACCGTGGTATTTACAATACAATTCGTGCCGAAGCCAGTTGCACAAAGTATGAAAGAACAAAAAAGTCTTGCAGAGGTCAATGACAAGGCTTATCTGACGCTGAATTTTAAATATTTGAAAAGATGTATTTTGAAACATAATAATTGTAATATTTATGTTGTTTACCAAACAATCTATTTGCAATAAATGTATTCATTTACTGTGCTATTTGTACTTAATGAAATCCGGCCGTATGTGTATACTTTACACTAATACACCTTACTGCGGCGCGGTGTGCTGCGGCGCGAGTAGAGCAGAGTGCCTTATTTCGCCATATTAAAAACAAATAACAATTTTATACATATTTATAAAATGAGTAACTAACCGAATCTATACTATGACTTATAACTATTATTATACTATATATTAAAACTGCTTCCACGTTGTCCTAATTTGTTCATACTATATTACCTATTAATATTATATAATATCAAATTGTGCTGTTGTTATTATAATACAAATAAATTATGAGAACACTCTACCTGCTTATGAATTACATTCCCCGTATGTAATATACATTATTATTTTTAACCGACTTACAAAAAAAGATGGCGGTTATACGTGTATATATATATATATATATATATATATATATATATATATATATATATATATATATATATATATATATATATTCATCCAAACGTGTAACGGTTCGGATATATCTGAACGTATAACTGCCTCCTTTTTTTGGATTTATATGGATACCTATATATATAAGATATATTATTGAGGATTTTCAAAATAAACCACAAATTGTTTCTCTGAAAATACAAAGATTTGTTTTATTTAACACGCCATTACCATATTACAACAGTGTAATTGTCACAAGTATGATTAACTATGACAATTACACTTTTATCTCACCTGAAAATACAAAGAAACGACATTTAAAGTTCACTAATATCGCTTCCTCAATTATATCCTTTCATTTATCTCTCTACAAGTTTTTATACCAATTAAATACACAAAATTATCTGAACATCATCTGCCATTCAATCACGCGTCACTCCGATGCGTTCTCTATCAACTTCCACAGACAACGCACACAAATTTGAATTAATGAAATGTCATTTTATTACATCTCCCCCCCTAGGAGTGAAAATTCTAAATAATATATCTATAAGTTCTTCTAATCTTCATATTCGTTTTCTTCTACTTCATCTTCTGTTGTGACAGGTTGTAGTTTTGTTATGTGGAATAAAGTTGATTCTGTTTTTCTGTTGTCAGTATCTATCCTATAAATGGAGTTCGATATTTTCTCTACTATCTTGAAAGGGCCCATTTTTTATTCGTCTAATTTATTTCTATTAAATCTGTTATCCTATAAATAATCTGTTATCCTATAATAAACTCTTGCATTTTTCTATTTCTATCAAATATTTTCTTGTTGTACTTGTGGGATTTTATTGTATTCTCTAACGCCAACCTTCTATCAGCAATCCACTTGTCTTTCTTTTCTATTGTTTTTAATTAATTTGGTAGAATATTGACATTTGTACCATCCAGTAAATATTTTGGTGCAAAACCTGTCACGGAGTGTTCTGTTTCATTATATTTCTCTGTACATTCTTTTGCTACTGTTGTCCATGTTCTCTTATTATTTTTCTCATTTATTTTGCATCTTATTTTATTTAATATTGTTTGATTTAATCTCTCGATCAAGCCATTCGAGAATGGTGTATTCACAGCTGTAAAAATTAGTTTAATATTATTCTCCTGCAAATATTCCTTAAATTCTCTTGAATTGATGCCCGGATCCGGATTGATCTGTCAGAATTATTCTAATCTCATCTGTCTCTAGTACCTTCTTTGTTAGTTTTATAAAGTCACTTGCATTCTGTGTTTTTGAAGTCGCAATAAATGCATATCTTGTGTAGTGGTCTACTAAAAGGTGTAGGTATTTTTTTGTTGACCTAGATCCTCCAAAGCCACCTATAGTATCCATTAACATTGTCTCAAATGGTTTTGTTGCTGGTCCCAGTTGTAACATTAATCCAAATTTTCCTTGACATCTTGATTTATTTTTTATGCATATTTCACATGTTTTACAAATATTTATGATGTTTTTTGTTAGGTTTTTAGCTGTATATATTGGACTTACTTTTTTCTGCAATTGTCGTTTTAAAAGATATATTATTGAGGATTTTCAAAGATTTGTTTTATTTAACACGCCTTTACCATATTACAACAAGTATGTTTAACTATGACAATTACACTTTTATCTCACCTGAAAATACAAAGAAACGACATTTGAAGTTCACTAATATCGCTTCCTCAATTAGGTATATCTTTTCATTTATCTCTCTACAAGTTTTTATAACAATTAAATACACAAAATTATCTGAACATCATCAGCCATTCAATCACGCGTCACTCCGATGCGTCCTCTATCAACTTCCACTGACAACCCACACAAATTTGAATTAATGAAATGTCATTTCATTACATATATATATTCTATTATATATATATATATATATATATATATATATATATATATATATATATATATATATATATATATATATATATATATATATATATATATATATATATATATATATATATATATATACGTATAAACGTTTTTGGATTTATATGGATACCTAATGGAAGCTTGGCGCGAAATTAATTATACATTCGATCATTTATTTTAAACGTTCTTAAAATGTAGCAATAAAACTATTTAACAAATATCACTAAAAAGGGTTTTTTTAACATTAAATTAAATCGACTTCCAAAGTAAAAATGCACAATGGTTTATTTTTTGTTCATATTAATGATTAACGATTATTATTCACGATCATTTCATAATTATCTGCTAAAGCGTCAAATTATAGCCTTACCGGATCATGAAACATACAAGGCGGTATGACGTCAGTAGTATCCGGCCCTCGCTAACGGTAACAATCTGCAATACGTGTGAGCTCACAGTGTCAACATGTGAAATTACGGGGCTCCGAGAACTCGGTTCTTGGTCTCGATGACCAATGTTTGAGTCTGCGTCAGTGCACGTACGTGCCGACTACGGCGAAGCCAAAAGGAAGGGTAATGATTTGACAGTCCATGTATGTATGTATGTTTGTTCCCTCGTAGCGTCTAAACTACTGGTCCGATTTTAATAAATGAGGTGTCAGTATTCGTAATGATGCCGCGGGTAACATAGGCTATATATAATTTTTTTTAAATTTTGTATTTCGAAAATTGAACCTCAAATTCTAACATCAAATTAAACCGAGATAATCATCACATGTTTGGTATCAAGAGAAAGGTCTTATGTATATAATATAATATTATACACATTTGTGGCGTGCTTGCACAAATATGTCAAAATACACGTTTAAAATGCGGTCGTACAAAAACAGTTTTCCAATTTTCGAACATTACATAATATAAGACTATAAATATTTAATTTTTATATTATACATAATATTATTTTACCTTCATAAAATATATTATATAAACACACCGGCATATTTAACGGAACACAAAAAAAGGTTCATAAATAAAAAAATATGGTTTTATTTTAAAATCTACTTACTACACTTCTTTTGTTATTTAAAGTTTCATTTGTTTTACTCAAAATGAGATCACATTAAGAACAGATTTTGAGAGTAAAGG
The DNA here is from genome assembly GCA_963565745.1 of Phengaris arion. Classification (NCBI taxonomy): domain Eukaryota; kingdom Metazoa; phylum Arthropoda; class Insecta; order Lepidoptera; family Lycaenidae; genus Phengaris; species Phengaris arion. The sequence goes on from OY751431.1 coordinate 18,696,789, forward strand.
CTATTTGTGAAAAATGGTACATTTTTGAACTTTTCATGTAACCGGGAAAAGTGAAAATTAATATTAAAATAATAATTAATTAAATTAGAAAAATGGTGATTAATATCGCGTATTTCCTCCACGTGCTCTTATTAAAGTTTCTACCCGTCTAGGCATACTGAGAATGATGTTATCGATGGTCTCCTGGAATAGTCTCCGCCATTCCTCAACTACGGCGATTCGCAGTTCACCCACGTTGGCAGGAGCTGGAATTCTGGACTTAACTTTTCTTTTCAGCAAGTCCCAAACGTGCTCTATTGGGTTCATATCCGATGATCTCGCCGGCCACTCCATAACAGTGATATTCATATCATTAAGATAGGCTTGAGTTACCCGAGCGGTATGCGGCCGAGCATTATCCTGCATAAAAACAAAATCGTCACCGATATATGGGGCAAACGGTACGACATTTTCTTCTAAAACTTCTCTGATATAGCGGTCTGCAGTCAGACTCCCTCTGTCAATCACTACCAAGTTTGTGCGAGCTCCCAAACAAATGCCCGTCCAAACCATTATTGATCCACCACCGTATGCAACTGTAGTTTCAAAATTGTCTGAATGTATCGTTCTCCTTTGTGTCTGTATACTCTTTGCCTGCCGTCAATTTGATTTAAGAGAATTCTGCACTCATCACTAAACAATACCTTACTCCATTGGTCCGCGTTCCAAAGTCGACGTTCCTGAGCAAAAGTTAACCTGTTTCTACGATGATTTACCTTGAGCCTTAGAGCATTGGCGGGCACAAATGAACCCAAACCAGCTTCTTCGTACCGTACGCTCACTTACGGTTACACCCCGCTTGGACGGCCGTCAAACGGAACGTCCTACGTACACGAAGCCGAATGAAACGATCATTCCTACTCGAAGTGCGTCTTTTTCTGCCTTGTCCTGCTCTTCTAACATAAGTACCGGTCTCCCTGAACCATTGGATACTGCGATGGATCGTTGAAACTGGTCGATGATGATCTCTGGATATCACTCTGTAGGTTTGACCACTTCTTCGCATTTCGAGTGCCCTGGCAATTTCCGTTGGGGCTAAGTCAGGCATAATTCAGTCCTCAACTCCAAAAAGATACGCCATAAAAAAAAAACTAACAAAAAACAGTATTTCAATGAAATTTTAAATCAAACTCAGAAGGAAGAAATACTCGAAGTTCGCTCCAGATAAGGTGTATTTGAATAAAATTAAAAAAATTGCATAAAATGTGATGTTCAGTTGTTTTCTTAATTTGAAAATATTTCTTTTTAAATTAAATGACGTATAAACCAGCCCGCAACCTTATATGATACTGATATCAAACCTTTATTTTATGTTCCGCTAAATATGCCTGTGTGTGTATAAATATTATTATCCTATTATTATTATTATCGTTTTTAAAATCAGGTACAAAAAAAATTTACTCCCTCCGCGCTCGTGAAGAAGTTATTATTTTTAATTCCAAGTGTTTTGATTAGGTACCTACTTATTAATATTATTCCAATAACATGTTCGATTGGGAAACGAAAATATACGATATAAAAAATAAGTTAAAAAAAACCGACTACGTTATAAAAAAAAAAAAGGTCTAAAAAGGACGAAACAAGAAAATAATTCAGATAGAAATCTCCCTGAGCCTTGGTCACACCTACTTTATAAAGGTTCGGCACAGTCGATGTCAAATGTCGCAGCTGTCTGTCTCGGGGTATAATTATAGAAACTTCTCTAGGCCTTAGCGTCTCGGTGTAAACTGCAGCTTAGATGCACTTTTGTACCTATGCATTTCTGGATTTCTATCTGAATTATTTTCTTGTTTCGGCCTTTTTAGACCTCTTTTTTTAAAACGTACTCGGGTTTTAGTTTTTTTATTGCATCTAGCAATCGTTTCCAACGCAACGACTGAGTAATGAGGATTTTAATTTTTCAGAAGGTATTTGTTTGTAAAAAATCTTATAACTGTCACTTAACAAAACATATTATACAATCAATGAATATTTTAATGATCGAAATCGAGATATCATGTATCGTTCAAACGTTAAAAATGACACTACATTATATTTTATTAATTTAATTTGTATCTTATTGTTAAATCGGCCCTTTTATTTTGACGTTTTTATAATTTTGTCTAAATCATTCATTAATGTAATTATAGCAACCATTTCTAATCTATTAAATATTATAATCTAAAATAACTTTTAAATAACTATGAAAAACTGAAAAAATATGCACACTATTTATATAGTAGAATATGTCGAACTCAATAAAATATGTAAACACCTACTGCATCATATTCTTGGCAAATAAATGAATTTGAATTTGAATTAACGTATTTACATTCAATAAGTCCTATAGCTGTAGATATATATCACAAAATCTAAGAGTTAAAAATGCCCAAAAACGTTTCCAGAACGTTACTGTACCACTGTAGCAGAGACAATATTCGATGAAGTATGCGTATCGTCATCAAATGAAAATTGTATGAAGATTGCGACAGCGCCTGTACAATTTTCATTCGACAACGATATGAAAACTTTTGTTATACGTTGTTACAAGGTTGACGTGTCAGCTGTGTGTCCGTGGCATCGTAGCTCCCAAACGGGTGATTTTGATCTAGCTTTTTTTGTTTTAAAGGTGACAACATCGAGAGTGTCCTTAGTTACAATTCATCATCACCAGCACGCCAACTACATGACGATCCGGGGGTCATTTAGATATTTAGATTTTTTAATTTTGTTTATTCACAAATTGTTCGTGCATAGCCCAATGTATATGTATATATATATATATATATATATATATATATATATATATATATATATATAATATATATATATATATATATATATATATATATATATATATATATATATATATATATATTTATTACCCATGAGGAATTAAAATATTGGCCCCCTAACAGGGTAAAATAGGGGATGACAGTTTCAAACCTTTTTCACGCAGGCGAAGCCGTGGGAAAATTCTAGTAATTATATATTGTATCAATAGCTGGTGCCCGCTACTTCGTTTGTGTGGAACCCTAAGAAAAAAGTAGCGTCAGTTACTTCATATAACATCAGCTATCTGCCACTGAAAGTCCCGTGAAAATCGGTCCGCCATTTCAGACATTAGCCGGAACAAACAGATAGACAGACGGACAGACAACAATAAAAAAAATATATTTTTAGTGTAAGTACCTACCGCACATAGTTTTATATAGATTTTGTGAAAAGCTGTTAATTTAAAATTACAAACAGACACTTCAATTTTATTTATTTGTATAGATAAGACTCACATTGGCACATCACCAACGCGCGTGGGCGCGGAATACATCGCGATTCCACGTCAATTTCAACGTGCGATTCGCCTAAAAATGCATGATTTGCTTCAAAATAATGTATTTTTAATTTGGAGCATTTCACGTTAAGCGGACAACCAAAAAAAACTTTTTTTATACTCTGGTTAGTTATACTTCTAGTAGACGTGGATGTGTACAAACAATGTTTTTTTCGAATGGATCTTTATTGCTTATTAAATATATCATTTTCTTGGGTACCTCCCCTACATGTAAAGTGAGGATGATGTTTTTTCTCTCGTCTACCCCATATTGTGAGGTATCATTAGATAGGTATTTTATAAACATTGAGAGATTTCTGAGACGATTTTTGATTTCTGTGTCCGTTTGCGAGATATTCAACTTTAAAGCGCTTTTTTTTGTTAAAATAGTCCCCTCTAAAAACTGGCTCGAAAATCTGAAAAAATAATGATGGTAGTCCATGTGCTGAATTTTGAAGGAAAACTATAACGGTTCGTATAACTTTGTTAGTTTAAGAGTTATATATACTTAACTTGTAAAATGCTTTAACTTTGAAAACTTCGTACAAAAATAACGAAATAGTAATTAAAATATGGGTATAATGGTACGGAACCCTACGTGAGCGAGTCCGACTCGCACTTGGCCGGTTTATTGTAGCTACGAGATGGCGTTACCTACTATTGTTTTTCAGTCGTATCATAGTTACTGAAATTATGTATTGTACAGATGCGAATATTTATTATTTTAATTATATAATTTTATAATAATCGTTAATTTATGCATTTCATCGTGTTGGAATGAACGAATAAAATGTTAGTAGCGTAGTATTTTAGCATGTAGCGCATAAACCCGATTGCTTAGAAAGTGCTCGTCGCTATGTGTATATCTATATGCTCTACTATTGGCGATCACTTTTTAATTTTTTTTTTTTGAAGAATTAGTACACTTAAAGCTTTAATTCAAGGTTGAAATATTTAAAAATAAAAAAGTTTAAGTTACTTAAATATCGATTTGAAATTTTCACTTCCGGTCTACTATACGCAAAAAAATCAAATTTAGAATTCGATAATAAAATTCAAATTTTCAACTTTTTAACTATAAGAAACAATATTTGTCGGTTTTTGTTACAAATTAATGGGGATCTTGCGTCTAGACTGTTACGCCAACTAGTGTCAAGTATCCAAAACAGTTGGGATCATGTATTTAACTTAAACACAATATGTGATCTACTTTTTAATAATTATAAATAAAATATATTTAATTTTTTTAAATAATGCCAGCTTCGAGAAAAAATTGTTGTATTCTTGGATGTAATAATACATCACGTCGAGAACGTGGATTCAGTGTGGAAGTGAAATTTTATAAATTTCCAGAGAGCGTGTTAGGAGCCTCATGGAAAATAGTAAAACGTAAACAGTAGATAAATGCAGTGAAAAATTACGTGTAAGTACAATATTTATTAAAAATTTTAAAAATGAACTGCACCATTCAGTAAAATTATAACATTTAAATACGACATATGTAAAACTTGATCATTTAATTGATGAAATTTAAAATATTCGCGAATTTCGAACTTAACCTTTTATTTCTTCTCTTTGATTTCAGAGAAAATCCAAAAGACTGGGATAAAATACCCCAGATAAAAACTCAAGTCGAAAACAAAAATACTATTTTTATCATGCCTCCTTTTGGCCACAAAGATCAATTCACCCCTGAAGAAGTTGACGAAATATACAACATTGCTTCTGTGAGGATACATATAGGACGAGTAAATCAACCAGGGGCGTGCGCTCCATATAGGCAGAAATGCAGTGCTTTACTTGTCATTCACAGATATTTTAATAAAACGTTCATACGTTTTAGATGACTTTAATTAATAGTAAATAAATTAATTTAAAAAATATAATAACTTTAAAACGCCATATATTTTATAAATAGCAACTAATGCCGGTGCGTGCTGCAGGACAAATAATCGCATGTGTGTGTAATTTTCATACTTCGCAAACGCACACATCCAGGAATATCGTCATGATAATATAGCGGTAACTCCTGCGGCAGGCTATCCGATCGCTTACGAAAACCGCCGAAGTGGCTTGTCGGAAATTATTCGTTGCCTATAATCCGACTAAAAATAATATGACTTGAATCTAATGAATTATCTATACAAAAAATGTATTTTTGTTTAGTAACGTTTTATTTGTTTAAATAGAAGAAATGTTTTGTGTTTGCGGGGGCCATATTGCATATTTCATGTGATAAGCATTGTTTACATTTTAATCGCTCCTGTTTATTTATAGTTTTCTTAAAAGAATTTTCATTTTAACATTTGAAAGTGTGTACATTTAACAGTTTCTTACTGAGTTTCTATAATAATTGTAGTGATATGCTTTTACTAGTGCGTTAAGTTGATTTTTTTTAAATGTTATTTGATTGTAAGGGTTTGCGTTGATAATGTGTGTTTATTAAAAATTAAAAATAACAAATGTTTGCGGGGGCCATATTGCATATTTCATGTGATAAGCATTGTTTACAATTTAATCGCTCCTGTTTATTTATAGTTTTCTTAAAAGAATTTTCATTTTAACATTTGAAAGTGTGTACATTTAACAGTTTCTTACTGAGTTTCTATAATAATTGTAGTGATATGCTTTTACTAGTGCGTTAAGTTGATTTTTTTTAAATGTTATTTGATTGTAAGGGTTTGCGTTGATAATGTGTGTTTATTAAAAATTAAAAATAACAAGCTCTCGAAATTGTCAATCAGTGAAACGATTCAAATTTTGTCTAAAGGAAGGTGTGTACCCGAGTTACAACAATTAAACCAGCAAAAAAATAATGAAACTCGAAAATTTCATGTTAAAAACATTTAACAATGAAACGTATAACTGGCTTTGTGGTTGTGTATACACGATTAAATTATATTGTTTTCCTTGCATATTATTTAGTAATTCTAGTACAGTGTGGACTGATTCGGGATATTCAGATTTAAATAATTTCTATTCCGCGGCCAAGAACTGATAATATAGTAATCTCAAGTAACCGGAACCTTCAATATGTGAAAATTGAAGCTGACTGACTGGTGAGTAGTTATATTTTAAAATATGCTTATTATTTTACTTATTAGAATTTCTTCCGCCGCGACGATCGATCGCTGTTTTCTCTGCGTTGCCGTAGAAGATGTATATGAATAGTAGTACATCAGACTTGCTCTGTTGGCATGGTTTCGACTTAGAGATCCATCGCTTGGCTGTAGCTATGTTAAAAATCTATAAACGAAAAAGTTTTTGTGACCGAGTACTTCGCCGCATACCCAGTGCCAAAATCCTGTGCACGCCACTGAAATCAACGAATTAAGGACTTTAGAATTCTATTAAAAGTACCTAATTCATTATTTCCTCATATTAATGAAATTGTTTTTGTTATTTGTGCTTGGTTAATATACAGAAGCCATTGTTTAAAGAAAACGAAGTTGAAAAATAAGCCGTTTTGAAAATATTGTAAAAACTGAATAAAATTTCTAATTGTATTAAATAAAAACGAATTAATTGTTTACAAAAAAGAAAGGTTTTATTTTCTTAAATAATTTCAAATTTAATGTTTATTATTTCTCTGTTTTATAATAACTCTGACATAAGGTAAGTACAGACTCATAAATGATAAATATTTTTATATTATATTATTTGCTTGTAATATTAAATATTTTTAACAAAGATACCATTTAAAAAACTTTTCGTAATGAATTAGTACAAATAATGATTTCTTACGATTTGTATAAAATTAAGATAATAATTAAAATAATTTTAGGCAACTTTAAAATCTCAACAGTCTGAGAGATAACAAGTACTTTAACATTTTCTCAATACCGCACATTTGGTCGATTTCAAAATTATTCTTAGGTCATTTTATAATTAATATCTATAAAGTAATGTACTAAGGCGGGTCAATAAGTCCGTGACTTTTTGAATTTCTAACCTCCTTACTGAAAAAGCAACACTACTCCTGTCAACAGGCATCTGTCAGTTGACTCCTATCAAAATTTGAACTTGCTGCGTCAGTTAGTTTGTGTTTTACAGCTATCTTTATCAGACTATCCAGTAACTTAAGGAAACAATGGAAAAAAGTGAATTTCGTGTGCTTATTAAGCATTATTTTTTGCGAAAAAAAACCATTACCGAGACCAAGGCTAAGCTTGATAAATACTATGGGGACTCTGCACCATCGATTTCAATGGTAAAAAAGTGGTTTACTGAATTTCGTTGTGGCCTTACAAGCACTGAAGATGCCGAACGTCCTGGACGCCCAGTTGAGGTCTCTAAACCCGAAACAATCGAAAAAATTCACGATATGGTGTTGGCCGACCGAAGATTGAAAGTGCAAGAGATTGTGGAAGCCATAGGCATCTCGCATGGCTCAGTGGTTTCAATTTTGAATGATCACTTGGGCATGAGAAAGCTTTCCGCAAGATGGGTGCCGCGTTTGCTCACAGTCGACCACGAACGCAATCGTGTAACAACTTCACAGGAAGGTTTGGCGTTGTTTAATCACAATATGGAGGAGTTTTTTAACCGTGGACGTAACATGAATTCATCACAACACACCAGAGACCAAACAACAGTCAAAACAGTGTGTTTCTAAGGGTGAATCGGCGCCAAAGAAGGCCAAGGTGGGTTTTTCAGCCAATAAAGTTATGGCGACTGTTTTTTGGGATGCACGTGGGATAATCCACATTGACTATCTTCAAAAGGGAAGAACAATTAATGGGGAATATTATGCCAACTTATTGGACCGCTTCAATGAGGATTTGAAAAAAAACCGACCTCATTTGGCCAAGAAAAAAGTTCTTTTTCACCAAGACAATGCAAGGGTGCACACATGTGCAGTTGCCATGGCAAAAATCCATGAATTGGGCTATGAATTGCTCCCACATCCACCCTATTCTCAAGATTTGGCTCCGAGTGACTACTTCTTGTTCCCAAACCTGAAAAAATGGCTCGGTGGAAAAAGATTTGACTCCAATGATGAAGTCATCTCGCAAACAAAGGCCTATTTTGAGGACCTCGACAAATCATATTTTTTGGAAGGGATAAAAAAATTGGAGAAGCGTTGGACAAAGTGTATAGAGCTCAAGGGGGACTACGTTGAAAAATAAAATGATTTATTTATCAAAATATCTGTGTTTTATTCCAAAAGTCACGGACTTATTGACCCGCCCTCGTACTTAGATAATCATAAATGTATTGTTACTTAGTTGAGTTTTTGGCGTATAATTTTTGTATGTATTGGGTAAAATAAAACTTTTCAAGATGAGGTATTAAGTTATTCAACAATATGACTTGAATAATTTTTTGCCTTTCTCATCGTTCTGGACATGTATTATATTATTGACTATTGGTTTAAATCCATATTTTATTATTTTATCCATTGTTATAACTTTTTTTTAATGTTATTAAACATTTGTTTTGATCCCACTATGTTCACCAATGAAACACCAGAGAGCGCTCACTTCGACAGTAGTGCTGCCTCTATATTTCACGCACGATCCCTATTGATGAAAATAATAAGCATCCAGAAATAACGGACTTCACTCTTAGTAATTTTTTAAAAGCATAACTCAGCAATAAAGTATGACACGAAAAAAACATTGTGTGTACACATCCACGTCTACTAGAAGTATAACTGACCAGAGCATAAACAAAATTCACGACCTCGTTTTTTTGGCTGTCCGCTTGACGTGAAATGCCCCATTTATGTAATTTACCAATACAATTTTTACGGCACTTTACGTAATACATAGGTATTATATATCAGGAATAATGTTAATTATTCTCTACATTATCACATGCAACGCGTCGCGAGGGACATCCTCTCAGCGGTACGTAAAGATAATAATATTATTATTAACATAACCGGTCCTGTACCATTAACTTTTTTTATAATCGTATTAGTCGTGTTTTACTGAAGGTCGATATGATGTCTTGGTACCTGGTAGTAGCTGGTAGTTTAAAACTTGTAGATTGTAACTTTCGCCGGCCTTGTTGGTAATTCAATAGTGAATAGATATTTAAGGTGGGATAATATTGTCTGGAATCCGGACTCGTGTGTTCGATTTTTATACATTATTATCTCATTAGCCCAGAGTTTCATTTTCAATGCCCTGAATTTTCTCCGGCCCTCTGGATTCCGGATCATATAGTCCCCTTGTCTCCTTGCAAGTGTCGAGGTGGAGGTGGTTGAATCGATTATACAATTGCGATTCTTTACTTTGTGACTTGTGTGTAATGTAAAAGTGGATTACTAGGTGAAAAATTGTGGCATTAATTTCATTCAAACTGAGCTTTCAAATTAACGAAACTAGGACACACAGAATAGGAAACATGTTCACCTAGTTCCAATACCGGGTCTAGTGTCTAGACGAGGTGGATCAGACGGAACCATCCCAATTAATAATAATAATTAATGAATTATTATGAATACCTCTATATGAGCGACGCACTATCTAGCCGACACGCACGTGACGTCACACGGTTGGTGACAGTAGCACACGCGCGGCCTTCGCGCGGTTACTCCCCGAGCCCTGCGACGTCACGTGACGTCACAGTACGTGCCTTCGCGCGCGGCGTGCGCGGGGAAAGTAATGAGGATTGAGGTAAACGGAGTAATGTGTGTAATAAGCGTTGCGTTGTTTTGTGTTCGTCGGACTTTTGCCAGTCATGTAGGGAATTATAAATATAAATTTTTATGATACAGGCAATGTATTCAAAACTAAGGATGGGCGTACATTTGACAGAAAAAATCTTTTAACAAGAAAAAGTTGCGCCTCTTGTCTTGTATCTTGATTTCATATGATTTTGTCACATACATGCAGACTGATTAAATGGAATTAACTGCGGAAAGCAAATGTAAAAATGTATGGGATGACAAATGTCAAACCTCGACTATCCAAAAAGTAGGACAGCTTAATGGCAGGTAAATTAGCAGACAAATATATATTGAGTGGCCACTATTTTTATCCCCGGATATCCGGAAAACCTGAGGAGTTATTTGTTGAAGGTTTGAAGGTCGTAACGGTGCGAATTTTGTTTCGTAAGATGTTCATCTTGAGCACATTACTCGCGCGTTAACGACATAAGTCTATTTAAACTAACAAATGTATATTAGCTTTATTAATATATAACATAATGTTACAAATATATATTTGTTTAATACCATTATAGTATACATGTGTAGCAAACGGCGGTGTACGTCAAAAGTCCAAAATGAACTTTATACAATAGTCATTGAGATTCTTTCGTAAATCGTAGGTTTATTTACACAGGTAACTGATAACAAATCCTTAAAGTACTCTTACACGTGGCGCGGCTCAAGCGTCACGAGAAAACTCGGCGGAACATCCAAACAAGTTCGCACGTTGTTCCAATTAGGGCGCAATGACGGCTGTAATCTATTGTAAGATTGCGAGTCCACTCCTACGCAACCACGTCACGTAAGGGCACAGCTTAAGCGCCCTACTCACCGATCAGCCTGCGAATCCAAGGCCTCGGCCTTGAAGCGGACTTGTAGGCTAAAATTATTAATGATTGACACTATTGTCACTAATGACGGCTATAAGGAGGGGTGGTCGGTTTGCAGGCTGGACGGTGAGTATGGCGCATTAGGTGCTTGAGTAAATGTGCGTCGTTCTTTAGATATATTGGCAACTCTTCTTACCCAGTTAAGACCGAGGCTTAGGTGCTTAAATAAACTGTACGTCATTGTCCAGTTTAAAATGTTGTAATACTTAGTACGCATTGCGTTGCTAACTCATAACTGGTATACTATTAAGTAGATACATGATCCAAAACTGAAAATTTTGAAATTAATTAGCTTTTTTAATAGATGTGTGTTTGGCTTAGAAAACATTTGACCAGGCTGATGTTGGCACAGTAAATAGTAAAAATATTTATTTACTGTGCTGTTGGCATATTTTAAGTGCTCAGCCCGTGAACACTAATCAAGATTTGTCGGTCACACGTCTAGCAAAAACACTACTCACGTATTTAAATTTTGCATTCCACTCACATAATATATGCATTATGCATACTATTCTACTCGTGTGTATAACATCTGGGTAATTTGTGCTAACTGTACAGGGTATTTTCCGGTGTCACAACGTTATGCGACGCGTTCCCGCGCGTACTCTGGTCACGGGAGCGGCGTGTCACTTTGACGCGGCTATGTTGGGCCCTTTTGGTCGATTCGTAGAGGGTCCCCGTATTTGCCGGCATCTCCATATTATGCCTACTTCCTACTCTGTCCAGATCCAGTTCAATCATGTGGAGAAAAAGATGAAAGTCGAAAAGAAAGGATGAAATTTATATATCATTAGCCATTGCCCCGGGCTCCGCCCGCGTACACAAAGTATCCTACAGGAACACTGTACTAGAGCTCAAACTACCGTACCGTACCGTACCAAAATTACCGTACCAACCGGTTTTCAATGGGATAACCTCCTTCCTAAATTAAATAAATTCCTAACTAAATCCGATTTTTCTCCACAAAAAGTCCCTGCATACTGAATTTCATGTAAATACTTACAGCCGTTGCCGACATTACGATTATATATATACAAGATTGTCTCGTTTAAAGTATAAGAGACAGCGCGCGATATCTCTCAGTCAATGGATCCGAATGAACTATACGCGACTCGACGCGTTTCACGATTGGTCACGGGCGTGTCTCTGTGACGCGGTGCCACTGTGTAGGGCCCAGCGCCGTGACGTCACGGGGCCTACGTGAGCCGGGGCGCGTGTCCCTGATGCAGACCAATTGCTTATCAATTCAATTAGCTGCCGCTGTGCTCGTGTGGAACGGAACGTACGAGGAAGTGCGTGTCGCGCCCAGCACGTGTGCCCTAATGAATACAGTAGTTCAAGCATGAACGATTGACACCAAAGTTTTCGTTATCGAATGTAAGTTAAGAATGTTATTAAAGTTATAGTCGCACTAAAAAAAATGCGCATTAAAATGCGCGTATCTATATATTGCCCTTATCATAAAAAATGCGAATATTCTATAATAATCTGTGATTCCATACAAATTGTATACGAAGCGGAATAATAATCGCGCGGTGAAAAATTGCTGTGCGCATAGGCCCTAAACCCCCTTTTTTCTATTGATGTCATTCGAAGATAAATTCATAAGTTTTGCCGAGTCCTCAAAGAAAAGGAACGTAGTATACAGTCAATCGGCACGCATTGAAATTGAGAAGAAAAACTATGATTAAGTTGGCACATAAATAAATAATTAATCGGTCAATCCTGTGGCCCGCATCGGGGCCGGTCGCCGTCGTCTTCGTGAAAGTGATGACGCGCGGTCCATACATCCGCCGCCCGCGCCGCCGGTTCCGCCGCCGCCGCCTGACGCGCTCGCATTCCGTGTTGCAAAAACTTCGAAGATGCGACAGGGTGACCGGCTATATGTGTGGCTATATAATTATATATGCTATATATGCTGTATATATGCAGCATAGCAGCCAGCATATATGGCTATGTATGCTGGATATATAAAAATATGTAGGCTTTATATAATATAATTTAATAATAATAGCCCCACGCCTATTTCTATTATTAATATTGGCTGGTTTAGTTGAAACCAGTCCTGGTACGCAGAAGCTATTTTATAGTGCCCAAGGTGTGTGCAGTAAACAAGAGCACTTTCTCTTCCTCTACTCTTGTGTAACGGATGTGGACGGTGTAAGACAGATGACCGACACGACTGGCGAGAGATCAGGTGCGGGACCAATTTTTTTGTTTGCCTAATGCCCGTCCGACACAGGGATCATCTTTCTTGTCAAACAATCAGGGGTAATATCACAACAATAATATCTTCATATTATTGTCATTATCAACTCATATTATGTACGCCATTTTACGCATTTTTAAACTGTCAAAATATCAATTTTGACATTTCTAATATTATGAAATCAGATGAATCATGTAGCCATTTTATAATTTCACGATTTTTGTATGGATTAAAATATATGAAACATAATATGAAACACCTAAAGTGGCCATTTAGACCCCCAGGTGATCAGCCTGCGATTTCCTAACCAGACTTGAAAACAACATTTTGTTGTTTCCAATGCGGGAATCGCACCCACAACCTTCGGAGTCGAGAAGGCTATAAACCACCTTTGGCAGCCCTAAACCACTGGATCACGGAGGTTTAAGTATTGTAATATGTACATTTATACATTTCACCTCACTTTTCATACATTCGTTTGATGACGGCGGTGGCGATACTTCAGAACGCTGCTCCAATTTGACCGTGCAAGATTCCAAAATGTCATATCGGTAACTTGTTCGAACGTACTTGGAGCTTGTCTTCTGTCTCCCTCTGTTCTGTGCTTCATCCCTGCGGCCGGCGGGCATTCCACGGCCGTTAGTCAATGAGCAAGGCTCGTGACGCGTGAGCTCGTCTGAACAAGTTTTTGCGAGTCGTACGAGATAAATACCTGCACGAATACTCATTCATTCAACACCCTTCTAGGGGAGGTCATTCAGCGACGGGATCATCAAATTTTGAACTGTTCAGTAGTGGGCGGGTAGCAATTTTTAGTAATCAGTAATTTATATATAAAATCTTGTTGGACCTACGTTACATGTAACACAGGATAGGGTACTTGTCTAAAACATTTGCGGAAACATAGGAATTGCGAAGCTTACAAGTTCGTCGTAGCGGGCGCGACGCGGCGGTGGCTCCGACATCAACGAGAGCGATGCTCATGCTTCTTGCCCTTTGCCTAAAACTACGGAACGGATTTTAATGAAATCTGCTATGGTAGTAGTTAAGGCTCTGAATTAACACATAGGCTGCTTTTCATCCCCAAAAAGTACATTGTTCCCGTAGTATACTGTATTTACGTGGGCGGAGTCGCGGGCAAAAGCTAAACAATTACAACCGCAAACATAATATTATATTAGTACTAGACTAATATAATATTATGTTTGCGGTTGTAATTATTTATCTAGATGTTTGTAATAAACTTTCAAGATCGGCCACTCGCTGGCCGCCCGCCGCCCACCGCCCATTAACGGTTTTCACCTCGACCGCGGACCGCGGAGGTCACAGCGCACGCAATTCGGACCTCGCGCTCGTCGAGTATATTATTTTTAGCCTCGTCTCAATGGCTTTTAATTACCTCTGATTGTATCTTCAAGATTTTTTTGTAAAAAATGCAAACATATATTTGTATTTTAGTTTTTATAATATTTTAAACAATTTCGTTACACAGATTGTTGAGTCAGTAGGATCTTGAGATTGAATTATTATGTAACGACCTGTTGATATTAGTTCCTTGAGTATCTTCCGACTATCTACAAATATAGTTTTCAGTTATTAGAAAAATGTATGTCAGCAAATATCCGCTGCAGTATGGCCTCATAATAACGATCCATCTAGGCTCTCGTCAAAAAGCCCAGTATAACGTGAATGTAGAGTGTAGACAGTGTCTCTTCTCTAGCGAGACTTGCAGTAAGTCTCTAACTCTCTAGTCTCGATGCCGTGTAGGGCCCGGACTACATAAAAGCGGAGACAAGACGAGAGGAGAGGAGCTGTGTTTTAAACAACCAATAGAAATTCGTTATTCACACGCCTCGTCTCCGCTCTGCTTCAGTGGATACCTTCGAGCGGAGATGTATCATATTTGTATGGCGCGATCGAGCTAGCGGAGGTGTGAGCTATGCAAGCTTCGCATGTTTCGCGCGGGCATGCATCTCCGCTCAGCTTTGGTGGATACACCATTGTTGAAAAACATCTCTTCTCGTCTCCGCTTCGAACATCTCCGCTTTGGTGGAGTCCGGGCCTAAGGCTCCTACAGTGGTAGGTTACTCTAGGGAAGGTGCCCATACTACGTGATCACTTTATCCATTTTTTATCCCCTCCGTCCCTCGGTGACCATACATACCGTCATGCATAATACAACTGTACATAATGGGCACGTCACACACGATCACAAATTTTATAATTATGTGCCTACTACGAAAAAAAGTGTGAAGTTGGTATTATATGACAAAAATATAAGTTATTTGTGATCTATTTTGCAACAACAGAAATCACAATCATTTAATTTTAATTACAAAATGATCATGTTATTAAATTTTACTCGCTCGCTCCGCTCGCTAGTGTTTGACGTAAAGAACATATTATAATAATATATAGTACTGACGTTTTGTTTTAGTTTAAAATAAATATATTTTATTGAATTTTCCTGAAGTACACAGGTCATAGTCTTTCAGAGTTTTAAGTTTGAAGTGACTTGTTATCATAAACTGATTTTGTTAAGTTTGGACCAATCAGAACGCGTTTAACGCTGGTTTAACGTTTACGAGAATACCGGTTTGGCAGTTTTAGCGTATCGGGACTTCATTGTAATTGTATTACAGCAGGTTTTATTTAGCAGAATTGACCCTCTGATTAAACATTTCTTTATAAAAATGGCACGGCACGTTAATACGTAAAGGTTCGCCATCCCTGCCCCAAACAGGTCACTTATGTACGTAGTATGTGTATGTTCCTGTTAGCGCTTATGGAGACAGACCGATGTATTCCTATAATACAATAGATGCGTCAGTGTACCACATAAGTATAATTAAGCACAGTACCGGGATACCGTGCAATGTGTGTATACATCCGCGAACTCGTTCTAGTCACGAGGACAGTGTGTACACACTACTCAGGCCGGTGTCCTGGACACTGACTCAACTACAATCGCATCACTCGTGAGTCGTGACGTCACAGTGCAGAGTACACACACCTGCAGGATAGTACCGCGAGGTGCGTCCAGGTGCATGCCGGACTCAGCGGTACGGTGCCAAACCAAATCACAGAAAAACACTAATAGTTCCAGCCACAAAGGCTGCCACGCGCTAGCGCCGCTTAATTAATATACATTTATGGAAAACTTGTGTAACCGCATGACGTGGCAGCTATAGTCGGTCTTCTGGTGTCGACTACCTCAGCTAAAAATAGCGCACTTAAAAAATTATAGTGTTTTTTACAAAAAAAAAGGTAGGTTTACATTTTTATGTAATAATACGCATCTTAGTTTGCGTGGAACTATTAATGAAAACGGAAGCTTTTTTTAAACAGAACCCTAAGATGAAAGTAGCCTAAGTTACTCCTTCATCCTTGTAAGTTGTAACATCAGAGATAAGCCGGAACAAACAGACAGACAGGCATTGGTGTAGGTAATGTCTGTCGTCTGTCTGGTACTTTTTTAGGTAGGTACTTCCTACTATTATAAATGTGAAGTTAGTAAGGATGAGTGGATGGATAGATGGAAGTTTGTTACTTTTTCTCGCACAAGCGCATTTTGATAAAATTGGGTATGGCAGTAGTTTAGGCTCGGGATTAACACATACATAGGCGGACTAAATGCAATCATATGCGTTTAGCGCTTAGTGTAAGGCTGTTAATTTGAAATAATATGTTTATTATTCTTATTATTCACTTCAATTTTATTTATTGGCATGGATTTTTCAACTCTACAAACAATCTCAGTGCGTAGCTCTGGCCTTGCAGCACGCGATCGGCGATAACGTATTTGCGGTCACATACACACATACGGGTGTGCTATTTCTGTCCCGGGAAGTCCGTCCATTAGGACCATGTGCACAGATGTGTACATGCTACACAGGGCACAGACAGCGCATGTGACGTCACATGCGCTGCGCAACATAACAAATACAAACTTGGAATCTGTTGCGCAATTAACATATTAACCGCGTTAACATATCTCACGGTATCTCAAAGTAGCCTATATATGTGAGCCTATGTGTTCATCCGTAGCCTAAGCTACTGCAAGATGACATTTCACCAAATTCTGTTCAGTAGTTTGGTTAGTAATCTAATACTATTAGTTACATCTACATCTATTATTAAGTTAGTTACATCTAATAATAGATGTTCGTGAAAAAGTCACAAACATCCATCGTCACAAATCTTCACATTTGTTACAGTAGTAGGAAGTAGGATGTGCACTGTACACACATCGATTTTCACGTAATATATTCAAATTGGCTGCTCATGCTCAGGTCAACCTAAGTCCTAATTATAGATGTTAATTTTCCTACATTAGTATGTATACTACTAGTTAAAATATCTAAATAATTATCTAAATTATATATAACTTATTATCTAAATTATATATAACTTATTATCTAAATAATTAAAAAGGGCTATACATAAAAAACTGTATCTAGGTTCGAAACTGCGGGGAGAGTACCTAAGAGGCTGGCAGCATTGCCTCGCTGTATGCTCGAGGTAAGCTCCAGCCTTAGGCTCATTGGTTTTGTCGACCAGTTTTTTTGGCCAAATCCTTAAAAAGGAGCTTGGCACTGGGGCCCAACGGACCCATAGTATCGACGCCAAAAGGCAGAAAAATGTAACCATCACCGATGGATTCATATTTCCGCCTTTTGTGGGTCTCGGCGTGTGCAGCTGCCGCACCCGCTACTATTGCAGTGGCCGTTACGTGTGACACCGCCAGCGTGTCCACGCAGGTAGCGTCCCACACCTTTCACGGCTCCACGGAATGAGGGTCATACCATCAGGTCTCGTGCCGTCGTCACGTGCGATACCGTTCGGCTCAAGTGTGGCCGGCACGTTGACAGTGACAAGAGCAATAGTAAAATAATATTTTTAAATGTAAATGCTTGTCAATATCATAAGTCATCATCGGTGGTATTAATTACACATTCAGTAATTCAATAAATATATTATTCAAATGTGTATATGTTCTCTACAAATCCTTACTAATATTACAAATGTGAATGTGAGTTTGTTTGTTTGGTTGTCACGCTTTCACGTAAAAACTAATTAACCGATCATCATGGAATTTGGCACAGATTAGACAACGGGAAAGGAAAAGGCTACTTTTTATTGCGTGAAAAAGTCCGGTTCCCGTGCGATACAGTATTTACGATTTCATATAAAAACGAATTAACTGATATTCATGAAATTTGGCACAAACATCACGACGATCAGATAATACTTAAGTCTTTAGACCACGAAGAAGGACATGGGCTACTTCTATTGCGGGAAAATGTACGGTTACGCGGTTGAAGCCGCGGAAAAAAGCTAGTATACGATAAACTAAAATACAAAAATATATAAATAGGTGATAACTGGTAAGTAACATCTGTGGGAAATGGTTAATTATAATAAAGATATATTATCATATTATTAACTTCTAAATTTCATCTTGTTATATTATTATCCGCTCCTATTCAATGTAATCTAAATAGCAATAATTATAATAACAATTTCAATTATACAAAGCTTATTACAAATAATATATTATTGTATTAAGCTTTGTATGATTGAAATTGTATGATTATAGGCTATAATGCTTCTAATTGAAATGTAACTATTCACCGCGCGATATTGAAATACAACGACACATGAATTATTAGGCCGAATTTCACATAGAGTGTAGAGCAGGTGCGATGGAAATTGGGTTTAGCCCAGCGCTGCGCGGGCGCCGGAAAACCCGCGTGTGCCGTTGACGTTTATTTGTTTACCTTTTTTATTCTCACGGGTTTTTAGACAATGAACATTATTAATTGCATAATAAACCCATGAACCCGCACCTTTTGAAATAGGGCAAAATTTACCGGTTTGTAAATGTCTATCGTGATAATACTATATCTTTATGTAGTGAATATAAAATGAAGTCGCTCCGTTGTCTGTTCGCTTCGAATTTTGATCTTTTAACCTATTCGATAGATTTTCGAAATTTAATGCAGTTTTCAGCAATAGATAGAGTGATAATTGATGATTCAAGGGGAAGGTTTATATTTATTCATTGCACCCGTGCGAAGCCGGGGTGGGTCGCTAGTTATCTATGATTATTTTCGAACTACGCAAAATCGTGGGCAACAGCAAGTTATTCCATATTAGTTTACACTCTATCGTCACGGGGCTCGGGTCTAAAGCCTAATGCCTTACAGCTAAACCTGCTATTGACCACATCAGATAAACATCTCCAGCGACTCCAGCAATTCTCGTGCGTCAACTTTTCACATCAAAAAATGCAAAATTGCTACATCGCGCCGGGTCTGGGCCGCTGCGTCTAACTCCACGGCGCGGCGCGGGCGTCTATTTCAACCTATATCACTACTTGCTTTTGCCTGCGGCTCCGCCCGTGTAAACGCAGTATCCCACGGGATCACTATACTTTTTTGGGTTATAAAATAGCCTGTGTTAATCCATTGGTTAAACTACTACCATACCAAATTTCGTCAAAATCCGTTCAGTGGGTTTTGCGTGAAAGAGTAACATGAATTCTATTATGCTAAGTTCGGGTATGTGGGACCTCTGCCCCGCGTTATATTGCGGAAATTTACAATTTGCTCTAAACGCAGAATAGCCGAGTTATTCGCGGTATCGGCAATTACTGACCAATGATTTATTGTAAATACGTTTCGATTAAATGCGAATACATTTACGGTTAACCCCAGCCGTCAGTTATTCGTCATTATTATGTAATAATTTGCGATATATTGTGTGCTATCAATACTCATTATAGTCCCTAGTTTCTCTTCTTCATATTTAATGAACGTAAACAGCGTTTGCGGTCTGCGCAGTTTTTAATACTTCTAAGGCAAAAATATTCATAATTTACTAACTTTCATAGGTATTTTATTGTGTTAATTAGAAAATTACAGGTACTTTTATTTATTTAAACTATAGAATTTGAGATTTTGAATATAAACATTATTTTTTTTCGCATTTCAACACAACTACGAATTTGTTAGATCTTCTTATTGGATTTTCAACAAATATTTAACATTTTTATTATTATTTCTATAACAAACTTTATCAACTTTTTGCTACTTAGTTTAAGAAAGCTAATGAAATTTGAAAACTGTATTAATTTTAAATCTCTAACTGCTAAAGTTTAGAAATAAATAAAAAGTGTCGTACTTCGTTTTGCAGGCGAGGGCGAGGGTCGTGCGCGCAGTCGCGTGAGTACAATACGGATGACAGATGTATATTGATGATGTGATCAACATAAGTGCCTGATGACAGCAGAAAAATACAAATCTGTTCTTATATTTTTTACAAAAGACTATATTTATGTTGGTGTTTTTGAAGTTCCACTCTGGTATTGTTGGACTTGACCACCGTCGACGTCAATGTACGAGTCTAACCACCGGTTTTTGCTGGAAGAGCACTTGGCGGCTGACGTCCACGGCATCGGCTGACCGACTTGGCTTTGTCCTACTTTTTGCTGCGACTTCGAATGGCGATAATTTTATGAAAGAGTTTTCTGTGTTGCGTCCATGTAAAGTTTTCGTATAAATCTATTTCCTTATACTGATTAACTGTTAATAGCTGTTTTATCCTTTACAAAGCTACAAAGCTTGGATTGTAAAAGAAAATGGTATTAATGAGTTGCGGTACAATTAACTAAATATACACAGTATTAGGTATTACACGGTATTACCATAGGTAAAAACGTAAGTGAACTAATTATCTTCAGAGGAAAACCACCTATTCAAATATATTTTATATAATAAGTGCAATATTTTTCATTAAAGAAACAGGCAAGCATGCGGCGCGCTACCTCATACCGCACCGGTGTCGGTAACAGTGTCGCGAGTTCGATGGTATTTTTCCATCTCAACAAATGCCCAATGCGCTTAAAGCAGTTTTCACTTCAAAAAGAATTTGAATAGTAAATAATTTTAGTATCAATTTATTTCGTTATAATAATAATCAAAGAAAGGTAATAGGAGAGTATCATTTACAACAATAGTTGCTGTAAAATTATTTTAACAAAATCAGTTCGTGTAATATTAACGACAATACACACTGCCGCTTCTACGCCGCACTACGGCGTAGGCCGTCTACGGCTCCGGCCGCCCGCCCTACACATTCCCCGCGCATTTCAACACAACTACGAATTTGTTACATCTTCTTATTGGATTTTCAACAAATATTTAACATTTTTATACACTTTTTATCAAATATTATTATTTTTAAACAAAAAATTAAACCGACTTCCAAAGTAAAAATGCACAAAAAAGTGTGAAATAAGACTTATTTTCTAAAAAATTCTACTTTTCAATTCGGCTACTCAATCTTCTTAATTTTGAAGTCGGTACCAGCCTGAACAACAACCTGATAAAACAATATATTTTAAAAAAGAACTCACGTTCAAATTTGCTGAAGATTGAGTATCATAACATCAAAATGAAGAAGATTGAGTAGAGAAATATTTCAAATTTTAGGCGAATTTAAAAGGGGATATTTTTTTATAAAATAAGATTTATTTCATAATTTTTGTGTATTTTTACTTTGGAAGTCGGTTTTATTTTTTGGAAAAGAATAATATTTTTTCCCTTTTTAGTGATATTCTATTAAATTATTATTAATTAATTTTAAGAGCGTTCAAAATAAATGATCGAATGTATAATTGAATACGCGCCAAGCTTCCATTAGGTATTGTGTATAAGATGATGATCAGTGGCGTGCACAGAATTATGACACTGGGTATGCGGCGAAGTACTCGGTCACAAAAACTTTTTCGTTTATAGATTTTTAGCATAGCTACAGCCAAGCGACGGATCTCTAAGTCAAAACCATGCCATGTACTACTATTCATGTACATCTTCTACGGCAACGCAGACAAAACAGCGATCGATCGTCGCGGCGGAAGAAATTCTAATAAGTAAAATAATATAAGCATATTTTAAAATATTATAACTACTCACCAGTCAGTCAGCTTCAATTTTCACATATTCAAGGTTCCGGTTACTTGAGATTACTATATCCCGATCTAAATAATATGCAAGGAAAACAATATAATTTAATCGTGTGTACAAAACCACACAGCCAGTTATACGTTTCATAACTTTTAACATGAAATTTTCGAGTTACATTATTTTTTTTGCTGGTTTAATTGTTGTAACTCGGGTACACACCTACCTTTAGACAGAATTTGAATCTTTTCACTGAATGACAATTGTGAGAACTTGTTATTTTTAATTTTTAATAAACACACATTTTCAACACAAACCTCACAATCAAATAACATTTTTAAAAAATCAACAAACGCACTAGTAAAAGCAAATCACTACAATTATTATAGAAACTCAGTAATAAACTGTTAAATGTACACACTTTCAAATATTAAAATGAAAAATCTTTTAAGAAAACTATAAATAAACTGGAGCGATTAAATTGTAAACAATGCTTATTACATGAAATATGCAATATGGCCCCCGCGAAACACAAAACGTTTCTTCTATTTAAACAAATAAAACCTTACTAAACAAAAATGTATAATGTGCATACGTGATTTATTAGATTTCCGTCTATTATTTTTACTCGGATTATAGGCAACGAATAATTTCCGACAAGCCAGTTCGGCGGTTTTCGGAAGCGATCGGATAGCCGAGATCCATCGCCTGCCGCGGGAATTGCCGCTATATAATCATGTCGATATTCATGGGTGTGTGCGTTTGCGAAGTATGAAAATTACACATACATACGATGATATGTCCTGCAGAACGCAACGGCATGAGATGAGTTGCTATTTATAAAATATTAGGCGTTTTTAAGTTATTATATTTTTTAAATTAATTTATTTACTATTAATTAAAGTCATCTGAAACGTACGAACGTTTTATTAAAATATCTGGGAATGACAAGTAAAGCACTGCATTCTGCCTACAGGAGCGCACGCCCCTGATGATGATGATGATTACTGTAAGTAACATATGTTTATGTAAGTGGCATATGTTTGCAGTTCTTTAAACAACGCCGAAATTTCTAAACGCGTATCTGTAAAGACCGAGGGATCCAGGGTATAACTTGGTGCAAAATCTTATTTTTTGGTAGCATATGCTTGTGTTACTTCAGAACGAGTCAAAATCACTATATGTGTGCATATAAATTTAGAGAATTACCCTCGATTCCTCATGGATCCCATCATCAGGTTTCCACTTTAGGGACTAAAGGACCAATTTTGAATTATACCCTTTACAGCATCAAAATAATTTTGCAAATACATCCATAAACGGCAGAGTAATGTTCAAAGATATCCGTGTCGGTGTAAAATACTATGAGAAGTACCTATTATAACATTATAATATGATGATGGTAATGATGATGATGATTACCCTAACTGGCGTAGTGGTATATGCTTGCAGTTCTTTAAACAACGCCAAAATTCCCAAACATGTATCTATAAGGAATCAGGAGTTCTGTTGGATACTTTTAGATCCAGGGTATACCTTGGGGCAAAATGTTACTTTTCGGAAGCATATGCTTGGACTACTTCAGAAAAAGAAAAAGTTGAAATCACCATATGTGTCCATATAAATTACCGCCTTGTTTTTTTGGAAGACAGTTAAAAAAGGTAAATTGTAATCGATTCTTATCTAATGGATTAGGCATGTTTTATGTAACGTTGTGGTTTTGGCAGACATATGAAAGCGTTGTCGCTTTCGTCCGACCGCAGACGGCAGGCACTAATGACATGAGCAAACTGCAAACAACATTTCTATTTTAATTGTTATACAATTCATAACGCTCAGACATGTTGAGCTACGTGGGGAACTGCGATAAACAACTCTCTGTTCAAATGAAATTTAATGTAAGCGATAAAAGATAAAGTTCGACCAAATGATTGTGGGAGAGCCACGCTTCGGCAAGAATGGGCCGGCTCGACTGGGTAAATACCATGGCCTCACAGAAAACCGGCGTGAAATAACGCTTGCGTTGTGTTTCGCCGAGTGAGTGAGGTTACCGAAAGCCCAAGGGGGGTTGGGGATTTTAAGGACTGGAAGGAAAACCAGAGTAGTTACTTGTAGATTTCCTTAGGTGTAGCGAGAATCCATGGGCGGCGGTAATCGCTTATCATCAGGCCTCTGCTTGTTTCCTGGTTCATTTAATTAAAAAAAAATACACTGGTAAATGAGTGATATTGTTCACTTTATTTACGTTTACATTAAATTCAATGGAGTATACAGATAATAACACAAACACTCAACACTGTACTGCAACAATTTATCGCAGCGCTTGAACCGAAAATCTTGAAAAAAAAAACTTGATCGTCTGTGCAGTTTTGATGACGAGACTTTAAGTTTGAATTATAACTGACTATCTTTTGCCCGCAGCTCCGCCGGCGTAAATACAGTATCGACAGTGTACTTTTTTGGAATAAAAAGTAGCCTATGTATTAATCCATAGCTTAAACTACTACCGTAGCAATATTTATCAAAATACGTGTAGTTCTTGCGTGAAAGAGTAGCAAACATCCATCCATCTAACCATCCATCCTCTCAAACTTTCACATTTAAATAGTAGTGGGACATATTTTATTTTCGCTTTAAGCTGTTTAAGCTTTGTAAAGACCTAGCGATCGAGGGTAATGGGTAAGCGGTTATTTCAGCGGGATAGGGCTTAAACTAGTGGTAGATTTTCTTGGACTTTAAAAGCGCCTGAATCAGATTTATAATAATAATAATAATATCTATGGACGCTTCACACCACGTCAATCTGGTCCCGTGGTAAGTTCTCGAAGAATGTGTGTTACATATCTTTAAGATTTTCATTATATTATACACATATTTAATACACATCTGTGAGCCAGGAACACAGGTTTTAAAACCTTTTTTGTTCCTTCGGCGGGATTCGAACCCGCGACCCCCGGCTTTAGTACCAACACGCTCAACCATTGAGCCACAGAGGTCGTCAGATTTGTTGTTTTTTTTATCATTTGATAGATATTTCTCGCCGAGTGTACCATTACCTTTCACCGTCGGAGCAGGGTCAGAGATGTAGGGAGGTCGCCGACCTCTGCGGTCCGTGCGCTAATGTAATGGTCAATAGAGACGGTAGAGCCTGGCGGTGCACGCGTCTCCAGACTCGCCACATACCAGCCACCGAGGGGCGACAGAACCTCATCAAGAACTGTTTTAAACATTGATTCTTAATTTTATAACATTTGATTACATACTGCTGTAATCTGTCAACAATCGGCCGAAACATAACTCAGTCTCTCAATTTAAAGCACCTGGCTTTGCTCGGTGTTTTAGTAGAACGATAAAATAATAAAAATAAACAAAAAAATAAAAAAGTTAAATAAATAATAAGAGTCACAAAAATAATTATCTTACTGGGATTCGAACCCACCACATTCTAAATTTCCAAACAATGCAAAAATTATACGTATACCAAGCTGCCAAACCGACTCACGTAAGAGAGGCGACTATTGATAAATAATATATTGTTGCATGACGGAATAAAAAACATATACCGCTTAAAAATGCGCAGTTTCTAAGGGATAAGACCTAGCTAAATCGTTTTTCTCCCCAAAAACTTCCTGCATACTAAATTTCACGGTAATACTTGTAGCCGTTGTCGAGATACCGATTATATTAGATCCTTACATATGAATTAGCGTTTTGTCGTACTGGCCAATTTGATCTTAAATATAGAAATATAAGATAATCGTGTCAATACACATTTAAAAGATTTCGTAATCGTAAGACGTAAAACACGTGTAGGACATAGGTATTTTGTCGAAAGGTCAAGGCCAAATGTCGGACAATGGCATACTCCATAAAATATTCAAATCCATAAATTATCCATTAATCTTATCGTGTACTAGATTTTGCCTGCAACTTTTTTCGCTCAAAAAAATAAATATGTATTGACTTCTAACTCGCAAGAACCCGATTCGTTCGTTGAAACCTGTCCGGCTACGCATGAGTTATTTTACTGAGCCCAAGTGTGTGCGCAGTACACAAGAAACACTCTCTCTTCCGTTACTCTCGTCGCCCAGTGGGACGGATAGCCGACACGACTGACGAGAGATCGCCTGCAGGACCGAATTTTGACATGCCCATCAGCTTGATCATCTATCTTGTCAGACACTCAGGTAATCAGCCTACATTGTCGTAACCGGTTTTGAAAACAACATTATTGTTCTTAAGCGGGAATTGAATCCACGACCTCCGGAGTCGAGAGCCAAGCTCAAAACCTCGATCACGGAGGCGTTTAAAAACCTCGCAAGAACCGTACATTTTTCGGAATAAACACTGGTAGTGGCACCACTGTAGTACAATTTTAGTTAAACATGAGAATCAATCTGCGAAATAAATCCAATAATACAATTACAATCAAGTCCCGATATTCCAAACAGGTATGCTTGTAATTGCTCGTAAACATTAAACCAGCGTCAAACTGATTGGTCCAAACTTCACAAAATCAGTTTATAAAAAGTCGCTTCACATATAATACAATCAAAGTAAAAGTGGAAGTCTACTTTAAATACGAGAATTGAGGTTCTGGCTACAAACTGCATGTGTAATGTGTGCCGCCAAAACCATTTATCGGTCTTTGCGTGAATGACGAGTCAAACACAATACTCTCGCGTTAATGTTGAGGCACGCCATGCCGAGGTATTTCATCGCGTCAGATTAAAATAATGCGGGTATCTCATATGCTTCTGATGATCGAGGTATGAAAATAGGTTTACTTGATTCATAGGTTAAAAAAACAAACTTTTATATAATATAAATATTTTAAAATATTTTATATAGCTCGATAAAAGTTTGTTGAAATAAAAAGCTGAAAAAGCTCCAACATAAATTACTGACGATTTGAAAGTCAGGTAAACTTAATTAAGATAATTGAGCTTCTCAGGTACTTTATATTGGACACGGCTTTATGGTTCAGTTCTGCTTGTCTAAAATCTGATGAATAGCTTATAACATATTCATTAAAAAACTGTAAATTAGCCTACCACAAAAAACTCTTTTTTCTTTCTATGACGCAATTTTACAAAATCCACGTCTCTACGACGTGACTACAAATTTAGCAAACACGGTGAAATCATTCCTATAAAAGTTTCCTCGATATATGTTAATAATGAAACTATTTAATACCGTTGTAAGACCACGTCATACTATTTCATAAGATTATACCGACGATATGATGCGTGTCATATTACGCTGCCGATGTGAGTTGTAACAGATGATGTGTACCTATACTATGATGACACGGAGAGCCACGACTGCACAGTTTACGGTCCGTTCAGAGTTATTATACTTCTGACTGGAGCTTTATGCCGACTACATAAGGGTCACTCTCGTATTAACTCATGGGTAAAGTAACTCTTAAGGAACTGTAGGTACATGGCGTTAAAGCCTTATGATTAACAGCTTCCGATTCTAATGAGATTACTATTTATCCTTCTTTTTTGTGTTACTTCTCACTAGTATTTTATCCAGTTGATAAATTAAATTCATCGTCATCATCATCGTTAGCCCGTAGTCGTCCACTGCTGGACATAAGCCTTACCCATTTCGCGCCACCATACCCATTCCGCATCCAACCGCTTCCCGCCACTCTTTTTAGGTCGTCGGTCTACCTCGCGGGAGGTCGTCCTACGGGGCGGGTGGTTCGCGGTCTCCACTCCGAAACCTTTCTGTCCCATCGGCCATCGGTCGACGCTCGACAAATATGCCCCGCCCATTGCCACTTCAGTATGCTTATCCTGAGGGCTATGTCGCTGACCTTTGTTCTTCGTCGGATCTCCTGATTCCGGATTCTATCCTTCAGAGAGACTCCGAGCATTGCCCTCTCCATAGCTCGCTGAGCGACCTGGAACTTGTGGACGAGGCCACGTGTCTGTTTGTGATTGTCCACGTGGACAATTAAATAAATTTAATTACCAGTAAACCGTTCATCGACTTGAACATCCTACACTATTGTGGTTATTAATTATTATTTGTGTTCCACAATAAACTTACTCCTAATCGAATACTGCACACATGTGTGACGAATAACGCCACGCTTATAGTGCCGTAAGACACTAACTTCACACGATATATTATGCTGTTTTTTTTAATTATGTGTATATTTTGACTACAAAATATTGTTATAATGTTTTTTTTTCTGATTGACTAAATAACTGGATTTGTGTTGATTTAATGATTATTGTAAATTATTCATTGTATAATTTCTAGTTATATCGATTGATTTTTTTTTCTTTTTTAAAACAATAATTTGGATAAAAACTTTCATCCGTTATTGGATGATTTATACAGTATTCTCCGAGCGAAGTTACCACTCTTGTACTGTAGTGCCTGGGACAGGTGGTTTGAAATGTTGATGGTTGATAAACGGCATTCTCACAACACAGTCAGCCTAGTCCAGAGGAATGACTGGTCAATACGTTTGGGGCCAACCGAGTGCGGGTTTCCTTACTATGTTTTCCTTCACCGTCCGGAGCGTCCGTATAATGTACTAGAGATCTGAAAAACTCTCATTGGTACACGCCACAACCTGGGAATCGAACCTGCACTCTCTGGAGTGCGAATCAAATGGTCTACTCACTAAGCCACGGAGCTCAATAATTGGGATAAGTAGACTAGATTTATCATGTATTTATCTTTTAAACACCATGCTATCATATGTAATACTATGTATCTTAGATATTGCCCGCGACGTCGTGCGCATAAGGAAATCCCGCAGGAAACGTACATTGAAAAGTAGCTTATGTGTTTCCCAAAGTCTATAATACTACCATACCAAATTTCATCAACATCCATTTAGTATTTATTGCGTCAAAGCTTTCTTAAGTCTTTCATAAAACTATGTGACCTAATTATTCATTCTAGGTATATCAAAGGGCCCGTTTATTGCGCATTATCCTATACCTACTCCTACTAACCTAACCTACTCCGTTCAGCCTAGCAGGAATATTTGACCGCGGCGTAAACGTAATGTTATCGAAGGAAATTTGTATAAGCGCTTGACAGATTTTCATACAATAGGCTAGTTGACAAAATTTGGAAATTTGTTTAAAACTATAGTTTAGCATCTATTTTACCCCAAAAATATATTATTTTAAGAAAATTAGGTCTTTTACATTAGTATTTTAGAGTTTTTAGAAATTAACTTGAAATCGACCGCGAAAAAGGCCAAGACTGTCATGGCGTCTTGAATGACGTCACACCTCGCGAAATAGCCGTGTTTGTTTATGATAGTCAATTGTGTTTTTTATTAAATAATGAATTCCTCGTATTATAAATATTGTGTAGTGCCTCAAGTAAAAGAACAACGATAAAAACGCCAAACAAATTATTCATATATGTACCTAACAATAAACAAATACGAAGAATGTGGTTAGAAATGGCAAGGAGGCAAGATGCTCTTACTTTATCAACTGCTTTCACAATTTATTTCTGTGTTTATTTCTAAAAACTTCAGCAAAACCGATGAATTTGGTTGTAAAAGGGGGCTGCCCTTGGATAAATCTTTTGCTGTCATA
Organism: Phengaris arion; assembly: GCA_963565745.1. Taxonomy (NCBI): domain Eukaryota; kingdom Metazoa; phylum Arthropoda; class Insecta; order Lepidoptera; family Lycaenidae; genus Phengaris; species Phengaris arion. Next base: position 18,726,450 of record OY751431.1, read on the forward strand.
TATTTAAGAGTACTGCCAACTCTCGATAATTTTGATTTCCGAAAATCACAGCTACAACTTACAAGTGTTTCGCGAGGTGTGACGTCACGCTTCTCTGATTGGTGTTTAATGTCACGTGATAAAACGCCTCATTATGTCGATTTTATTTTCCAAAAATATTAATAATCTTTTATTATTTTAATAAAAAAGTTGTTTTTTTGTTCACTAATTATCATGGTTAATCATTAGAAACTCTAAGCCATCCGATTTATTCTTAGTGGAAACAAGCCTATTCTCTTTCGATGACGTGACGTTTACCCCGGCTGGGCCCACAAATCCAATTAATCAAAACGTGAACAAAGTAACAAAAGCGAAACAATCGTCACTTATTTATAGTACAATAAAGAAATACGATGACACATAATATGTTATTTTTCGTAATGTTTACTTAACTGTTGAAACAAGACTGACCTGTGTAATGGACTGTAAATCAAATGATGCTAATTTTATGGTCAAAACAAAAACAAAAGGATGAACCGAGGAGGTCGTTGAAATGTGGCGGTGTGTCATCGTTATAATGTTGCAAAATGTTTGCCAGCTTAGCATTAATTCATATAACATTATGCTAAATTATTTACCGAGATTTTGGGCATATAATTTTCTGCCGTAAAGACGTTTAGGAAAAAAATATTACTTATACAAATTTAATTATGTAACATTACATTCTCTTAGACACTCAGAACTCCGAAGTCAACACTAATTTTATATTTATATATCAATTTAATCGATTGAAAACAGCTGAGGGAGGTCAATGACCTTCTGAGTATCTATTCTCGAAAAGAGCACAATGTTATTTCAATTTATATAAATATTTTTTAAGAATTTCACAATTCATTTAATAATTGCCGTAAATCATGTCTTCACTGCATTAGTCTTTGTAAAATGTAATACTAGCTTTTTCCCGCGGCTCCGCCCGCGTAAATATAGTATCCCACAGAAATAAACTGTGTGTGGAGTGCGAGTTTATGTCACTAGGTACTCGCCGGGAGGAAGTTACGCCGTACTAGGTACAATTTGTATGGCATTTAGTTCCCACTGTTTGCCACTAGGGGCATTGTTTCAATGCCATACAAATTGTAGTTAACTTCTTCACGGTGAGCAGTGACAAAACTCCAAACATGACTGAGGAGGTTGCGTGTGAAGTGACTGTAAGTTGTAACATCAACAGTACGGCGTTCGCTGCGGGCTCTGCGTGAGTAACTCGGGGCTACCCCGGTGACTCACACATTATTATGACGACCACTTGTGAAACTCGGTAGCTGAAAACAACAGTAATCTGATTTCTACTCGACCTCCTTAGTAGAAGGGTTGGCACTGCGCGACATTCCTTATGCACCAAACCTTAGCTCGACTCACCGCGACAGGCACGAGGAGTTATTGAACAGCGGTAGCACTAGAAATCTTTATCCTTTCTTCCTGTCCTGTTATGTGAAATGTGAAAGTTTGTGATTATGCATGGATGGATGGATGGATTTTGGTTACTCTTTCACGCATAAACTACTAAACGTATTATGATGAAATTTGTTATGGTTGAGTTTAATTAACACATAGGCTACTTTTAATCCCGAAAAAGTACAGTGTTTCCGTGGGGATATTAAATATACGCGGGTGGAGCCGCGGGCAAAAACGAGTCCTACTACTATTATAAAAGTAAAAGTTTGTGAGCATGGATGCATGGATATTTGTTACAATTTTGCGCAAAACATAATGTATTTATTTATTTAATCAAAGTATATACCATTGCTATCTATGCACTTTTGCCATCTCACATGTAGTTCATTGAATCCTTTACTTAAAAAACCATTCTGACAGTAATCAATAAAATCTTTGAAGGCGCTTTGGACTGCCCCATCGGAGTTGAAATTTTCCCTTGCAAGAAGTTAACCAAATTTCGAAAAAAATGGTAATCTGTTGGAGCAAGGTCCGAGGAGTACGGTGGATGTCTGAGACATTCCAATTGAAGCTCCTTTAATTTGGTAGCCGTCTGTTGTGATTGCAGTTGCTGGCAATAGACATCTGCCGTAATCGTCTGGCCAGATTTAAGAAAGCTGTAGTGAAGAACGACACCGGCACTAATCCACCAAACGCTCACAAGTAACTTTTTTTGAATAAATTTTTGCTTGGAGCAGTCTTTGGCTGGTTCGCCAGGGTTCAGCCATTGCGATGAGCGTTTCCGATTATCGTACAGGATCCACTTTTCATCACAGGTAATGATTCGATTTAAAATTCCTTCATCATTGTGCCGGTTGAGTAATGTAACGCAGCAGTCGACGCGCGTTTATCGGTTTGCTGCACTCAATTCATGAGGTACCCACCTTTCAAGCTTTTTCACCTTCTCAATTTGCTTCAAGTGGATTAAAACACTATCACTAACACTGGAGCCTGCAGCTAAATCGGACGTGGTTTGCGATGGATCCGTTTCCACAATAGCCTTCAATTCTTCATTATCAACTTTAGTTACCGGCCGTCCACGGGACTTGTTCTGCAGGTCGAAATTTCCAGAACGAAAACGTTGAAACCAAAAACGCACTGTGTTTTATTTTGCGACACCGCCGCCATACATATCATTAATCCTTTGAGCCGTTTCTGCAGCACTGGTGCCACGGTGGAACTCGTACTCGAAAATATTACTATATATCAAGTTTTCCATTTTGTAAACAGAGTGACGCAAACAAAAAACCAAATGAGGAAAAACAAATGAATTACGATTTTCGAAACACAAATGCATGGGTAAATGGCGGTATAAATTTGAAATTGGAATTCCTAACCAAAGAAGATATATTTGAGATCAAAGTGGCCAGTACGATACGATACGATACGAAACCAATACTTTATATTCCAAAACAGCACAGGGTTCCCGTGGGATACTTTATTTACGCGGGTGGAGCCGCGGACAAAAGCTAGTACCTAATATTATAAACGCGAAAGAAATGACCGAAAGAAAACGTACTATGGATGTTTGTTCAGTAGTTATTGTGTGAAAGAGTTCACACAATAACTACTGAACAGATTGTGATGAAATTGTGTATGGTAGTAGATTTACTCTGGGTTAACACATAGGCTTCTTCCGTTCGTTCCGGCGGAACTTTTTGCCCGGACGAAGTGGCGGGCAACATCAAGTGAGGAAGTGGTTTCGGCGTATGTCGGTGGGAATATGTGCTCCGGCCGGCCTCCCCCTCGCGCGTCTTGTCATATTGTTTTCACCGGGCAATGGGTTATGACTCGTAAAGACGTAACTCGTAAGTCGTCAGTGTCAAATGTCATCGGACTGAAAGCGCACAGTCATTGAACCAATTAATGCGAAGAATCCATAGTTAAATTAATTTGTGTAGAAAAGATGATTGAGAATAATTTATTTCTCAAGAGATTTGAATAAAGCGAGAGTTGTTGATTTAGTAATGGAGTGTTGGCGGTCGTAAGCGTTGTCCTGACTGCTGTGTGATTGTTGCAGAAGCTTAGCCTCTGCTTGTATCGGATGTTGCTCGATGGCGTACAATTAGTCTTCGATTGTGAGGTTCGTATTTTATACTATCGGTTTTATATCATCATGCTTCAATTACATTACTGTAGGTCGTAATTTGTGGAAAACAAGTTATTAACAATGAGAAATTAAAAAGAAAAAAAAATCCAAATGAAACGTAATAAGCTTTTTTGTGAAAGTCAACACAGAGGCTACTACTTTTATTATTTATCAATATATCTACAGAGTTTATGATACATGTAAATATAAAAAATAACATATAAATATAATTATAAGTATATAATTATATATAATAAGTATAATATAATAAGTTTTGTAAATAGCTTAGTAGGTGGTGTGTACTGTGTATGCTGTAGTTTTGTAAATAGCTTAGTAGGTAGTGTGTACTGTGTATGCTGTGGTTTTGTAAATAGCTTAGTAGGTAGTGTGTACTGTGTATGCTGTAGTTTTGTAAATAGCTTAGTAGGTAGTGCGTACTGTGTATGCTGTAGTTTTGTAAATAGCTTAGTAGGTAGTATGTACTGTGTATGCTGTACTTTTGTAGGTGGCGCGGGCGTAGCGAATAGTTATATAACTATTGTTTAAATACAATTTAAACTATAAGAATTTCCTACATGTCTGGAGTGTATATATGAACAAACCTATGAGACATAACCGTTCAGGCTAATCTGGAGCAATTGAACTTGAAGCAGTTTACAACTAAAATGCATCATGTTTTATGAGTCATGTAATTGAGATGAATGAAAAGTGGCGAATGATTCGGGTCGTACCGCGAACACCGCACCGCGCGCGACACCGACCGTGATAGTCGAAACTCGACACTAGACTCTGTTCAGTTGTATAAAATATCAAAAGATTGTGTACCTATATATTATGTTCTAAGTGGCATTCAAAATAGTTAGACGAATTAATTAGGTAGCATTATAGTATCAAGATTTAAATATAAATTATATATGCCCCAATGTCGTCTAGATTTATGTAAAAGAAATGTTTGCATTAGCATTATAAAAGTGTATAAAGTGTAAACTTCCCGACAGATTTAAGGATTTGAATTTAATAAATTTTAAAACTCAGATATCGAAATGGCTATTAGAAAACTCTTTTCATGCTCTTAACGAATACATGAGATTTAAAGAGAAGATAAAATAAATCTATAAATAATGTAGTATATAACTAAAATAATTGACATAATATTTTATGCTTTATTTATACATTGACTTCAGTAATATTAAATAAATTTATTTTATCTTTACACGGATTTAATTCTGCAAAATTGACATAATATGGAACTAGGTATTAATATTTATTTGTTTTTAAAATCACAACTTTTGTGTAATTTCTTTTATTGTGATTATTTTGCATTATTTGCTAATTTAACCTTTGACATTGTAATAATTTTATTATGAATTTTATTTTTACATACTAAACAAATTGACTATTTATACGAATCTTTAACTTTATCTAAATGTTATTTGCTGAATTTAACTCCTTAACATTATGATGTCATTTAATTATTTTTAATGCATTGCACGCTATTGTAATGGCAGAATGTATCAGCAGCTCTCACAGAATATAAGACCATTATTTACTACATTCTAGCAATAAAGGAATTTGATTTGATCTAGTGTGCTTTTGTCTCTTTGTTTACGTACAGACTCAAATGGATCTGAATTCTGAACGGAGTACCTACACATGACTTCATTATAATATATTTTCCCCTTTACTAATAAAAATATTAGGTCTTTACCTATGAAATTGCCGTTTTGTATGAAAAAATTTAAACGAATTTTTTTCATCTATTTTTTATTTGTATTAATCGAAATAATCACCCATACAATCAATGCATCTTTGCCAACGCAGTGGCATTTTATTGATGCCCTTCTTTAAGAAATCAGTTGAACGGGAGGCAACAAATTCTTCAAATGCATTTTGCTGCCTCTCGGGTATTGAATTTTTTTCCCGCCAAGAAGTTATCCAAATTCTGGAAAAAGTAGTAGTCTGTAGGCGCAAGGTCCGGTGAGTAGGGCGGATGACGGAGAGTTTCCAACCCCAGTTCTTGCAACTTGGAGACCGTCTGCTGTGCAGTATGAGGTCGCGCGTTGTCGTGCAGGAGCAGCGGCGCGAGCGATTGACCAATGCTGGTTGGAGATGTGCCAGCTTCTCCATCATTGTGTTCAGTTCTTCACAGTACACATCTGGAGTAATGCTCACCCCGTTTAGTAAGAAGCTGTGATGAATCACACCGGCGCTAGACCACCAAACAGTATTTCATCACTTTTCTAGGGGTAAGTTTTCGTTTAGGGCATTGTTTAGGTGTTGAACCAGGATCCAACCAACTTGCTGAGCGCTTGCGGTTATCAAACAAAATCCATTTTTCATCGCAGGTAACAATGCGGTTCAAAATTCCTTCATTTGTGTGTCTGTTGAGCAGTGCAAGGCACGTCCCGACGCGTACTTCGCGCTGGCGATCATTGAGTTCGTGGGGCACCCATTTGTCAAGCTTTTTTACCTTACCAATTTGACGCAAATGGACCAATATTGTTTTGACGCTAACGTCGAAAGCTGCTGCTGATTCAGGCGTAGATTGTGTATCATCAGCTTCCACAATCACCTTTAATTCGTCATTGTCGACCAAAGTCTTCGGACGACCGCTAGGTTCATTTTTCAGGTCGAAATTTCCAGAACGGAAGCGAGCAAACCAATAACAGGTGGTGCGTTTGTTTGTAGTGTTAGCTCCGTAAACGTCGTTGATGTTGCGTGCCGCTTGTGCCGCGTTGCTGCCACGACGGTACTCATATTCCATAATTACTCGAATTTTAAACGTATCCATGATGACGAAAAAGATTGAAATGCGATGAAAATGTAACACTAATCAGTAAACAAATGACTACTTTTGGAAAAAGAATTCCATGTTTTTAAAATAAAATTAATTTGAAATTAGAATTCTTAGCCAAACAAAAATTATTTTGATTTGAAATGGCCAGTACTTCAAAACGGCAATTTCATAAGTAAAGACCTATTATTTAAACAGTGGATAAGTTATACAATGTTTTGTCTTTGTCTGATACGTGGAAAAAGTCACATGGCAGACAAGGACAAAATATTGTATTGCTGTATTGCATACATGTTTAATGCTATCTTTAGTCTTACTATTCTATTTTTAAAAATGCATTAGATACTTCGTCCGTCTGTCTTTTAAGTAATCGTGCCCAAACCACTGAACGTAATAATAATATCAAACAACTTTTTTATCCACTTTTCCACTTTATTTAAGTTTTTACAGTAATTGATATATAAGTACGATCAGTTTGATCCGGATCGAAACCGGTAGTGTTTAGTATATCAATTAGTGTAAAAACCTAAATAAAGTGGGAAAGTAGATAAAAACAATGTGTGATATTTCATATTATTATGAACACGAACTTCCACCAAGAACCAATAGTACACTCAATCAGTTACACCGGACGTAAGGTCACACTGGGACTTGAGAAACGATTTATACTACTTTTGTGACAGAAAAATATTTTACCCGCACAATACTATGCAGACTTAGGCTGGGACTGTATTGCCCGAAATCCGGAGAGAGTTCAGAGCGCTGAAAATTGAACTCTGCGCGAATAAAACAGAGTTGAAATCGGAGTGTCAATGTAGAGTTGTTATATTTGACAATTGACATTTCACTCGACACTTGTGTGTTCGATTTTCAGCTCTATTGTATTAGCGCATAGTTCTTATTTCACCGCTCGGAATTTTCTCCGGCCTTCCGGATTCCGTATGACACAGTCCCACCTCCCAGCCTTATGCGCGAACCAAGTTCCGGCCAACGTCTAAAATATACATTCTACTCTCTACAGCTTTGTCGGAAGGAGTGCTGGGTACTGTTATGATGACTCTCTCTTTTCCTATAAAGCGATTAGCACCGACCGAACTATGGGATGGAACATCCAATAAAAATCGGTGAAGTGCAAGTCAGACTCGCGTACGAGTGGTTCCGTTTAAAACGGCAAAAAAATATATAATAAAAAAATAAAATATAATACGTTTTTTTGTATGGAAGCCCCACTTAAATATTTATTTACCCGACTACGCCCTAGCCAAAAGGAAGGGTATAATGATTTTGGCAGTCTTTGTATGTATGTATATTTGTTCCGTCGTAGCGCCTAAACTACTGATCCGGTTTTATTGAATGGGGTGTCCAATAGATTCGTAAGAATGGTCCGGGTAGCATAGGCTATAATATAATTTACGTGGTCGGGTTGTAGTTTAAATTTTTGATTATTTTATTATTTCTTTTATTTGTTTTTATAGCGGCAACAGACATACGCCATTATCTGTGAAAATTTCAAATGTCTAGACTCTAGGCTGTAGCTATCACGGTTTACGAGAGCCTAGTGATAGACTTAGTAATAAGCTCCCGTTTTTACCCTTTTGGCATGGAACCCTACAAAGGGCTATTTGTCCAAAGTGGCTTTAACAGATTAATTTTTGCGTGAGTTCCACCAAAAAGTGGGTGTGATTCGAACAATAAAATTATGTGAACAGTTTGTAGACACGTGTAAGCTGCGAACAGCAGACACCATAAGCAAGCCGTGAGCCATATTGTGTCAACTTACGAGTATAATGCGTTCTGTAAAAAGTGGGGAAACCTCGGGCCATAAGCAGATGTGGCCCGCGCGATTCTCACGATGTGACGCGTTTCGCGCCTGGCTGCTAGGGCTATATACACTATATAATCGGTCCGGTTAACAGCTTCCATTTAAGGAGTGCGAGGGCGGCCGCGGCCTTGGGGAGTCCTATGTCCTCTATGCGTCGTATGAACCCATTGTGTGTTTGTGTGCGTCCCACAAAGACACGTCACACGCGCAACAATGATCGGTAACACACGCCAAATCCTTACTAAATTAATAATCCTTTTTTTATTTATTTTTTATTCATCAAAATAAACATAATATTACAATTATTATTTATATCTCGCTAAACGAGATGCGCACGTCTAATACAATGTTCCTACATAATATTACACGTCGTTAATTATTATTCATCATCATAACATCCTACTACTATTATGAATGTAAAAGTTTGTGTTACTGTTTCACGCTATAACTACAGAACGGATTTTGATGAAATTTGCCATGGTAGTCCGTAGTAGTGTAGACTCCATATTTTATAGATGCTAGATCTACATTTTGCGCGTACGAAGTTGGAGGCAACAACTAGTATCGAAATAATGTGAACGACACAATGCGATGTTAGGATTTCATTGCAAGAGCGGCGCAGCTTTGCAATGAGGGTTTTTGATATTTTTTCTGCCTCTAGGGGGCAGACCCACCTCACACAAAGCGTCACCTGGTGGCGTAAGTGGTATCAAAAACGGTCAATAAGAATCTTCGATTCTTTTTCTGTCACCAGGCGGCGCTTGGGAGACCGACGGTCCTTGTCGTGTCATAAACCTGTCAGCAGTAACGAATTTAAACACTCTCACTGTAGGTAGATCCCTATTTTTCGCAATTCATAGATGCAATTAAACGTGTTTACATTTTCGTTTTTCGGGTTCCATACCCACAGGGTAAAAACACCCTATTACTGTGACTTCACCAGCCGTATCTACTTAACCGTGATACCTAGACAGTTCAAATTTTCACTTTTTTTTGGATTTCTGTTGGCGCTATAATGACAAATACTAAAAACAGACTAAAATAAATATATTAGGAGGGCTCCCATACAACGAACGTGCCGGGTTTTTTTTTAGGCCTTGCAATTTAGTTTTATTTAGCATATTAAATTTAGCAGGTTCGATTCCCAGGTTGTGGCGTGTACCAATGAGAGTTTTTCAGATCTCAAGTACATTATACGGACGCTCCAACGGTGAAGGAAAACATAATGAGGAAACCCGCACACGGTTGACCCCAGACGTATTACCAGTCATTCCTCTGGACCAGGCTGACTGTGTTGTGAGAATGCCGTATGTGCTTGGGCAACCATACGATATTCAAAAACCAACTGTCCAGACACTACAGTATTTCAAGAGTGGTTACTTCGCTCCGAGAGTTCTGTATAAATCATCCAATAACAGATGAAACGGCCTAAGATAATTAAAAATAAAGTTTTATACATTGAATACCTACATAGTTAATGCTTATCCTTACAAATATTATAAACGCGAATGTTTGTTCTGTATGTGTGGATGTTTATTATGTACTCTTTCACTTTACTACTGAACGGATTTTGATGAAATTTACGTAGTACCTATAGCTAATTGAGGTAGGTCGCAGCAAAATGTACGGTTCCCGCGCGATATCTATTTGCGCTTACTAAGTTGCGGGCAACATTTAAGTAGTTGTATATATTTTATGCAAATCTAGTAATAAATATGCGCTCGTCATGTTTCACAAATTACATTAACTACCTACAATTGCAGGCGGCACGTGCGCGGTGCGGGGCGACCGTTGTCCCCTCGCGATACCCATTACCCAGGCACCGGTCACGTTACTGCGGGAATGCGGAAGGTCCAAACAAAGGTAAACCAGTTATTTTTTTATAAAATAGATGTTGCAGACGACTTCGTGAGACCCAACAGCCTCGACGTAGTGGTCTCGAAGCCCACAAAGTACGGGACACTCCCGGCAAGTTGCGGACGCAATGAGCGCACAACTACACTCCGTTCTGAGTTATTTTACCTGTGACAGGATCAGGATCTTTATGCCGACGACATAAGGGTCACTCTCCTACAAACTCCGAGGTATGGTAATATCTGAGCGCACTATAATGAGGCATGTAGATTACACAAATACAAAGTCGCCGGCGATTAGTGGCAACTGGCACGTGCGGCGCCGCGCGCGCGTAATTTATTACGACTCGCCAGACAGCATACCAGTACCTATAGCCAGTAATCATCTCGTCAATCGCAGACAAAAATAATTTTATTATGATTTCTAAAGTAATATGATCAATAACACTTAATTAAATCAATAAAAAAATGCCATTTAAATAACTATTACTAAAACTAAGCTAAAACTAATGTTCTGTTTTGGGATGAGAATTTTGGAACGAAGTTCCTTATGGCGCGTTGCAAAGTAACGCGAAGTAACATGAATACCGTTGGGCGCAAAATAGGTCTTATTGTAAGGCAGCAAGTTACATGCATCGTCGTTGTGAGAAACAACATTTCTTTTCTTCCCCAGCGTGAGCTCACAAAATGGCCTCTTTTAAATAAATAGGCTAAATTAGAAACGTTTTCTTAATTCAATGTCAAATAGTCTTACAATTATGTCAACTACTCCACATCATGGCGGTCCAAGACAAATAGTTTCTTTACGTTCAGTCATTTACATGAATATTTGTTCGTTTTTGACAAAAGATTTCCCGGCAGCCATTTTAAAAATATGGTTTTTGACCTTTATTGACGACCTTGTTACTATGGATTAAGAACTATTTTGCAACGAACTATTTTGGGTAGAATATTTCTTCTTTAAAATGATTCGGATCGCCATGCTAAGCCTGCTGGAAACAAGCAGACGGATCCGTCTATTTCCGATGTCTACTTGTCCATCACTGGTGGGCGTCAGGAAAAATTTACTACTTAGCTATTTTTCTACCTGTGGGGGACATCTGGAATAGGCCAACGGATAGCCTCATGGGAAGCGATTACGTACCACCACCACCGCTCATGGGCACTCGCAACACCAGAACAGTTACACTTGTAACTCCTCTGGTGTTGCGCACTTCCACTCCTGGGCCTTTAGTCAAGATGCATTCGATAATTTCGACGACGAAGTTCGAAAGGAGAGTGCTAAGTGTGAGTTTTTCGCGGGTTTGGCGTTTACTAGGAATTTGTATGTGATTTTTACAGCGCCACCTAGTTGTAAACGCGACAACTAGGTCAAATCACATACAAATTCCTAGTAAACGCCAAACGTGCTCCCGATCGAATGCGAAAAGAAAAACTCACACTTAGCACTCAGGAATGTATGGGATTTGACATAAGTCATCGCTAAGTGACATATCGCTTGCGATGCCTTATGTCAAATCCGATACATTTTGTTTTCTAACTTTGCTATCGAAATTATCGAATGCACGAATTAACTAAAAGCCTTGGTCTTTAAAAGCCCGAACCCCCCTCAGGCCCCCGGGTAACCACACTCACTCGGCGAAACACAACGCAAGCGTTATTTCCCGCCGGTGTTCATAGGCGTATACTTTGGGTGGTGGTGCCCACCCCAGGGTACACCCAACAAATAAATTTACACTACAAAAATCGTAATATTCAAAAACAATAAAAAACCTACATACTTAGTTCTACTAGTAGAGATACTAAGAGTTTGTCTGCAATTATTTTTTAATTTCTTAATAAATATGGCATAAAAGATGTACCTATACTAGTACAGTGATATGATGGAGCGTGTGTGATGTCCGGAAACACAACGGTCTGCAAGGAATTATCAAGGAAATGTATCCTCGTACTCAAACTATTTACGTTAAGAGCGAGCAAAAAAAAACGGTTGTCTGTAAAATCAGTTTACTGACGATAGTTGAACGTGACAACGTCATAAGAAATGGAACGCCTCAGAGCGAGCTAACGCCTTATGAGTCATGTTTAGCGAGGTAACGCCGGTAACGCCGCATGAGTCATGTTTTTTCGTGCGTGCAGCCGGCTCCATCGAATTATAAGACGTTGTCACGTCAAAAACAACATCCAGTTCGTGGAAGCGGCAGAGACAGAGACGTTTATATATTGATTATTTTATATATTTCAGACAATACGAAATCAGTAAAATTAGAAAGAAAAATCTCGCTCGCATTCACCTAAAATATATTCTACACGTAAAGCTAATCGAGCTATCTATATGTAAAGGGAGAAAGTTTTTTACCGATTTATTTTGTCTTCTTCCCCGATTTTAATCAAATCGCACTAGGCACATACATTATATTTTATAATATAAATAAAAATTGATTGCAATTCCAATGTCTCGCTAAAACTCGAGAAAGGCTGGACCGATTTGGCTAATTTTGATCTTGAAATAATAGTGGAAGTTCAGGAAAGGTTTAAACGATATGAAATGAGTACGGAAAAAATAATTAGTTACGTATTTCAGCGTTTTCTAAAATTCAGCCCCTAGGTGGGTAAAATAGAGGATTGAAGTTTGAAACCTTATTTTACGCAGACAAAGTGGCGGGCAATTAATGCTAGTCCCTCAAATGAGTCTTCGTCAAACCACAAAGTTAATTATTTTTTATGGGCAAAACTCATTTTTTTCTCTTAATCTCCAGATCCACTGTACATTTGGCTTCAGTCTCGGTTACGTAGTAACTCTTTATTAATCTGTAGTCTCAGCTTCATCGGCCATCGTATCTCAGGGGCCAGGCCCCCTAGAAAATGGACCTAGATACGCCAATACCGGTGTTCCTTGAGGCCGTGGTATTTTTCCGGTCGAGCGGGCCCACGCCCACTACTGTATTATAGTACTGAGGTACGAGTTTTAAATATACATATAACATACCTACTAGGTAAATATACGATTTTAAATATTTAATACTTTTGGAACACCATCGCGGTTGCGTCAAAGATCCGTTCATATATCCTTCATATTGTACAATATATATGAAGTCATATCACCTTATATTTTTTGTTGTCTTTTTTCAGTTTTTATCAATGTCGCGATGTCATAGCGTAGACAAATATTGACATAAACACTACATGAGTTGCTCGGCCGCAATTGGTCCGCCCTCGGTCAGCCAGCCGCCGCACCCGAAGCGTGTTGGGCGGCCAATCGCACCGATTGGCCGCCCAACACGCTACTACAAATTACTCAAAGTTCGGTAAATACAGTCCGTTATTTTACCTCCAAAGGGACCTTCATGCCGACATAAAGATTTCTATGATTAGTAGTACCAGCCTCTGTGGTCCAGTGGTTTGAGCTTGGCTCTCGAGTCGGTCGTCAGTCGTGGGTTCGATTCCTGCATTGAAATAATAAAAAATGTTGTATCTAAGTTTGGTTAGTATAGTGCAGGCTAATCACCTGATTGTCTGACAATAAAGATGATCCATGCGTCAGATGGGCATGTATCCGTCCCACTGGGTTATAAGAGTAAAGGAAGAGAGAGAGTTCGTGTGTACTGCGCACACACTTGGACACTATAAAATCACTCCTGCGTAACTGGCCTGGTTTCAATGAAACCGGCCACTGTCACCGAAATCGGTGTGGAGAGTTATTTTATTACCGTACTTTGTGAACGCTACTCTATACTCTGTAGTCTGTACAGATCCAGTTTAATCTTACCGGAACAATAGCGCGTTTGATGCTACCGATTTAACTGTCAAGTAAGTATGTATCTCCCCACACCGATTTCGGTGACGGTAGCCGGTTTCAAAGAAGCCAGGCCATATAGAACCAAAGTGTGTACGCAGTACGCAAAAGCATTATCTCCTCCTTTATTCTCGAAACCGATTAACACGACTGGCGAGAGATCAGGCGCAGGGCCTGACTTTATACATGCCCATCCGACGCATGAATCATCTTTCTTGTCAAACAATCAGGTGATCAGCCTGCATTGTCCTAACCAAACATGGTAACAAATTTTTTTATTGTTCCAACGCGCGAGTCGAACCTACAACCTCCGCGTCGAGAGCCAAACTCTAAGCCACTGGGCCACGGAGACTGTTAGATTTAAGTATGTACCGTGGAACAAACACATTAATTTGATCGAGTTTCAACTTTTTGTTTCCGTATAGATTAAATTCCGTATATATTAGTATGTAAATGTATACAAAGTTCGGTAAATACTGCGTAAATAGTAAATGCTACTATAGGATAGCTATTTAACCTTTAGCCAATGTTTTGCAAATTGACCACCAACCAATGGCCACTCGAGCAGCGACCATGTCAACATTATCGAATATAATAGAATACTACCCGACCCTAAAGTTATTATATAAAAAATATATTATATTTTTAGGACTTGGGAATAAAAAGTTATAAATCTCCGAATATCAGAGAATTCAAATGTAAAATACGTTCTTATCTGTGGTAATCGTTCTCATCATTCTGTATAGTCTATTCTACTGTCAATTTGAGGCGTAAAGGCCCCATCTAGTGGCTCGATAGATAATTTTATTTTTTAACTTGTGGTGTGAAATAGATCCGTCTATACTATTTATATTTATATCAATAATAAGAAATAATGTTTTTGGTTTTCGTAATGTGAAAGCGACATCTATCATTTATCTGTTAGCATATTGCGTTTCCAAGCAAACTAGTTATAAATTTTATTGCGTAATTTACATCACAACTAATAGATAGCGCTTTTCCGCAAACCGCCACTAGGGCAATATATTAAACAATAGGTTATTTCATCAATTATCTTTTATCCCCCGAGTTTGATGTATAATATTATTACTGTTTCTTGTTTCTATGTTCATAAAGTACAACATACAATAAATATTTTTTGTGGCCACGTATTTTAATTACCAGGCAGTAAATGTATGGCGACTTGCCGATCTCCTTTGAAATTTTGCACACGTATTTCTCATATAATGTAGGCATCCACTAAGAAAGGATCTTCTAAATTCAACCCCCCAGGGGGGTAAAATAGATGATAATAGTTTGTATGAATATTTTTATCTCTGGGACATATTTGCATAATATTACGTATGAATTAAGTACGGAAAAAGTAATGAGTTACGTATTCGAAAATTCAGCCCTTAGGTGGGTAAAATAGGGGATAAAAGTTTAAAACCTAACTCACCGTGGAAGAAGCCGCGGGCAATCAATGCTATATATAGACCATATAGAGGAAGGTGTGCAGAAAGCTATTTTTTTTAAGTACTTAGCTTGTGCTTAGAAATACATAAAATTGATAATAATGGACCTAACAAATGACACACAGTATTACACAATGTCAAAATCTGCAGAGCGCAAATCTTCTCAATACCAAAAGAATCCGCCGCCGCCCGCCGCTCTCATCTGAAAAATATTGAATTTAAATTGTATTTTATAATATTGAAACGCTTTCGGAATATTTTGCATCGTATACTACCGCAAGAGTAGAGTTTACAGAGCGTTTAGTAATTGTTTGTATTCAGAGTAAAGTATAGGTACTGCACAATACTAAAATATAAATTCTAGACAATATTTTTGTATGTAAATATTAGTGTTTTTATATTTCATTTTTACTATTTTCACATAAAAAAATATTTAGGCCACATTTGCTGCCCCCTAAAATTTGCCGCCCTAGGCCTCTGGTAAATAAAATCCAGGGCCGCGGACTTGTAGGCAAAAATTATAAACGATTGACGCTTTTGATGCAAATAAGGATCTTTAGTACCGGTGCTAGATTTGCAGGTGGGACTGTGAGTATGACGCTCATTTACTACTATTTACAGAATGACAAGATAAAAACTAATTATTGACAGGCTGCTGGATTTGCAGGCTGGATCGTTAGGATGGCCCTTAAAATACGTTCATAACCGTGAAAACGTAATTTTTTGTTTCACGTATTTGAATAAATAGAGCGTTTTCATATTATGCGATACGATGTCGCGTATCGCGCGCGATAACGTGAGATACACCTATATTATTAATTAAGATATGAAACATATACCTTCTTATTTATTATTATGCCCCTAAACAAGTAAAAAAAATGTTGTGGCAGTGTAGGGGACTGTATTATTCTACAGGGATTCAACCGCCGGCTCAGATTAGACTTGAAGAAAGCAAGGTTACACCGATTTGGGCAGAGCCGGGGCGATAATAAAACACTGTATTGAGGAGAACATTTTTTCACTTTTTCGCTTTGCTTACCTGGCTCATGGCAATGCCGTATAGAGAGTCCCGCCCGTACGCCTCTTTCGGGCCGATCTTCCATTTCATTTTGACCTCTCTATACGGCTATTTTCCATATTTTTCCCCATTTTTCATGAGCCAGGTGAAGCAAAACGCGTTATGTGAAAATCTTTATTATCATGACCATATTTATTAATCCTTATATACTAAATATCCTATTACATAAAAAAGTTATATACATCTTAAGTTCCATTTACACGAAATGTTGTACAATTTTCATCACTATTTTCTTAATAATTTATTTACCATCTATTATATGAACTTAAACTTTACATTACACGTTATATACTATGTTTATTTACCTAAATGAAAAGAAGCTACGTTAAAATTAGCTGTCGTTAAATATATATGAGCAAAATAACCCGCACTCGATTAAACACCATTTTTACACGATTTTACACACTGATGCCATATAAATCTATACATATAGTCACTTGGTATTCACTGTTATGATTTTATGTACTGTTTAAACCACTTGTTTATTGTTCATATTTAAATTCACTTATGTTTTACATTACGAGGCCGCTGTCCTTAACATCCTCCCCCCGGCGCAGTAGCCAGGATCTACGCAGCCTCCTCAGGCGACTGCGGGCTCGCCGGTCCCGCTGTGGACTGCTACGGTGACTGCGAGCTGTCCGTGCTCGCTGTAGGCTGGTGCGGAGGCGACTGCGGGCCGTTCGCGCCTGCCGCAGGCTGCTCCGGCGACTGCGAGCTGTCTGTGCTCACTGTAGGCCGCTCCGGCGACTGCGAGCTGTCTGTGCTCGCTGTAGGCTGCTCGTAGTTCGAGAAGCGCGTCACATCTGGTAGACAGCTCAGCTCGCTCGCCTCCGTGGTGTGGAAGGCGACGTATTCTTCTTGATTTTCAATTGTAGCGGGACTCTCCGCGGGCCACTCGATCACAGGCCTGCGCAGGAAGTCCGGCCCCTGGTACCAAGGATCCTCGTCGCCCTTCGGAACGTAGCCCGTTCTGGTGGCTAAGTCGGCGACGTTGCTCTTCGTGCTCACCCATCTCCATTGGTGGACAGACGTCAGCTCGGTGATCTCCCCTAGCCGATGTGCGACGTACGGTGTGTATTTGCGGCTGCCGTTTTGTATCCAACACAGAACTACTTGTGCGTCGATCCAGTAGAAAACCGTGTCCGTTTTCCACCTGTGTTCTGCGGCGACAGCGTTTCCTAGCCTCGCCCCGATCAGGGCAGCCTGTAGCTCCATCCTTGGTATTGTTTGTGCCTTCAGTGGCGCCACCTTAGCCTTGGCGGCGGCCAACATGACTCGTACTTCCCCATTTTCTTGTTCCAACCTCCAATAAACAATAGAGAATATGTGCAGCTGCCGGCTTCTCGTCGGGCTCCCCCCATTGTAACTCCGGGGTAGCTCGAGCTGACTGATGTACTCCATGTCGGTCAGCCAACGGGCGAAGTCTTGGGCTGACTCAGCGGGCAGCGACTCGTCCGAGTCCAGCTTCTGACGCCACAAGCCTTATAGGATGACTTTGGCGGTGATCGTGTAGCAGCTCAGCAGTCCCAGCGGGTCGTAGATGCTCATCACCGTGCTAAGAGCCTCTCTCTTCGTGGGTGCGCGCTGAAGCTCGCGAACCTCCTTGTGGACTCTGGATAGCGACGTGTTAAATTTTAGTTTGTTGCCTCGGGAGTCCCACAGCATGCCCAGGGTCTTCTGCTCGTCCTTGGTGACACGCTGTGTAGTGTTCTCGGCCAGGCGGTCTTCAGGCAGTCCTTCTAGCACCCTCCGGTCGTTGCTCGTCCAGCCTCTTAAGTGGAAGCCACCTTTCCTATGTATTTGGTCCACTTGTTCCACGATCTGCATGGCCTTCTGATGGTCTGGATAGCTGTCTACGTAGTCATCCATGTAATGGGCTTCGGTGATAGCGCGATGGGCTTCGGGATGCGACTCGGCGAATTCTTCCGCGTTCTGATTCCGGGCTGAGTGTGCCAGGAACGGTGAACACGATGCTCCGAAGATCATTACTACCATCTTGTATGAGGGCGGCGGCTCGCCCTCGTCTTCTCTCCACAGGAACAGCTGGGCCGGTTGGTCTTCTTTTCTGACCTTGACGCGAAGAAATATCTCCTCTATATCAGTCTTCACAGCGACGGCTTCCTCTCTGAACCGGAACAGTATCCTCGGCAGTGAGGTCAGAAGGTCAGGCCCTTCTAACAAGTGATCGTTGAGGCTCACGCCGTTTTTCCTCGCCGCTGCGTCGAAAACCAGTCGCAACTTGCCCGGCTTATTTGGGTTTTTAACCGGGAAGTTCGGCAGGTACAATGTGATGTCACTTCCGGCCTCTGTCCCGTCGCATTTTTCCGCATATCCCTTGTTTATGAGGTTCTTCATCTGCCCGTGATACTGCGCGTCGTCCAGGGGGTTCTTCTTGAGCTTGTGTTCTAAGTTCTTGAGCCTCTATAGCGCATTGTTGTAGCTAAGAGGTAGCTTGACGCCGTTCGTGCGCCACAGAAGTCCCACTTCGAATCGACCGTCTTCCGTTCGTTTGGCCGTTCTGCTAAAGAGGTCGATGGCTCGCTGCTCCTCGTTGCTCAGCTTAGCCTTTGACGCTATTCCCAGCGCGTCTATTTCGAAGTGTTTCTTCACCATTTCCTCCAGTCGTTCGCCTCGGGTCTCGATCGTAGACACGTGCAGGATGTTCTCGTGTTCTTCCTGCTTTATGAGGCGTCTGGGGATGCTTCCATGGATTACCCAGCCGAGCTTCATCTTCGAGGCTGCAGGCTGGTTTTTCTTGCCGATCCTCAGCTCCCTGGATACTATGAGCTGCCAGTTGTCCGTGCCGATGAGAAGTTGGGGTTTCTTGTCTTCATAGCATATCTCTTCGTTCTTGAGATCACGCAGGTGAGCAAGTCGGAACAGTGAGTCCGGGACGGACTGAGTGAGTAGGTTCAATCCGTCCACGGTTCTCGCAGTGACGTCATATCTGGTACCGTCGTGACCCCGTACGCCAAGTTGTACGAGTCGGCTTTTTTCTTCCCTTCTCTCGGCATTGATCCCATGCATCCTCAGCACCTTCGGTGGGCCGTCTGCGCCGATAGCCTTCGCGACGTCTTCATCCAGTAGTGTCACTGTCGAGCCCTCGTCGAACAGCGCGAAGATATCCGCTTTGCCCCGTGGACCGACAACTTGAATTCTTCTCATCTTAAGTTTCACTGCGTGGTCGGAGGTGACCGATGCGGTAATCACGGCGTCCTCGGTCTGTGGGGCGCCGCCGGACCTGTCTTCGTGCAGCAGCGCGTGATGAGGCAAGTTGCAGCCCTTCACGCCGCACGGCCTCGCTCTGCAGTTGTATCTTCTGTGCCTGCTCCGTATGCACCGGAAACACAGCCCTTCCTTTTTGACTGTGTCCCATCTCTTCTGGGTGCTCAGTTTCTTGAAAGCAGCACAGCGGAACAGAGCGTGATGGTCGGCACATAACGGGCACTTCGTTGACTCATCGCGTGTTCTGTTTGGCTGGCTGCGACTCGGCGACTCCCTGCCCTCGTCTGCTATCGTGAAGACTGGTCTTCTTGTTCGGGCTTCGTTCTTGTTAGGAGGTGGACGCGGTGTTTCCTTCTTCGGTGCCGTGCTGAACCCGTAGCGCAGCGCCCTGTCCGCTTCTCTCATTAAGAATTCAGAGAGAAGGACGTCATCGGGCTCGTTCCTGAAGCGTGACGTCTCTTCTGCGTAGTCGTACCACTTGCTCTTCTCGTATGGGCTGAGCTTCTCTAGGATGTCTCTCGTGAGTAACGGGTTAAAGAGGTACCCGTGCCTCAGCTTCCTCAGGATGGCTACCATGTTCTGAATCTTCACTGCAAATTGGTTGAGTTCTGCCGCCGAACCTCCGAGCCTCGGTATCTTCTTCAGGTCTTCCATCATGCGATCGACCATAACCTCGGGTCGACCGAAGCATTGTTCCAAGGTCTTCATAATCTATTCGGGCGGCATCGCGACGCTCAGCAGTGGTGCCACGGCTTCTCTCGCTTCTCCCCGTAGGCAGCTTCTCAGACGAGCTAAGTTCTCGATCGGCTTGAGCTTGTAGAACGCAGTGGTGTCTTCCATGGCTGCTTTGAATGGCAACCATTCGGTGGGAGCGCCCGAGAATATGGGCAACTCCGTAGTGTGGCGCGACTGGCGTTGGTTCAGCAGTTTGTCCAATGTTTCGGCAAGATGTTCCACCCCATTAGCCCTAGACGTGGGCGGTGTGGGTGAGCGTGGGCGGTGTGGGTGAGCGTGGGCGGCGTTGCTGCGGCCATTCGAACCTCGTCTTCTGGGCTCCCTTCGGTGGCATGTCTTCTGTCTTCGGCGTCTCTCTTTCTTCCATAGATGTCGGCTCTTGTCTAGCCTCTTCGGGTTCGGGACCCTGTTCGCTTAGCCAGGCTCGGACACGTTCACTGTCCACCTGTTCTGATGGCTCGTCGTCGTCGGGGCTGCTACCATCTTCTGCAGCGGCGACGTCAGCGGCGAGCTTCTTCTTTATAAGTTCTGCTTCGATCTGCAGTTCCTTCTTACGAAGAGCGGCGAGTTTCTCCTCCGCCTCGTAATGCATACGCGCGACAACACTTGCTGTCGATCGGCGCGATCTAATTGAAATAGCCTTCTTTCTGGCTAGGGTTTGTACTTCCGAGGGTGCAGGCGCCTTGCTGGTACCTGGTCTCGGTTTCGAAATAGTTTGAAGCAGATCCGCTCTTCCCTCGGTCGGCGGCGGCTGGCTCGTAGCGGCAGCGGACGGTGATCGTGGCGGATCCGGAAATCTACGTGGTTGCTGGTTCTCCTCGGCCCCACTCTGGCTTTTGGTCATAACCATCTTCATATGTTAAGTTAATCTTCCAATGTTAATCTTCAAATGTTAAGTTAATCTTCCAATGTTAATCTTCAAATTAATTTTCCAATTTCAAGAATCTTCGGGAGGTTTTTCGGTAAAAATCTGCGAATCCTTGCTTCCGTTCGCAGCGGTGTATCCTTGTATCCCCGAGTCCGATCTTCTGAGTCCCATCTAATCCCTGGCGTTGATTCCCGTTGATAAATTTCCAATGTTCTAGCTTGATAATTTCTTCTATGTCCAATGTTCAGTAAAATTTTCTATCTTGAATCTTCAGAAATTTTTCTATGTTCAGAACAGCTGACGAAAATTTTCTAAGTCCGGTCTTCAGTAAAAATTTCAATCTTGAGTCTTCGGAAATTTTTCTATGTTCAGAACAGCTGACGAAAATTTTCTAAGTCCAGTCTTCAGTAAAAAATTTTATCTTGAGTCTTCGGAAATTTTTCTATGTCCAAAACAGCTGTTCCAATTTTCTCTAAGTGCCGTCTTCGTTATTTTCAACTTGATATGGACTTCGAATATTTCTTCGATCTTGATATTCGGCTCGCCAAAGGACCACGCACTACTGTAGGGGACTGTATTATTCCACAGGGATTCAACCGCCGGCTCAGATTAGACTTGAAGATAGCAAGGTTACACCGATTTGGGCAGAGCCGGGGCGATAATAAAATACTGTATTGAGGAGAACATTTTTTCACTTTTTCGCTTTGCTTACCTGGCTCATGGCAATGCCGTATAGAGAGCCCCGCCCGTACGCCTCTTTCGAGCCGATCTTCCATTTCATTTTTACCTCTCTATACGGCTATTTTCCATATTTTTCCCCATTTTTCATGAGCCATGTGAAGCAAAACGCGTTATGTGAAAATCTTTATTATCATGACCATATTTATTAATCCTTATATACTAAATATCCTATTACATAAAAAAGTTATATACATCTTAAGTTCCATTTACACGAAATGTTGTACAATTTTCATCACTATTTTCTTAATAATTTATTTACCATCTATTATATGAACTTAAACTTTACATTACACGTTATATACTATGTTTATTTACCTAAATGAAAAGAAGCTACGTTAAAATTAGCTGTCGTTAAATATCTATGAGCAAAATAACCCGCACTCGATAAAACACCATTTTTTACACGATTTTACACACTGATGCCATATAAATCTATACATATAGTCACTTGGTATTCACTTTTATGATTTTATATACTGTTTAAACCACTTGTTTATTGTTCAGATTTAAATTCACTTAAGTTTTACATTACGAGGCCGCTGTCCTTAACAGACAGATTGACAAACGTCAACGTGTAATAAAATTGTATCAAACGCACGGTAGGTAGTGTGAACTGAGGTAGCGATAATAATTATTGTAAACTTTATTTAATGTCATAATTAAAAGAATATCAGTCCAGTTCTATTAAAATTACGAAAAATAAAATTTCATTCATATTTTCACGATGATACCGAACGTCAAAACTATAGTATATAATGGTATCAATAATGAATACACTACATGTGTGAACCAAGTCCATGGTAGTGTGTGTTGCTGATATTTTAATTAATTTCATGCATTTCTACTATTTTGAACTATTTAAGAAATTTAAGCTTTTCGCACGCCTTCCTCAGCATAAACTTTAATTGTGCCAAACGCTCATCCATACGCACAATCTCGTAAAACTGTACTTGAAATTTTCGCTTGACGTATTAATACATATATAGATATTATATCAGCATGAAAAATTGCAAGTTTTTAAGTCTCATAGTTTAAGAATCCCAGGGAGGAACTTGGATACTACTTGCGCGCGTAGACCTCTGTGGCTAAGTGGTTAGCGCGTCGGCGGTTAAACCGGAGATCGCGGGTTTGAATTGCGCTGATGGGACAAAAAGTTTTTCTGTGTTCCTGGATCTTGGATGTGTATTAAATATATGTATGCCTAGTATAATAAAATCTTCAATATGTGAATAAAATTTCGTCACTTAACATTTCAATTTGAAGTCAATCATCCGGTAATTCGTATTATGAATGTTAAAAATTCATCTTACCGGTTCTTCTTTCTTTTAAACAAATGACCTCTTGTTTTTTTTCTAAACAGTCCAAGAATACACTGTACAAATTTCCTTAGTAAAGAGCAGCAACTGTGAAAAAAGTGTATGTTTGTAATTTCAAATGAGTAGCTTTTCACTAAATATATATAATAGTATATACGGTACTTAAATGAAAAAAACATTTCTGTCTGTGTGTTTGTACTTTGTTACCATTCTAATCTCTGAAAAGGCGTGACCGATTTTAACGGGACCTTAACTGGCAAATAGCTAGTAAGGGGTTAAAGAGTTACCTACCGATACTTATATACTACTTTATAAAACTATTCGTTTCGCACTAGAAGGATTTCAAGGAATATGAAAAACGAATAGTTTTATTGATTTAAAATGTTTACACTATATTGAAATTACAAAAACTATTCGTTCTGCACTGCTATGCAACATGAAAATTTAATGAAAGTTAAAGTGTCCAGTCCAGTGCGCGGACGAGCCGCTGGCGCTCTGCCGCGCGGGCACCCTCCCGCCTTCCGACTGCTGCAACCACTACCACGACAGCCACTACCTCGAGTGCGCGGAGCTGCGGGAGTCGGTGGTGGTGAGATACAAGGACAGGGACCGCGACGACTTCAGCACGTACGATGTGGCGGTGGGCTGCACGTGCAGGATCCGGGTCATCCACGATGCAGTAGACCTGCCGTCCGGGCCCAGCCGACGCCTCGCGCTGGGTGCGATATACAATTAAATAAACAATAAATAAAAAAATCATCACTCCGCGATAAGTTTTTTCTTATCCCAGTCTATCGTCTTATGTTCTGGGTGATTTTTATTCCGTTTAACTAAAAACAGGATATATATAATAGGCACATAAAATAGAGTAGTATCTCATACTTAGTTATCTTTTTTCTAACTTGGTGAAAATTTGTTTAACAATATCGCAATTTATTATATTATACTAATTTACAATAATTATTTTAGTTATACTTTATACATTTAAATAAATATTTCAGAAAAAAATATATTGATAATACTTAATAATTATCACCCTTTTGACCCCTACGATTTGCGCAGATTGCGCACTATAGAAGCACCGCACAACAACGCACCCCGACGGCCGCGCAGGAGGGTGACCTAAATTCATGATTTTTAATATTTTCCAACTCTTTTTTATTGAGCTTTGACACATATGTTTTTGTATAATTTAAGGTTGTTCAATTCAAGTAAGTACGGATATTTTGGGCAAATGACCTCCCATGCTTATGACAACAACGTTAAGATTAAAAATAATTAAAAATTTCAAATAAAAAATATCTATCTATCTACATCTATACTAATATAATAAAGAGGAGAGGTTTGTTTGATTGTATGTTTGTTTGCATTCAATAGGCTCCGAAACCACTGGACCGATTTTGATGAAATTTGGCACTGATATAGAATAGACCACGTGGAAAGACAAAGGATACTTTTTATTACGGCAAAGTGTACGGTTCCTTCGAGATTTCCTTTTGCACGCACGAAGTGGCGGGCAACATCTAGTATCGCTATGAATCTCTATCCTGGTCACGCTATAACTTGAAAACGGCTGGACCGGTTTGGCTAGCTTTGGTCTATAGATGATAATAATTGGTACCATACTTATTATGATTGTGGAAGTTCAGGGAAGGTTTAAAAGGTGAGAAATATTGAAAAATATGCGAAGAAAATACCAAAAACGACAATTAAAATTTCCTACGTAACTGTTCACTATATTTGTCACCTGACTGTTAGATATTGTAGGTGCGTTCACTTTATCTGTGTGGTTTATTTCAGAAAAATTGGCCGGCCACCATTGACCTCACACAGCTGGTTTTATTTATGACATTTAGGAAAAGTCTATGTCCCTCTTTAAACCACCTGTTTCTGTGAGGTTAATGACCTCAGCGCCTTAGAGCTCGCAATGTTATTTTATTTAATATTTTTTTTGAAATTTTTAATTATTATTCTGCCTTAACGTCTTTACATAAGTAGATCATATTATGGTCAAAATATTGATTTGAACAACATTTATTAAACAGGGTGTATTAAAAGTCAGTGGCCAAACTTTCAAGAGTGAATATAATTTTGAATATAAGCAACTTTTACTATGGAATCAACTTTCCTACTTAAAAAAAATGAGCTCTTTCCTACAAAAGTGCTATCTATAGATATTAATTCTATAGTAAAAGTTAGTCAAGAGTATATTCACTCTTGAAAGTTTGGCCACTGACGTGTATATATTATATTTTCAAATATTTAATATTTATTTAAAAATTTGAAAATATACATTTTAATATTTTGTAATTACCTTGCGGGAATCCATAGCAAACAATTTAATAAATATTATATTTAGCAACAAAGTGTGTGAGTACACGCATATAGCTTGCGTAAAGCACCTCCCTCGCCTCCCACACTGCTTATCCACACACTCTAAACAAGATCGTGCAAATACCACCACCACACAAGCAAGAATGTCAGCAAGATCGTGTAAGGCCCCACACCACCACCATGCAGGTTGCATGCAAACCGACCGCGGAGCATCCTCAGGAAGTGACTGTGAACTCAACCACTGACCCACAGAGGTCGTCGAATACGAGGGTCAATTCTAGCACACTTTCATATAAAAGGCAATTCTGATGTAGACTGTTGTAACTGGCGCCCACGTGTAGTCGGCATTGGCACGTAAGTAATATATTTACACAAGTTGACTATTTTTTTTATTTAATTTGCTTTTCTATTTATTTAGTTTCGTACGGCGAGGTGACCAGCGCGCTGCGGCGGTTGGGGCCAGGTGGCAGGGTAGCGACATCATGCAATTCGCGTACGACCCACGCGCAGCCCACCGCCACCTCCTGAAAGGCCCACCTGGTGCGCACTATGTCCAGCTCCTTGGTCTCAACGACCCGCGTGGAGTCGTACAGCTCCACGCTTTCGAAGGCGTATTTGTCGCGGTAGAGGCCGTGGCAGCACTCGGCCTCGGGGATGTTGCGTATGCGGCAAACCCCCAGCGGGTCCGGGGCGCACTTTCACATCTTGATCAGTCGCGGCCTGCGTTCCACGTTCTCGTCGATGACCATCATGATGGGGCAGACGGTGTTGTTGTGCACGTCGTCCACGTCGATCGTGCCGATGCGTGCGCGTGCGGGGGGCGGGCGCAGCACCGCGAGCGCCGCCAGCGTGCACAGGACGGTCCGCATGTTTACCCGGCCGGCTGCGGCTAGCCGTATTATAGCGGCAGCGAAATCCTGTCAGTGCAAAACGAATAGCTTAAAATTACTTTATAATTTTAGCGTATGCTCCAACCCGGAACGATTGTAACTATCATCATCACACTACGAAGTCGTCCGGAAACTTTTGGCCGCCGCTGTCGCGATAGGAGCGGTCTCTTTTTCCTTTTAGGGCCAATTTAACAATCTTGTTTTAAATATCGGATAGCTTATTCAGAATTATATAGTTTTGTCGCTTTCTTTATGTGGAGCGACAGAGACAAAACGTGCAAATCAGTAGATTGTGAAACAGGTCCTTAGCCTCGAACCGACACACACTGTATATACGTTTCAATGATGTCAACGGAGTTCTCACACTCCAGCGCCGCAGATTTTAACGACTTCGCGACGCCGACGCCATCACGCCACATGTCATCAGTTTCGGCGGTTCGGGTATGCCGACTCACACTGTGCAGTGAGCTGTGTGCTTGGTTGTGCAATATATTCATACACTTTTAGATATAACCTTTTTTTTCTATGGGTCTGTATTGTGTGCTGGTCTCAATAAACGTGTTTTCGTATAAATGAGTGTATTAATTAACTCTCAATAATTTTGATATAACAGGTTTCTTAGACGTAAATATCAGAAATTACGAGAACTACAACCCCGTAAAGGGCCAACATCGACTTAACCTATAACCCTGTTTAAGTTATGTAATTTTTGACCGATAGAGCCGCTACGAACTTCCCGCGCAAACGAAGTTGCGTAATTACTGAACCTGAGGGTCAATTCTGCTAAATGAAACCTGCAATAATAAAATTACAATCAAGTCCCGATACACTAAAACTGCCAAACCGGTATTCTCGTAAACGTTAAACCAGCGTCAAACGCGATCTGATTGGTCAAAACTTCACAAAATCAGTTTATGCAAGTCGCTTCACTCATAATATTGTATTATGAGTGAAGCGAAAAATGAAACTACGTTTATTTATTTATTTAGGCACATCAACAACATAACCACATACAAAATAATTAGCTCAGGTATAAATAATGACTAGTGTTTACATCACTTATTTTAGATTATAGTGTTTACATAACATTTTTATAAATTACTTATTTAAAATTATACAGTAAATACTAAAATTATAACTAAATTTAACTAAGAATTCACCTAAAGCCTACTAGTTAAAATATTAAAAAATAAATACGTATATAAAACTAATATTACATATCTGGAATTAAAAACATTGAAGTCACTAAAATGAAATTGAAATAAAAATATAGGGAGAGTGCAGTCACATAACAAAAATAAAATATATTATATCAATAAAATACTAACTGGGTAAAATATCAAAAGAATAAATTACTTACATATACAAGATCCAAGAATTAACAAGTCACAATATAAAAAGTTTTTTTTAAATTCAAATACGAATGAATTAATAAATTGTATTGCTCTAAGCGATCATAATATAATAATAATTAGGTAATAAAATATATAAAAGTATAAATAAACTATCTAAAAAGAGAAATTAATAATTAAAATGTCACCGAGTTATAAATTATATTTCAAAGAGGTAAACAACAAAAAATTTGTCATTAATTAAAATTACTTATTATCATTAATATTTTTGTGTCAAGAGCTTTTTCCGAAACGACGTGCGTTGGTCATGAAAAATGTCCAGATTAAGGATCTCATGCCAATTATTGTAAGTAATGGAAGTGTTACTAAAGGGCTGTTTTCCCTGACTAGTATTAACTACTATGGAATATATCAGCAGGATTTCGTCGGGCACTTAGTTTGGGGACAGCAATAGCTAACTGCTCAAGAAATTTTTGGCAAGGGGTTTGGCCTGGAACCACTTCACGCAAAAACACTAAGCCTGCACAAGAGGATTCGTATTGAATGCTGTCAGCCTGTCATCATACGAGCATCTACTGTTAATGTTTGGAGTGACATAGGCTAGGTGTCTGGTGAACGATCGTTGAAAGTCCCTTCGTCAGTGCGTTGTGAGTAGACATTGTACTTTGTGAGGGTTCCATATTATACTAGCGAACTACGAATCTAGAATGCTACGAACAAAATTTTTAAATAACACAATTTTAGTATGAGGGCATTTAAAATTTTTTGAGCTGCGTTTAACAAATCCAAGAGTTTTTGAGGCCTTGGTAAGCATGTAGTCATAATGGGGAACAAAACTCAATTTAGTGTCAAGTACAATACCTAAGTCCTCACCGAGTCGATGAAAGAGCAATGTCACTCCCGTTTACATAGTATGTACCGTGTAGGAACAACCTTTCTTTTTTTTATAAAATAATAATATATATTAATAATATTTCTTGTAATATGATGTGCTGACACTTTGAGACGTTGAACTTCATTCGATTATTGAGGCACCACTGGGAAATGCGGCTAAGATCCGACTGCAACAAACGGGGTACAGCAACATTGTTTATTTACGTTAAATACGAGAATTGAGGTTCTGTGCTAACGCCGCGAAACATCTCCCGCCTCCCAGAACGTTCTAGAAATATCCAGAGTTTGAATTCGAAGCGTCAGTCGACGAGGTATTTCGCCATAACGTTCGTATGGCCATACGAGACGGGCAAAAACAATGATTAACAAAATTATTAAAAGGGCAAGGGAACGGGTGAGCAGTGACCTTGATTTTAGTTTGCCAAAATCGTGATGGCCTTCGTAAACAATTATAAAATAACTGTATAAAATGTATAAGTGTCCTGAACATAATAATTGTCATATCTGGGCAAAAAGGATATGGGTAATAAGCCTATAATACTGTTTTTATTGATTGAAAATAAACAAGACCCAGAGTTTTCTAGAAGGCACAACCTATACAAGGAGTATTTTGCTAGTTCGTCTGGTATTTGTATTATCATGTTGATATAAGACGTGTATTAAATATTATGTTTATGAAAGATTTCACTAAATTAAATAAAAACCGGCCAAGTGTGAGTCGGAATCGCGCACGAAAGGTTCCGTACTATACATCTATTAGTATTTATATCGAGACACCAGTATTTAAGTATACTAGTATGAAGTAAGTAAATGACTTTGTTAACCTTGGGAAGAAGCTGCTCCCCTGCAAGGCTGTCTCTATGTACTTGTGTGCTTTTGACTTTTTTTTATTATATATTTCACATAGATTTAAGTTTACAATGTCAAATATATGTTTCTCTCCATCTTTTAGCTAAAAGATGGCCCCGAGCGAGTTTCTTACGCCGGTTCTTCTCGGCGGGTTAGGGTTGAACCGGTGGTAGCTTTTTCGGTTGACTTTCCGAAAAAAAGTTTGATAAGTTTCATTTGGAAATATTTTTTTTTTCATTTCATTTCATTAAATTGAGCAAAAAAATTGCGAAAATATCGAGTTTTTTATCTGGGGGTTTTAAATATTTCTTTTAATGATATATGACGTAAAGGGTATAGTCCTAAGTTAGTCCCGTTTTCACCTGATGAGGGGATCACGTGTAGTGATTTTTCTGAAGTATTTCAACTTTTTCTGAAGTATTCCAAGCATATGCTACAAAAAAGTAAGCTTTTGTACCAAGGTATACCATCCAAAAGTACTCCATCCAAAAGATCCAAAAGTACTGAACAGAACTCTCGAGTCCTTATAGATACATGTTTGGGGATTCCGGCGTTGGTTAAAAAACTGCAAGCATATGCCATAATACCACTTATCATCATTATCACCACAATAAACACCAACATATTATTATGATGACATAGGTACTCACTATCAGAGTTTTGTGCACCGATATCAATGTCTTTTAAATTTTTCTTTTGCTAAAATTATATTCGTGATCATCATCATCACATTTAATGCTTACTGCTACATTTTTTCCGTCGACTATTACAAAAGATAATAATAATTATTTGATAATAGCGTTTAGTAGGTCCACAGATCGGTAATGCTTATTTGGAGAAATACCACGGCCTCTCAGAAACAAAATAACGCTAGAGTTTGTTTTGCCAAGTGAGTGAGAATAGCGGAGGCTTGTTTGTATTTATATCTTTCCTAAAATGTGTTTATAATAATATAACTAAAAAGGGAAGAAATATTATTTTTAAACAAAAAATGTAAACCGACTTCCTAAGTAAAAATGCACAAAAAAAGTATGAAACAAAACTTATTTTCTAAATAATTCCCCTTTTAAATTCGGTAAAAATTTTAACTATTTCTCTAATCATTCGTTTAAGTATTTGTTGTTATGGCGGCAACAGAAATACATCATCGGTGATAAATTCTACTGTCTAGCTATCATGGTTCATGAGATACAGCCTGGTGACAGAGAGACGGATATATAGTGAAGACTCAGCAATAGCGTCCCGCCCGTTTTTACCCTTTGGGTACGGAACCCTAAAATATAGCACATGTTCTAGGTCATCACAACGATACAAACAAACATTTACATTATTAATTATTATTAAATTCTACATTGCATAATGTAGCTCAACTAAAAAAGAAAACTATAATTATTATTTTAATTAATAATTGCGATTCGCGTCATATAATTCTTCGAAGCTATCGTAATTCGTATGTTATCGCTGTAATCAATGGGATCCTGACCGGGAATTCTGTTTCATACTGATCCTTCCATTCATCCCGTGTGCAGTATATGTGCAGTAGTAGCTACGTGTGTACGGCGGCGCGCGTGTGTGTGCGCGGTGGCCGTAGTAAGTAGGTATTTAAGCGCGCGACGGGGCGCAGACCGCTACTCGTTATCTGACGCGCCCCGCGACATGTCTCCAGCACACGCGATACTAACGCTAGCGGCGCTGGCCGCGCTGGCCCTGCTTCACGCGCACGCGCTGCCGCACGAGCGCCGCATCCGCACCGTGGACCTGGCGCAGGTGGTGAACCGCACCGTCTGCCCCATCGAGGTGGTGATCGACGAGGACCCCGCGCGCCTGCCGCGCAAGATCAAGATGATGAAGTGCGCCCAGAACTCGCTGCACTGGTGCCGCGCGCAGGGCATCCCGGAGC
Organism: Phengaris arion; assembly: GCA_963565745.1. Taxonomy (NCBI): domain Eukaryota; kingdom Metazoa; phylum Arthropoda; class Insecta; order Lepidoptera; family Lycaenidae; genus Phengaris; species Phengaris arion. Next base: position 18,757,910 of record OY751431.1, read on the forward strand.
ACGAGTGCTGCGCGCACTACCACGGCAGCCACTACATGGACTGCGTGGAGATGCGCGACACCGTGGTGGTGTTCTACGAGGGCCGCGCCGAGCCCAGCACGTACGAGGTGTCGGTGGGCTGCACGTGCATGATCGGCGACAGCACGGACGCGCCGGACCTGCCGTCGGGCCCGACGTGACGGCCACCGCCCGCCCGGCGCCGCGCGCCGCTGTCACTAATGTATTTGTTATCTACTCGAAGTAGTATTTACTGCGCGGCCGGCCAGTGTGTATGTCGTAGTGGAGTGTCGGTGCCGGCCGCAACACGGACCCACTAGTGAGGTTGGAAGCTTTAATGTTTACACTCTAGAGACGCGCCAGTATTCTGTACGTAAAGTATTATGTTGTAACTTGTAAGATACGGAACACATCGAAGACCGTAGTTATTGTAAGTATCTGTTGTTGCCTTTGTGTTGTTTTTTTTTTGTAATTATTATTTATTAATTTATTATTAAGTAGGATCAATTTTAGGGACCTCGAAAGTATTTTAGTTAGTAAGTATTGAGGAGTTTATGAATGTAAAATAGTTGACATAGGTACATATTATTTAAGTACATTATAGTAATTTATTTAGAATATTTTTTATAGGTATTAGGTATTAGGTATGGACTGATTTTAATTTTTTATGAGTACGTCGAGTACCTTTGCGATAATAAAACATTCCAATATGAACATTTCGTGGACTTATTATAAGTATTAGGTAATTGTAGAGGCAGCTTACTTTACCATTGTATATTTAAATGTAAAAAAAAAATTAGGGAATCCACAAATGTTTGTCTCAAATGAATGAATGATTTGTCGCTGAGACTTGAGAAAATAATTGACGATTTATGATCTCAGTCAGTAACATGGCAATTTTATACTTTGTGTCTTTATTTGGTTTAGTAGATCCGGAGCCGGGGTTCGGCTGTCATTATACAGATTAATTTATATAATTTATATTATTATTTTATGAAATAATTATTATTAATCTACGTAGCAAATTACTTAATGACATTCATAAAGTGTTGAGTTACTAGTTACTACTAGTTAATGCCGATGCTATGTCATAATAACAAGAGTTTAAAACTGTTAACATTTGTTCAAAATGTTTCTAAATGTACTTAGTTAAATAACTTTGGCACTAAAAGCTCATTTTTAAATGATGAAAAAATTTTATTTATCTTCTTCATCAGATAAAGAGATCATTTGGATGCATACTTGTTAGAAAATACTAATAATTTATACAACAACTCGCTATTACTTTTATTTAATTATATTGTACGTCGATTACGTTTGTTTTGTAAATACTCATTTGTAACTTATACAAAAAAAGACAATTCCATACAAAGTAATTTTATAATAAACAAGTTCATACATAATAACGTATTTGTTCACTTTCATAATACCCATGTCGTATCTGAACCCTGTACAACTGTACAACTGTAACAGTAAACTTACTATCCCGGACAACTCATACAACGTTGCTGTCTTTGTCTGACACGTTGGCGAAGTCACTCGACGGACAAAGACAGCAACGATGTATAAGTTATCCGTTGCGTTCATATTTTCCTCAGTAAGGGATAGTTACTCAAGAGCCTTAGGCAAACGAAAGATAAGATTATATGAATTACAATAATAACTAACTCCATCAGTAGACCGGTCGGCGTACACTCAGTAGAATGTTCGCTAAAATCCCTGATAGGTATTGTTTAACGCCCCAATACTATATATCTCAAATGTTTGAGCAACCCCATATCGACCAACCATACAAAATCCTTCCAACGCTTTTCATTTTCTACTTAAGGTCAATGTTGGTTCTATTCAAAATTTGAGCAGCATTTAAAATTGAGACGAATGAGGTTTACATGCACAGCAAAATTTCGTTGACTCGAGGGTTAAAAGTTTCCAAGTCGATATCATCATGTAATGTTACATAATATTATGTTACCGCTAGTGTGTTATCCATATTTCAACGAAAGGCCTCGGCTCCATTGAAACCAGGCCGGTTAAGCAGGAGTAATTTTATAGTGCCCAAGTGTGTGCGCAGTACACAGGAGCACTCTCTCCTACTTTACTCTCGAAACCTAGTGGGGACGGATAACCGACACGACTGACATCTGGCGAGAGATCAAGCGCAGGACCGATTTTTTACATTTCCATCTAACGTCTGAATCATCTTTACTGTCAGATAATCAGGTGTTCAGCCTGCATTGTCCTAACCAAACTAGGAAACAACTTTTTGTTTTGTTGCAATGTTTCCCACATCGAAGCCACTACCTCCAGGTCGAGAGCTAAGCTCTAAACCACTGGACCACGAAGGCTGTTAACTGCTAATTTATTGTTAAATTAACATCAACTAGAGATCGCCGATCGCCAAAGATGTTACATTAGATAAAATTATTGGTCACAATTTCTACCCATTGCGCGTGGAAATGTTCTTCATTTTTACATTAAATTCGTTAAAAATATAGTTAATAAATATTATCCCTACAGTCATTATATTTCAGCAATACATAGGTAGTACAAATAAAATGTAATTTGACGTGTCAGTCGTCAAGTGTCAACAATTAGAAGAGTGGTTTGACAGCATCCTGGTCTTTATACGTGGCACGGCACTCATGTGCACAGACTTGAGCTGGTACCTTGCTTCATATACAACCAGAAACAATAATTAACTACAATTCCGTTCTTGCAAACATTAAAATAAAATCCATCTTAAGTTCCATAATAAACAGAACAGAATCATATTTAGCTATCATTTAATTATCAGGTGACATTTATTTATATAATAATAAATTTAATTCATTGCAATTCATAGCAGAGAATGAAGTCATAACAATATAATATTCACATTATAAGCAATAAATTTAGTGTAAAAATAAGGCTGAATACTATTTAAAATGTCAATAAAAATAAAAGTGATTAAAATTATAGTTAAATCCTTGACAAGAAATAATATTATTAAAATTATGTCAACAAGTATTATATTGTGTAGGTATTATACATAATATTCAAATGTCAATTACATAATAATATTATTAATTTCGAACTACAAGTTCAATATTAATTTATTATCAATTATTGTATCAACCAAATAAACATTCTTTGACGCTATAATATGATTTATCTTTTAATATTTTTTAAGTTCTCTTATACTCGTAGCATGTTTTTTGGATAGTAGTTTTATGTGTGCTGGCACCTTGTTGTAGATATTAATACACATTGCATAAGCATTATTTAGAAATAGTTTTTTTGTTTTTTTTGGTTTTTTTGTTTTTTTTTCTATGATCAATATATTTGAATTTCTGAAGTATTTTGTCGGTATATTGTCCACCAATTGAGTGAAAATATCCTTATTGTTAGAAACTAATTTGACAATTTCTAAAATGTACATACTCGGTAATGTCATAATCTTAAATTGTTTAAATAAAGGCTTAGATTATTCATGTGGTGGAACCTCAGCTATGGCACGGAGGCATTTCTTTTGGACAATAAATGCTTTATCTATGTGCGTAGAGTTTCCCATTCTTCCTTAGTGTTTTCAATTTCAAAAAATTCCATTAGTAATTTCCAATTACATAAATATATCTGGACATACTTACGAGTGCCTTCATAATACTAAAAATAACTGCAAATGTACAAACATAGAAATAGTAAATAATTATAGATATTTAGGCTTGATAGTAGATGATAAGCTCAGTTGGAAATTACAGGTGAATCAAGTGTGTAATAGATTACAGACAGTACTGGGTATATTCTTTCATCTTAGTAAGTTTGTTAATAAAAAAGTGCTGTATGTAACATATTACGCACTTGCAGACTCACTCATTAGCTACGGCATAAGCAGCTATGGGCTTACCTTCAAAACACAACTAGACAGGATAAAAAAAAATAATTGCAAGTGAGACTCGTTAAATATCTGGTCAATGATAAAGTAAAAGTGAAATATAAACACAACTACAACGAGTTATTTAAAGTATATGAGGTACTACCCGCGCATGCAAAAGTTGATTACACTGTAGCGCTAGAGCAGTATAGTATAAATAAATATAAAGAAAATATACAGCATAAATATAATACAAGAAAAGTAACACAAGGTAAATATGTCATGTCGAATATTAAACATTATTATGGTAAGAGAACTAGACGATGTTTGACACCATTAATATACAACAAAATAGATTTCTTAAGAAATAAAAAAATAATCTTGTCAATTTTAAATAAAAGGCTGAAAAGTTATTTATTGGAGAATTCTAGTATTTATTAGAAAATAGTAGTACTATTTTGTAATAAATGGCAATAAAGAACTAAAGAAGGAAAATAAGTATAAGTAATTATGTCAGTACAAAATTATTTAAAAATATCTTTAGATGTTAGAAATAATATTTGTTATTTTGTTATATATTTTATTTTGTTTAATGAAAATTGTTTGAAATAGAATTGTAATTATTTTATTTAGAATACTTCAACCGCCAACAAACTGCTCCACAGTTTGGCGATTTATGCAATGACTGTAAAAGATGTTATTTTTTGTGTCAATAAATAAATTAAAAAAACTTTAGCCACTCTGCTCATCGTGGTCCGTTTATCTTATTTCTAAGCAATTTTTCGCCAACCCCCCGCTCGCCTATAATAATACATATAATTTTTTACTTTCAACTTTATAAGGGTTCTTATGCCTCTTAAATAAAACAAAATTGTACAGACGTTTACGTGTCACAAAATCGTATCAAATGAAATCATATCATTTATTATTTGCAGAAAGCACTGTTACAATAGGTGTTTGTAACACCCTAATTCTACGTGGGTCAAGTCTTTCTACATAATAAGTAGGCATGAAAAATGTATATTATAGTTGTAGGTAACTGAATTAATAATAATTATAATTTAAATGTAATTTAATTTATATAAAATAAATAGTATAATTAAAATAAATAATTTTAATAAGAAACGCGCAGTAGTGTGAGTTATTAATCTTAGGTAGTGTGTGTTGTTATTATTTTTATTAATTTTATGTATTTTAAAAATATTAGAGTATCTGCTTAAAAACTTCCTCCACATAGACCTTCCTCCATATTATCTTTAACTTTGCGAAATTTCATATTTCTCCATTTGCATAATTTTCGTAACAATTGGTAAGAAGTCGCTTTTCGCTTCACGTATTAATATTATATGATAATATCGATCTTAACAATAAGTTAGTAATTATATACATTTTTTCTGATTTGCAATAAATTTTAGTAGACCTTCAATGTTTTTTTGTATTTAAGAAATTCTTGTTGTTAGCAACAAAGCCTACTGGTCAAGTTTGCCCTGCTACGACGATAGTTTATCCCGTTACGTAACGATAGTTTGCCCCGCTACGCTAATAGGTTGCTCCGCTATAGTTTGGCCCGCTACGGTAGCTCCCGGCTACGTTACGTACTATTTTACGTTGCTACGATATTTTGCTGCACTAATACGATAGTTTCCCCTGCTACGATGTTTTTTCCTGCTACGATTTTTTGCCCTGTTACGATATTTTGCTGCACTGCTACGATAGTTTTCCCTGCTACGATGTTTTGCCCTGCTACGTTATTTTGCTGCACTGCTACGATAGTTTCCCCTGCTACGTGTTTTGCCCTGCTACGATATTTTGCTGCACTGCTACGATAGTTTCCCCTGCTACGATGTTTTGCCCTGCTACTATATTTTGCTGCACTGCTACGATAGTTTCCCCTACTACGATAGTTTGCCCTGCTACATTATTTAACATTGCTACGATATATTTACATTATTTTTCGATTATAAATCACAACTTTATGTTATATTCAGGGCCAATGGCCTGAACCCGTCTTTTAACCACTAGCAAGTATGAAAATTTTTTATTTAGTCACTAGATGTTGCCTGCGACTTCGTACGCACAAAAGGAAATCCCACGAAAACCGTGCATTTTGCCGCATTAAAAAGTAGCCAATGTCCTTCCCCGTGGTCTACTCTATATATTTGCCAAATTTAATCAAAAATTTTCCAGTAGTTTCGGAGCCTATTCAGTGCAAGCAAACATAAAAACAAACTTTTCCTCTTTATAATATTAGTATAGATTAGTGCAATTTATTACTTTCGAAAAAATATTTACATAGAAGTTCATTATTAAAGGGCAAGGGCCCTTCTCACGGTACAGCCAGCAAGCAGTAGCACTTCTTTTTTAACCGACTTCCAAAAAAAGGAGGCGGTTATACGTTCGGCTGTTGACCGATTTTCAAAATTCTTTTTTTGATGTAAAGGGTACTTCGAAGTTGGTCGCGTTTTCACAAAAGTGGTGACCTGATGATGGGATTCATGAGGAATCGTGGGAACTATTTTCTTAATAATTCCCTTTTTAAATTTGGCTGAAAATTTAACTATTTCTCTACTACATCTTCAAAATTTTGAAGTCGGTACCGGTCAGTTTCCGTACCCAATGGGTAAAAAACGGGAAACGGGAAACGGGGAATGTGGAAAGCGGGAGTCGAGACCCTATCACCTCGACGCGACGTGAGAGACCGCTTGATATATATTTTTCGCGCTTGAATATAAATTTTACGATATCTTCTATATATAAGATATTAATTTAAACTGTATGGTTTAAGGGGCTACTGTAATGTGTATAAAATGCTATAAGTGAGTAACGTATTTAATTTGATAAGGATGATACTGTATCCGTCCATATTTAGACGGAAATCTCTCTTGGAAACTTGGAACTTGGAAAAAAATCTTGGAAATACCATATATAATAATAAGTATGAACTGGGCACGGGCAGCTAGTTTTATTAAGTTAACCGCTATGTCCCTGCATTTTAAATCTGTAATATCTTCGAAAATATTCATTTAAATTACATGCTGTAAAGGGCCATATTGATCTATGTTAAATGTACAATGTATTTAAGGTACTTAATTGGATAAGGATTAGTGCTGTATTGTTTAATATCGCTTTGCAACTAAACCATTATTTCTCGTAAAAAGTAAAGGATAAAAATGGTTAATGTGGGTTATACCTAAGAGATAGACATATACCATGGAGGACTTTTTTTTGACCCTTTTGTGTAAAAAAACCCGCATCCAAATCCGTTGCGTAGTTTTAAACATCTAAGCATACATAGGAACAGACAAAAAAAGCTACTTTGTTTTATGCTATTTAGTGATTATTTGTATTTAATATTCCAATATCATAAAGTTTTAACATTCATTAGACACAAAATAATTTAAAAAAAATTGCTAGGTATTTATTGTCATGACATTCAACACTAATCATCAATCTCATGTGACATAAAAATCGAACACGAAATTTATAATAAAAATTTTGCGCGTCCCTTCAATGGAACACAAACTGTACCGGATTTTTTCAGTTTTGCCGCGTACGCGATCATAGGAGATTTGTGCACGCGCATACATTCATCGACCACCGTCGCTTATGCTTGTTGTAATGCAATTGAATCAATCAAATCGAAAGCTTGCTTTGTAGCTGTTTATCTGTTCCTCTTTAATCTGTGCTTGCAGGCAGGTCGTGCGTATGGCGTTTAACATATTATTTTGAGGCAGTTTTTGTTTAGACATTTTTCTAGTTTTTGACTAGGTCGTAGGCCAGGGAATTTTAGTAAGTGGCTCAACGTAATACGAGGGCGGCACTGAAAATTTCGGGAATCAAGGAAGTGACACAACATTTCTATTTAAAAATGTATTAATTGCTTTTCGAAGTATTCTCCGCGAAATTTGACACATTTTTCCATACGATGAAACCAATCATTGAAGCAACCATTCCATTCAGAAGTTGGGGTCTCCAAAATGGCCGTTTTGTAGGCGTCCACAGCTTCTTCAGGTGATGAAAATCTCTGACCACGCAATTTATTCTTTATTTTAGCGAAAGTATAGAAATCATTAGGGCTTAGGTCGGGGCTGTACGGCGGATGGTCTAATAATTCTATGATTTCTTGCTCTAAAAACTCTTTTATTCTGTGCACGGTGTAAGAACTCGCATTGTCGTGATGGAGGATGATACGGCGGTTGCAGTTCTCTTTACGAAGTTCAGAAACGACCTGTGGCAAACAAATGTTAGCATACCATTTTGCATTAACTCATTTTCGGACACCCAAACTCGTGACTGGTTTTTTGTTTCGGGTTCGTACGCGTATATCCAGGATTCGTCACCTGATACGATGTTGTATACAGCATTTGAGGATCCTGCGTTGAATCTTTCGAGAGTTCTGACGCACCAAGTAACGCGAGCCGCTTTTTGCTCTTCACAGAGCAAATGCGGTATCCATCGGGAAAAAAACTTTTTTACACCTAATTGTTCATGCAAGATTATTTGTATTTGACTCATGCCAATGTCTAAAGTTGCCTGAATTTCGCGGTATGTCACATGTCGATCTTCCTCAATCAGCTTACGCACAGCATCAACGTTTTCTTGGGTGACTGCAGTTTTTGGACGACCTTGACGGGGATCATCACTGAGCTTGACACGTCCACGTTGAAATTCAGCAAACCAGCGATAAATTGTGGTTTTGGATGGGGCTTCATCACCAAATGCAGAAATCATCCGGTCAACACACTGTTTTTGTGTTAAACCACTTCGAAAGTCATAATAAATCATCGCTCTAGAATTTTCTCGAGTCAATTCCATTTTCTCAACGACTAAACAAGTTTGACAAGACCTTGTGACAAGACCGAGAATCTTTTTTTAAATAAATAAACGGTATTCGATTTTTAAAACCAAGGAGTTTTAAATAAAAAAGATTTTAATATGACAGGAACAGTGGAAATATTCTATTCCCGATACTTTTAGTGCAGCCTATGTACTGTAGTAGCCTATGTCTTTGGCAGAGACAATCAAGCCTACTTTAGGGAAGGGAGGGCCGAGTTATTAGGTATTTACCCTGTAGTATAAGGTACTGGGTCTAATATGGCCAGCCGATTAATATGGCCACTACCTATTATCTTCCAAACTATTCCAACACACAGATAATAATATACTACGTACAAATTGCAATAAGGACGGAACACCCGCTTCCCGCCGTGTGCCCCTCGCCAGTCTCAATTGCATTCGGTAAGTTTTGGTTTATATAGTTATTTATTAGTACGAGTAATTTCTGTTGTGTATTTGTTGTATATTAGTCTTAGGTATCTCTAGTTGATGTGTTAATGCAGACTTAATTGGTTTTTCTATAATATTTCGAGGTTAGGTTTAATTGAAAAATATTGACCAATGCCATGGCCATAGTTTCGATATTGATGTTTTTTTTGTTTTAGATCATGGCGCTGCTTTACATTAAAAGAGGTTTGCGAGAAAATTGAAGTGAGGCTGATGTGAAGTTAGCTATATCAGCTGTACAGAGTGGACAAATGAAAGTATATTATTCACCTTCTAAGAATTATAATATTCCTAGACGAACTCTTAATATGTTATTTGGCGGATATTAAGTTGATTTGATTTTTGTTTAGGTAATAAAAAATTTCTAATAGATTTATTTCTTGTATTTATTTTACTAATAAGTCCCAAAATAAAAATAATTATTTGTTTTATTACATACTGATAATATGTTCAGAGTATGGGCATATTTACCTACATACACTATCGGAAATATGACCAATTTCCCATTTTTTTAATTGGTCACAATCTCAAAATCTATTGCAAATATATCCTATTTCACACATTAGCATGTTAGTTAGATATACTTACTCTATATCAAACGATATAGGGATTAGTAGACATAAGTCGTAGGTAGTGTAAGATTTTTTTTACCAAACCTTAAAGGTGGCCATATTCGACCCACGTACCTAACCTTCTGACTCTGTATACTATATTACCATGTAAATACCTACTGACTCATACTCTCAGAAAATATTTTTCAGGCTTAATAATATGTGCCCTTAAATTTGTCAAATATGCTTCTGTTATTACGAGGACGTGAAAACATTGATGATTGAAACCATTTTCATCAGTGTTTTATAAATAAACTAAAGTGATGAACGTCGGGTCTCGGGGCCACCCACATTAAAGAAAAACAAAAATACGAATTACTCAGAGACGCGGACGGTCCAATATCGGCCATACAAAGGGGGTTTTAAATAATTTGTCTTCACCCTCCATCGGATTTTCATTTAACAGAAAGACTACATTGTACTAGAATTACAAAATAATATATACATACATATACATACATTTTTAGGTATAGGTATTTTTAGGTATAACCTATTCAAAAAATATATTCTTTATGTTGGATCAAAAATTGATTGAGAAAAGCTTTAAAGTAACATGACGCGACGATATAATGAACTTACTGCGAATGAAATAATATAATGAAATACCTGATATTAATTTGTTACAACCTTTTTTCGTACTTTTTATTAATTACTTACCTCATACATTATTTTAAATGTATGTATATATATATTATGTGTTCTCTTCAAAACTCCCTAGTAAGTTTCTGTAAAGCGTCTACTTTACTGAATCGAATGACTTGACTCGTTGACTGCACTGACGATTTATGACTCTGACAAGACTTTGGACTTGATGATTTAAAAATACGCTGTTAAAAAATTAAACGAAAATATTTATATTATATTTACCCGCCTTTTTCACTTGACACTGGCAGTGGTTTTAAGGCGATCGCGATCGCCATATTTAATAAAAAAAAACTAAAAAGGCACAAAAAAACTTTGTATTATGTATCCAATAATAACGAAATACTTCTTATGTTCATACTACTGTCGCGTACAGTGCATTAAAAATAAATTAATGGATTTTTCATCAATCACGGTTAAATAACATTACATAAATTAGTTTTCCTGGCGTTTGAGAAACCGTAAATACTGATCTTTGCCTACTACTCGAAATACTTTATAAGCATATTGTGTCTTGTCATATAGTCAGTTGTCAATTGTCACAGTGGTGTACGTCAAAATATGTCAATATTCAACAAAACACTATACATTTTAATAAAATTGTTTAAATGGAATTCTAACAGGAAAATATTGTTAAAAATTGTTTAAGCTTGTTGACTGTATTCAATGTGCGATATATTTTATTAAAACGTTCAAATTTTTTTTAGTACTTGTAATATTCACTGAAGTGAGTTCTTTTTCGAGGACGTTCATAGGCTTCGCTTTTATTAAAGCCTCGGCGTAAGTTTATTAATGTGATATTTTCTTCATAAACCTTCCTGATAAGTGGCAAGTCTGCCAAAACTAGTTATTAGTCAGTTGCTATAAAATAAAAACGTATTTAACATTTAGCTGTTTAAAAAACTGCGCAGTTTGCTATTTCACGTAACCGGTGTGTTTCAAAACGTAATTTGTTTTAATTTTTTTGTATTATATACTTACTATTGATCTATATCTCTTGCGTACCTACTCCTACTCATGGTACGTAATTTTTATGTTTTGAGTTGTTTTTCTGTCCTGTTTTTATGACTTTTGTATGTGTCTTTGTTTTATTTGTGGTGTAATGTCTCATTGTGTCAAATAAATGTTTATTATTATTATTATTATTGAAGTAATAGCTTCAAGTACTTAATGTCTAGTCTTATAACTTTAATACAATACAATAGTAACATTGTTTAATGTGCATTTTTAGATCTGTGTCAGTACTTAGTGTTGTTTCTTTAAGAACACGAATGTGATGAACATGGCGCCCGCTGCCCGCCGTGAGTGGCTCGAGACATTCATTGAGATGTATAAGTCGGAGCCATGTTTGTGGAAGACAAAGTCCACAGAGTATTACGACAGGAACAAAAAAGACGCAGCTTACGAAAAGTTAGTAAAGAAGCTTCAGGAAATAGAGCCAACAGCTAATAGAGAGAGTGTCATTAAAAAAATTAATAATATTCGTTGCACGTACAAGAAGGAGTATAACAAAGTAGTAGCGTCTATGGCTTTGAATGATTCTGTGTACGAGCCGAGATTGTGGTACTACTCCCTGTTGAGCTTCCTCGACAACCAGGAGATGCAGAGAATATCACGTTCAGACTCTGACAACACTAGTGATGTAAGTTATTTTATGTTTACCTAATTAATTTGAAAATTAATTTTCGTTAAAAGAACAAGGCAGTTAACAGCTAAAATGTTTAGTTTAGGTACACAGGCAATGATTCTACTTGGTTAGATTTAGAAATTTGAAAAAGAAGTTCAATATAATTTCAACATGGATTGTATATTCTCTAAATGTCCTTTTGTGTATGCAAATACATAATTTATTGCAAACGTAACTTTATGGGATGTTATTTAATGACTATAATAAAACTTGTTGTTTTAGAATACTCAAAAAATATTATACACGAGTTCCGGATCGGCAACAGATACTGAACAGAAAGTTACGGAAGTGGACTGGAACCTCAAGTACCTCGCTCTCAATGGAGGCAGGGAGTCAACCGACACACTCATAACTTCAGAAGATTCATTCACATGGCCTCCAAAGTGTACCCCAGGGTCGTCAAGTGGCCCGAGTGATTTTTCTCAGCGGTGCACTCCATTAAAGGAGGAGAGACCTGACGTTGTGGGTAGACTAGTGGCACTCAAACTGCGAGATTTGAGTAAAGAACAGGCGCTGCTTGCTGAGAAGATTATAAATGAAACATTGTTTGAGGCGGAGCTGGGGCGGCTGACCACAGAGCACCGGGTGCAAAGTGAGTCTCGCCCGGCCATCTACTGCTCGCTCTGCGACTCTGTGCTCCTCGACCTGCCCGTGCCCGTGCTGGAGTACAGCAACATCAGCAGCGACTGTACATTCAACAACATATTGTAGTCCTCAGAAGGTTTCATTGACAGACACAGACAGTAACATGATGGCAGGACATGAAACTTTAAGTTGCCATTATTATATTTTTGTCTGGTATTATGTTCTAAATCTTAGATTAAAAACAGACCAATCTCTTCTTAGAACCTAAGAGGAGATTAGTCGGTTTTTTCCTGTTCATAACAAGAGCCACAGTTGACAAACCATAAGGAAGATGCCAATTTTTTTATTTATTATTAGGCAAAGCTTGGTACTCAATAATTTTGTAAAATTATTGTGCAATGTACATCAGACCAGTTTGAGATTGTTAATACATTAAGCTTACACCTTTTATATATATAAAAAATCTAGCTAAGTATGTATTATTTTAATTGATTTATAAGCTTGAAGCTGACAATTTATTTTATAAAATATATATTTCACTGTATATATTTTAAGAAAGGATTTATTTTATTTACTCAATATTTATTATTAGATATACATACATATTAGAAACTAAACTATTTTTTTTTTTAATACATGCTATTGCATGTAAAAACCTTGCCTTACTAAGGGTAAGGGTATTGGATTTTAACTGTTACACAGTATATTTTTAAATTATATTGAATAATATACAATAGACATAATATTTAAAGAACGTTTGTGTTTTATTTACTACGTTTTATTAAAGAAAACTTCAAAATATTTAATTGCTGCTGGCTGCTATTTCGGCGTTGTTTAAAGAACTGCATAAGCCACAGCCAATTGTGTCAATTTCAGTAATCATCATCATCATCACTACCATTATCACACCATACATCATCATATTATGATGATATAATAGGTACTTCTCATAGTATTTTACACCGACACGGATATCTTTGAACATTATCTGTCGTTTGTGGACCTATTTGCAAAATTCTTTTGTTCTTGTAAAGGGTATAATTCGAAATTGGTCCTTTAGTCACTAAAGTGGAGACCTGATAATGGAATTCATGAGGAATCGAACTCCTCGAAATTTATTTAATCATAATCATAGTCTTTATTTGCTAGAATATGGTAACAAAGTCGGTCTTAGTTTAATTTAGTAATTTTTTAGAACACATATTCTGCGTAAGGCATGCAAATTTTAGTAATTTAAGATTTAAATACTATTTTATAATATCAAAGTTAGGTTAGGCATACATCACTGGTTACATCTAATAACAAATAATAATATTGTAAAAAATAAACTAACATTTTATTATATATATATATATATATATTTTATATTTTTATAATAAATTAAATTACGTCATACATAACATTATGCATTAATTCATTAGAAGTCCATAAGATTAAATTGTTAAATAGAAACATGTCAAAATATTTGTATGAAATATTATTATTATTATTTTATTTTAAATATAAATCGAGTCAAACTTATTCCTATTGTACAAGTATTTTAATAAAATAGATATTAGATTGTCAACATTGTAAATCAGTCAAATTAAATTAATCTTAATTCAAAGTACAAGTTATAAAAAATTAATGATCATCAGATAAAAAATCATTTATAGAGTAATATCATTTCGTAAGCAAATTTTTTTTAAATTTAGAAGATTAATATTGAGGTCTAATATGTTTTGGTATTTTGTTATAAATTTTTGGGCTCATACAGAAAATACTCTGCCTTCTTTGCTATGTACCTACGCATAGTTTGTTACCATGACGTCTGTTTCTTATTACATTATATGATAATCGCGGATAGAGATGAGAATTACATTTTACAAATAATGCAGCCTCAAGTAAATATAGAGAAGGAAGTGTCAGAAGCCGGTATTATTTAAATATAGGCTGGCAACTATCGGTACTTTAAATTTTAAACATGGCTCTAATACAGCGTTTTTGTATCTTAAATATAAATTCTTTATATGTTGAGGAAATCCCAAAAAATTATGCCATACCTCATAACCGATTCAACTAAACCATGATAAGCAGTACTGACTGTGTTAATGTTTACCGATAAAGAGTTTACCTAGAGCATTGGTTCTGAACCTGGGGGTAATTACCCCCGCGGGGGTAAAACAGCTATTCTATAGGGGTAACACATGTGGTACCTTAAGGAAGATGAATAAACAAAAAAAATATATGTTTCAATTTTTCAAATAAAATAACAATAGGTACGCAGCATGACGCCCTCTCGCGTTCATACAATCGCGGTGAGAATTATGAACTCTGTACATTTTGGCGAAAAGCAGCTTCAGAATACCCTGTCATTGCTGAAAGAGCTCTGAAAATGTTGGTACCGTTTTGTGCCACTTATAGATGTGAGAGCAGCTTCTCAACTCTAGTAATATTGTAAGCAAAGGCCAGAAACCGTCTGTCTGAACGTGGAGCATGACATGAGATACGCGTTGAGTGTACCTAAACCTAATATTAAAAATAAAATAATAACAGCCTCCGTGGTCTAGTGGTTAGAGCTTGGCTCTCGACTCGCAGGTCGTGGGTTCGATTCCCGCATTGGAACTAAAAAAAAAATGTTGTTTCCAAGTTTGGTTAGGACAATTCAGGCTGATCACCTGATTGTCTGACAAGAAAGATGATCCATGCGTCGGATGGGCATGTAAAAAGTCGGACCTGCGCCTAATCTCTCGCCAGTCGTGTCGGTTATCCGTCCCACTGGGTTATGAGAGAAAAGGAAGAGAGAGTGCTCTTGTGTACTGTGCACACACTTGGGCACTATAAAATTACTCCTGCGTAACTGGAATTAAAAATGGTAAATGAAACCGGCCACCGTCACCGAAATCGGTGTGAGGAGTTATCTTATTTCATCTATTATACCAACACATCCATGACCCAGAAACACAGAAAAACATTTTGTTCCTTCGGCGGATTCGAACCCGCGACCACCAAATATTAGTAGCAATATCGAGCTAGCGATACTAATGTATTAAGATCGAACAAAACAGTCAATAACTCAAGTTTTTTGTATGGGAGTCCCCATAAATATTTATTTTATACTTTTTTTTAGTATTTGTTGTTCTAGCGGCAACAGAAATAAAACGTGTAAAAATTTCAACTGTTTATCACGAATCGTGAGAAACCTACAGCCTGCAGGTAACAGACAGACGGACGGACGGACAGCAATGTTTCAATAATAGGGTCCCGTTTTTACCCTTTGGGTACGGAACTCGAAAAATACAAAAAAATATAAATTAAGCTTCTCATTACCGTTGCCCAGATCTCTATCATTCATCATTATCGCTCACTTGCAAACCTCTCTACATACAAAAGTATCTGAAACCACGTGACCGTGACGTAGGCTCGACCTTCTTGAACATGCTAGTTGTCACGATCCTGTAGAGTGTAGACAGTCCAGAGCGTAGACTCTTGAACATGTCAATTGTCACTTCCAACGCCCGCCAGTAACACACCCATACAAGACAACACACGTCATCCCATCCCGCCAACGCCGCAGACATCAGTAGGTATATAAATACCTACGTTTTATTTATATGGTCTTAAACATCGGCCACGCACTAGCGTGACGTAATTCGTCATAGCTGTTAAACAATATACCTACAAGTGCTTATTTACCTAAGTTAACCGCAAAAATTACAGTTTACCTATTTGGTAGCTAATTAGCTATATATGTATTATGTAATGCACCTTATACCTTCGTGACGATACGTAGGATATAGCTAACCTAAAAAGTACCTACATATCTAATGCCAAATGCACACCTATTGAAAGTAAAATAGAGGAAGCTCGTACTTTTAGCAAGAATTTAATACAGGTAAGTACTTACTACATTTGAAACAAGTAAGTAGCTACTTACGTACTTAGGTAGTTTTGAGATTAAATAGGTTACAAACACACCATTTACCAATTGACAATGCCGTCTTGAATTTTAAATATTTTATAAAAACCTATTGTCCGACCTTCCGAAAAACTGGCTTTTTGGTAAGTCTGGTGCCCATTACTTACCTATCAGATAGGCGCTTATTTATTTTTTAACATAGGTAGTACCTGTAGGTTTTTTTATTTCGCTAATTTTTTTATACCATGTCCAAGCCTGCTTCACATTTTTGTCGCTGCTTACTTTATATTGAGTGACAGAGACAAAACTTCCGGATAAGCTATTCGTCACTTATTAGGCGATTGTGAAACAGACCCTAAGTGAAGTAGAAAATCACTATTAAACCCAAAGCAACCCAAAGTTAATCTTGGCAAATATATTTTTTAATATTCATCTTCCTGTTTTATATATCAAGCATGTATACTTATACTATATTCTCTTCAAGTTATGCAATAGCCTTTCCCTTCTATAACAAAATCGACACGCGACAGTGTCGCAGGCTCGTAGCACCGCTACGGCACAGGGGCGGGAGAGCAGGGGCGGAGTCAGCAGCCCGCACCGCCGCTGCCCCGCCCTCAGCCCGCCGCACCATTTACAAGGGAATTAGCACTAGCTATTTATTTTAGTTAATTTACTCGTAAATCAGTTTTAATAGCGACTAGTGGAGGCTATCATTTTATTATTCTAACAAACAATCAAACAGTTAAAGGGGTTATTTCTTTGACCACGAAGGTAGGTCATGCAACATGCCCTGCCATTAAAAGAAAACAGGATAAATGCTGTGCGTTTTATTTGATTTTACTCTCTAACAAACAAATCTTTTCTCTTTAATAAATTAATGTATGTAAAGTGTAGATAATTATTATCATAAAACGTTATGCAACCGCTAACCGTAGACAAAGTTTTTGCCGCGGAGGTGTGTTGTTTCCTTTATGTAATAGATTTATTTGCTGTGAAAAATATTAATTCGACATCTAAGGTACCTGATATGTACTTTGTTCGCTTACTGCAATGTGATTTGTGTACCTACTTAGTTGTTATTAATGTGATTTAAATGAAATTGGTACACATGTTTTGTAAGGTCGAAATGGCTACTTACAATACAACCGAACCCCGACCGAAATTGGAACTATTAGATCAAAGTGTTCAATAGGTATTAGGTAAGTAGCTAAGATACGAGACATGGGTTTTCGGGGGATATAAAACTATGTTTGTATGAACGTTTTTATTAGTGTGAAAGAGCCATGCTTTTTCACGAACGGGCCGGCTCAACCTGATGAATACCACGGCCTCACAGTAACCCGGCGTGAAAAACGCTTGCATTGTGTTTCGCCAAGTGAGTTCGGTAACCTTACCGGAGGCCGTAATCCCTTACCATCAAGCGATCGAAAAAAGAAAGCTTACGATAACAATGGACTTATTTTTCCGGATCTTCAAAATCTACTTACGTGGATCTTTATTGACTTTTAAAACTCTTGAAACTTTATCTCAGAAAAAAAAGAAAAGCAAAGTTACGGTGCGAATTTAGATCAAGTTTCAAAAACACTTACCGAAAAAATTTTAAAAGGTAACAAAACAAAATTAAAAATTATACATTATTTACCTCATATTATTATAACCTCAGCCTGAGAGACTAGATTTTCCATTAATTATATTTTTTAAATTCGCTGATATAACGCCACCTGTTGACGAGTAGGGATTTTAGAAGATACTTTTAATTTTAAATATGATTTATTAGATCTTAAAATTACGTTAATTATAATGCAATCAATCATCGTGTCTTCAAAAGTATTCAAATATTTCATAATTTGTGAATTATTATTATTGTTTACAAGATTTTAATAAGACTTTTCTGCGGTACAGACATCTATGTCAAATGAAACTAAATATTAATTACTAAATTTTATCTTAACTACAACGCTAAACTGTTCAAAGATAATTATTTGTGTTCATAATAATATTAAACAAAACTTTACTGACCACAGATTCGTGTATCGATTCCATATCTTATAATTGACATTACTACTGATAGATGGCGCTGACACAGAAATGTATTTTTAATTAAATAAGTACTTTAAAACACCATTTCACCAATGTAACAAATATTTTCATAAAACAAGTTAAATTGCATTTTAGCAAAACATAATACCTTTTTAATCATTGAATTTAAAAAATATTCATCTACTGACCACTAGATGACATTTTGCACTTGGTGCCAGTTAAACTTAGTTTATTTTGAGTTTATGAGGTCACCGGAGACCCAAGAGGTTTGGGATCGGAATCGCTAACCTTCAGGTGATCCGTAAGCTTGTTTGCTGTCCATTTGATAAAAATGCAGCAAACTACCAAATATGATTAAAATTTTTGACATTTTTTTTTTTAAATTGACATTAATTTGATATTAATTGTTTGACATTAAAAATATAGATGTCGCTACCACTCTAATTTTAATAATAAAATATTCTATAATAATTCGGATGAATTTTAATTTTGTTCTTTATTGGTCTTTTAGAATGACGTAGAATGTCACCTAGAATGTGCCTCCCAAATATGGATTCCTAGATAAAAAATACACATTAATAGAACCGAAAACATACAAAGTATAAGCTTTATACGTTACCTGTATTACCGAATTAATCAACCGTATAAAAGCCATAACCATATAAAATATTATCTCTCTATCTAGTCTGCATCACACCACCTACTTACCGTAGAGAACCGTTGTGAAATTGCTGATCTGTCTTTTCTTGTTATAATTGCCACAAACGCTCTTGACTGCCCCGATCTACTGTCTAAATTGTTTAAGATTCCATCTAATTCCAGCCGACGTCATGTTCCCATTTTCCTACCTGCTACCCAGACTTACTACTGACAGAACTCCTTCATCTATCGTGCAAGCAAGCAATTTAACTCAGCCTGTTCTACCTTAGATTTGGACATTTTTAATTGTAACTAGCTGTTGTTAATCTAGAACCTAAACGACGAATTACTTAAATACGAAATTTCATTGAAATCCGTTCAGTAGTTTTTGCGTGAAAGAGTACCAAACATCCGCCCATACATACATCCATCCTCACAAACTTTTACATTTATAATATTAGTGGGATGTTGCAGTTCGGAAGAGACTTGACCAAGCAATGTGGTGGCGATAATGACGTGTGACCGCGACTGCGATCAGCCCTATTATTGTATTATTATACTGTATTGTATACTGTTCTAAAGTCTTATTTTGTATTACTGTTAAAGTGTATCAGTACTGTAAGATCGACCCTCGCGGGCCGCACGCACGAGTCACGACAATGCAACTGTCAAATATTGCGACTAGCGATAACTTTTTATTGGCTTAGTAACTGTGTATTATGTTTTTAACTCCATTGTATCTAGCTGTAAGTTTTCCATATATTTTAAAATAAAATAGAGTAAAAATAATGTATTTTAACACCTGTTAAGCACTTCTTGAAATAAAATGAATGTTTGTATGAAATATAATTTATTTAAAAAATATAATTTTAGGTCCAGTCCTCCCCAACATTCTGTACATTTTTCATACATGCGGTCCATACGTATGGTCCTTCAGTACATTATATAATATTTGTAGAAATATTGTAAAATGGTAGTAGGGAAGCCCAAAAGGGGATTGTTGAAGTTACTCGAGCGTGTCAGATTACAAAATATACTTTATCATCTTTTAAAAGTTGTGCACCAAAATACAAAAATACATAACTTTTCCTGTCATCTGCAAGACCTACAACGCTTGAGTAACAATAGCATCTTGGCCTTCCCTTCTACGAGAAGAGAGAAGAATTTAATTACCTATTACAGTGAAATTTTATGACCCAATCACTGATATAAATGAAACGAACATAAAAATATGACGCTTTGAATAAACACACAGTGTCAGCAATATTATTTATGTACACGCGATACTGTTAACATCAAATTTCTTTCGCATCTCAGTCACAATAGGAAGTACTCACGAATCACACCATTATAGTGTGCGTGTGTGCGTATTAAAATAGTATGTAATACGAACAAGTTATATATATCTAAAACAACCAATCATAATAATATTTCACACAGTTTCACACTCGCACGAAACCTGTACAGATGTTGCGGCTCACGAACAAGTAACGACTACATGGTACACATTAATATTACGAAACCAAACAATTGTATTAAACATAACACATTAGGCACTAGATGTGTACCCTACGTGTGAGTTTCTTAACTAGTAATATAACACTTACATGTAGTTTTATTCGTATGGGCAAAATATACTCGAAGGTTTGCACTAGAGGCGCTGTTAGCTCATACAAATGAAGTCAAACGCAAACACCATAGTAATAGTGAAAAAACTCAACACTATACTCCGATTTATAATCTCGGTCAGTAAAATGACATTTCTATACACTCCACCTCTCTTTTTTTTCTTTGTCATTAGTCTGCTTTACGCAAGTTGATTTAGCAGTATTATATAATATGTTTAAACTCGAATTTGGTATGAAAATTAAATGTATAACTTAGTAAGTACTAATTCAATTTAAGACATACTGTGCAAGTCAGCCTTAGTAAAATAAAAATTATTGTTTGTTGTCATTTGATTGAGAATATCAATCAGAGTATTGGGGTACTATGGTATGTACACTGTACAGTCGCTGTCGCGCAGGCGCGGCCCCACCCGCAGCGCACGAGATGCGGGCGCGGCGCACGGAGTACGGGCGCGTTGCACGAGGTGCGAGCGCGTCGCTCAGACCGCGTGCTCGGGGTCGGAGTCCACATTGTCGTCGCCTTCCTCCTCGTCGTTTTGCCCTCCTGTGGTAAACGGTGCGGGTTAGTATAAATTCTAATAACTGTATATAATACGTGCAATATATTCTGTTATTATCTTTGAAACAATGATTTTTTAGGCTGGTTTTACGCGTGTTTTACGCCTGTGTCACGCGGACTTAGGATTAGGCACACGGTTTAAGGCATTCTCAGAACAGGCAAGTCCTTAGTCTAAGGGGTGGGGTTAAAAGATTGGCATAGCATTTGTGGCTCCTCTGGTATTGCAGGTGATTATGGTCGGCAGAACTCGCTCGCCGTCAGGCGATATAAAACATGTTACTCTATAAGATACTCACTCTGCGTGCGACATTTCCGTCGCCTACGTGACGTATTGGGGCACACACAAAATGCCAAGTCAAAAAGCACCGGGGATTCGCTTCACGCCCCAAAGCGAAGAAGAATACCGGACCGTCAAAAAATACCTGACCGACCTTCGGGCTTAGCATGGCGATCCGAAAAAATATTTTAAAAGAAAAACTCAAAATAGTTCTTAATACATGGTAACAAGGTCGTCAATAGAAGTCAACATTTCTAAACAGCCATATGATTAAAATGGCTGCCGGAAATTCTTCTGTCAAAAACGAACAAATATTCAAGTAAATGAGTGGACGTAAAGAAACTATTTGTCTTGGAGCGCCATGATGTGGACATGTAGATATCATTATTGTAATTGAATTAAGAAAACGTTTCTACTTTAGCTGTCAAAAGAGGCCATTTTGTGAGCTCATGCTCGGGAAGAAAAGAAATGTTGTTTCTCATAACGACGATACATCGACCTTGCTGTCTTACAATAAGACCTATTTTGCTCCGAATTGTATTAATGTTTCTTCAAGGGTGCGCATGCTAGGCCTGATAGAGAAGGATGGACACCTCTCCTGGTTCTCCTACTCGCTGCCACAAGAGCTAACAATCATGGTAGGTGTTAGGGGTATACCTGCCTCCACCAACACCGAGGATATCAAGGCTGGTCTCGCCGAACTAGGATTTGTGGCGGAGTACGTATCCTCTGTGCTGGCCATGTCCGTGTCTACCGGCCACATTTTCTTCGCCCTCATTATAAGGGCCCCGGACGGTGCCCGGCATATCTAAGTTAACCGAACTTATAAATATACCGAGCATCAGGATCGAAGCCTGGCGGGGCAACAACGGCCCACGCCCAATATCAGCGATGCCTTCAATTTCGGCACTCGAGCAAAAACTGGCACCAAAAGGTGCCGTGAGTTCGTTGTACCCAAGAGCACCATGCGCGGGACTGCCCCCGCCCCTCCACCGCGGAGCCCACCTGCGCAAACTGCAGGTGGGCCCATCCAGCAAATAGTCGGCAATGCCCCATTTACCGCAGGGCGACGCGAAACCTATTCGCAGGTAATAGCCGCTCCACTCCCCCTGCGATACTCCAGACACGCCCTCTCCAGAGCAAGAGGCTCTTTCCGCCCACCGCCACCTCTCTAATGGCGGAGGAGGCCAATGACCACACCCCCGTCGTTTGTCTTGTAGTGATATAGTATCTATGTTATATTGTACTCGTATTATACTTGTAACTTAGTTAGTCAGAATAAATCATAAGTTCAACCAAGACGGTCGTGTTACTTATTTGCACCAGCTCCCCACACCTCATGGCGACCCTGCCATGCCGTGGCGTGGGCGAGTGTCGGGTGACCGGCGACCCGGCGAAATTCGCCGACGCGGCGGATTCCTGTGTGCCTCGGTGCTCATAGTTAGTCGAGTTTAAAAGTTGGTGTTATAAAAACTTTTAGTGCGTTACAAAAAAACTCTGGAACCTCGTAGTTACAAACGTGTGTAAAAAGACTGTAAAAGCGCTTGAACAATTAATAATGGGAAAATCCTACTCCAAAACTGAAGATAAGGAAATTCAGATCAACCAAAATGCGGCAGGCTCCAACAGAGCACAAATTTTTGAAGAAAATGATGTCCAGCACCAGGTCTTAACAAATAATATCCTATTGGCTGTGATTTTATTTATGGTTATTGCTGCCGTGATCTACTTTTTGCTAACCAAGTGGAGGCGAAGTGAAAGAAAGTGGATGCAGAGGAAAATGCAGCAGCAGTTTTTCTCACGTATGCGGCAACGGCTGTCTGGAAGATTTGGCGGAGCAGACGAGGGAGCTGACCCAGCCTGATGATAGAAGCTAAAATAAAAGTGCGCGGCCCCTTCCCCAAATTATTATAATTAATTTTTCTTTCGTCCAAATTATTTTAACGTAATTTTGCCCTCTTGCCCCTGTGAAAACCCTCCTCTTTCTCTCTTTTCGCATATTACGTACAATCTTGGAGCGTCGCTCTTCAGTTTCAAGTTTAGTTTCAAGAAAAGAAAATGAACAATATTATTTAAGTGACTTTAAGTGACATAGTTTATGGAACATAATTTGGAATTAATTCTGAGTAAGTTGAATGACATTCGTAATAATTTAAGAAAGTTAGGTCCTACTAGAAGGGAAAAATATGCATGTAATGTTAAGAAAAAAATTTTAGAAGCTAATGAATTATATTTAGCGTATAAAAATATAATTAATATTTTTAAAAGTAAGGAAAGTAGTTTAGATCTTTCAGAATATGTCTTTAAAATATTAATAGACCGTATAGAACTAGCATACAAGCAAATTTTAACATATAAAATTAGTAGTGGTGAAAGTACAATTGCAAAAATGGAGAAATTTGATATAAAAACCGCTACTTCTTTAATTCCAGTAATGGATAATTCAGAACAAACAATTGATAAAATTATATATGGTATTGAAATGTATAATGAATATCTTGTAGATTATAATCAGAAAAAATGTGAATTTCATTTGTGTTAAAAACAAGGTTATCAAAATCTGCTAAGTTAAAGTTAAAAAGTGAGTATAGTGATGTAACGAGTCTTATTCAAGACATTAAGAATTATTTACTAACTAAGAAATCGGCTAACTCTATACTTAGCCAATTAAATAATTTGTCACAAAATAATATGTCAATCAATGAGTTTGGTGATAAATTGTCAGATTTATTCGTAGGCCTCACTATCGCTCAAAGTGACGGAAACCCGAAAGCTTGTGAGATACTGAGACCTATAAATGAAAAACTTGCAATTAAAAGGTTTGCAGATGGTTTGCGTAATAGGCGGCTGAGTACCATCATATCAGCCAGGGACTATTCGCAGCTGAAGGACGCGGTGCGTGCGGCCGAGGATGAGGAGCTCGGACAACCTTCGTCATCCAATAACGTTTTTAACGTACAAAAAAGAGGTAACCATTTTAATAATTAATCTAGGTTCCTGCGCAAAAGCCGACCACCATCAGGTCAAATGACTAGAGGTAATTTTTATTCGAATCGAGGACGGAATTATAACACCTATAATACGAGAGGCAGGTTTGTAAACAATAATAATTATAATTGGAGATTTAATAACGCCCGTCAAACACGTGGTAATAATTACCATAATAATTTTGTGACTTCGAATCGTAGTCGATTTAATACTAGTAGGGGTAATAGTAATAATAATCGAAATATTTGTTCAGTACAAGTCGAAAATCCCCAAGAAATAGAATCCCATGAACGGAATCAGTTTTTTCGGACCTAAACAATGTAATATTTTAACTTGTGACAATAATGTCAAATATATATACTTAAATATAGGTACTCAAAAATGTTCATGGTTATTAGACACGGGCGCTTCATTATCAGCGATTCGTAGTAACTCTTTATCGGGACGGATACCAATACATCGAGACCCTATAGTTATAAATGGTATAGGCGGTGAGACTTATTCAGAAGGTTATGTTTATTTAACTTTACAAGCATCCGATGGAACTATTTTTGAACATAAATTTTATTTATTTGACAGTTTACCTTGTAAATCAGACGGAATAATTGGGTTAGATTTTCTAAATAATTTTAATTCTGCTATCGACTTAGAAAAAAATATTTTAATCTTAAATAGTGAAAAACAAATTTTCTTGCCTTTATATACTTCACCTAAACTATGTACCGATTATATATCCCCCTATTTTAGATTATATATTCCCCCTTCCCCTCTGGATCGCTAACTGAGCGCACGCGCCTACAAACCGTTTCGCAATTTAATAAAAAATTTTAATTCATAAATTGGTCAAAAATTCATAGTAAAATAATAGGAGTGCATAGTCTTGAAGAAGCTTAGAGAGTGACGTCAAGGACGCGTACCAGTGCTACGAAACACACACAGTGCTACGGTTAGCTTCGACTGCTACGATCCAAGACATCGGCTACGCCGTACGCGTGAGACTCCTGTTGCTTTCTGTGAGCCTAGTACATTATTACGATGCCGCTTAAGCGTACTCCACCGTCCATGATCCATTCGCCGTCCGCAGCCCCCTCCACCTCGGGCTCCTCGCTCGCCCAGCCGACTATACCGCTACAACATGCGGGCTCGGACTCTGCGTTAGACAATATTACACAGAGAAGCAAGCGCAAGTTTGTAAGTGAAGAAGAGAGTTTAATGACCTCGTGTATGGACCAGATGAAGAAAATGTTTCAACATTTTGCTGAGATGCAGGACCAAAAATTGTCAGTAATTCAAAATTCTATATCCGAAATAAAACTCCAAAACGAAGAATTGATTAGTTCGCTTGATTTCTTGGGAAAAAAATATGATGATATGCGTGTGGAACTGGACAGCTACCGGAACGAAAATAAAGAAATTAAAAAGTATGTACATCACCTAGAAAATAAAATAGAACAATTAGAAAGGAGCGCTAAGATGTGTGAAGTTGAAATACGATGCATTCCCAAAGCCCTAGAGATAGAGACAACACAAGACCTACATAAATATTTCAAAAAAATATGTACAACAATCGGGGTAAACATAAATCAGGATAAAATAAAAAATATTTACAGAATAAATACTAAAAACCAATCGAATATGCCTATTATTATTGATTTCATAAACTCAGAATGTAAGCAAGATTTATTAGCAGGAGTAAAAAAGTATAACTATCAAAATCCAGCCAACAGACTAAATACCAAACACCTAGAAATAAATGGACCCGTTAATAGCATATTTATTTCGGAATCATTAACCCCCAAGGCCAGAAAAAATTTCAGAATGGCGCATGATTTTGCAGCTAATAATAAATTCAAATTTTGCTGGACATCAAAAGGAATGGTATACTTAAGAGAAAAAGAAGGTTCTAAAATAATAAAAATTCAGTCTGAATCGGACCTTAATATTAACAGCACATCAACAAAATGACTGGACAGGTTAGCTCACTTTAAACATAGTTATCTTTTAAGTTTAAAAATATTTTATACTTTAGATATAATTGTTAAAAAGCTATTTACAACCTTAGATTTGATTATATTTTACATATCTTGTAAACTGGCCAGCTTAGCATGCATAAATAGTCAGTTTTCAATATTAAAAGCATTCTACACTTTAAATTTAATTATATTATACTACTTTTATATTACCTACTTATTTAATTTAGCTGTGATAAAATATTGTATTAAAACTATGTTACTAACATTGAAATCTATCTTAGGTTTAATTAGATACTACCTTATTGTTAAGTTCATAAATAGAGTAATTTTCTTATTATTACCTATAAATTACAAACTAACACGAAATGGGCAATCTTTGAATAATTTACTTTTCTGGTCTAGAGATTATCACATGTCAAAATTTACCTACAATATTATAATACCATGTTATAGCACTAACACAAGGGTAAGCGGCGATAATCAGAGTCATAATAATTTATTTATATAAAATTCGATAATATCAATGATTTTAGTATACACAATGATATAGAGAATATAAAAGTATCCGACTCTAATACATGTACGATAGAGAATTGCAGAGATCTTCTAATGAAACACCCAAAATCGTTATCTGTCCTAACCCAAAACATAAGAAGTATTAAAGCTAACTTTGATAATTTACAAATTGTTATCTCAAAATCAAATATCTTATGGGATTTCGTAGTCCTTACGGAATGTCGATTGTCACAATGTGCGTTTATACCCTCGCTTGAGGGATATAGATGTGTAACCACCTCGAAAAATTACTTACAAAATGATGGTGTTACAGTTTACTATAACAAAACTCTAACTGTTGCCATACAGGAGCCTATTTTAGCAAATGCTAACTGTCTCGTTCTAACGACAAACGAAACAGCTATCGTGGCAGTATATCGCTCCCCGTCAGTACATAATATTCAAGGATTTTTGAATTCCTTAAATGAAACTTTACAAAATTTGAAGTCATATAGAACGCTCATGCTGGTAGGCGACATAAACATAAATATTTCTGAATCATCTTCAGATCCTCGTATGGATGATTATCTTGATTTGCTTTCGAGCTATGGAATGCTTCCTGCTCACACCCTACCTACACGAGGTGGCACCTCCTGTCTCGACCATATAATTCTAAAAACGACGAGAGCTGCTGCCTGTTATGTCGCCGATACTTCAATAACGGACCACGATAGTCTCATCATGTTCATTCAAAATTCAGCACATAGTACTAAAATCCGTAAAAAGAAATCGATCACAGATTTCGATAATTTTGAATCCGACCTCAAAATCCAAAACTTTAAACCTGTTTATGAAGCACAAGACGTCAACCACGCCGTATCGATTTTTGAGAATATTATTAAAACTCTAATTACTTCCAACACAACATTTAAAACAATTACTAACCGTCACAACCT
The DNA here is from genome assembly GCA_963565745.1 of Phengaris arion. NCBI lineage: Eukaryota > Metazoa > Arthropoda > Insecta > Lepidoptera > Lycaenidae > Phengaris > Phengaris arion. The sequence goes on from OY751431.1 coordinate 18,786,018, forward strand.
CCTTAAACCCTGGATGACACCGGGGCTTTTAAGGTGCATTAAAACCAGAGACAACCTACATAAGAAACTCAAAAAAGACCCAAATAATGAAATCATAAAATTAACATACACTAGATATAGAAATTTTTGTAATAGAATTTTGAAAAAAGTTAAAATTGAATACGATAAAGGACAGATTCACAAGGCAGGGAAAAATAGTAGATTAGTATGGAACGCAATTAGAAAGGCTACTTTTACTGAAAGAGACAAGAGTGTTCCCACGGAACTTTTAAAAAATTTTAATAAGAAGGAAGATGTAAATAAAGTAAATTCATATTTTTCTCAAGTTGGTATCACTCTCGCACAAAAAATTAAACCACCATCTCAAGCCATAAATTATGAGAGTACCCAGACCCTCAATTCTCTTGTTTTGCTTCCAACCTCTGAGCAAGAAGTTACATCGATTTTGTCAAACCTACGCTCGGATTGTGCCATAGGACATGACGGAATCTCAAGTTTTCTTCTCAAGAAATTTGCATTTTTCCTTGCGTCCCCACTGGCTCATATTTTTAATTTATCCATGTCAACTGGTGTTTTCCCCGACTCTTTTAAATTAGCACAAATCATTCCAATTCATAAAAGTGGGTCTAGAGACCGTGTCGAGAACTACAGGCCAATTGCCATTCTACCCGCACTATCTAAAATTTTAGAAAGAATTTTAAATAATAGACTAATGGGATTCATTAACAAAAATAACATCTTATCTAAATCACAATACGGTTTTAGGTCAGGTATATCAACTTCGGATGCTGTACATGACCTTACAGACTATATAGTGCGGGGATTAGACAAGAAGGCTAAAGTAATTGGCATTTTTTGGATTTGGCTAAGGCTTTTGACACGGTCTCTATACCCATACTGATCTCCAAATTAGAAAATATTGGCGTAAGAGGGCTGCAACTCGCGTTGTTTCAGAGCTATTTGACCAACAGACGTCAACGAGTCAAAATCGGCGAAACAACAAGCGATGAGCTCCCCATAGAGTACGGCGTCCCACAGGGTAGTATCTTGGGCCCTACGCTGTTCCTTATATATATAAACAGTTTGTGCGAGTTAGACTTACCCTATGGGAAAATATTCACGTATGCCGACGACACAGCCCTCGTCTTCCAATCCAATTCCTGGGAAGAAACTTTTCATTCCGCTCAGCTAGGTCTTGACAAAGTGTTTAAATGGTTGACCAACAATTACCTCACCCTTAATATTGACAAAACCAGCTACATCAGTTTTTCTCTAACAGGAGCATCGCAACCCACGCCTCACCTAAATTTAACAGCGCATTCATGTTTTGATCACACATCTAACAACTGTGCATGTATCCCTTTGGCTCAGACCGGGTGTGTTAAATATTTGGGAATTCTAATCGATAGCAGAATGTCATTTGATCACCATATTGTCATAACTATGAAAAAAATACGTAAACTCACCTTTCTATTTTACAGACTGAGACACATATGCGATACAAATCTCATTAAGAAAACTTACTTTGCTCTAGTACAATCACTCCTCTCGTATTGTATTCTCATATGGGGAGGCGCCCCTAAAACTAGAATGTTGCGGCTGGAAAGATCGCAGAGGTATCTTCTAAAAGTTGGCTGGAAGTTACCAAACCTCTATCCCACAGCTGACTTGTATGGCAAATGCGGAGTTTTAAGCGTACGCCAACTGTTCATTTTAGCTTGCATCATTAAAAAACACACTTCCTTAGACTATGATAGAGAATTAAAACATAATCTTCGCCGTAGATTAAAAATATGCCCTAACGAAGATTATAAGACTACTTTTGCCCAAAGATTTTTCTGTTTCCTTGGTAGTTTCATGTATAATAAGGTAAATCAAATTTTATCAATTTACGACGAAAACAAAACTAAGTGCAAACAAAAAGTTACTCGCTGGCTAGTTACCCTAAGTTATCAAGATACTGAAAATCTTTTTCCGCGACGAATATAATAAGTTATAATACGTATAAATAAAATATTATGATACAGCATTTAATTTTAAGTTAAAAAGTAAAATAGATTTTTAATTTTAATTGTTTAAATAAGTTAAAATAGTCTGTGAGGGGGGGCCTGGGGCACCAATATACAGGCTTAGGCTTAGTTTGGGCTCCAAGTCTCCCACAAATTACTACATTGTAATTTTGGGAGAAACAAATAAATATTATTATTAATATTATTATATCAATACCAGCCAGATGTGAATCTATTCATTACATAAAATTAAATTCAGATATGAAAGAAGATTGTGTGATTATACCAAAAGAGTTGCAAGAAAATTTATTTTTAGCTGGATTAATAGTAAAACCTAAAAATAACATAATCCCTATTAGATTAATGAATACTAGTAACAGGGAAATAGTCATTTCTGTATTTGAGCCCGAATTAGTGTCTTTAAATTATTATAATATATGTACATTTGACAAGTGTACTTCCAATTCTACACGTGCAAAAACACTGTTGCAATCTTTGAAACTTGATCACTTAGGTACAAGTGAACGGCATAGCATAGAAAGCATTTGTTCAAAGTATGCTGACATATTTCATTTGCCCGGCGATAAACTGACTACCACGAACTTAGGTGAACAAACAATTCAATTGAAACAAAATGTTAATCCGGTATATGTTAAACCATATAGATTACCACATAGTTTAAAACCAGAAATAGAGAAACAAATTAAACAAATGTTAGATGATGACATAATTGAACCATCTCCAAGTGAATGGTCCAGTCCGATTTTATTGGTGCCTAAAAAATCAGATACTACAAATAATAAAAATTGGCGTTTAGTGATTGATTACAGAAAATTAAACGAAATAATACAAGATGACAAATTTCCACTACCAAACATTACAGAAATTTTAGATTCGTTGTCTGGTGCTATTTATTATTCACATTTAGATCTCAGTCAATCATATTATCAATGTTCATTAAAACCAGATTCGAGACCAATTACAGCGTTTACTACCAGTACAGGACAATATCAAACGAAACGCCTACCAATGGGATTGAAGACGAGTCCCAGTGCTTTCTCTAGAGTCATGTCTATAGCTATGTCTGGACTTAACTTTATAAATTGTTTTATCTATTTAGATGACCTTATTCGCTTTGGTAGAAATTTAGAGTCCCATAACAAAAATTTAATCGAAATTTTTGAACGTTTACGTAAAGTTAATCTTAAACTAAATCCAAATAAATGTCAATTTTTAAAAACTGAATTATTATATTTAGGTCATACTATATCGTCTGATGGGATTCGACCTGACAAAGAAAAAATTAAGTGTATTCAAAATTATCCTAGGCCGTCGAATATTGATGAAGTCAGACGTTTTGTCGCTATGTGTAATTATTACAGAAAGTTCATAGAAAATTTTGCAGATATAACTAATTGTTTAAATAAATTATGTAGAAAAAATACTAAATTTGATTGGACAGAACAGTGCGAAAATTCATTTAAAATATTGAAAAATGCTCTTATTTCACCACCCATTCTACAATATCCAGATTTTTCTAACGAATTCGTATTACAAACAGATACTTCTAGAACAGCGATAGGTTCAGTACTTTGTAACATTAATATGAAACCAGTAGCTTATGCTAGTAGACCTTTGAATAAGGCAGAGTTAAATTACCCTACTATTCAGAAAGAACTTCTTGCTATTGTCTGGAGTGTTAAATATTTTCGACCATATCTATACGGACGTAGTTTTACCATAGTAACTGACCATAAGCCACTTATTTATCTATTTGGAATGAAGGATCCATCAAGTAGACTTTTGAAATTTCGGTTAGCATTAGAAGAGTATAATTTTAAAATATCTTATGTTAAAGGCAAAGAAAATGTACTAGCAGATGCTTTGTCACGAATAGTTATAACGTCCCAAGATTTAAAGGACATGAATGATAAAATAGTAGCAGTAACAACAAGAGTTCAAGCTAGAAAAATGAAAGAGATGAATGAAAATAAGAATGAAAGTGGTAATGATAGTGAAAAAAGCGGTATACCAAGTATCAACCCTAACGATTGGCCTGATCAACCAAAAGTTGTGGAGATACTTAGAATACCGAACGGATCAGTTGAGTTATGTTTGATTGAGGGAGAATTATTAAAGAAAATGAGAAAGAATAAAAGCATAGATGTAGAATCTGAATGCTTCGCATTTATTGCTAATAAAAATGTATTATATGTACTAAGGCGGGTCAATAAGTCCGTGACTTTTTGAATTTCTAACCTCCTTACTGAAAAAGCAACACTACTCCTGTCAACAGGCATCTGTCAGTTGACTCCTATCAAAATTTGAACTTGCTGCGTCAGTTAGTTTGTGTTTTACAGCTATCTTTATCAGACTATCCAGTAACTTAAGGAAACAATGGAAAAAAGTGAATTTCGTGTGCTTATTAAGCATTATTTTCTGCGAAAAAAAACCATTACCGAGACCAAGGCTAAGCTTGATAAATACTATGGGGACTCTGCACCATCGATTTCAATGGTAAAAAAGTGGTTTACTGAATTTCGTTGTGGCCTTACAAGCACTGAAGATGCCGAACGTCCTGGACGCCCAGTTGAGGTCTCTACACCCGAAACAATCGAAAAAATTCACGATATGGTGTTGGCCGACCGAAGATTGAAAGTGCATGAGATTGTGGAAGCCATAGGCATCTCGCATAGCTCAGTGGTTTCAATTTTGAATGATCACTTGGGCATGAGAAAGCTTTCCGCAAGATGGGTGCCGCGTTTGCTCACAGTCGACCACAAACGCAATCGTGTAACAACTTCACAGGAAGGTTTGGCGTTGTTTAATCACAATATGGAGGAGTTTTTTAACCGTGGACGAAACATGGATCCATCACAATACACCAGAGACCAAACAACAGTCAAAACAGTGTGTTTCTAAGGGTGAATCGGCGCCAAAGAAGGCCAAGGTGGGTTTGTCAGCCAATAAAGTTATGGCGACTGTTTTTTGGGATGCACGTGGGATAATCCACATTGACTATCTTCAAAAGGGAAGAACAATTAATGGGGAATATTATGCCAACTTATTGGACCGCTTCAATGAGGATTTGAAAAAAAACCGACCTCATTTGGCCAAGAAAAAAGTTCTTTTTCACTAAGACAATGCAAGGGTGCACACATGTGCAGTTGCCATGGCAAAAATCCATGAATTGGGCTATGAATTGCTCCCACATCCACCCTATTCTCAAGATTTGGCTCCGAGTGACTACTTCTTGTTCCCAAACCTGAAAAAATGGCTCGGTGGAAAAAGATTTGACTCCAATGATGAAGTCATCTCGCAAACAAAGGCCTATTTTGAGGACCTCGACAAATCATATTTTTTGGAAGGGATAAAAAAATTGGAGAAGCGTTGGACAAAGTGTATAGAGCTCAAGGGGGACTACGTTGAAAAATAAAATGATTTATTTATCAAAAAATCTGTGTTTTATTCCAAAAGTCACGGACTTATTGACCCGCCCTCGTAAATCTCGATTTTAAAGCACAATACACGCGAGACGTTTTTGTGGAAAAATTGAGAAAATTATGTGAAAAGTTAGAAATAAAAGAGATTTGTATAATAAAAAGTGAAGATAACGCGTTATTCATTAAAAATACGATAGAAGAAATAAAGAGTATTGAAAAGTGGTCCGGACCACGCATTTGTATTTTAAGGGGAATAAAAAGAATAGATAATGACGAAGAAAAACAATTTATTTTAAATGACTTTCATCTGCTGCCAACAAGCGGACATGCTGGGGTACGCAGAAAGATTACATTGATTAAAACGTAAATTTTACTGGCCAGGAATTGAAAATAACGTCAAGAATTTTGTTCATAAATGTGAAAAGTGTCAAAAAATGAAACACTCTAGGTATATAAGAGAACCTATGGTTATAACAACCACGGCAAGTTTTGCTTTTGAAAATGTATTTTTAGATATAGTGGGCCCCTTAGATTTAGATTTAGAACATAATAAGTATATCTTAACAATTCAGTGCGAGTTAAGCAAATTTGTCGAGGCTTATCCTCTTAGAAATAAAGATACGGTAAGTGTAGCTAGGAGTTTTGTGAACAATTTCATTTTAAGGTTTGGCATTCCCAAAGTCATCACTACAGATCGTGGAACAGAGTTCATTTCGGAGACGATGGAAGAGGTATGTAAATTACTTAACATAGAAAAACTAAGCTCTACAGCATACCATCACCAAACTATTGGTTCACTTGAAAATACGCATAAACATCTAGGTTCATTTTTACGTATACAATGCGATAGTCATCCTGAAACATGGAGCCACTGGCTACCATTTTGGTGTTTCTCGTACAATAATACTGTTCATTCAAGTACAAAATATGCCCCATATGAATTAGTTTTTGGCAAACCATGCGAAATTCCGAGTAGAATTTCTTCTCATATAGAACCATTGTATAATCCAGATAACTATAGTTTAGAGTTAAAATACAGGTTGCAAGTAGCTAATAGAGACGCACGAGAAAATTTGTTAAAGTGTAAAGAAAAACGAAAACTAAAGTATGATAAGAATGTTAATAAAGTAAAATACAATCCAAACGATTTTATATTAGTGAAAAATGAGACAGGAAATAAATTAGAAATTTTGTTTAATGGACCATATATTGTAATAGAAGAACAGGAACCAAATGTAAAAATTATGAAAAATGGAAAAATTGATGTTTGTCACAAGGATAGAACGAAACCTTTTGTTAAGTATAATTAATGTTTAACTTTAAGAAAATTTCAGTTACTTATTGATAATTAATATTATAATTAGAAAAAAAAAATAATAGTTTGTAATTATATTTTTTTTTTCTTCTTTATTTTGCCCCGGAGGTGTAGTGATATAGTATCTATGTTATATTGTACTCGTATTATACTTGTAACTTAGTTAGTCAGAATAAATCATAAGTTCGACCAAGACGGTCGTGTTACTTATTTGCACCAGCTCCCCACACCTCAGTCTGTTTCGGCACCCCGTCCCTTTTATCACTGGCTATGAACTTTAATAATAAAATTCAAACCGGGGAAGAAATGTTTCTACCCTCCTGCAGGCGCTCCTGGAAGGTGCCTCCACCATATGGACCCGCAACGGCATCCAGAGGCTCCTATCAGAAGAGCTGACTGTGACTGCCGGAGATCTTCGACGCGTGCTCCGGACTTGGGACATACGCGCGAGCGTCCCCACGCGCTATTTGAAAGTGGTAATTTTATGTTTTAAGTTACAGATGAGCCACCGATTTCCATTGTGTGAGTGGACCCATACATGCTTCCTGGTCCCCGGACCAGGACCCCACGCGTCGCCGGCGTCGATCGCAGGTCTTAGCCGTCCTCGGCCGTCGCCACAATTTGTCCCATTTCGATCACCTCGGGTTTCCCCTGCGTTCTGTCGCAGGGGGTCTTCCCTTAAAACTGACGTTATATGCCCAGTATTCGTACTGGGCGCGTCATTTTCACCCCATGTAGAAGGGCATAGGCTCTGACCATGGTTCCCCGCCCAAGGCTCTTTAATGGGCCCGGCGTGAGACGACGTAGTAGGAGACACTCACTGTTTCGGCGCGCGTAGTGGCGGCGAGCAGGCGGCGGGCGCTCGTCGGGCGCATCGGCGAGCAGCGCGGCGCGGTAGGCGGCCAGCGGCGCCCACTCCTCGCCCCACTGCATGCCCGCCGCGCCAAGACGCGACTCCGCGAACTTCAGCACCTGTATGTAACATAAGGGTTAGTTACTACGTTGATAAAATGGACTTTTTTATGAAACATTGCCTACATATGGCATAATATAAGCATAATATAATTTCGGTTACAGCCAGATAATTTACAAGTTAACCGCCAGCGATGTGTTTGTTTGTCCGTAGTATCATAAACGAAAGGCCCGATTTTTATGTTTGAAATTTTTATTTATTTTTTTTTAATTTTTTTTTTTAAATTTTTTATGTTTTATGTTTGAAATTCGACTTGATCGAGATAGATCTCAGCTATAAGTCATCATCATCGGCTCGCTTACTGATTGAAAATATCAGGGTGTTTTTTTAATTGTCTTGTACATGCCAATTGATGAGTGAGATGAGTTATGTAGCGGCGGTACCTGGCGCTTGTCTTGGCGCAGCAGCTTGCCGCAGAACTCTGTGAGCGGCTCAAGGAACAGCAGGCGCGGCGGCGGCGCGTGCGGTACGGCGTCCAGCGCGGCGAAGGACACACCCGCGCGATGGAGCGCCGTCAGCGCCTCGCGGTTCTTCACCGCGTCCAGACCAAACATCACCGCAAAGCGCTTCGCCAACTCCTGGAATAAAATATATTTAGAATGTGTTATTCGCAATACAAGGAAACCTTCCAATACATTTTATGAGTTTTAATTATCTATTACATTATTTTATAATATTTTAATTTTCCCTGTTTTTTGCTAAAAGGTGGGCCCGCGCGAGTTTCTTAGCCTGGTTCTTTTCGCCGGTTTAAGAGGCCGGTAACTAAATCGAGACTGGCAAAATTAGGTATCTAACGCGCACACACACAAACGCGAGGACGCTCTGTCGCTTGTGCGTGAGTCGACGGTAATTTTGGTGATTAAACAGTTTTGATCCTTAGATATTCTTTTTTTTTATTCTTTACGTGTATTTGAATATCGTGGTTTTTTAATTGAAATAAAAAGTCTGGTTAATTAGTTTGCATGAAATATATTGTATCAAAAATGTTACTATATTCGTAACTTTACAGGAAATAAAGGCAGTTCATAAAAAACGAAATGATAATCCGTTACATTGATATTTTTAAACCTAAATATCTCGACCGACCTGACCGAGCGACCCGATCCGTTAAGTGGGGCTTGTACTCATCAAACTGAACAACTTTGAACTTTTGAACATATTTATATGGAGCTTCGTTTTTTTTTTTAAGAATTGACTATGGGTTCCTTGGGAAATGTTGTTCAATATGATGAGTGGAAGCCCCATACAGTTCGAATACGTTCGTATGGGTCTTACATCAATCTTCAACCTGTAGGTATATTTTCAAATGAATAAAAAAACTAAATATCTTACATCGATAAACTGGCACATTTATCCTACTAATATCATAAATTTGAAAGTTTGTGAGGATGGATGGATGTATGGATGTTTGTTACTCTTTCACGCAAAAACTACTGAACGGATTTTGATGAAATTTGGCACAGAGGTAGATTATAGTCTGGAATAACACATACTTTTTTCAACATTTATGCGGGTGGAGCCGCGGGCAGCAGCTAGTTTATTAATATGAACAAGTTCTAAGTTCCATTGAACGACATTTTCGAGGGTCGACAATTTCTGGGAGGATGCACTTATAGTAAAAATCTATAAGCCGATTTTTTATTTTTGTTTCCCAGAAATTGTCATCCCTCTTGATGATTGCAGTTTTCAATGGAAAGTCTGTGCCAGTCCACACAGCAAACAAACAAATATCTTTTTTTGTAATATGCAATTGCCCCTGTGCTTGGTAATACCAATTGTGATTTGTGTTCAATATTATTTCCCCTTTTTTATCGACCTTCCGAAAATTTATTTTTTTGGCACGAATTGCCTCTTCCGGGCTCATACCAACCGCTGTTATAGGGCATTTGATCTCGATGATCCCATTTTCATAGAAACTGTCAGGGGTGGCACCTAAAAAAAAGTGTTCTTCGTCTATGAACAGACCGCACTTTATTAAACTAATATTCTCCTGTTTTGCTAGTTGTAATAGGGCAGTTGTTTCAGAGGTTTTCCTGTGTAATATAGCGGGTACATGATCTAAGGAGTATGAGTATAACATGGATTTAACCAGTGGAGCTGAACTTATTTGTCGCCTTTTGCACACCTTGCCAAAATTAGATGCAGTGACCAGGTTCCGTCTCAATTCGTGCCATAGTGCACATTCGGCTTGTTGGCGAGTTTCTCTTTCAATTGCTTCTTTGTCAGCAAATTGTTGTTTCATATGATCTACATATTCGATCTGTGAAATAAGCCATAGATATATATATATTTTTAAATCTAATAAGGGGAAAAACCAAATAATATTTCAGTAGCGAACCTTTGCAATTTCATATTCATCTAGTGCCATGTCCGGCTTTTGACAAATTTCTCCGTAATCTGCACTTCCACTATTAAAATCGATACGCCGTTTGGGTTTCCGAACCTTTTTTCTGGAGTTTTTTTTCCTTTTCCTCATCTCAAACTTTTTTACGGCATGCGACGGACTTTTTGCAGTAACCTTTTTATATAACGCAGCTATGGGAGTACCAGTGTTAAATGCGTAGCACCTCAATGCATATGAATTATTCAAAGCGTAATTGATGCGCTTGCCTCAAACGTATTTTGCAACCAACGAGTTGAATTGCTCGGCTCTGTAAAAAAGTGATATCATTCGATATTAGATGGGCCCTTATTGTAAAGCGAATACTGCTATTATTTAAATTGTACAACAACCTGTTATTGTTTAAATTTTGCGACAAGCTTTTAGCATGGAAAGCTAGAGCACTGGCATTTGTTGAAAGTTTTTTCAGTAATACTGGAATGTGAGGTGTATAATTCGGCTCCTGCTTTTTTTCTTTTTTGCAGTAATATCCTTCACAGTTACTATGGTCACCAAATATATGCAGGGGACTGTTCATTATATCTTTTTGCAATTTTTTAATTTGTTCGGATGCTAGAGAGTTTTCAGCTTTCCGGAACCTAACTGCCGCTTTGACTGCAACCCGCAGACGATTTAGTCGCTCAGTTGTTAGTAATTTTCGCTGATCAAGGGGAATCGAGGTATCTTTATTTAAAGCCATATTTTTTCGCCATTTTTGTTAACCACCTAGGTTTGTATGACATGTACTTTATTCAAATTTTACCTAACCAAACTAAGACCTAAAGTAGACCATACAAAGTTATACTAATGTACAGAGTTTCATCAAAATCGTTAGAGGCATTTTTGAGAGAAAAATAAAATAAGATTATTTACTATGATGACAACCCTAAAAAATCAAGATAGGGGAATTTAAAAAAAAATGACAAGAGTAATAAAAAAAAAATTCCCCGTATCCAAATTTCATCCAAAATTCCAAATCCGTCCAGTAGTTTGGGAATAAGAGCCCCAGACGGACACACACACTTAATTTTTTAGCCATCACAATACCTTCTTCACTCCTTTGTCGCGCATAGTAGTAATGCTTAAAATAGATTAATATAATTATGTATTACTGACCTGGAATCATTCTTGGCTCGCTTTGAACCTTTAAAGTTATTTACTAAAATCTTTTTGCGCTTCACAGCACCATATTTAAAGCTCTTGCTCTTTCCGGCCATCTATTATTTTCGGATCTGAGAATATGAAAATTTGATTTTAATCATAATTAAAAAAATGTTACAAAAATCAGTCCAGCGAACCCAACTGTGAAAGCATAATAAATGATTGCATTAACATTACATTCAAAGCAACATGTCAAAATCATCACAAAATATAAAAAAAAACTTACCTACTAAAGTATCAAGAACTCGCGGTCCGGTCACGTTTGTTGTAGTCGTTGCGCGATCTCGATGGATTGGCGGGGAGCGCAGAGCGATACGGCCACCCTCTGAAAGCGCTCAGCGCGGACTGCCGACTCGAGCCTTGCGGCGAGTAATATAATGTGAGATTTAGGTTGTTTTGAATCGTGTTTTTTGGCACAATTTGTTTTTTTTTTTTTTTCTTTTTTCTCGAATTGGATAGAATTTTATCTATAGATTATTTCTGTCGTTTTCTTTTTATGAATTACAGCTCCAAGTTGCCGAAATTAACAGCAATTCTTTGCCCATTTTCTCTAAAATTTTGCCGAGTTACATATTTTTTTACTCAACTATTTCATATTAAAGTGGTAAAAAGTAATTCCAACATTGTATAGACGACTTTCTCAACAGTACATTGTATTTTTTTCATACCGTTAAGACGTCAATACAATCCATAAACAGGTGATATTCTAAACCATTTACAGCAAAAATCACAAAACTGTCGCGGGTTTGAGTTGGATTATTTAAAAATACTTTAAAAAAAAAAAAAATTTAGCTCCAACATTAGATTATAATTGAAATGATCTTACATGTTGTGCATTAAAACTTATAGAAATACTGTATTTTAACTGTTAAATCACGTCTGTTAAATCAGCGAAATCGGCAAAATTTCGTATACGGACTCTTAATTTCCGAACCAATGGTAGGACATCATGTAAGCATTCAGAAAACAATCGCTTCAAAATGATTCGGTATACAAATACTGAAATTTTTCGTTACAACGTCCTCTAATTACGAGGATACAAAAGCAGTTTTAATAAAAAAAAACTCTAGACTGTTCAGATCCAACTAAATTTAAATCTATTTCGTTATTGCGCTGTAAACAAGTAACATTTAAATTGGACCCGAGCAGAGTAAAGCAGTGCAGCAGTGACCTTGAGCTCGGCGAACTCGGGCAGCGCGCGGTGGGGCGGCGGGCGCGCCAGCAGCTCGGCGAACAGCGCCTGCATGGCCAGCTGCATGGTCAGCGCGCAGTTCAGCTTGTTGAGCTCGCGCGCCTTGCTCAGCGTCGCCTTGATGATGTCGCCATAGTCGTTGTAGCACTGTGCAACAAACATAATATTGAACATCTGTAAAGTCGCGTCGGGTCGCTACCCTGAAATTATATTTTTGTGATACAAATTGCTTCTTCACATTATGTAATATTGTTAACTAGCACAACCCACAGCATTTTAGAAACACATAATCGTGATATCTACGAGGGCGGGTCAATAAGTCCGTGACTTTTGGAATAAAACACAGATTTTTTGATAAATAAATCATTTTATTTTTCAACGTAGTCCCCCTTGAGCTCTATACACTTTGTCCAACGCTTCTCCAATTTTTTTATCCCTTCCAAAAAATATGATTTGTCGAGGTCCTCAAAATAGGCCTTTGTTTGCGAGATGACTTCATCATTGGAGTCAAATCTTTTTCCACCGAGCCATTTTTTCAGGTTTGGGAACAAGAAGTAGTCACTCGGAGCCAAATCTTGAGAATAGGGTGGATGTGGGAGCAATTCATAGCCCAATTCATGGATTTTTGCCATGGCAACTGCACATGCATTGTCTTGGTGAAAAATAACTTTTTTCTTGGCCAAATGAGGTCGGTTTTTTTTCAAATCCTCATTGAAGCGGTCCAATAAGTTAGCATAATATTCCCCATTAATTGTTCTTCCCTTTTGAAGATAGTCAATGTGGATTATCCCACGTGCATCCCAAAAAACAGTCGCCATAACTTTATTGGCTGACAAACCCACCTTGGCCTTCTTTGGCGCCGATTCACCCTTAGAAACACACTGTTTTGACTGTTGTTTGGTCTCTGGTGTATTGTGATGGATCCATGTTTCGTCCACGGTTAAAAAACTCCTCCATATTGTGATTAAACAACGCCAAACCTTCCTGTGAAGTTGTTACACGATTGCGTTTGTGGTCGACTGTGAGCAAACGCGGCACCCATCTTGCGGAAAGCTTTCTCATGCCCAAGTGATCATTCAAAATTGAAATCACTGAGCCATGCGAGATGCCTATGGCTTCCACAATCTCTTGCACTTTTAATCTTCGGTCGGCCAACACCATATCGTGAATTTTTTCGATTGTTTCGGGTGTAGAGACCTCAACTGGGCGTCCAGGACGTTCGGCATCTTCAGTGCTTGTACGGCCACAACGAAATTCAGTAACCACTTTTTTACCATTGAAATCGATGGTGCAGAGTCCCCATAGTATTTATCAAGCTTAGCCTTGGTCTCGGTAATGGTTTTTTTTTCGCAAAAAATAATGCTTAATAAGCACACAAGATTCACTTTTTTCCATTGTTTCCTTAAGTTACTGGATAGTCTGATAAAGATAGTTGTAAAACACAAACTAACTGACGCAGCAAGTTCAAATTTTGATAGGAGTCAACTGACAGATGCCTGTTGACAGGAGTAGTGTTGCTTTTTCAGTAAGGAGGTTAGAAATTCAAAAAGTCACGGACTTATTGACCCGCCTTAGTACTTTTTACTGCAGTTTCTTCAAGATAAGATCAGAAGAAACGCCGGAGTAGAATTCCCAATTTTCTGGTGTGTAACTCTAAATTTGTATAAATGTAGTATTGAATTTTTTTATTTTTGCAATCCGGTTATTTGGAATCTTTTATGAGCTTTCTAAAACATCGCCTGTCGCAACAGTAGCCTGTCTAAAAACTAAATTCTACATAACAAATTCAACATAATTACATTGTACATAACATCAAAATGGAATATTCACCTTAATGTAGTGTTTGAAGACATCGGCGGCGCGGCGCACGGGCGCCACGTTGTACACGATGAGCTTGCAGTACGCGGCCAGGAAGTTGCGCCGCTTGTGCAGCTCCTCGATGCGTCTCTCGTCTTGACCGTCTGCGCACACGCACGAGTTAGTGCCCCGCCCACTGGGTGGACCGCTAGGCGGCGCCACCAGCGGCGTCACTGATCTGACACCGGCTACTAGCCGCCAGTGGCGTCACCGAGGTGTCCTTATAGGGCGCGGTGTTTGCGCGCATCGTCCTATAACCTTTTGGATGCTGTGACTTTTAGTAATTCATTATTATTATTCGATCTACATTCGCCGTCCAAAAGTCGGACGTCGTCGGAGATACGTGGCCGAGTGTTTCGGTCGAAGCAAAATGAGATCTTAGGCCGGGATTATACGATCCGCAATCCTAGTTCTATTTTTAGTGCTCTGAATTTTACCCGGGCTCGTCGAATTCCGGCGCCGTATAGTTCCAGCCTAAGACACGGGGCCGAGTGTTTCGGTCGAAGCAAAATGAGATCTAATCGGCGCATGCGAGCTACATTAGTGCAGGAGCGGGAAAATTATCAGCCGAGTACAGTGCACGGCCAAAAAAACGACAGCGAACCTACAAGTGGTGCAGTGGCGTAGCGTGGGCATCTCTCGCCCGGGGCGGATGACAATTTTGCCACCCCCTTAGGTTTTCAATTTAATGTATACAACACATTACCTACATACATTAATTCTAGAGAGCTTTTCGGCGAGAACAGTCATCATTATTTTATCACAGTCTCAGAGCGTAACATAAATTACGATACGGGACAGTGTGAAGTGGACATTAACTGACGATCCATTAATATAACTTTCCTTGTAATCTTTGTAAGAATCACGTGCTTCCTTATACACGTACTTTGATGCAAAGACGGGAAATTTCCAAAATTCTGTTATTCGCTACAAAATATCGTCACAGAATGAGTGATGTGATGTGAGAAGTTATGAAAAATTCCGTTTTCTTTTCAATAGGTCCAGATTCGTAGAATTGTCAGTAGAGATACATTCTATCGTCATTTTATTGGCTTTTATGTATTACTTATTTATAATAAATATTTTTTTTTTATTTGAGTAGGTATTAAAATAGAGCAGGTACTACAACAAAACAATCAATAATTTGCACCCAAATGATGACGCTGACAAAATAATTCCGTCCGTCTCACCGCGCAGGCACCGCACACGAGACGTACTTAGTAGTTTAATAATTAAAATGTCACATCGTCTATGTTTTTGCCAGAGGCTTTTATGGATAAAATGAACCTTATTTAAATCAAGAACAAATGAAAAACTCATATAAATATTGGTTTTTCATTATTTCATGGAAAATAAAGTTTATATATTTTTTTTAACGGGCATTGGCCCACCGCACATTCCCACCACTGCAACTACTGTGAGCCAGGATCGACAGCGGTAATCAAACACAAAAACCCTTTATGATCCCTATATGATCTCAGCGGTGCCCGAGGGACACGCTAAATCTGTCTTGGAACCCGTAACGAAATTAAACAGAAGAAAGGTTGGAGGAGTAGGAGGAATTCCAAGTTCCTTAAAATTTATATTTGCGCAAAATGACTCCCGCCGTCCGTGTCGACTCGAGCGCTACGGTGTGCACGCGCGGTACATTCGGCGAACTAAAACGTTCTACCCCCAATTTATAGCACGTAGCGCAAATGCAAACTAGCGTTGTTTTGTATTAAAAAAGATTTATATATTATTATTAGCTAACACAAGTTTAGGCTACCGCGAAACTCAAGCATCACCACTGGTATATGAAAGAGTGTGACTTTGCCACCCCCTAAAAAGTACGCTACGCCACTGAATTAGTGCAATGCATGATAAAACAGAAGGGCATCGTGGCATGCGATACTGAACAGCGGGCATGCTGCACGGGCCACGCAGCTCGGAGTGTCGCGCTTGCGAGCAGGGTCGCCGGGCGGCATGGTTACATGGCAGAGAATGTCATATGGCATAAGTTCGCCTATGTGCAGTACAATCATGTTGTTAATGGCCCTCAGCAATCTTAGGTTTTTTTTACGGAAATGACTGTCATTTGTATGAAAAACAACAATTGTCAAAAGACATCGTGGTCGTATCGTAGGCACCTGTTTTGTTGTGCGTTAAGTATCAATAAATAAAATAAAAAATAAAGCTTTTTCTGTTGCATAAACGGCAATATAAAATAGTAATTGGCTATCGTTCGGCATTATTTGCCATACTTCGCTTCCCTTTTTGCGAGAATATCCATCTAAACCATGCGACCTGGCAACCCTGTCTGTCTGTCTGTCTAGCTACAGCGCGGGGCGGGGCGCGGGCGGCCCCGGGACAAAATATGCATTACGGCGGCCGCCCGCGCCCGCCGGCCGCGCGCCACTTACCGCGGGGCCGCCGCCGAGCGCCACATGCAACATAACAACACGTTACGCTCGAGGTAATGCATATTTTGTCACCCCTGAGTTTTACCCCCTTTTAATGTTTTAAGGGGGCTACACCACCCGCTTCGCTCTCCACCATTCATTCTTTTGGCTCCCCTCCCCTGCATTTTACCACCCTTTTAAATTTTGAAACTGGCGCTAAATAACAGCTCTTTTCTCCACCCCCACCCCGCCCGCGGTGCCCCGCTACCCTCGCTCGCGAAAATAGCATATTTGACCCGTCCGTCGTTTAGGATAATTTTAGACTCACGCATAATATGCAAAACTAAGAACCATACCGCGGCAATAGACGTGTCTGTTATATTACAATCAATGTATTTAAAATTTTATCAAAAATGCTATCTTATCAAAACGGGTAATGTATACCCAATTACAATTATTAATACTTCAATAAATATCAATTTTAAGAAGTGGCAACACAATCTAGATTTTTGCACAGTTGATTTCTAAATTGCAGTTTATCATTATGGAAATAAAATAGTATATGGGGCGTGAATTAGTAGGTGTACCTACCGTCTTGTTATTCTATAATATGCATTTATATTAAACACTGTCACATACAAACTGGATCACTAAATTGACATATTGACATGATAATAATATGTATGTAGCCGGTACTCGGTAGTGTGTCATGCGAATGTGTTGGGGACGTACCGTAGTTGTGGTGCACGAAGACGACCTCCTGTATGAAGTCATTGAGCAGGTCGCACAGCTGCGCGTCGGCCTCCAGAACGGGGCGGGCGGGGGACGCGGCGGGGGCGGCGGCGGCGGGCGGCGCGAACAGCAGCAGCAAGTCGCACAGGGACACGTAGGCCTCCTCGCGCAGCTCGCCCGCGCCGCCCGCCACCAGCGCCCGGCAGGCCCCCGCGTAGACCGCCAGCCGCTCCGCCACGCCCGCGGCGCCGCGCGCCTCCGCCGCCTGCGCCGCCCACAACAGCGAGTAGAAGCACGCGCGCACGGCGTATACCAGCGCCTAAGCACATAAGGCGGAAATTTCGTCAAAACGGAATTAAATTAGCTAGTAATTAAACTATTATATTTGCAATCGACTGCAGTCACTGTGAGGGAAGTAGCTAATTCGTACCTGTGCCGGCATCTGCGACGCGCCCGGCTCGACGGCGCGCGGCAGGTCCTCGAACAGTGAGTCCCAGATGTTGGTGTCGTTGAGATCGTGGCATTGGTACATGATGGACACCTTGCGCAGCGAGTTCACCAGGCTGAAGGTCTCGTCGGCGTCGGGCGTCTCGCCACCCTCCAGCAGGCTGCGGTAGTCGTCGGCGGCCTCGCGGTAGCGCGCCACTACGGCGTCGATGGTGGTGGCGCGCGCCACGTTGCAACGAGAGTACACCGCGCTCCGCTCCGCACACAGCGCCTCCAGCGTGCGGCCGCACTGCTCCAGGACCTCGGCTTCCGTGTGCGCTCCCACGATGTCGCGCAGCTTGTTTAGTAGCAGCGCGAGGTTGGCCTCCTGCCGCTGCGTGGTGTACAGCTCGAGGTCGAAGTACTGCGGGATGGCCGCAAGGTTGGTGAGCTTCTCGGGGTCGGCGCCGAACTTGTCGAGCAGCGCGGGTAGCGTGACCACGAAGTGCGCCGTCATGCGCGCGCGGTCGTCGCTCACGAGCTTAGCCTGCTCCTTGCTGAGCGCGGTGGCCTGCCGGCGCGCGGCGCCGCGGCCCACGGGCGGCTCGCCTGTGCTGGCCTGGCGCACGCAGCACACCATGAGCTCGATCAGCGAGGACTCCTGACGGTTGTCGAGCGCCTCCTCGCCGGGCCCGGCCTCCTCGAGCAGCAGATCGGTCATGCACTCCCAGTCCTTCATCATAGGATTGGAGTCGATGAGCGAGTCGACGAGATAGGCACCGTGCTCGTGCAGTTCGGACTCGATAAAGAACTGCACGAGGTCACGCAAGAGCGGCGTGTTGGACAGGCGCGTCTTGCCTCGGCGCGTGCGCGCAGGCGGCGGCGCGGGAGCGTCGCAGCGGAACAGACGAACATTGAGGAACTCGCCGGCGGCGGCGGCCACACTGCGCCACGACGAGTACACGAGCTCGTACACATTCTCGCAGTCCTTGTCTGTGAGCACGTCGGGGTGCATCTTGAGGATGGCGATGACGAGTCGCACGGCGTGAACGGCCACCTCGGTCTCCTTGTCCAACGTCATGGACACGATGCGGTCCTTGAACTTGGACGTGAACAGCTCCAGCTTGCCCTTAAGGTCGTCGCACTCGTATAGCGGCTGCAGCGCGCGCAGGCAGCGCAGGCGCACCTCGCCCACCTTGTCGTGCAGCGTCCACCCGATGTATTTGAGGTAGAGGTCGTCGAGAAAGTGAGAGGGGAACTTCTCCATCCAGATGCCGATCTCGGCCATGGTGATGGCGCGGATGTCGGGCAGCGTGTCGCGGTAGCGGTGCACGAACACGGACTTGAACATGTAGGACAGCATGTTCTTGATCTCCTCCATGTTCTCCTCGAGCTCCTGGCGCTTGGCCACGAGCACCTCGAGGCGGTCGCTAGCGCGCTTGTCCCGCGCCTTCAGTCGCTCCGCCTCATACTGGCGCAGGCAGTTGTCGCAGTTGACGCTCGTCAGCAGCGCCACGTCCACCAGCGCCGTCATCAGCTTCATCACTGCGAACACAAGCTTAGTTACAACACCTGCTGCCTACATTCAACAACTATTTTTCACATGACAATATCTTGTATGTTTATAATTCTAAACAATAATTTCTATTCACTTACTTACTATTCACTTTATAAAGAATTACATTAAGATTATACATAGCAAACGCCCATTTTTTGATACTGTAATAGATGACATTAAAACTTGTACTTGCATTTGCCTGTGACAATATGTACACAGTCATATTGATGCTACCATACATTTTGATACTGTAATAGATGACATTAAAACTTGTACTTGCATTTGCCTGTGACAATATGTACACAGTCATATTGATGTTACCATACATTTTGAAACTTTGAATGTTTATAATAACAAAATATCATTTTTTCATATTTAAAACGGTTATTATAATTCAAATTACCAATATATATAAAATCTAATTATTAATAGTTTACAAATCAATATCTAAACATGCAGTAACATTCAATAATATATTTTATAAGATTTCTCAATTGTAATTGAAAATAATATAGATTTATAGGAAAAAATAAGTTTTGTTATCATACAAATTCTCTTAAACTCTCTACCCATGCCATCCATCCATCAAAACATTATTATTCTTAGTCTTCAAATTCTAAACAAGCATAACATTTATTCATTCAAATTTTAAGAGCTAGGCTCTTGTCGGTGGAGTAATCGTCATGTTTCTCGGTCCTGTGCTTTCATTTTGACCTCTTGATACGACACAATGTTAACCACTTCTTGTAGTTGTTCAAATTGGTTTTTCCTAGGCCTTCCTCTTCCTCTATTCCCCTCTACTTTTCCTTCCATGATATTCTTTATAATTTCGTCATGTCGTATCAAGCGTGCAACCATCTTAATCAGCATATCATTAATCATTACTAATTAATATTTATAATAAAAATCACGAATTATTTTTACTTTTTATTGAGGACCTTAAAATAAGCCATCATTCTTCCATTCACTATTACAAGATTCTTCTTCATATTATGCCTGGTTTTGAGGTGAATTTGTTGATAGTTTATTTATTCAATGGAGCTTTTGTTACATTTTAGCATTACGTAATGTATTGAAACTGCTATAGAATACATAAACTTCAGACAAATTCTGAATAAACCGGGCATTCTTATGCCTAGATATTTGATAAGATATACTAGTCTGATTCACAAGTGACATTTCGTCCAAAACCTAATCTGGACCACCGAAAATTATGATTTTGGTCTCATTCGATTCAGAATGACATCTAAAACAAACTATCAAAATAAGGGGCTGAAAAAATAAAAAGGGGCTGGAAAAAAAATGGCCTGAAAAAAATATGCAAAAGTTATAAACAATAACGTAAAAAAATGGTTTGAATTTTTTGGAAATATTTCAAAAACTATTTGAGATAATCGAAATTTGAAAAAAGATCCTTAATGAGTAAAAAATTTCTTAAAAAAAAGTCCTGCCTCCTGGAACTGTACCGACAATGTTTATAATTTTAATTTAGCGGCGAAAATAAGGGTAAAAACGCATGGTTCGGCTGCACACATCACTCGAATCTTAAACATCACCCGAATCTTACACATGCACAAAAAAATTATTTTAATTGACTTAACATTAATATTAAAGAATTATTAATAATTAGTTAATTTTCACTAATTGAAAGTTATCATAAAAACGTTGATTATTACGAAACTAGAAATCTAGTTTTTTTTTAATACTTTTTGGAGCTAATCTTAAAAGGGTAAGAAAAGATCAAAAACCGTTGGAAAATAAAAAAAAAAACATTTTTCACTTTTTTACTACCAATCAGTCATTAAAAACTAATCATGTAAATAAAGCCATCAGGAGATTTTTTTTCCAATTATTGTTAATATTTTGTTTTCTTATTGGTAAAAACTACAAAATATATTATATAGCTTTCACGACCTGTGTGGCTCAGTGGTTCAGCGCGTTGGTGCTCAAGCCGGGGGTCACCGGGTTCGAATTCCACCGAAGGAACAAAATAGTTTTTCTGTGTTCCTGGGTCATGGATATATATTAAATATGTGTATAATATAATAAAAATCTTGAATATATGTATAGTACAGATAGTGCAATCCACGAAGACGCGCCCCACTATTCCTCCTAATTGTTTATAGTATATGTGTGCAAGCTTTTGCCAATGTTTGAGTGTTATTTGTACACACTAATTACCTATGAGTGCACGCGCACACTACAATAAATAGACCAATTATCTCTTAATTGGTCTATTTATCAAGCGTCACGGTCAAAGGGAAAGATGCTCTACTTCAATTTCTTATTTTTTTATTATATTTAGGTGTGGATATTTTATGTAATTAATAGTTAATATAATATGGTGATTTTACCATTTCTACAATAAGAGGTAATTATAGACATAAATGAAATACGTAAAAAGTTTTATTGAACTTTATTGAAAAATCAAAAATTGTTAATCACTCGTTTCAGAAATATCTGATTCAGAGTCTGATGAATCTGTGATCTGATGAATTATAATAAAACTGAAATCAAGATCACAATGTCTCATGTATTCATCTTCTATTTTTTCTACGTGTTGACAAGTATTAAACCAGACATCTTTATTTACTCGATCAAATGCTACATTTAAAATGGGCATAATTGAATTGTAATTTTGATTGACATTGCGGCTAGCAACGTCGTTTTTTACAAGACACCAAATGTTTTCTATTGGGTTTAAATCTGGATGATAAGGAGGCAGGCGAAGCACTGTGAATCCATGTTCTTTTAATAATTTGTCAACTTTGTACTTGCGTAAGTTTTCTTTGTTTTTTATTAGTTATTTATTTATTAGTTATATATATTATGTATTTTTTATTAGGTCATATAGTTCAGGTTTTTTAAAGCTTGGTTCAAAATAGATATTTTTTACATTCAGCCAAGTCTGCATGTCTAATTTGTTTGAGTTGGATGTTGGTATTTTTGCCGAACTAGTGTTGTGGTAGGCTGCATTATCCAAGACTACCACGGCATCATTTGGGAGATATGGTATTAGTTTCTCCTTTAGCCACTTTAAATAATTTTCTGTGTTCATATTTTCATGGTAGTCTCCGGATTTGATATCTGCTCTGTATGTCAACAACGCATTTGGTACAAAACCCTCTGCACTTCCGGCATGTACTATAAATATACGCACTCCTTTTGTTAAATTTTGTTTTATTGCCTTTTTAGAACCTTTTTCGGCCCAAGTTTTTTTTTTTTGCACGTGGTTGGTATGAATATATGATTCATCTGTGTACACAATGGGTCTACCTGCATTCCGAAAAGACTTTACCTGTTTTAAATATTTCAATCTCAACATTTGAATATCGTGTTTTTCGGTACGCACCTTCCTGTTATTTTCAGTTTTTCTCCATTTATAACCAATTTTACATAACAATGTTCTTAGGGTTGTTATACATCCATCAAATTGTATACGGTCTTTTAAAACAATATGGAGTCGTGATAATGTTGGAAATTGACGATGTTCTATATGATAGTTTTGGATAGTTCTTCGGACTACACCAATATCGTATTCGTAGTAGTAGGCTCCGTTGTACGCTCCATCCTTTGGACTATAGGAATTATAGAATCCGTTTCTATAGTTATATTAGATTCCATAGCAGGTGCTGTAGTTTGCTTCATAGTATTAGTATGTTCCTTTCTTTCGCGTAGAATTCTAGTCACTGTGCCTTCAGATACTCCAACAGCCTGTGCGGTTCTCCATCGCGCATCAGTGACTTTTTCTGCGTAATTATTGCTTGCTTCTTTTTTCATAAATCGTAAACTTTTGAAATAATTTCTCTTGCCTAAAATTAAGAAAAGCATTAAATAATTTAACTTATTTTTAAACATGAAACAAAGTATTCTTTTAGTAAAATTTTCTATTTTCAAAATTAAATTATTTTCCTCTGCTTATTTCATGTGTTTTAGTAACTACAAATTTCTAAACAATGTAAATATCATTAGCATACCTGGCTTTTAAGTACAACACGCTGAGATTTTCTCGACATTTAAAAAAAAATTAAAGTAGAGCAACTTTCGTTTCAAGTCTGGATTTTTGCAACATAGACTGTACTACTCGTGCACATCGAACCACTGACGGTTCGCAACTGACGCTCGGGTGAAACTCCCCGTACCCCGCGATCCCCTCACCCAAAAATTGGTGGGGCGCGTCTTCGTGGATTGCACTATCTGTATTAAAGTATTAGATATACTTCCCGTTTTCTGGTACCTGTAACACAATTTCTTTGGATACTTAGCCCGGGGCCAGACTGACGTGGTGTGAAGCGTCCATAGATAGATAGATATACATATACAATTTTTTTTAGTAGTAAAATGGTGACGTTTCGTTTGACGTTTTGACATAAATAACTTTAAAAGATGTCATGAACTATTTATTTACAGAAACATATTCCGTTTCACTACTACATATGTGTTTAGTGTGTTTGTGTCGTCCATCCTTGCCGGAATTTACTTAGAGGTGTTTTCATCAGTAGAAATTTATAAACAAAATACATATTTTCAAATCAACTTAATGTATCAATCTAAAGTAGCTTATTAAAATTATGAACATTGTCGGTGTAGTTCCAGGAGATAGGACTTTTTTTTTAGGAAATTTTTTACTCTTTAAGGATCTTTTTTCAAATTTCGATTATCTCAAATAGTTTTTGAAATATTTCCAAAAAACCAAACCATTTTTTTTAAGTTATTGTTTATAACTTTTGCATATTTTTTTGAGCCCATTTTAAATTTTTTTCAGCCCTTTTTTATTTTTTTCAGCCCCTTATTTTTAATAGTTTATTTTAGAAGTCATTCTGAATCGAATGAGACCAAAATCATAATTTTCGATGGTCCAGATTAGGTTCTTGGACGAAATGGCACTTGTTAATCAGACTATACAATATCTCTAGACATTTTTGATGTGTGCAATACCCAAATCAACTTACCAGCTAAAGTGGCAGTGTGTCGGAATGCTCTCACTTGTGAGTCGGACAACCCTGTCAGCAGGGATATGATGTTGTCCATCAGGTACTGGTCGTAGATGATGGAGTATTGACACATCTTCACCAGGGTCTGTATGAACTCGCAGAAGTTGGAGCGGAACTTCTTCCATGTTTGACCCGACATGATCAGGGGATATTCACCACTTTCCTGAAAACCACAAAGGCGTCTTGTTATTTACATAGTTCATTTTTCCTAA
Source organism: Phengaris arion (assembly GCA_963565745.1). Taxonomy (NCBI): domain Eukaryota; kingdom Metazoa; phylum Arthropoda; class Insecta; order Lepidoptera; family Lycaenidae; genus Phengaris; species Phengaris arion. Next base: position 18,810,651 of record OY751431.1, read on the forward strand.
GAGATGGACACTCAAAAAAATTATTATTTCAGACTTAGCCCATAATACAATAGAAAAAAAAACTAGTTATATAATCTTTAAAAACTTAAGGCTATTAAGATAAACTTATAACATTGTTATACAAAAAAAAAATTGCATGCCTTATGATTAAATGCAAAAATTTAAGTGATACCAAGTTAGAGTAGTTAGTAGTAGTTTACCAATATTAGGAGATCATAAAATAGGGACAAATACACATTTTAATTAGACTCTTTCTAAAACTGTCACAGATAATTTTTTTTATTTTTTTAGAAAAACTTACAGCTACATTACAAATAAACACACCGGCATATTTAGCAGAACACAAAAAAAAGTCCATAATTAAAAAAATATGGTTTTATTTTAAAATCTACTTACTACACTTTTTTTGTTATTTAAAGTTTCATTTGTTTTACTTAAAATGAGATCACATTAAGAACAGATTTTGCGAGTAAAGGCTATTTGTGAAAAATTGTACACTTTTAAACTTTTCATGTAACCGGGAAAAGTGAAAATTAATATTAAAATAACAATTAATTAAATTTGAAAAATGGTGATATTTCCTCCACGTGCTCTTATTAAAGTTTCTACCCGTCTAGGCATACTGAGATGATGTTATTGATGGTCTCCTGGGATAGTCTCCGCCATTCCTCAACTACGGCGATTCGCAGTTCACCCACGTTGGCAGGAGCTGGAATTCTGGACTTAACTTTTCTTTTCAGCAAGTCCCAAACATGCTCTATTGGGTTCATATCCGGTGATCTCGCCGGCCACTCCATAACAGTGATATTCATATCATTAAGATAAGCTTGAGTTACCCGAGCGGTATGCGGCAGAGCATTATCCTGCATAAAAACAAAATCGTCACTGATATATGGAGCAAACGGTACGACATTTTCTTCTAAAACTTCTCTGATATAGCAGTCTGCAGTCATACTCCCTCTGTCAATCACTACCAAGTCTGCGCGAGCTCCCAAACAAATGACCGCCCAAACCATTATTGAGATCCAGCACCGTATGCAACTTTAGTTTCAAAATTTGTCTGAATGTATCGTTCTCCTTTGCGTCTGTATATTCTTTGCCTGCCGTCAATTTGATTTAAGAGACTTCTGCACTCATCACTAAACAATACCTTACTCCATTGGTCCACGTTCCAAAGTTGATGTTCCTGAGCAAAAGTTAACCTGTTTCTACGATGATTTACCTCGAGCCTTGGAGGGCACAAATGAACGCAAACCAGCTTCTTCGAACCTTCTTCGTTCCGTACGCTCACTTACGGTTACACCCCGCACTGCTTCTAACTCATGTCGGGCTTAGACGGCCGTCAAACGGGGGTTCCTACGTACACAAACCCGAATGAAACGATCATCCCTACTCGAAGTGCGTCTTTTTCTGCCTTGTCCTGCTCTTCTCACATAAGTACCGGTCTCCCTGAACCATTGGATACTGCGATGGATCGTTGAAACTGGTCGACGAAGATCTCTGGATATCACTGTAGGTTTAACCATTTCTTTGCATTTCGAGTGCCCTGGCAATCTCCGTTGGGGCTAAGTCAGGCATAATTCGGTCCCCAACTCCAAAAAGATACGCGATTAAAAAAACTAACAAAAAACAGTATTTCAATGAAATTTTAAATCAAACTCAGAATGAAGAAATACTCGAAGTTCGCTCCAGATAAGGTGGATTTGAATAAAATTAAAACAATTGCATAAAATGTGATGTTCAGTTGTTTTCTTAATTTGAAAATATTTCTTTTTAAATTAAATGACGTATCCAGCCAGCAACCTTATAATATGATACTGATATCAAACGGTTATTTTATGTTCCGCTAAATATGCCGGTGTGTGTAATATAGTTTTAACATATCACAGGACGGCCGGAACGGACAGGACGGAAGTTTTCACAGATCAAATTAAGGGATAGTATGAGGACTATGATCTTAAATATACCATAACTAAAAAATATGAGCTATCTTTCAGTTTTAATCTGTATATTTAGATTCCACAAGTGAAACACTATAATTCTAGCAAACTTGCATGTAAAAGTCCATTTTGTAGACTGTTCTAATAAATAATATGTTATGTATAACAATATTAAAAAAGACATGGTTAAAAAAACAAAATTAAAAAGGCAAGGTTAAAAAAATAACATTAAATTCAGGACAAGTCAATAAAAATTACCAACCTCATCAAACTCCTGTGTCATCTTCTTGATAATGAGAGTATGGTCCATCTGCGCCATGTCTGGGGTGACCTTGCCACGACACCCCGATGAGTTGATGAAGAACTGCATCAGCTGCACCAGGGCGCTCTCACGGTTGGTCTTGTACTCCTCTATCCACATGTCAACAACTTGCTGTAAGATTCAGATAATGTGTAAAAACAACAGTGTGACAACTCTGTCGCTCTGTTGTTATTGAATTATACAGAGTTATACAATGTGCCTTTTATACAACTTTATTAAAGTTGTAGAGCAACAGAGAATTCTGCTGAGGAATGGATATTTTTTGCAGAAGGAATTAATGATTTGACCCAAAATATGAACAGTAAAACAAACAAATAATTTGGCATTCACAACTTACACTTATCGCAGTCTTATTGAAACGGAGTATGTTGTATAAACTGTTTTCATCATCTCCAGGCAGCAGCACCGGTGGCGGCGAGTACGAAGGCGGCGGCGCTGCGCCCCGCCCGCGCCCGCGACCTCGGCCTCCACGACCTCGTCTGCGCAGCGGCGGCGGCGGCGGAGACTCCGCCAGGCGTCCCACGTATCCCCCGTCCCCGCCTCTGCCCCTACTTCGCGTGATCCGCTTCGTAGGGGCCGGAGACGGCGTCCGAGGATCATCTTCGTGGTGTTCCTCGGGCTCGTCACGAGCTGGCTCCACCATCGTGGAATTGGCGACCGCCCCGACATTGAATCCTGAGTAGTTTACATTGGGGATTTCGGGCTCGTGAATCGATTGGCCTCCATAGTCTGTCATGGGGGTTGCCGGAGTCATCGGGTTCACGTACTCCGGCGGAGGATCATCCATTCGGATACGTTTCCCGCCACGACGATGCATTGTGGCCGATTTATACTAAACCTTTCACGTAAACAAAAAACTACACTGTTTCACCGCACTAATTTTAACATCACATTTTTATTTGATGTATTTGAGGAAGTATTGAAGAAAGTTACGAACTAAATACCATAGATGTTAAGGATATAAATACGATCGATCAATAAAAATTTTCGGACACTTTTCACAGAAATGTATGCAAGCGATAGTCGACGCGCATCTACAGTGTTGCCACTTGCCAAAAATCAAATAATCTTTATGGCTGTCGATGGCTGTTAATTAAAATTAAAAAATTCAGTCAAAATAAAAAGAAAGAGAAAGCCATTCTCAAGGCTATTGAGCCTCACAAGTCACATTTCCAGTCTGTAAATCCAGTAGCCTCTAGTAGATAGCTTCAGTAGTATTACTTATCATCTATGGTAGATAGGCAAAGAATAGAAATAAAAAGTGACGGGATTATAGACATAATAGACCAGGGTCGATATTTTTTAAAACAAAAAAAAATATAGTAGGATAAAACCCATTAGAAAAGGAGCATAATATTATAAAAATGACAGGAAAAATAATTTACGGGCGATCTGAGGTCGGGAAGGGGATGGGGGTGAGTTAAGTCCTATGGAAAAAAGTGAAATGGCAAAGTTGTAGGTAATAAAAAGATCTGAAACTTTTTTATTTACACTTTTTTCACATAACCTTAAAGTTTATATGAAAAATTAAAAAAACCAAGTTTTTGGATTTTTAATTTTCCTCTGCAATTTTTTTTTTCACGAAATTTGGTGAAAACTAACCTTTTTATGTCCCAAATCCGCTGTAATTTATTTGCTTACAAATATTTATTTTTTCACCTTATTTTGAATTAATATCGAAAAAGCATTAATTTTCAATCGAAAATTCACCCGTCAAAATATTAGCTTTTTTCAAAAAGTTGGTATGCTTTCGGTTCGTTGAAATCTCTACTTTCCGATAGTGAAAAAAAATATATTACGTTACTATAGTAAATCTTCTCAGAAAATGCAAAAAATCGAAAAAAACTCGAATTCGAATTTTTTTATTATTATATACAATTTAGAGCTATTTATTAAAATGTACACTTTAATTACTCGAAAAACGTAAGATTACGTTACATTAATTAAAAAAAATTGCAAATCAAAATATACTACGAGTACTATAATTAACAAACAAATAAGTTAATAAAATTAATATTTAATAAGACATCTACAATATTTGGAGAAAGTTTTCGAATCTTCTTTAAATTATATGCGTAGATGCCTATTTATAACTATTTTAAGATAACTTATACCTGAGTGACCTACGAAAAATTTTAGCCCATCAAAAGGTATTTCATAGAGAAGTGGGGAAAGGGCTAGGCGGGTCTGGGTCTTACTACATACATACCTACTATTTCGTAGCAGCTGTAACAACCGTTAGCCTAGCCAGTATTCGAAATACTGTACAGTATACAACATCGTTTATAAAAATACACGTGCACGCTGAGTTTCTTTAAGATAATTGTGACAAGTTCACTTAAAAAAAAACTTTTCGAATCTGCATAGGAAGATAAATACTATCTCTATTTTTATCTGTATCAATCAACTCACACATAAAAATAGTAATATTTTCTTTAAAAAATAGTATGCTTAACGTAACATAACTTAAAGATTAAAATTGAATAATATTTTAGTACAAGATTAAAAAATAATAATCTCCTTTATTTTGCACAAACAAATTTAGTTCCTCCCATGAAAAAAATAAATAATTCAAAATACATAAAAATATATTAAAAATCTATAAAAATATATAAATATAGTTATATAAAATATATATCGTAAATATATTTTTAATAACTAACTTTTGGCTGATTTTCATGTATAAGTATAAGTTATCTTAAAATAGTTATAAATAGGCATCTACGCATATAATTTAAAGAAGATTCGATAACTTTCTCCAAATGTCTTATTAAATATTAATTTTATTAACTTATTTTTTGTTAATTATAGTAGTATATTTTGATTTGCAATTTTTTTTTATCAATGTAACGTAATCTTACGTTTTGCGAGTAATTAAAGTGTACATTTTAATAAATAGCTCTAAAGTGTATAAAATAATTTTAAAAAAATCTAATTCGAGTTTTTTTTCGATTTTTTGCGTTTTCTGAGAAGATTTACTATAGTAACATATTTTTTTTCACCATCGGAAAGTAGAGATTTCAACGAACAGAAAGCATACCAACTTTTTGAAAAAAGCTGATATTTTGACGGGTGAATTTTTGATTGAAAATTAGGGTGCTTTTTCGATATTTATTCAAAATAAGGTGAAAAAATAAATATTTCTAAGCAAATAAATTACAGCGTATTTGGGACATAAAAAGGTAAGTTTTCACCAAATTTCGTGTAAAAAAAAATTGTAGGAGATAAAAATAAAAAACCAAAAACTTGGTTTTTTGAATTTTTCACATAAATTTTGAGGTTATGCGAAAAAAGTGTAAATACAAAAGTTTTAGATCTTTTTATTACCTACAACTAGGGTTGCCAGGTCGCCAAACCTAATAGCCGGACAGACGAACTAGTTTGGCCGGACATTTGGGTAAAAAGGCCGGACACCCAACATTATTGACGATTTTGTCTCAGTATTAATAAAAATACGACAGTAAAATATATTTTACTAAAAACAAGCTTTATGATATTTACCATAAATATTCTTAAATTCTAATGAAATATAAAAAAAATCGAAGGCCAAGTCAATCTAATTACTTTATTATTAATCAGTCCAATTATTGTTATAAAGTCAAGTTAAAATTAATTACTAAATAAACACTTATCAACATTTTTAAATACTAAAAAGCCTTATAAAATCCGGATAAGCCGGACACCGTTTATTTTGGCCGGACACGCAATCAAAAAGCCTAACTGTGTCCGGCTTTATCCGGACGCCTGGCAACCCTACCTACAACTTTGCCAATTCACTTTTTTCCATAGGACTTTCAGTTTTGCCAGAAATCGAGATAAACCGTTTTTTACTCTTACAAACTCACCCCCATCCCCTTCCCGACCTCAGATCGCCCGTAAATTATTTTTCCTTTCATTTTTATAATGTTCTCATCCTTTTCTAATGTGTTTTATCCTACTATTTTTTTTTTTCACTTTTTATTATTTTTAAAGGCTTCTACCCTGGTCTATATAAGTTATATTGTGAATTGACTTATGACCAAAAGTCAACTTAATTTAGTCTTTTTGGAGTTTTGCCGGGGAGTTCAATGGGTGACGTTGTGAATTTGTAATATTTCATAAATTTGTGTTATCTCGGTTCTTAATGTGTTATATTGGTAGAATATTAACCATTAAATATTCGTTAACGTGCACAATTAGTGTGGGCAAGTGGTACAACTTCTAAAAACGTGCTATCTGTGTGTTTCCTAGCGGGAACTCCCTAGGAACTTTCAGTAAAGCGCTTGACTGTACTGACTATTTATTTGGACTTTGACTAACCTTTAGACTTGACGATATATGAATACAGTGTTGAAAATTGAAACGAAAGTTCTATTTCCCGCCTTTTTTACTTGACACACATTGGTAAATGGTTTTAAGATAAGCCGACGCCATATATTAAAAAAAAATTAAGTCTTTTTGTCTCTGGTTGTGACTGTGACAATTTGATCCTGTAGTAATCGTAATTCGTAAATTTGATAAAAAAAATTGTTTTTTGCACTCAATCATATAAAATGGCCAAGAAAACTTACGATTTATTGTTCAAATTGCTACTGATCGGTGATTCGGGTGTAGGAAAGACGTGTATACTGTTTCGATTTTCAGATAATCACTTTACGACAACGTTTATTTCAACTATAGGTAGGACTAATATTTCAAAGTATTTACTGTGTTGCGGCTCGTAACATTCATATACGCACATGTACTTGTTTATCAAGGTCTAATTTATTATTTTATCAATCAGCTGAGTTAAAAACTAGCAATTTCTTTAAAACCTCTATCATAAACTCGCTTCTCCTAATTTGGAGTGATTCATGTGATATAACTGTTTCAGGCATCGACTTTAAGATAAAGACAGTGGAGCTGCGAGGCAAGAAGATCAAGCTGCAGATCTGGGATACGGCAGGGCAGGAGCGCTTCCACACCATCACCACGTCGTACTACCGCGGTGCGATGGGCATCATGCTCGTGTATGATATCACCAACGAGAAGACCTTCGACGACATCGTCAAGTGGCTACGGAACATAGACGAGGTGGGAGGCCATGTAGTTTCATTTAAGTTGTCTACACATCCATAGTTTTGAAGACAGATGTCTAAATAAACATGACCCTGGGTCATGCTGTCTGGCCGAAGGCCATAGTGGAGTGAGTTCAATCAATGAGCTATTCTTACAGGTGCAAATTGATGACTCTTCAATTACAAATAATTGTTTCACACTGGTTTGTTTGTTGAATAAACTGGGCTGATAATATTTAATGCCACACCTAAATGTGAGCCATACTAATCTTAGTGATGTGTTATAAACTATTTTTATCAATAAGTGACCCTGTATTTACTGTAGCAGCTGTAGTAAATCTTTCAACTGTTGGTACCCCGGTAACTTCATTAAATTAAATATGTAAGTTAGGTAGAACATAACATTATGTTCTTGTCACATATTTTAAGGCTTTCTTATTATGATAGCATGTCATTTCTATGAATATTTATAATGAAAGTAATGTAAAAATATCCCTAAAATCCCTCAGTATATGACCTTTTAATGAATTATTTTGCACTCAATATTTTATTTGTAAACCTTTTACATAGGGCATATTAGACTTTTCAAGCTTAATATGGTACGTAAAAGATGAACGAATTTAAGTGGTCAGTGATAATAATTGTACTTTGTCATAATATACATTGAATACTTTACAATAATTTTTCAGCATGCAAACGAAGATGTTGAGAAGATGATATTGGGGAACAAGTGTGACATGGAGGAGAAGCGTGTCGTCAGCAAAGAGAGAGGTGAAGCTGTGAGTATCACACCACGTGTTATAACGTCACAACTTAGAATGTACAGTGGCTTTCAAACTTTTAGAAAAATGCCATTGCTGTAACTTTGTTTGTATAGAATGAAATATCAAATGTGTTTTATATAACAACAAGATATTGCAGGGGTGTGCGCTCCTTGTAGGCAGAAATGCAGTGCTTTACTTGTCATTCACAGATATTTTAATAAAACGTTCATACATTTTAGATGACTTTAATTAATAGTAAATAAATTAATAAAAAATATATAATAACTTAAAAACGCCTAATATTTTATAAAAAAACAACTCATCTCATGCCGTTGCGTTCTGCAGGACATCGCATCGCATGTATGTGTAATTTTCATACTTCACAAACGCACACACCCATGAATATCGACATGATTATAATATAGCGGCAACTCCCGCGGCAGGCGATGGCTCTCGGCTATTCGGATAGCCGTTCGGCGGTTTTCGGAAACGACCGGTCGCTTCCGAAAGCCGCCGAACTGGCTTGTCGGAAATTATTCGTTGCCTATAATCCGAGTAAAAATAATAGACGGAAATCTAATAAATCACGTATGCACATTATGCATTTTTGTTTATTAAGGTTTTATTTGTTTAAATAGAAGAAACGTTTTGTGTTTCGCGGGGGCCATATTGCATATTTCATTTGATAAGCATTGTTTACAATTTAATCACTCCAGTTTATTTATAGTTTTCTTAAAAGATTTTTCATTTTAACATTTGAAAGTGAGTACATTTAACAGTTTATTACTCAGTTTCTATAATAATTGTAGTGATTTGCTTTTACTAGTGCGTTTATTGATTTTTTTTAATGTTATTTGATTGTGAGGTTTTGTGTTGAAAATGTGTGTTTATTAAAAATTAAAAATGACAAGTTCTCACTATTGTCATTCAGTGAAATGATTCAAATTCTGTCTAAAGGTAGGTGTGTACCCGAGTTACAACAATTAAACCAGCAAAAAAATAATGTAACTCGAAAATTTCATGTTAAAAGTTATGAAACGTATAACTGGCTGTGTGGTTGTGTACACACGATTAAATTATATTGTTTTCCTTGCATATTATTTAGTACTTCTAGTACAGTGTGGACTGATTCAGGATATTCAGATTGTTGGCATGGTTTCGACTTAGAGATCCGTCGCTTGGCTGTAGCTATGCTAAAAATCTATAAACGAAAAAGTTTTTGTGACCAAGTACTTCGCCGCATACCCAGTGTCATAATCCTGTGCACGCCACTGAGATATTGTCTGCGACCTCGTGCGCGTAAAAGGAATTCGCTAGGGAACCGTACATTTTACCGCGATATAAAGTTACCTATGTGCTTCCTCGTCGGTCTTACGAGACAGTGGAAAGTGGCACAGATCCTAATGTAGCAAAACCCGGTAAGGACTCTGGAGAAGTAAAATCATATAGTCCTATCAGCTTGTTGCCAATTACTTAAAAATATTGGAGATTTTATTCCTCAGTAGACTAATGCCCATAATAAAGGAGAATAATCTTATACCTGAACATCAGTTCGGCTTTCGGCAGCAACATGGCACTGTAGAGTAGTACTGTAGGTCCATAGATTAGTCAAATATCTATAATATAGCATTTGAGAAAAAACAATAATAAAATTAAGAATGGATAAAAAACTAAAGTGGAAAAAACATTGTATGGGGGCTTCGACCTCTTGATATGCAAGTCCTTCTCACGCTTGAGTGGTGATGATAATAATAATAATACAGCAGCAATTCTTATACTCTCCTTTATTGGTGCTTACCACAGATACGTATTACAATATGTAATGAGATATGCTTAACACAATATATACGTCTACACTATGTATAGCCTTTCGGCCAACTGAAATAAACTAACTCGATAGGCTTTACTTCATGACATCTGTCAATGTCAATAATGACATTGACAGTTACATCTTACTGTTGATATATGTAACAAACATATCTACACTAAACGCCTGGCAATGGGACAGCAGGTCCGTAAAATGTACTGGATGATGAAACGAGATTCACAGCTAACTTTAACAAAAAAACTCCTCGTATATAAATCAATAATAAAACCGATATGGTCTTATGGTGTACAGTTATGGGGAACTGCTGCAAAACTGCTGCTGGAAGCTGCAAACTTAAACATTGAGATATTACAAAGATTCCAATCAAAAACATTAAGAACGATAACAGGTGCACCTTGGTACATAAGTCCATAAATATATAAATATAATAAATGACCTGAATAAGACTACATCATGACCTTAATGTGAAACCTAAGTTAACCTAAGTGTTACCAGTCAAGCAAGAAATAAAAGATAATAAAAACATACAACACAAAAATATCAAACCATCCAAATGTCTATGCCAAAGACTTGATGAGCAATATGAAAGAGCCAAGGAGACTCAAAAAAAAAGATCCCGCAGGACTTATAATTATTATAGGCTTTGACAATATAAAGCGTACTTGACACTGGTCAAGTAACGCCCAAGACCTATCATAATCTCAAAACTAGTTCTAAATGTCTCTAAACAGATTGTAACAATAAAGCATTAAAAAGAAAAAAAAAGTAGGTTTGGAGCATATTGCAAACAAACAAACAATTTCCTCTTAATAGTATTAGTATAGATTTGCTTTTTAACCCTCGATGCAAACAGAGGGGTTCAGGGGAGTTATCCTACCTCGGACAGGACCTCTATGCCGACGACATAGGATCACTCTTATAGAAACTCCGAGGTAAAATTACTCGGAACAGACCCCAAGTGATAAGTTTGATGTGCATCTGTATGTCTGTGTATCGTATATGCCAAAAGAGTGAACTGATTTTGATCTACTTTTTTAAAGGCAACTTAATCGAGAGATAATTGAGACTGAACTATCTACCTAACTATTTAACCTATACCAAAACTATTCTTACATTATTCTTGTCCCTTACAAGGATTGAGTATGCTGTTATAACAATAAAGCCCTGCCCCTTTATGTACAGATTGCGCGCGAGCACGGCATCCGCTTCATGGAGACGTCGGCGAAGGCGAACATCAACATCGAGCGGGCGTTCTCGGAGCTGGCCGAGGCGATCCTGGACAAGAGCGGTGGACGCGAGGCGGACGCGGACCACGCGCGCATTGCCGTCGAGCGCCGGCCATCGCGCGCGCCGCCCGCACGCGCCTGCTGCTCCTAGACGTGTAGTGCAGCCGGGACGTGTAGCAGGCGCGTGCGGACGCAGACCACGCGCGCATGCGGTCGAGCGCTGTAGCCGGGACGTGGGGATATTCGTACTAACGACCCTCGCTTACTAGGCAATAAGTGTAGGAACCTATATGTCTAATGTCTATACTGTCAGATGTATAGAGCTACCATGTCGCTCATCTGGTATTACATAATTACACCAGTCATACAAATAGCCGCTAACTAGAAGTCCTAGTGTGCAAGGGCCCTAAGGGTAACGATACACGACACCAGATAGCCAACTTTTCTAATCAAAAATGCTTTACTTGAGACTGAAGCCAAATTGCAAATTGAACGCAATTTGGCTTCAGTCTCCAGTAAAGCGGGCGCATTCATACACGCACGAAATCATGCGCGTACGAGTGACACAAAATATACAGAGACGAGTAATACTTGTTTTACTACTGTTGTACGAATTGAACATGTTTAATTACGAGAATACGTCCTCTGATTCTACACCAAATGTTCACAACAATAATGTCACTCAGTGACCGTTGAACTTATACTGATAGTATAAGTTCAACGGTGTGTGGTCTTATTCCGTGTTCCACCCCTAATTTTTACATCATCATCCTACGTAACGTCGCGCGTCGTTCGTCGTTCGGGGGTAGAAAATATTTTATTCCTATTTTATTTCTTAAGTACATTTTATTATTTTTTTATTTCATTTCCTAACCATATCATATACATTTTTATCCTTAAAACTAAAATGAAGATTATTATATCTAATGTACACGACAAGACATAATATTGTACATGGCATTAATAATAATTGTTATTCTAAACATGCGGATATTTTAAATAACACAATTTTTTTATAAAATAATTTAAACTTAACTTACATAAATGTGTCTATTATTTTCTTGATATAAACATTATATTTATCATTAAAATCTAGGGGTTGAACACGGAATTATTCACTGTGTGGTTGCCATTGACACTAGCGTCGACATCGCGTGTTAGTGTTGTCGTGTGTTCTCACCCTAATACTGATAATGAGGTTTTAAATGTATACTACGAATGTGACTCCACGTCGAAGGCCGATATTCTCTTCATATCTTACGTCTTATTTAGAATTGTACGAAATGGTTTTATATTTCGATTATAGAATGTGTAAACGCCATATTATTCACTATAATTTTTTCAGTAATACATTTTACAGGTGTATATAAAAGCTTCACTCACATCTCAATATAACAAAATGGCCATCGAACTATAGAGCATTTTTGTTATAACACTAAATCATGATCCTAGTTGTAAACTTTGAATTGGCGCTCAGTTTATTATTTTAATCCCACACCTACAGATGTATATTTAAGGTGTAGTCATAGACTAGAGAACGTAAGTTTTCAATAAATAAGGAGAATATTTATATAGGTAGGTGGTTTATTATCGTGATAACTTTGTACGAAACCTGACTGCTTCCTGTTATTTGCGTATAGCTGCCTCAATTACTTATACATATCGCGTTACTTAATACGAGCGAGTGTTGCCGCGTAGTTTTCTGGTGGCGGTGATAGATTATCTAAATGGGTCGGTGATGCCTGTGAAAATTGGCTAGTACCGAGTTCTACTTCTTCTACTGTATTTCGAGGACCAATGGCTAACAATAGGATCTGATAATGTATATTCAACATAATTGTTTGTACTTTGTGTCCAACGAATTTTTTTTAAATTCAGCACCGCTGCCTAGCGACATTAACGGCATTAGGTGTAAGATATTATGTTCATGTTGCCTGCTTCGTAAGTCCGCTAGTATTGCTAGCGTTACAATTATTTTACATAAAAACAGGGATTGAGACAAAAGAATTTTTACTACTATCTAGGAATGAGATAAGTTGATGAATCGTATGTAGACTGGTGTATAATCCCTGTCTTTATATATGAGATATACTTAGGTGCAGGCAACGAGACAATAATGTATGTGCAATAATTACCAACGAGATAATATTACAGAGCATATGTTGTATTGTATACTGAACTCGGAAGATGCTAATGCTTTATACGTCTCGAATCTATATTGTGTATTAGCTTATGTAAAACAATGATTTCGCATGCTGCATTTTTTGGTACGTAAATTCCTAATGGCATTGATTATTTTATACTGTAATATTATTCTATATTGTCTAGAGTTTTGTATATTTTTTATGAAATATTGGATAACGAAATAATTTTAAAAAATTCAACTGTACTTACATCACAAATATCTTGACGTTATTCTTTTATGACGAACAGTCGTCAGCGCTCGATGCTTCTGCTGAAATAGCTTTTTGGAAATTTGCCCTAAAATTGAGATGTAACTAAACTAATCTTGGTGTAATTATTTAAAGTACATTTAGTGTGTAGAGCAGTTTGCAATTCGTTTAAACAAAAAGAGGGATTGATACTACATATTATTATATAATATGTAGTCGTCATTTGTTTAGTATGTAATATTTGTCACAGTCTCCCTTTTTATTTAAGCTAGCTGTATGAAGTACGTCGGTGTAAGTGTTAGTTCGTCCGGTGTATGTCGCGATTTTTACCCGCTTTTTTATAAATAAACGGCATTGTATATTATGTTTTTAATAAACGACCCAAAGTTACTGCGCTTTTATTAACATGCCTACTTGAAAACATTGTCTATGTACGAGTGTGAAATGCCTTAGTCTTTAAAATATCAGTTTTGCTAGTAAGTATAAAATGGTGAACTCAAATCCTTGTTCGTTTGGGCTTGAAGCAAAAAGATGCAAATTCAGTAATTATTTACTCAGGGAAACGCAGCTCGTTGGCCACTGGCCTCAGGCCCAGGGCGACGTTAGTGTAACGCGGGTCACGACCTGTCGTTATCTCTGCGCGGACGCAGTGTCCCGTGAGACTCCGCGTAGACATCACACACAACATAGACACTAGACAGGAAATACAACATATTGTAGAAGAATATACAGCAACAGAAAAATGCTGCGAGCGCTGCTGTTGATGTGCTGCCTGCGGGCCGCGCTGCTCGCGGAAGTGGCAGATCGTAAGTTACACATCCATAAAAATAAATCTATAGGGCGCGGGCGTTCGCTACGAATATTAAGAAATTAAAAGATTGTTGCGTCATTATGTTGAGTTGTTTTTCTCGTATCTTTTTAAATTTTTTCACTTGTTTGTCAATAGGCACTTAGCCCACATCTGTAGATCTAATAGTAGGTAAACACTACTTAGCAGAGTTTCATATAAGTTTATCAAAAGCCACAGATGGGACCTATAATTCCATTTTCAATTGAACAGCAAAAAAAGATAAATTATGATTAAATAGGTACCTAATCATACCTATAAACTAATAACGCTTTATTTCTTAATTAACTTATAAGTTCAACGTAAGAATAATAATTATACTTACGTGGAACTTATAAGGTAGGTGCATATAAGTTAAACATAATGTAACTAATATTATAAAAAGGAAAGATTTGTTTGTTTGTATGTTTCTTTATTTGAATGCATTGAATAGGCTCCGAAACTACTAGAGCGATTTCAATGAAATTTCGCATATAGTAGACCACAGGGAAGGACAGACGCTACTCTTCGTCATCGTCATCGTATTAGAATGCACAGTTCCCGCGTCATTTCTTTTTGCGCGTACTAATTCGCGACTTGCGGGCAATATCTAGTAGGTACTCAATATTTGGTTTTACGCTTATAATTCATTCAATTAGAGTTTAGGAGAATCATAAGCACAAAACACATGCTGTCTGTCAGAAGGTCGATTCTGCTGCAATAATACAGTTTAAAAGCCAGTCCAGAGATGTTCAAGTTAATTACGAGAATTGGGGTTCTGATGTAGTTATCTACTTTATGCAGTTGATGATAATATTACTTATTTATATTTGTTACTTTTAAAACATTGTCGGTTTAGCGGCTTGGTGCGTGATCGAGCTGGACTGCGCGGAGTGTACGCCGGACAACATGCCGCTGGTGACTTCCGCGCGCGCCGCCAACGGCTCCGTGCACGCCGCGCCCGGCGACGAGCTCGCGCTGTCGTGTGGCGTCGGCCGCTTCGCCGCCTACCCGCTGCGCGCCGACCTTACCGTGCGCTGCGACGTCGGCCGCTTCCGTGTGGCGCACGACGGCGCGCTGCTCTCGCTGCTCGACCTCGGCTGCCAGGAGAACGTCTACGAGGACGTGCAGCACGCGGTAAATACCTTTTACTGATTTACGTGCGCTCGTCGCTTCGTATACGTAATCTGTCTACAGAGATCGTGTACGTTTTCAGATGGAGCACTGCGGCACGCCGCTGCAGGGCCGCTCATACCAGCTGCGCGCGGCAGGCGGCGCGCGACATCTGGCGGCGCTGTGCTACGACGCGGACCGCGCGCTACCCGTGTTCGCGCGCGTAAGCAGTGCGGGCTCGCTGCAGCTGTCGCCGCACGCGGACGGCCGCGCGCCGCTGTCGCTGCTCGGCAACTTCGACCAGATGTTCGACGCCAGCACGCGGCACGCCGCCGAGCGGCTGTTTGCCGACGACGCCGGCCTCGACCGTCGCCTGCGCGAAATCATGCGGCCCGAGCGCTTCCCGTTCGCGGGGCAGGCGCTGACGGCGGGCCGGCTGCTGAGCCCACGCTACTTCGACGACCAGGACGTGCGGGTGGCAGAGTTCGCGTCCAACAAGGTGGCGGTGTGGCGCAGCGTGGCGGAGGGCAACCTGGCACATCTGCAGGCGGACGTGGCGGCGCTACTGCGGGGCGCGCGGCGAGCGGGACGCGCGCTGGACGTATACACGGGCACAAGCGGCGCGGGCGCGCTGCGGGCCGCGCGCGGGCGGCAGGCGGTGCGGCTGCGCGGCGCACGGTTCCCGCTGCCGCGCTACGTGTGGGCGGTGGCGCTGGACCGCGCCGCGGGGCGCGCACTGGCGGTGGTGGTGCTCAACGACCCATTCGTGGCGGTGAGCGAGGTGCGCGACGCGGTGTTCTGCGACAGCCTGTGCGGGCGCGCAGATTGGCTGCGCGAGCTGCGGCGGCTGCGCAGCTACGAGGTGCCGCTGTACGGGCTGGCGTTCTGCTGCTCGCTGCACAACTTCACGGTGCCGGAGCTGCCGCGCGCGCTGCTGGCGCACGTGCGTCCCGGGGCTGAGGGACTTTTTACGGACTCGTACACGTAACGCGTTATTTAGTTTGTTTGACTCATGCCCGGTTTCTAAGGTAAATTTAAGTCCTAGAAATGGATATCCATTAGTCAGCGCTATCGGTTCGATAACTTATCATATGCGTTTCCGACTATCCGAAAAAATTGACAACAAACTAAGTATTACTTTATCCGGCCAATGTGGTCCGTTTATCGATATCTCGTATTTGACGTTGCGACTAATAGATAGCGCTGACAGATTGTAAACAAAGTTTATTACAACATTATTTTTCATCTTTTAAACAATATAAAGTGATGACTTCCAAAGTAACAAATGTTTTTAATAAGACAAGTTGTATTGTCAAATTATGCAATAAAATTAATTTTATGCCCGAATTAAAAAATACTAGTAAAATAGTGGCCAGTTAAAGAACTAGATTTAGTTTGCTTTATTATCATTTCCAGAAGATAATAAAGAGCTCAGAAACACGGCTTGAGTTAAACGTAGTTTATTCTATGGATATTATTATCAAATCACTAAAAAGAAACACACACTACTAAGAATTTATGTAAAATTGTCAGAGGCTTAAGTAAAAAAATATTAAGAGTATTAAATGTGTCTTCTCTTTATTTATTTTAGTAGTGTAAGAGTGTGGGACGTGGGTTATCTAAAATGCTTTCTCCGAGTACCTCAAGTACCCACTCCCATATTTTTTGTGTGTAGCTTAATTATTTTGATAAAACGTCACAAACCACTATTCAATGGCTTCACTATGTTTTGTGGTTTAGTATAGAGAAAAATAATACATTTATAAAATATTTTTATTAAATTGATGCATAATAAGACTCATCCGTTCTCTCAATCCTTCTCAGCGATAGCAGTAAGATGTCTGTCAATTTCGCTTTCTGATAGCACTCTGTAAAAAAATTTGTGTATTAGTTTACAAGTTGATAAAGTCATAGGTTTATGGTCATATTTTTGTTACTTTTGAATATTAAGCAACGTTTTTTATTTTGGCGATACATATTTAGACATGTTTATATTTAATTATTTAAACGTAAAGTAAAATTTCTACTAAAACAGTGGCATCTAGTAATCTACAAAGATAAATACACAAACCTGAATTGTGGGTCGTCCTTGCTGACCACTCCGATCTCAATCTCTGAAGATTTGAAGTCAACAGAGAGCACCTGGGAGAGACAGGCAACAGCTAGCTGGATAGCGTCATCGGGCGACAGATCTGAGCGCTTCTTGAGTTTCTTTTCCAGATAAGCATTTGCGTCTGTAGCCTTGGAGCCCGCTGCCACCGCTTTGTATGAGCAGTAGTAACCAGATGGGTCGGTCTTGTATACACTGGGCCCACTTTCGTCATCATAGGCAATCAGCATCATGCCTGAAAACATTTCAATGTTAAATATCCATACCATTACCATGGTACACCCCATTAGTATAAATGAACTTTCAATACTGTATGGCTTACAATACGACTTCACTTGTATACAATAATTCTGAATATACTCACTGCATCCTAAAGGCCGCATTTCAGCATTCTGCGTGTACACCTGGGAGATGTCGGCAATCCTTCGGCAGAGGATGTGCACAGGGATGTCAGTACCATACTTGTACTTCCAGTTGGCAGCCTCATACCGGGCGCGCTGCACTTGAGACCTGCTATCCGCTAAAATTCCAAATAAAAAATTATATTCTGCTAGACATTCAAGTAAAATAACAATATTTTGTAACATTAAATTATTGTAAATCTACATAATTTTGTCAGAACACGCATGACATGCACAGTATCCTTTTTGAAGCTTATGACTAAAAAATGCTACAAACATTTTTATTGTTGCTTTAGAGCTACAAAATCATCTAAACAAAATATGTAAATAATTTTATTCACCTGTCATGCCAGTCATGACACAGCCGATGCGGTCAGTGAGGCTGAACAGGTGCGAGACAGAGGTTGGGTCCAACAGACGGTCCGGGACCTTGCGCTGGGCAGCAACCACGGCTGCATCCGCGCCGCGCAGCGCCACCGACGTCAGACCGCCCTGATTTATTGCTTTTAAGGCATACTCTGGAAACAACTTGCACTTTTAAACACTAGGTACTATGTATTATGTGAAATTGACTCACAAAGACTAGGGTTCAGACAATTAGAGCCTTCATTGTATTCAACTGATCATAGTAGACTTCATTTGTCTTAATGTAAGCGAGGTAAAGCAAATAATAAGACTCAAATGTGGCAAACTTTTTGCTACGACTTACCGACTTGATAGAGACGGCCCTCCGGAGAAAAGATAGTGATATGCCTATCAAAACCGGCACTGCTTTCACGAGCCATTCTCTATTTAATTTGATTTTGTAGCAAATAAAGAACTAAACGCTTGTACAAAACTCCGTATGAAATTAGTATGAATTTGACAGCCGGACAATGATTGACAGAAATGCTTCAAATTACAACAATCATTGCCCATTTGTGAGTTGCCGCTATAAAAATATATATTATGTTATGTATATTTTTACATTATTATTTTCTAATTATAAACCATTTCATAAGAATTGATAATGCAAGCACTCAATAGTAACATTTTAATAATTTTATATTAATTTGTAATAGAAATAATCTGCTTAATAAAATTTAATTTAAAAATTTGTGTCTCCTTGTCAGAATTCAGATGCTATATTGTTATTTGTTGGTAAGAAAATAAAAAAGTTAGTAGTTGTCTATTTGCTGTCGTGAGAGGTTGTGTAGTAGTGGTTTCAAATTTGTTTTGTTTCGAAATAATTTTATTTTCCGGACTTAGTTCCTCTTATGAATGAAACTTAATTTTTAGAAACGTTAAATATTTATAAGCATCATTTTTTCTACATATTATAATAATATTGCGATTCTAATTACATTTTTAAACTATAAAAATGCAAGAAACCGTTACAAGTACAAACGAAAGAAAATCTCTTTTTTCTTCGTTTTTGGAAGTCCTTGACGCCCGGGAAAAGCAGGCTCAGGCTGATAGAGAACTTCAGGAAGAAAAATATCAGAGAAGAACACAAAAAATTTATGATTTTCACGGTAAGTAAAGAATTGTAAACATAACCACACTTCCTTCTTTAATTTCAAATATTTATCAGATAAATAATTTAAAATAACGATTTTAAATTGTAGATATTTATATTATTTTTAATGTATAGTAATATAATGCTTCATAATTTTTTGTGACATAATCATAGAATTATATACCTACTATGGACAATATATATGTAATATTTACTTTTTAACTGTAGTATTTATTTTCAGTAATATTATGTACAACGTAGGTACTCAACAAAACGATGATGATTGTTCCAATTCTGGTTAGTGGGTGTGTAATTATCTACTAGGTATGAGAAAAACATAAATTCTGTTGTTTGGCACAAGTTCAGATTTAAATGAGAAACTTCCTAAAATATTTATGTATTAGAAAAAATATATTATGCAATATTGGAAATTGGAATGTAGGAATTGTACTGAAATTATTATGTTGGTATTCTTGTTACACATAATATAATAACTTCAAGAAATTAAAATGCATTAGTACTAAATCTTTTTACCAATCCTTTTTATATTTTATTGCCAAGAACTAATATCTAGGATACATTGTAGTATTTCTCACTCTCACTGATCGCAAACAAAATCATCAGTAAAGAAATAAACATTGAAATTATTCTTTTCAATGTGATGTTTTCAACATTTGCCATACTTACTTGTAAAATATATTTCAAAAATAATCTATAAAAATAATATTAGTATATAATATAATATAAAAATCACAATGTTTGCAACTAAACTAACTGCTTTAAACAGCTTGACCGGTTTGTTTGTATATTTAGTAGGTCTGATAATAGGCTGTAAACAATTTTTTATACAAATGTGTTATAAATTAGATTAAAGCAGAACAATATTAGCTGGGTCAGATGGCACTCTTATCATTTTAAGGCAAACGCATAAGTAATAGACATAAATAGTGACAGCTCATGATAATATGTTACAGTAAATAATAAAATAACAATAATATCTGGATGTTTCAATTCCACATCAATTTTGGCCCAGTGGTAAGTACCTGAAGAACTTGTAGGGACTAGACAATGGGAAATATATTCAATACTATACATATTACACAGTATGTTAAGATTTTTATTATATTATATACATATTAAATACACATCCATGACCCAAGAACAGAGATAAACTTTTTCTTCCTTCGGTAGGAATCTAACACGAGATGATTCCGCTGACAAGCCTGGCTTGACTACCAAACACTGCTGAGCCACAGATGTTGTCAAATATCTTAAATGTTGTTTCATGACACTTATATAGATTTGTATCTATTTTTTTGTAGTAAAATCTATAATACAGAGAAAAGCTGTTACCTCAGATAACAGCTTTAATTTGACCTCATAAAGTCCATAACGCTCAGAGCAGTAGCTCAATTAGAAATCCACAGCATTTTGGTTCTACTTTTATTTTGTTCCTGTGACTAATGCCCGGTTCCTGAGGTGAAATTGTTGGTAGTTTATCTATTTGTTAGAGCTATTGGTTTGATAACTTGTGTAAATTGTTTTTTTTGATCAAAAAAGTGACAATAATAATAATAGGTATATCTAATATCTATGGACACCACATCAATCTGGCCCGTGCTAAGTATCTGAAGAACTTGGTACAGGGTACAGGAAGTTACAGGTACCAGACAACGGGAAGTATATTTAATACTTTTATATTATACATATATTTAAGATTTTTACTATATTATACACATATTTAATACATATCCAGTTATTTTATACCCAGGAACACAGAAAAACTTTTTGTTCCTTCGACGGGATTCGAACCTGAGACCCCCGACTTGAGCACCAACGCGCTGAACTACTGAGCTACAGAGGTCGTCAATAATCTAAGTTTAACATAACTGACCAATGTGGTCCGTTTATCGATCCCATAACTCGTAATGAAATGGCTACTTATAGATGGCGCTGACTCAGAAAGGAATCAAAAAACTTTACAGAAAATAATTATTTTTCTTAGTTATTTTAATTATTAAGTTCCATTTCAAAACTTCCGAGGTAACAAAAATTCATAAAACTAGTTAGTAGTTACATTGCCGAATTATACAAAATAACTTTATCATTGAATTTGAAATAGATTTATCTAGTGACCAGGAGATGGATCTTTTGGGATACGAAAACTTGGGCTTCAGTTGAATCTAGAGTTTATGCAAAATCTTCAGAAACCGGGAATGAGTAATTCAAAAACCAAACTTGATTGACTGGCATAACAGTATGTAGGTAACACTTGTGACTTGGTGTTGTACAGAGCGGCAGCAGCGCGAGGCGGCCGAGTTGCGGCGCTGCCTGGAGTACGTGTCGCAGCACGCGCGCGTCTTAGAGACGGTACTGCGCAGCGCGACGGACGGCGCGCCGCTGGCGGCGGGGTTGCTGCGGCAGGCGGCGACGCTGCAGCGCTGCATGGCGCAGTGCGTTTCCAATGCGGCGCGCATCCGACACCTGCTCGCCGCCGCGCATCAGCCGCAGATGGACGCCATGCTGGCCAAGATGGTGAGTACTGTAGCCATATAATGAAATACTGTGGGAGAGACACGCTTCGGCACGAATGAGCCGGCTCGACCGAATGAGGTTACCAGAGGCCCAAGTCCTTAAAATCCCTAATCCCTCGATTAGGGATTTTAAGGACCGGGAACGCAAGTCGCAACACCAGAGGAGTTATAGAGGAGTTACAAGTATAACTCCTCTGGTGTTGCGAGTGTCTATGGGCGGCGGTAATCGCTTACCATCAGGTAATCCTTCTGCTCGTTTCCTGGTTCATTTCATATTTAAAAAAAAATTATACTTAGCACTTAGTACGGTTCCAGATTGATGCCATGTGACGCGTCCACAGATGATAATACCACACCAGAGTCCTAGCACAAACGTAAAAGACATGACGCGATGCGAGAGTATATCATAAATATAATGTCTATCGAGCGTAGTGTCGCGTCTTCGGTTCCAGTACTTAGAAGAGCAAGCTGAAGTTACAAGTACACAAGCTTGTATTGTACTATTTGTACCAACATGTTATCTATGAAACTTGTCTTCTATATTATTTTATATACTGTGCAAGTGCATTGCCACCATTTTGAATTTGCCTTACTGGGAAAACAGCCTTCACTTGAAAGAGAACCCTGCCCCATCGTTTGCTCTGTAGTCTGTAGCCCTCGCACCACGTCAGACGAGCCTCCACCCCTAGGCTCTATTGTATTAGCGCAGAGTTCTATTTTCAGTGCTATGACATTGCCCCGGCATTACGGATTACGGCCAATTTCCCACGGCACCTGCTACAATTACTATCAATGACTGGCACCAAGGGATGCTCGGCAATCCGTCGTAGGCTGTAGTAGGGCTTCCTTCCTATGTGACAGCGCAGCGCAGAGGGTTTTGACCGGTGATGAGAATGTAGGGTTGAAAACGTTGCTGGTTGCATAAGCTGTTGAAACCTTGTCTAATCGCGCCGACATACGGAGTTTACAACTCAACAGTATTATGCTGCTGTTATGGCTATTTATAGTTAAACATAATATGTATTGTATTTGTTGAAAATATCAATGAACCTATTCAATAGCTTGGACTTTTACAACTTGGTAAGTAAGTATATATAGTAAATTCACATGCATCAACAGAATATGGCTAGTTTAAATTGTGTCTGAAAATACCTACGACTAGAATATTAACCTGTCTGAAAATATAATTTTGAATTGAATTAAAATGTATTAACGTTGTGGTAGTTAAGTGTTGCGGGTTCGTTGACCGCGGTCCGTCTGCAAATCGTTAACCCGACAATGTGCGGCAGTTTGTTTTTTATTGTGACGAAGATAATTAGTAAGTGCGTACTACTGCAACGAGCTGTCGTTCAACTTTGTTTCGTTTCACTATATCGCGAATATGACTCATAGAGAGAAGCAACACAATTGAGCTGGTCTGTTAGGCTACGTCCCCGCGAGAATTATTGGTCGCTAATACAATAGAACTGAAAATAGAAGTGCAATTTGTTAAATGTCTGATTTGGCAACAGTAGTAGATGACGATAGTCGCTTGCGCTCAAGACGAGCTTCGCTATCGCTCGCGAGTCGCGAGTGACGCTACACAAGGGTCAGGACACGTAAACGTAGCACGTAACCCCAGCACGTAACCCCAGCGTCTAGATCAAGCAAGGGTTGCCTCATCCCTGCTACGGCTCCGGTCTGCTCAAATAATATTTCTCTTAGTTCTATTATATTTGAGGTTAGGTTATATAAAGTAGGGAGTAAATAAAGTCTAGTTACAGTGACTATAATTTATATCAGATGACGTCTAGCGAATCGAAATGGTTATACTATGGCTCTCAACAACTTTTGCTAAGTTCGTCGAATTATCTTCGTATGTTTCAGCCCTAATAGGCTTAGATAACTCTATTAGCAGCGCGGCGCCAATTACGTGGCGATACATTGCCTGGTTTAATAAGTTTAATCGTATGCATGTACAGATCCAGCAATGTAACATCCGTATGTAGTTCTAAAGGATCACATTGCTTTACCAGGTTTCCCTGTCCACCAGTAATAGGTTCGTGTGGCTAAAACGAAATATTTGCAAAATAAATAATATAATAATAGCCATTGAGCGGTACCGCCGAGGCTGAAAAATTTTCAGAGCACTTTATGTACAATTTCTAATACTACGACTACCTTTACTAAACCTCTGTATTTTAATTCTCTTATGTCCCCCCGAACCAGTGAGTTAAAGCAAATAATAACATTTTAAGTAACCCCCGAATTGTCAAGCAGTGAGCGAGCTGTTGATGATGAATTACAGCTAGGAACCGATCTCGATCACGGCACCTTTCAAACAAAAATCCACATCCAAATCGGACATTTAGGTTATAACCTTTAGGCTCACATAACCTAAAACAAAATTGTACCAATCGTGAATGTCTGTATTAAAGTATGTAAAATTAATGTTGTATCGGATGTATTGTGTTATGTTATGGTTCAGAAATAAATTATTATTATTAATTTGAGGTTTAGGATCTACGATGCAACGGTCAGACACACACACACAGAAACACAGACAGCAGATACATCAAACTTATAACACCCCTCTTTTTGCGTCGGAGGTTAATAAAATAATTAGCACCTATCTCTGACCACTTACCGTAACGCGGTCGTGAAAATCTTTCGGTGCGGAGGAATGAACTTTAACACTATTAGCGGCTGACATCACCTCTGTGAGAAAATATGTTTATATTGTTTGTAATTCTAAAATTATATCTAAATGTATAATGCATGCAAATCGCGGTTACGTCAAGCCGCGTGCTCGACAGTCGACACTCGCGCATAGTGGTGTGATCATGTGATGTGGTCGCTCATAACATGATCCATTGAAATCCAGAATATTCTGAAACAAGCCCCCCCTAGCACAATTGCTTTGAAAAATTTTATGTAGCCCCTGAATTGTTGCAGTGAGCGAGCTAATGATTATAAATGCTAAGAACACTCTCGATCATGTTAGCTTTCAAACAAAAAAAAAACTAGATCAAATCGGTTCATCTGTTTGGGAACTACGAAGCCACGGATCACAACTTCAAGGAAGACACACTTCAAGTCCAAGTTATAAACTCAAACCTCTGTTTTCGTCGGGGCTTAAAAAGGCAAGAGATTTGATTGGCGCGAGATAAGCCTTCGGCGCGTGGCATACCTCCCGCGTCTACAACTATTGAGCTACGGGCCTACAGATTCCCAATATTGCTCATCACGTGTCGTGACAACACGTGTCCGAGCCTCCGACTGTGCCTGCGTCGGCCGGCGGACCTGCCTGCGCCCCTCGTCCGGTCCTCACTGCAATAACATCCGTATGTCATTATGTAAATTAAATTCTAAAACTGCTGGTAATTAATGCATGTAGTTCTAGAAAAGAAATACTATAGACGTGAAGGTAAACACGTCTAGTATATCATATGGTAAGTTGGTGACGCCTAAAATTGACGAGGAATTCAAATCTCACCGAAGTCGCTGGCTCGGTCACGTAGAGCGAATGAAACGGCGAAAAGAGCGTTTGTGGGACAAGTGGCTAGCTGAACTCTAGCAAGATGTCGCGCAAGACCGGGCGAAATGGCGTATTCTTGTGTCGGGTGCCAAGACGCAATTTCGTTCGCTGCTCCGTAGTAAGTAAGCATGTCCTATTGCAGTTGTATAAACCTGTAGGTCCTGTAGTAACATGAGAAATAGGGTAAAGTGCGCAGTATATGACAGAAATGTGATTGAAAACCTCATCTCTTGCCGTATAAGGCTTGCTGGACCGTATAAGTGGTATAAGGCAGCTATGTAGCTCACTGGCACGGACTAGTTTTTCAGCCTCCGTTCCGACTCCTGGTGTGTTCCATTCTGAGTAAGCTCGCAGATGTGAAACTTGTAAACCTTGTAAAAGTATCAGGGAAAAGTTTATAGGATGTAGGTCGAAGAAAGGTTTACGTAATTTTTTTAAACCTGGAAAAGCAATGTGAACAATAGCTACAATTACCTATGTTACAAGGCCTCTATTGACACCTCATTAATTAAAATTGGACCAGTAGTTTGAGCAAAAAACATTACCCTTCCATTTTTGGTTTCGCCGTAGTCGAGTAAAATTAGCTATTAATCTTAAAATAACAATTTAAATCCACTAAGATTCTTTAAAGTATGACTAGTTACCAGACGTAGTCGCGCGTCTTCGCTGGTGTAAGTTGTAACAGGTGACAAGTGATCTAAGCGGGCCGCAATGAATGGCGAATTGGCCTAATGTGCAGACATTAACACACATTCGGGTGAGCGCCCCAAACCCAAATTAATGTGACCGCTAGGCTCAATTGAGCACATAGAATTAGGTAATAAATCATGCCTACTCTTTTTTTAATGGAATAAGAGCGGCAAAGGAATAGCCGGTAAGCTTGATTACCATCAGGGTCAGGTCAGCGATTACAGCCGTCTCTGGACAGTGGACACCTCCAACACCGGAGTTACAAGTTGTCGATCTTCAACTCACCTCACTTGGCAAAGCAAGCGTTATTTTTCGCCAGTTTTTGGCCTATTACAAAGCTATTTTTAGCTGCCTTGTTATAATATGTATCCATTAATATCAGTACGATTTGCAACGTCAATGTTACGCCAATGGCAGTTAAATATCACCGGAGCCACCGTTAAATGGCACAAGATCACTTCCCCTACGTAATGACTCCGCTAGCAACCGACCGAGGTACAAATCATAATAAACATTTACACGTATTAAAATCCACTTTGATGATCACGTCATCCAAAGGACATTGTAGATGGAGAGCTACTAGGAAATTTAGAGCAGGTGTTTGAGGCAAGCTGAAACCTTGTCCTATACTTCTCCTGTTGTACCCCGACACGAGACTGCAGGTCTGGCTGGTCAGAAGCGGGGCTAAGTCTAAAGTTTATAAAAGTGATTTTTTTAAACCCCAAAAAACATGTTGAGGCAATTTGAAATTTTGATATAGTAGTAGTTTATTGTTTAAGGACCCTTGCCCTTGACCCTTGACCCCTGGTCTTGCCAGACCAGTGTAAAAGTAAATTAAAAAAAGGTTAAAAAATAAAAACACTACATAAACTTGAAAACTTAAACATTTAAACTCTGGGTATAAGACTCTAGGATAAAAACCTAACCAAGAGCATGTCACGACATGTCTATGGAGGGTTCTGTAACTATCAACGCGCAATAGGTTTTCTTTGAATTACTTCAAAAGTAATTGCCCAATTTTGCTCAAAATAATTTTCCTAAAGAGTTTTTAACATGATCTATCAGCATGGAAACTTACAAGATTCTATCCTACTTATATTATAAATGTGAAAGTTTGTGAGAATGGATGGATGTTTGTTACTCTTTCACGCAAAAACTACTGAACGGATTTCGATGAAATTTCGAATGGTAGCAGTTTAAACTCTGGATAAAAACATAGGTTACTTTTATCCCGAAAAAGTACAGTGTCCCCGAGGGATACTATGCTTACGCGGGCGGGCGGGCAACAGCTAGTCTCTAGTTTAGTGATGCCATGTGGGTGGGGGGACCAACTTATAAACCGCTTTGGAGGCCGATTACTCAAATTTGCAGATTACGCACAAAATTACAAAATGGTTGACTTTATAAAAAAGTCATGTATTAAACCTTGCCTTTATTTTAAAAGACCTATTCAAAGATACCCAACACAATGTGGTAGAATGAAAAAATATTTTTCGTCCTCAATTCACATGTATGGAGAGCCTTGATTGAAGAGATTTGACATAAGGCCTCGCAAGCGATATGTCACTTAACGCACCCATAGAGAGAGGCCGATCGTTTCAGTTAGAACTGACAGCAGTTCGGCCTGAACGGATTCGAGCACATGCACGGAAAATATCGCATCCGACCCAACTGACGTCATTTCGGCCTGAACGGATTCGAGCACATGGAAAAATCGCTTCAGTTCGTTCTGGTTTGCCGCCGAGCTACGGTCGTGTTTATTAATTCTAAATTCACTACGCTTGTACACAATACATTACAATCCGCACGGCCGCGGCTCTGGCGAGAACTGAAGCGATTTGTCACACATGGTCCGTTCAGTCCAGAATTAATGTTGCCAACTTAGTTATTTTACAAAGTTTTTTCCCTCCTTTGTAGGATTTAAGTTTTTAGTAGTGTTTAAGTAGGAGAGAGCCAGACAGTAATCATATGCAAAATGGCCTAGGTTAGGCTCAAAAAAAAGGGTACACCTTATCATAAATAAAACATCGTAGCATTCGTCCGTAATTTTCTTAAAACTACCGTTTATTTACCTACTATTAGGTCTTTACATATGAAATTGCCGTTTTGTCGTACTGGCCACTTTGATCTCAAATATATATCTTCTTTTTACTTTGATTAAATAAATATATTATGTTTAAAAAAAATTGACTTTATGTTCCTCCTTGTCCTTTACAAAACGCCAATCTCATATGTAATGACCTTAATATATACGTAATATTTCCTAGTATATTTTAATTAAACGATAACATTTATAATATAACTAGCTGTTTCCCGCGGCTCCGCCCGCGTAAATATACTATCGAGTATCCCGCGGGAACACTGTACTTTTCCGGGATAAAAGTAGCCTATGTTTTAATCGAGAGTCTAAAGTACTACCATATCAAATTTCATCAAAATCCGTTTAATAGTTTTCACGTGAAAGCGTAACAAACAAACATACATTCACATTTATAATATTAGTAGGGATTCAAGAAATAATAAAATTTGAATTTGGTTTTTTTGGGCTTTAGAGATTCCTAAGTTGAGTAGCTTTAGTATTATTTTAGTAGTTTTTAGTACAAATCGACGCGAGTTTAGTAGTTTCGCAAAAACAGAGCTGGCAACACTGGAACGAATCGCTTCAGTCCATCCGGCCGACTGATGCGATCTCGTAATTTCACACAGACGATACGATTTTGCATCCGTTCAGGCCGAACTGCAGGAAAAACGGACCGTATATGGGGCCCCTTAGCGATGACTTATGTCAAATCATACATTTTTGATTTCGTAGTTAACTGTCGAAATTATCGAATGCATCTCGATATCAAAATGTCAAATTGCCTCAACCATGTATTTTGGGGACTGTTGAAGTGCAATAGGAGAAGTAAGTATAGGACAAGGTTTCAGCTTGCCTCAACCTGCTCTAAATTTCCTAGTAGCTGGTGTTATTGGGAATTTTACTAGGGGACAATTGCCCACGGCGGTCAAAGATAATATTAAGTTACATGTAACCGTAATAACATCTGAGGCCCGATTCTCGTATTGAACTTAGACTTTCAACTTACCATCAATTTATTATAAATTTAATCACCTGTTATCATAAATTGACCGAAAGTCGGTATTCTACTACACTATTTTAGTACATGTAAAATTCTAACACAGTCATTTTGAAATGACATTGACTACAATTCATAAATAAAAGGAGTACAAAGACAGATGTTGCTTGACGTTTGTACGATCCAATTTTGCCAATTATCGTTTGCAAAATAATCGTAACTGATATCACGCTCTTTTAGCCTTCTTCTTATTTCACCCGTTCGTGCATTAACTGCTACGTCACGTACCTGGTGGAGCTAATTTTTAATGCTTATGGGGATCGTGCTTCTAGACTGTTACGCCAACTAGTGTCAAGTATCCAAAACAGTTGGGATCATGTATTTAACGTAAACATAATATGTAATTTACTTTTTAATAATTATAAATAAAATATATTTAATTTTTTTAAATAATGCCAGCTTCGAGAAAAAATTGTTGTATTCTTGGATGTAATAATACATCACGTCGAGAACGTGGAACGTCAGTGTGGAAGTGAAATTTTATAAATTTCCAGAGAGCGTGTTAGGAGCCTCATGGAAAATAGTAAAACGTAAACAGTAGATAAATGCAGTGAAAAATTACGTGTAAGTACAATATTTATTAAAAATTTTAAAAATGAACTGCACCATTCAGTAAAATTATAACATTAAATACGACATATTATGTAAAAATTGAACATTTAATTGATGACATTTCAAATATTCGTGACAGTTATCTTATAGTTATGACTTAACCTTTTAATTATTTTCTTTGATTTCAGAGAAAATCCAAAAGACTAGGATAAAATACCCGAGATAAAAACTCAAGTCGAAAACAAAAATGCTATTTTTATCATGCCACCTTTTGGCCACAAAGATCAATTCACCCCTGAAGAAGTTGACGAAACATACAACATTGCTTCTGTGAGGATACATATAGAACGAATAAATCAACGAATTAAGGACCTTAGAATTCTATCAAAAGTACCTAATTCATTATTTCCTCATATTGATGAAATTGTTTTTGTTAATTGTGCTTTGGTAAATGTACAGAAGCCATTGTTTAAAGAAAAAGAAGTTCACAAATAAGCCTTTTTCAAATAATTGTAAAAACTGAATAAAATTTCTAATTGTATTAAATAAAAACGAATTAATTGTTTACAAAAAAGAAAGGTTTTATTTTCTTAAATAATTTCAAATTTAATATTTATTATTTCTCTGTTTTATAATAACTCTGACATAAGGTAAGTACAGACTCATAAATGATAAATATTTTTATATTATATTATTTGCTTGTAATATTAAATATTTTTAACAAACAATTAAGATAATAATAAAAATAATTTTAGGCGACTTTAAAATCTCAACAGTCTGAGAGATAACAAGTACTATAACATTTTCTCAATACCGCACATTTGGTCGATTGCAAAATTATTCTTAGGTCATTTTATAATTAATATCTATAAAGTAATGTACTTACTATTGATAATCATAAATGTATTGTTACTTAGTTGAGTCTTTGGCGTATAATTTTTGTATGTATTGGGTAAAATAAAACTTTTCAAGATGAGGTATAAAGTTATTCAACATTTGATTTGAATAATTTTTTGCCTTTCTCATCGTTCTGGCCATGTATTATATTATTGACTATTGGTTTAAATCCATATTTAATTATTTTTTCCATTGTTATAACTTTTTTTTAATGTTATTAAACATTTGTTTTGATCCCACTATGTTCACCAATGAAACACCAGAGAGCGCTCACTTCGACAGTAGTGCTGCCTCTATATTTCACGCACGATCCCTATAGACGTTAAAAACCGATTTCGCAAGGAAGTTGTCACAATAAACCTGTCGTCACGAGACGTTGTCACCCGGTCCCACGTCTTCTTTTGAATGAACCTGTCTCCATAAACCTTCTGTAAACTCGAGAAAACTGATTTACATTTAAATCTGCAGCAATTGTTCTTTGGTCTACTCTACTAAATCGAACTAGTATCGAAGCTGCATTATTGTTGGATTAAAATAGCAGAATCGACCTTCTTTCTGGGTTGTAACGTCTTAAATACTGTGATATTTTAACTAATTTCAACGAATATTCATATTAAAATGACTGTTTTCACTTCTCCATGGATCTGAATTAAAATCAGTATTTTACGGAAAATTAAATGAAGAGGAACGAAAATTGTACAATCAGATTGTATTTTGGTTTGTGGTCGCGACTTTTTTTTAACAAGGTTTAACATAAAAAACCAATGTCTTTTACTTTGGTATCGTGATTGTTAGTCTTTTGACTTGAGACAGAGATTCTGTCGATCTTCTCCTAAACACCTTATTCGTCGCTCCAATTTAAAATTGGATGAAACAACTTAACGAGTACGATTGCCGTATCCATGCATACAGGACTAGTTTTTGCGTGTGCCAGAAATTTTGATAAGATAATAAATAGCGAGGTGCCTAAGAAGCTTAGAGATTAGCCGCCGACATGCGAGTTAACCTCAAAGGCGTACATTGACATAACCGCCTTTACACGGGGCGACCTTGTCTGGACTCTTGAAGTTCTGATTACCTACAACTTACAATGTAAATAAAATAACAGGTAAAACTACCGATTCAGACTTTTATTTAACATAAAAAGTAAAAGAAGATTCAGGTGAATTAAGAGCTACTCTTAGTTTGTTAATACTTAAAAGGCTCTTTAAAAGAACTTCAAACCATTTCGCCTCATCCTTTATTTATTCTCAAAAGGATTCTTATGCTAGTAAATAGAGTGTAACTTCGGAAAACCTTGTTGAGGTTAATCATGCTGGTTCACACAATGGTTGGTAGATAGCAGTAATTTACTGTAAGCGACAACATGAGATCCGTCCCAATTGTCACGATTTCGTTATCTTTGATTCATACTAAACATGTGAATAGATGCTGATAATAATCTGAATATCGATCGGCTTGATAGAAGTTCCGAATACTGGATCTGTTGGAGCCAAAAAACAGCCCAACAAATTTTATGTATTAACAACTAATTCAATGTATGTATAATGGTATACCTAATTTTTTTTCTGAGCCAGTTAAATGCTTTCTCCAGTTTCTACTAATTGACAAATGAGATGAAGGAAATGTTTGAAATATTTGTTTGAAATTAAATGTTTGTTTTACAAAAATTACATACACTAGGCAGAGCCTGTCACGCAGGTGGCATAAGACATAATTCACAGAAATCAGTCCCAGTTTACAAAGGTGAAAGGCATCATGCTTTAGATTTACATCTGTTTGCATCTTGAGTAAAGTTTACAGTTGATAACAAACTAACAGGCATCTCTCAAAATAAAACTAGTGCATCCCATAGATTTATTATATTAAAAGTGTAAAGTAAAAAACCACAAAAAAGTATGAAATAAAACTTGTTTTCTTAATATATTAATTTTTTCTTTAAAAATAATTATAATTTTCCCTTTTTAGTGATATTTGTTAAATTATTATTAATATATATATATATATATATATAAGATGATAATGATGATAATAATTAATATATATATATATAAGATGATAATGATGATGGCTGTATATAATGGCATATGCTCGCAGTTCTTTAAACAATGTCGCAATTTCCAAACGCGTATATTTAAAGACTGAGGAGTTCTGTTCAGTGCTTTTGGATACAGGGTATACCTTGGTGCAGAATCTTACTTTTTAGTAGCACATGCTTGGGTTACTTCTGAAAAAGTCAAAATCACTATAATTATGTGTCGATATAAATTTCGAGGAGTTCCCTCGATTCCTCATGGATGCCATCATCAGGTCACCACTTTTGTGAAAACGGGACCAACTTCGGAGTATACCCTTTACATCAAAAAAAGAATTTTGAAAATCGGTCAAAAGACGGCGGAATTATTGTTGAACATACAAATATATATACGCCTCCATTTTTGGAAGTCGGTAAAAAGAGGGTGCAGCCCTACCTAGCCCTACGAAATATTCTTGGAATCGGGCAGCTTCATGGAAGCTTTCACTAGGTGGGGGCGTTACAATGAAAAACAAAAAAGAGAGAAGGAAAAGAAAAAGCAGAAAACATATACTACTTTAATTATGTTGTGTGATACAAATCAGAAATCTATGTGTTGAGGAACATTAAGTCTCCTCCAAGGGCACCTCCGCTGAGAACAGCCAGCTCATTGTAACTAACATCGCGGAAGTTGCTGTGGGAATCGCGAGACTTTTTTGCCGATCCAAATCTGTTACTACATTGTTAATACATTGGACAATAGAGACGGAAACTTCGAAGCTGATTTCCGATCTACAAAAACTGGATGTCTTAAATAGCTAACAGTCAACGCGAAAATATAGTCACGTCCTGTAAATACTCTGTAGTCTGTACAGATCCAATCTAATCTCAACGCTGCACTATAATGCTGACACACTACACTAGATTGCGTGGTCACTTATTTGGCCGTGCAATGTTGATTGATATTGCACGGCAAATAAGTAAATAAGATCGATGAAATTACACATTATATGGGTAGAATTTCAAGTTTTTGTATACGTTGAGATTAAATTGGATCCGAACAGAGAAATATCATTTAACATCGGAATAGCTCTTGAAGCAATATGTCAAGTGATGATGCGCGGGTACACCCGGTATATACGTCAATAGTCGCCGCCTGCGAGTCTGCCGCGGCAGGAAATGTAAACATAGCTCGAAACGTTTTGGACTTATTCGCAGGCAAGCTTACGACACGACACGCGACGCTTGATAATGTGCCGAGCTGACAGAGTGCCTGACTGGCTTTCGCTGTACCGAGTACAGACTATAAATGCAGACAATATTCAGCTAACTTATTCAACTAAAATGTTCAAATTATTCTTCAAGTGCTTAAGGCGCGTTGGGCGTTTTTGAGATGAAAGAACCATTGAACTCGCGACACTGTTACCGACACCGGTGCGGTATGAGGTAGGCTTGAGTGGACGGGTCGCGCGATGCATGCTTGGCAGTGCGCTATTGTTTTCACTTCTCTCGGCGGCACTCCGCGGCGGGTCGTGGTTTTTAGGGTTCCGTACCCAAAGGGTTAAAGCGGGACCCTATTACTGAGACTTCGCTATCGTCCATCCGGCTGTATTAATTGAAACGTGATAGCTACTAGCTAGTTGAAAATTTCATGATGATAGAAATTTCATCAAAAGATGATATTATATAATATTATATTTTCTGTTGCGGCTTTAACAACAAATACTAAAAACAGAATAAAATAAAATATTTAAGGGCATACGATATACGTTTTTTAGGGTTCCGAAATACACAAGGAACCCTAATAGTTTTTAGGGTTCCGTAATACACAAGGGCTCTTATAGTTTCGCTCTGTCTGTCCGTCTGTCTGTCCGTCCGCGCATCTAGCTTCTGTAATTATAAATATAAATGGATGAAATTTGGTATAGTTATAGATTGTGTATAGATCTCGGTTTTGGCGTCATAAAATAATAATCCCTACTAATATTATAAATGTGAATGTAAGTTTGTTTGTTACTCTTTCACGCAAAAACTACTGAACGGATTTTGATGAAATTTGGTATGGTAGTAGTTTAGTCTCTGGATTAAAACATAGGCTACTTTTTATCCCGGAAAAGTACAGTGTTCCCGCGGGATACTCGATAGTAACACTAGTCGAAACAGCTAGTAATTTTATATTTTAGGGGTGACTATCCATACATGTAAAGTGGGGATGAAAAATATTTTTTCATTGTACCCCATCGTGTGGGGTATCGTTGAATAGGTCTTAAAATAAAGGCATGGTTTCAAACATGACTTTTTTTACAAAGTCGACCATTTTCGAGTAATCGGCCCCTAAAGTGGTTCCCTGTATTTCTAAACTATTGGAGATAGAAACTTGTAAGTTTCCATGCTGATACATCATGGTAAATACTCTTTAGGAAAATTATTTTTAACGAAATCGGACAACAACTTTTGAAGTAATCTGAAAAAACCTATTACGCGTTGATAGTTACGGAACCCTCCTTAAACATGTCCTGACATGCTCTTGGTTAGGTTATTTGCCGTTAGTATGAACTACGGACACCCTCCGTGTGTGAGCCCGACTCGCACTTGGCTGGTTTTGTATTTTAAAGGTTAGGTTATATCCTTTCCCTTTTTTATCTGCCCGATAAAAAAGGGGCAGGAAAGACTGGACGGACAGAAAATTTAATTACTTGAACTTTTTAGAACAAAGGAAAAATCTTATTTACATTATGCCGAAACTTCGAAGGACCAATATGAAATTACTTATTCGTCATCAGTGTCATAAAGAACAAGCTCCAATTTCCCGAAACTGATTCACGGTTCTTTGTGCAGTTTTGTCCGCTTTATGCACTGTTTATCTGTCTGTGGAAGTGCCGCAATAATTGCAATGATTCACGACACAAATGGTTCGACCTCTCCAGCCAGTTTTTCTTGGAAGCGTGTAAAATGTTTGACCGAGGTGGAAATGGCCGCATTTCCGGCGATATTCGGCAGAAATGAACATCCGTCACGGCGATGACAGGACAGTGTTGAACATACGCGTGTCTAACGCGATTCCCGCACAGGTCAATGTACACACTGCTCACAGTCTATAAACGCCATGGGCAGTGGATAACATTTATTTCCGTACACGAAAATAACATGAAATGTAAACCTTGAGGTGGATACAGCGGCCCGGATGTAACGCATACGGAAACTGCAGGCGCTACTCTGGCTGGCACAAAATATAAATATGTTGAATCTTTATTATTTACTTTGTAATTAAAAAACTGATATAAAAAGTACGAAGTCTCGCGTAATTGTATAATTAGTAGCGAACAGCGATGTGTGACCGCGCCGACCGCCGACCTTGCCTGACCTCTCATAGAACTGTTGCGAGTGTTGGCGTGAAATAACGCTCCCGCTGTGTTTCGTCGAGTGAGGGTACCGGAGTACCCAGGGCGTGTTTTAAAATTTTAAAAATGAATGAGGGGGTTTTTAAGTTAACTCTTAACACTTGGAACTCCTCTGATGTCGCGGGTGTTCATGAGCGGCGGCAATCGTGATAGGCGATCCGTGTGCTCGCGTCTGGGTATATTCCATAGCTGCTATTACTATATGTATAATAGACAGCCTGACTCTAGTTGTCTGTAACGTTTTGCAGTTGACTGTAGCTCGTAGCCACAGAGTAAATAAAATTCATGTGTTCATTCTCGTAGCTGTAGGCTGACATCAAATAAAACCGAAGACAGCGCTTTGTCAAACAAAAACTGAGGCCGGTTTTTATGTATGTATGTAATGTCTATGTAGTGCGCGTGTAGCTACGCTCTGCATACATAAAAGACTCACACCGCGACAGCTCGCCTTACAAGGTAAGGCGTTGTTTTGCAACATATTGTGTGTGCGTGACGCTGTGTAATTACACGTCGAGGCGTAGTTTACACCGGCCTCACGGTGTGGTTCGCAGAACTCGGTGTTCACTTTTTATTTGGTTGGAGGCTGTAGGTAGCTATGTACTTATCGTACCTTTATTTTATAGCGATAAGTTTTATTTGTTTCGTCTCAGTTTCCGACCAGCTTGCGTTTCACACATTTTATTAATTATATCGGCTCCTCCCTTTAGTACAAGAATTTTAAAGTATGCGCCTGAAGTATTAAATTCCCGTATGATATACGACGCGACGTGGGGTTATCGTGATGTATCGGACTCTCCCGCTGAGTGCTAGTAGCCCGGGGCCGACGCACGTCTAGACACACACACCTACAGCCCAGAGTTCAGACATAAACTTATCACTACATACAGATGCATGCAGTTGAGATGCACATTCAGCTACACTTACCCTTTTAAACTGTTATTAAAGATGTTGATACGAGGGCGGGTCAATAAGTCCGTGACTTTTGGAATAAAACACAGATTTTTTGATAAATAAATCATTTTATTTTTCAACGTAGTCCCCCTTGAGCTCTATACACTTTGTCCAACGCTTCTCCAATTTTTTTATCCCTTCCAAAAAATATGATTTGTCGAGGTCCTCAAAATAGGCCTTTGTTTGCGAGATCATTGGAGTCAGGCTCCAATCTCAATGACTCAATGCGAGATCTTTTTCCACCGAGCCATTTTTTCAGGTTTGGGAACAAGAAGTAGTCACTCGGAGCCAAATCTGGAGAATAGGGTGGATGTGGGAGCAATTCATAGCCCAATTCATGGATTTTTGCCATGGCAACTGCACATGTGTGCACCCTTGCATTGTCTTGGTGAAAAAGAACTTTTTTCTTGGCCAAATGAGGTTGGTTTTTTTTCAAATCCTCATTGAAGCGGTCCAATAAGTTGGCATAATATTCCCCATTAATTGTTCTTCCCTTTTGAAGATAGTCAATGTGGATTATCCCACGTGCATCCCAAAAAACAGTCGCCATAACTTTATTGGCTGACAAACCCACCTTGGCCTTCTTTGGCGCCGATTTACCCTTAGAAACCCACTGTTTTGACTGTTGTTTGGTCTCTGGTGTGTTGTGATGGATCCATGTTTCGTCCACGGTTACAAAATGGCGCAAAAACTCCTCCATATTGTGATTAAACAACGCCAAACCTTCCTGTGAAGTTGTTACATGATTGCGTTTGTGGTCGACTGTGAGCAAACGCGGCACCCATCTTGCGGAAAGCTTTCTCATGCCCAAGTGATCATTCAAAATTGAAACCACTGAGCCATGCGAGATGCCTATGGCTTCCACAATCTCTTGCACTTTCAATCTTCGGTCGGCCAACACCATATCGTGAATTTTTTCGATAGACCTCAACTGGGCGTCCAGGACGTTCGGCATCTTCGGTGCTTGTACGGCCACAACGAAATTCAGTAAACCACTTTTTTACCATTGAAATCGATGGTGCAGAGTCCCCATAGTATTTATCAAGCTTAGCCTTGGTCTCGGTAATGGTTTTTTTTCGCAAAAAATAATGCTTAATAAGCACACGAAATTCAATTTTTTTCATTGTTTCCTTAAGTTACTGGATAGTCTGATAAAGATAGCTGTAAAACACAAACTAACTGACGCAGCAAGTTCAAATTTTGATAGAAGTCAACTGACAGATGCCTGTTGACAGGAGTAGTGTTGCTTTTTCAGTAAGGAGGTTAGAAATTCAAAAAGTCACGGACTTATTGACCCGCCTTAGTACTTGTTAGTACACACAGTACTAATAACCCACACAAGTTACGTTAAATTGTGCGTAACTCTACTTATTGGTAATTTGTTCGGTGGCGAACGCTGCGTATAACGATTTTGTATGAGATGAGAACGTATTCTGTAAGGTAATTGTTGGATAATTATATAACAGCTTAATTGCAATATTATCTTTTATAATTTGAAACAGCGGCGAACAGAAAAGCAAACACCTACGTACCCAAATGTGTTCAAGCTAGGTTAGGTTAGGTCACGTGTAAATCGGAAAGTTTAACACCCAGTTTCAGTATAAATCTGCAATATATTAGGTCATTACATATGAAATTGGCGTTTTGTAATGGAGGAACATAATGTCGATTTTTTAATATAATATATTTATTTAATCTACTTTGATTACCATTGCTATCTATGCACTTTTGCCATCTTCTAGGTAGTTCATTGATTCCTTTACTAAAAAAACCATTCGGACAGGAATCAATAAAATCTTTGAAGGCGCGTTGGACTGCCCCATCGGAGTTGAATTTTTTCCCTTGCAAGAAGTTATCCAAATTTCGAAAAAAATGGTAATCTGTTAGAGCAAGGTCCGGGGAGATCGGTGGATGTCTTAGACATTCCAATTGAAGCTCCTCTAATTTGGTAGCCGTCTGTTGTGAAGTGTCTGGTCTAGCGTTGTCCTGAAGCAGCAGTGGCCTAGAGCGAATGACCAACCTCAGTTGTTTAGCAGCTAGCTTTTTTTTAGCAGTTGCTGGCAATATACATCTGCCGTAATCGTCTGGCCAGATTTAAGAAAGCTGTAGTGAACGACACCGGCACTAGTCCATCAAACGCTCACAAGTAACTTTTTTGAGTCAATTTTCGCTTGGGACAGGCTTTGGCTGGTTCGCCAGGGTTCAGCCATTGCGATGAGCATTTCCGATTATCGTACAGGATCCACTTTTCATTACAGGTAATGATTCGATTTAAAATCCCTTCATTATTGTGCCGGTTGAGTAATGTAACGCAGCAGTCGACGCGCGTTTGTCGGTTTGTTGCACTCAATTCATGAGGTACCCACCTTTCAAGCTTTCCATTTTGTAAACAGAGTGACGCAAATAAAAAACCAAAAGAGGAAAAAAACAAATAAATTACTGTTTTCGAAACACAAATGCATGAGAAAATAGCGGTATAAATTTGAAATTGGAATTCCTAACCAAAGAAGATATATTAGAGATCAAAGTGGCCAGTACGACAAAACGCCAATTTCATATGTAAGGACCTAATATATAAAACTAGTGACAGCAATGAACAATTCGATTTTAGAAAAAATTGTTCAACAGCCCTTGCCTGCTTTAAAGGAATTACCGCCTTAGCGATATTTCTAGACATTAGCACGGTTCGATTTTCTAAATCACAGATTATTGCTTCAGAAACTTGAGAGATATGGAATAACAGGAATAGCATAAACTGGATAGAAAGTTACCTTAAAAATCGCCAACAAGGGTTGAAATAACTACCATAGAGAATAACTCCAAAAAAACGCATACATCTGGCTTCCTCACTAGTATTTGCGGAGTTCCACAAGGAAGCCTATTGGGACCTCTATTATTTCTGATATACATTAATGATCTTCCAGTTGTTACGGACCAGGAATGTATTCTATTTTCAAATGATACAACGCTGGTAGTTAAATGTAAAAACAAAACTAATTTAGAGACTATTGCAATAACGGAATTTAGTAAAATACGTAAATGGTTGAATAACAATAATTTTAACATTAATATTAGTAAAACTAGATGTATAAAAAGTCAAACCTTAAATAAAAATGAAGAGAAAATTGACATAACATGTAATGACAATAATGATATAATAGAAGTTACAACGACCAAATTTTTAGGAATAACTAATGACAAATACCTTAATTGGAAAGCTCACATTCACATAATTGTAAACAAATTAGACAAATTTGTTTATGCTCTAAATAGGTTAAGACAAACTGCACCCAGACAAGCCGCCTGCTGCTTACCTTACCTTACGTTACGGATACGTGTCATCTAATTTACGATAAGGAATTATACTGTAGTTAATTCAAGCGAGAGAATTGGACCATATTTAGAAGTACAGAAAAAATGTATTCGATCGGTATGTGGTGCAGGGTATTTAGACAGTTGCTAGTCGCTGTTTAAAAATTTAACTGTACTGTAGGTACTTTAAATGTACTGCCACTGCCTTGTTTATAAGCATGCATATCTGCTTCCTAAAAATAAGGATTATAAATATAGCGGTAGAAAAGA
The DNA here is from genome assembly GCA_963565745.1 of Phengaris arion. NCBI lineage: Eukaryota > Metazoa > Arthropoda > Insecta > Lepidoptera > Lycaenidae > Phengaris > Phengaris arion. The sequence goes on from OY751431.1 coordinate 18,851,383, forward strand.
AGACCAATTATATATTCCTGAACAAAAGCTTACAATGTTTTCAAAAAATGCATACTGTAAGGCTATTCGCATATATAATAAATTGCCAAATATCCTAAAAAGTTTGACATTTAATCAGTTAAAGAATAGAATATTTAAGTTATTAATAAACAAAATGTATTATACTGTTGATGGATTTATTAATGATAAAACCTTAATATGACATTTAAATTTTGACATTTATTAATTTTTAATATTGACATATCAAACTTGACGGATACTGACATTTTATGTATAATTTTTATTTAACTAATTTTTATTTAATTAATTAATCGTTCATAACATGTGATCATTATAATTTAACTTAACTTTACAATATATTTGCCCTTAATTTATCCTTAATCTGATGTTAATCATTATTATTAGATATATTAAATTTAATTTCACAATACATTTGCACGTCGAGGTAAATCCGACAAAATATGACGTTCGTGGTACAATTACTAATGTGGACTGTATTCAAGTAGAAAGGTACAATATGAATTAAAAACGATGCTATATCTAATACGGCTTGGCGTGAAGTGCCGCGCCGGCGCCCGGCGGCGAGGTGCGCGCGGGGGGAAGATCTGTACGCGCCGGAGACGCAGCAAGCTGTGGTCGCTGTGCGCTGCACAAGTACGCAATGTCGCGAACAATGATCAATTTAACATTGTACCATATTTTTTCAAATAATATTATTCTTATTCTAGCTTTTGCCCGCGGCTCTGCCCGCGTAAAATACAGTATCCCACGGGAACTGTATATTTTCCCGCGATAAAAAGTAGCCTATGTCCTTCCCCGTGGTCCTACTTTATATGGATGCCAAATTTCATGATTATCGATTTAGTATTTTTAAGCGTAACAACCGAACAAACAAAGTCACATTCACATTAAAATATTAGTAAGGAATAACGCTCGAGTCGGTTGTGAAATCTCGATATGGCAGCGCTTAATGAAGATAACCGCTCTCTTATATATAATATATAGTAGCAATTCTGTTAATATTTAAGTTAAAAAATAAAATAACCATTCGCAAACCTTTTCATAAAAACAACACGTTTTTAGCATTTGGTCAGTGGCCATGTAGTACGAGGACTGTTATACTTTGCGGCAGTGATGTAAACATCTAGTTTTTGTGCCGCGGTACTGGAGTAAATAGTTACCCATGTGGAAAGTTCACCGTTTTTTGTAAACTCTTCTCAAGGTACTTTACCAAATCTGTGCCTACAGGCTACAAGTAACAATATACTTTTAAGAATGTAATTAAATATCAGCACTTAAATCTTAACGAAATATGAATTTGACGATTCGACTGATGACGACTCTAACGATTGACCTTTTATGTGGGAGCTACTAACATTAGTAAGTAATAAAAATAAACATGAATCGTTTGGTTGACCGCGATAGTGATGTACAGAGGAAAGTGATATGGTGATGTAGCCTATGGCTGAGCTGCCGTGTAATGTGGTAAGTAAAATAAACGCGCATATTCCTCAAGGTTTATAACTTCAAGGTTTTTGCGTCGGGGGTTAAAAAGAAATCCATCGATCCCCGTCGCACTGAACACCTTGATAATGGTAATGCCGAATGTGAACGACCACCTTAAGGTTATAGTAATTACCTAGTAACTGGTGACGGTCAGTCGGTTGTGAACATAATGTAATCGGCGGCGATTGTATCTTATCGGCTGTCTGGGCCGGCGACCGGCGCACCGGCATCCAAACGAGGTTATCTCCTATCAGATGTTAGACCGTGTATTAGTGGTTTGTTTTGGTTTCGTTCGATCCATTCAATGCCCAAGTCGCGTGCTAAAAATGGAAAACAATTTTATATTTAAACATGGGCTCTTTTAACCGGGTATGCCGACGATATTTTGAGGTCTGTCATCGTACCATTTTAATATCGGTAAAAACGACTATCGGCTATTACGACCATAAATGAAACAATTCTTCGGTCCCATCAATGTTATAACAGCTGATATTATCTGTATAATTTTTTTTTTCAGAATAAGTCTGGATATAATAATTATGTCGTTTCAAGTCTGTCGCCAGACAAGTGGCGCCCGTTGCACCAATTAAAGCGCACAAAGGCGAGCCAGACGAAACGTCCTTCTGAATCTTATTTTGGCATTCAACTCTATGTAAGAAACTTTTCGTATATTTTTACTGACATCCGCGCTTACTAATCAGTGCATACAAGGTGGGTTCTACACTCACGCCGCGCTGCAAAGCCCGCGAAGTGCACGAAACACGAGTGTAGATGGTTTCGCAGCCTCGCTTTCCCCGTCCACGTCCGTAGGCGACATGACACTTTGGCCCGCGACAAAGGATTTTCGCAGTGCGGACTAAGCGCAAACGCGAAAGCATCCACAACCGCGGTTGTTCGAACGCGAGTGTACAGCCCGCTTGTGGTATTATCTTTTTTGCGTCTGCGAGTTGTGACTGAATGGGTATCATTATAATCCCCGGATTTACATACGCCGGAATCGCGCTTTCTAATGACGGCTCATTACATTGTTCGCCGCGGTGAAAGCGCAGGACAGCGCCGCCCACAAAAATTGACATTGATATTAGCTATTAGCTGTTACGACATTGCCTGCTAGGCCATTAACACCGATTAGTGTGTTTGATCTAGGTAGACGTTTATCAGTACATAACCCAATATCTTGATGGATGCTCTTAACCTTTAAAGATTTATTAGATGCACAGTTTTCTCGAGCGTCTTAAAGTCGGGTAAACCGTATGCATAATTTAGCGATGCGGAAATTTGTGCTCACAACGCCGGTCGCCGCGCCGCCGACCGTCTGCGGTCGCGGTGAAAGTGAAAATTATGTCCTACAACGCGCGCAATTTCCGGGCGCCCAACCGGCACCTCATTTTAACTATTGGCCTTGAATCACTTGTGATAAACAAAATTTCCTTTAACTTACGGTAGCTCTCGGAGACGTTAAATGCTTAGAAGCTACTTAGTAGAAATTTTGACATAATCTCCATATATTTTCTGTCAGTAGATACTGTACTAAGTTACTAAGTAAGCATTAACTACTGAATCTGAGTGGGGTCGTTAATTTATTAGTATTCCTCGACTGGAGACTATTTAGGGGGTTGATATTAAAACAGATTTCTGACGTTAGTCGGGAGTTGATATTCCTTCGGCTCCTTTATATGTCATGGACAGTGCATACGTTTACATTACGTAAAGTAGATATATGGTAAGCAGTTGCATTGCACATCCCTGATCCCTCGTGCTACGTCACCAGTCCAGGGCACGTCTGGCGGACGTGGCTCACGGGACTATACTCCACCGCTGTATCTGGGGCAGTCATTTAGTACATCATTCGTACAATAGTACCTATATAAATTAAAACGTCAAAAAGAATGGAAAGTCTCCTTTGGTTTCCTTTTAGCGAGATTTGCTAATGTCTTTACATTCTCATGCAAATTTTTGCAGGAAAGGATAGATAAGAATATTACAATTTTCATCTGAGTGTATTTAATTATTGATTACTTGTGATTTTGGTTTTAATGAAAGAAGAAAGAAAAAAGACAAATTACGCGCAGTGGTAATTAATTTTCATCGATCCTTATAATAATAGCTTATCAGATTGAGTAATGGAGGTCGCACAAGAGGTACTTATTGATTTTACAGCATTGCATGTACCTACCGTGCTTCATGTACGTGCCTTCGGGATATATTACAGGAACGCCTTACGCTTGTACCTCTTGATGGATCGGCATCTAAGTCCACGATAAACTGTACCTACTAGATTTGTCTCCAAGTATAAGGCTGCGGCCTGGACGCCAGCGGCTGGAGCGGCCGGCGCGTCTTGTATCGCGTCATCAAATACATAAATGTAACAGTTTCTGCCCGCTCCCCACGCCGGCCTCTGGCGTCCAGGCCGCAGCCTAAGACGAAGACAGTCGCTACTACCCAGCTCACCGAGGTGTCATAAGAATTGTGCTTATAGCGTGTGTAAGTGCTGCATTGAGTCGAGCAGTGAGGCGTGTCGACTCAATGCAGCACTGTGAAACGACAACACGCTTGACGCGTCCCATCGGAGTGAAACCGTTCAGGCGGTCATCACTTACGTTGACGAGCGAGCGTGTCATCATTTTCGCTGTTAGAGTTGAATTTCAGACAATCAGGGATGAGGGTGGGTAGTTTCGGAGGTTATCAGATAACTCAAGGGCTTGCGTGCCATGCTTTACAAGCATTTGCTCAGTATGGTAATCTAGTATGACGGCGCCTGCACTCGCCAGGCGAACAACTAGGCAAGCAAGCAAATCATTTCGTTTCACAGGGGTAAGGAGGTTCGGGGGACACTGACGAACAAAAAGAAGCTTACCAAGCTACTCATGTAGTGTTTAAATCTAGCATTTGGGTTAAGCTCGCTCGGTGTGTGTTCGCTAATGGCCTCAATAGCGCGGGTTAGATTCGCGACCTCATGCGCTCTCATCGGTGTCGTAGGTCAATCACTCGTGTACCGGATTTTTGCCGTACGATTCGCACTGCCTAGTGCCTACACCTTTGAGAATTCAGAGCATTGTTTATTTTCGTATAGCTGATGCCCGCGACTTCGTTCGCGTGGAACAAAAATTATCTATTAGCAAATTGCAATTTGTAGCTCTAACATTAAAATAAATAAAAGCTTTCCTCAATAAATGTGTTGTTCAACACTCTCGCTATCGTATAATCCTCGTAGATACTCACTGCAATTTGAAATGAATTATGCAGAATTTTATCATTAATTAATGCAGGAAGTATTGTAAATTATAATTAAGTAACAATTGAAAAGTTGTTTTGCTTCAGAAACAAACTATTTCTCAATACGGTATTTTCCTGTATTTTTTTTATTAAATAGATGAATAGTGCTCCGAAAAATAAGAAAGGGAATAGTATACTAAAAATCAAAATTTTCAAATGTATTGCGGATTGTTTAAAGCACTTTTGTGAGTCCGTGAAAACGCCCCATATAAAAGCTGTACTAGTAGGTGACGTCACACGCTAGTAAGTTGCCACGAAATGTATGGCCATATGCACAAAATGTCTGATATCTCGTAAGTTTGCGCGTTTATGTTGACACATACCATAGTAAATCTTTTTGTACTTGATGTAAGTGAACTAATTATGTAGGTTTTATAGACTAATGTTTTTAAAAAAAAATATTTAAACTTTTTTGTGACTTCGAAATGCATATAATTACAAAACTACACATAAAATTTTTACTTTTATCAAGTTAAAATACCTAATTGTTTCTTAATTTATGTAATAAAACTAATTTGTACATGTTGTCAAATACCCAATCGATTCAACTTTCACTGGGCTAGAAACGGTAGTGTTTACGTGGGTGTAGCGTAGTGTAGGGCGGGCGGGGGCGGGCGGGTCGACCCCGTTACATCCCATATACTCCACCCGGGGTAGCCTAAATGACGGCTCATATCGATCAAAAACTGCTCTCCATAATCAATAGATTTTATCTTTTGACCATAATCTTTAAAAGCACGCAACGCAACCCCTTACTATAATATTGTAATGGGTGGCAAAATGTAATACTATGTTGATACGGCACCCTCTATTTTGGGAGAGTTTTGGTGCTGTCTTCGTAATTCGTATGTGCGAGTAGGTGGTCCCATATGTGTCAGGCGGCAGTCCCATATGCCGTGGTCCTATATGCGGTGGTCCACTAGGCGGTGGACCCACAGCCCGCGGGTCGGCCGTGACTCGCGGTTCGCTGCTCCTTAACCTTGCCTCGCCACTGACCTATTTTCTCCCAGGTCGCTTGGCCCACGAAAACAGCGTCTTGCATTGTTTCACATTTAAATTTTTATAACTTTTTACTTGACTAAAGAACTGTAAACATACTACAATTGTCCTCTGTGTACACTCATCTAAGATCTAGGATTTAGCAGGCAGAAACAATTGTAAACATACTACAATATGGTTTTGCAGCTAAATATACCAAAAATGAATGGCCAAAGACTATACAAGAAAAAAACGACTCTCTTAATGGCCTCGTTTGAAAGAATTTTGTCAATTTCATATAATATTCGGTTTATTATTTCACGTAATTTTCGTGGACAAACCGCCGCGCGCCGCCGCACAGTGGAAAATTTGGGTCCGTATCGGATCAAAAATCTGTAACTTCAAGGTTTTTCATCGTATAGTATTGAGATTTGGCACATGTATACAGTGATATACAAAGATTTTAAAAATAATCAATTTTTGTATTTTTTTTCAATGTATACATATTTATTTTAGGTTAAAAAAAAAGAAAAGAGAAAAAAAGTAATACGAGTAGTTATATGTTTATTTTTTATAAATAAGTACTAATATAAGTAAAATTAAGAAAACTTAAACAATTACTTATCACACAAGCATAATAAAATACATAAAATTATAAAATCGTATAGTACCTATCTATACCTCACACCAAACTAATTGATCTCAGATTAGACAAATCTTATAATATTATTGGTTTTATATAACTAGGTTTTAGTTACTTATAATGTTATATCTAATTGTTATTATCCTCGCTATTCCTAACTAAAATTACTTCCGGTGTAAATGTAGGATCACCTTCAGGTACCACCTTCAAAAGACTTAGTGCCTCTTCATCAAGATCCTTCACATTTCTCACATAAGGTTTTCTTAAACTTGAAATATATGGATCTGAAGTATATAGAAGCGTTTTAAATACGTCTTCATTTGTAGCTATACGGGAACATTTTCTGGCATGGTGCAGGCGCATATTTCTGTAGTCTTTATAGCGCGACTCTTGTGCATCTTCCGACATTTGCCCAATAGGAAGAACAGAAAAATGTTTGATCACGTTTTCTCCGTGTATAAGTAATTTGTGCACGGAGGATGGCATGTAGTACCAACCATAGTTACTAACATAAATTCGCGCAGTTTCTAAGGCATAAACTCCAAATTTTTCGGGATCGATCATCATTCCAGAAGATAGAGCTTGTAAAATAATATACAAGCGTTTAATCAATGTTTCATCAACACCTGTTATGTTCGCCGAGCAAGTGTAATTGTAAAAGAACCTTCGTGCTGTATTTCCATCACTTGAGTTTCCACTTACTTGACGAGGTTTGTCGATAATTAATCCTAGCTCTTCCCTGAAACGTTTTTGAACAAATTCCTTCTTTTCTTTCTTCAATTTCTTTTTTTCTTCTGTTGTAGCAGACCAAGTCTTAAAGTCAAGATTGTAGCAAATGTGTAATACCATTTCCATGCTGCGAATCCAGGCATGCAATGTGGATAATCCATATTGGTAAGCACTTTCATTTTCAGGTCTAGCAGTCACTTTTAATAGGTCATTCATAAGTCGAGGAGTAGCCCCACATATCGTGCACGTAGAACCCGATGGAGTTTCTGTTAGGACCTGAGCCACCTTACCATCAATCATTGTAAGAAAAAGTTCGTGCTTCACATTTACTGCAACACCATCTTTGTTTATTAATGACGGGCGTAAAGATTCAATTTGTCTGGTAATTTCGTCTACAACAGCCTTAGTTTTTTCAGGAGTTTCTTTACAAAATTCAATAGAAATGGGTCTACAAATAGATGAAGGTACTGGATTTTGCCAAATAATGGCCTTTGAGAGGTCATCAATTAATCTAATGGGAACTAATGAAGTGACGAACAGATTGGCATCTGAAATAGTTTCCGATTCTTCTGGCAGTTTCTGCTTGTATTGACTTTGGCCAGATGAGCCATCACATCCCCATTTACAGTAAAGGATTAAATTTCTGTGTTGTTCTTGGAAAACTGAATCAAATTTTAAAATTCTGGTAACTGTGTGGTCCAGTAAGTCTTGTATATTAATCACTTTAGCATAAGTATTTGTGATTTCGATTGTAGAAGATGGTGGATATCAAGTTTGTTTTATTTCTTGTATTTTGTAATATGGGGGAAACATTGTACACTTTCTTTCGTTGGTTAAATTTCTTAGGTACATATATTGTGCTTTAGTTAGATCCAAATCAATAAAAGCACTCAATGCTTCTGTATCAGATAAAATCTTCATTTGTTTTGACTCTTTCCACATAGTCGAGAAAACTTTTTTCTTTTCGCTCTCAGAGTTTCTTAGCTCTTCAACAAGATGAGCCTCTGCATACTCACCTAAGGCCCGCAGTCCTTGCAAAAATGCGTTACAAATGTGCTCAAACCCATATTCTTCTAGTAAAAGAGTGTTTTTCCTTTTCTTTGTTGATTCTGAGGAGTCTCCATAAGCAATGCACGGTCTTCCTCGTTCACCAGAAGTTGATGGCAGTGAATGTGCTTCAGACTCCGGAAACTGTACTGAATATCCTGACTCCAGCCAGCTTGTATTATTCCGAATAAATTTGTCCTTTTTCCGTGATGCTTGAGCCCAGCGCTTATTGAAAGAAGGCAGAATATGTCTTTGAATGTCACCAATTACAAAACACAAGTTGTTTTCAGATTCATATAATGTTTGCTGTAGAACTATGGACAAATGGATTCCGAGGTTCTGCCACGCTCGATATAGGGAATGATGAAATCGCCCTTAGTACAGTTGAAAGTTGACATTTTAATGGAAATAACCAATTTAAATAAGTGTCACTTAATATGAAATACACGCTGAAGTGTGCAATTTGAAGATATTTGCTTCCCCTTATATACTGGTTTTTTAGATATGAAATACGTACTAATATCAATGTTATGCATATTTACTCACGCAGGACGAGTGCAAAATAGATGATAAGCTATTGCTATCAAAATATTGTCGTTAATATTGTTTTTGTAAACTATGTCAGCAGTAACCGCAAAAGATACCGAATTATCTACTCCGACCTCTATAACATTTTTTCCCATAACTTCCAGGGCCGCAAACTTCCGCAGTAGATTTTTAAAATTTTTTATTTATGAATAGTTAGGCTATCAAATAACACATAAAGTTGCGCGTGGGGAGGCGTGGGTAAATGTGAAAATCTTCGACGAAAAAAAAAGTGAAAAATAGGGTATGTCAATTTTTAAGTACTTACTCAAAAATAAAAAGCATATTAAAAAAAGTTAATAGCTCATTATTAAGAACATAAAATATCCTTTTTAAAAATGTATAAAACCGCATGCATGTGCTAAATACTTTTTTCACAATATTCATTTGAATTATGTGTATGCAAACATTTGAATGAGCCATCCGCTACTTCAACTTACTTCAACCTATGAAAAAAAAATATTTATGCAGTTTTAGTACAAAAAAATGTCTGATTAGGATTATTTGGTTATTAGAGTATCGAATGCAATAAATATTTCATTCAAATTGTGATATTTTTAAAAACCATTTATGATATGGTTTCGTGGACATACCACGTATGTTCTCGCGCTGCTCGGCGCTTGGCCGACCGCCCCCGCCCCGTTGCGTGAGATGACGTAACAGTTGTTTGGTTCACATATAAACTCCTTCAGGATTACAGCATTTGAAGCTAGGGTTGCTCGAGTAGCTCTCAAGAACGATCGAGTTACTGCCATGAACGCTTGAATTGATTTTTGCGATAAAACGGATCTAACAACACGCTAAACACACATTTTTTTTCCTTGATTTACGGCTGTCGTAATTAATTGATAATTTAAATATTTGGTTTTACATTAAGGCCACGGTTTTGCCTGTTTTGGCACAAGTGACGACCGTGGGCCTAACTAGTGACAAAAGAGTTTTTGTACTCAAAAGTCGCTACCTATTGTAAAGCTACATATAGGAGTACTTTGAGAGTGACCCTTATGTTGTCGGCATAAGAGTAGTGTCAGAGGTAAAATAACTCGGAACGAATGGTAAATATTACTTCATGGGCCGAAATAAATTGCTTTGACGTTGGAAAAATCTTTTGCATTACGTTATGTATTTCTAAACTTTGAAGTTGTTAAAAACTAGATGTTGCCCGTGACTTTGTGTGCGTAAAAGAAAATCTCGCGGGAACAGCTCATTTTGCCTTGTCCTTTCCCGTGGTCTACTCTATCCGTTCAAATTTCATCAAAACCGGTCCAGTAGTTTCGGAGCCTATTCAATGCAAACAAACAAACAAGCAAATTTTTCCTCTTTATAATATCAGTATTACAGACGTAGGACCTCGACTTCATAAAGATACCGTTTCTGAAGTGTTCTCCGTATCTGTCAGCGACATATGCGCCCTCCACACTCAAAGTTCCCACCGCGGGAAACAGCACGCGCCGTTCCACGAATTTGATCCGATCTGGTATGTCGATGCGAGCATTTTCCACAGTTTAATCCGCGCATTAAATGTAGACGCATACACCGACACATGTCGGTTTGGAGTGTCGACTTTCTACTGACTGCAAAACTTTTAAAATGTATAACGTACCACGCGCTAGTCCAAACTGCATACTAAACTCTTGAAATGACATTTACAGGCACAGTTTCGCCTCAATATGTCTGATCCGTCCGCAGTCCAAACCGTTGGCGGATTTGCAATCGTTATTAGCACTCCAGTTTTATCCACACGGCAAACTCCACAGATCCATCCGTGTGATGACGAGATGCGCGGTCCGAACTGTACTACCGCGTGGAGTAGGTACGCTCCGCGCTAAAAGCTCCGGGTGGGCTAAGACGAGATCTTAATAGCGGAGCACGCGTGGCAACTGACAGTTATTGTGCTGTCGGGAACACTAACAAATCATAGGCCTGTCTGGAAGATCATCAAAATAATATTATTAATGAAAGATCATAATTATTTTAAAGGTGCCGCGAAGGACTAATTCGCCATACCTTCGTCGTGTTATGATCATCTTGCATGACAATATTTTTGGGAAACATTATAGTCTAATCGCGTGAAGATTGAAGTAAATCATGCGTACATAATATGTCAAAATTAATCAATGACGCATATGCCGTGTTCACATAAACCAATTAAAGTAAGTCATTATGACATATTATGTACGCATGATTTACTCCATTCTTAACGCGAGTAGCGATTGAAGAAAACACCAAAACGACTTGTTTAAATCTTTGTTAACCTAAGAGTATGGCCCTCTAGTGTCTACCACGCTTCAACTCATGTTCTTCCAGCACCTGTCATATGCAGCCTATAACACGCTCAACTCCGATAATATTATGTATGTTCGATAGTTAATCTGACGGCATTCGCCAATTTTTCCGCTCCTGATTTTCCCGCGCGATGTCCGGCGATGTCATAGCGAGATGTACCCGGCGCTCGCGCATGACATCAGCCCGCGGCCGAAATACGCCGGCCCTGACCGTCCCGGCTATTTATACCGCCCGCCGGCTGCTGATAACGTATCGGCTGACGGCGCCCATCGCGGCGACAGGGGTCATGGCGTAAGAACATACGTTACACGCGCATGTCTGTTTATGGTTCCTCAAACAGTACGGTAACTAAGCCACAGACGAAGATCAGCAATCGATAAAACTTCGGCAAAATAATGATAAATATTAGTCGAACAACTTAAAATGACCGAAGGCCTTGAATCGCGCAAGATGCTGTTTGGGTCTTCAGGTATCAATGTGTCAAGTGGCCGAAATTACCCAGCTTCAAGCTTTCGTTTCATATCAACGTCGCGGAAACATTACTCCCACTGCCTACGACCCTACTCCGACCAGAGTTATGACCTGTTGAATCACTCAGCTAATCAAATCCGCTCAATGCTTTGCTCGCTCCGTATACAACTCGCCATAGATAACGAATGTTAGGTTGGGACTTTATTGTCCGGAATCCGTAAGGCCGGGAAAATTTTTAAGCACTAAAAATAGAACTCTACGCTAGTACAATAGAGCTTAAAATCGAACACACAAGTGTCGAGTCAGATGTCAATGTTATATACATGACAGCTACATACTTGACACTTCGATTTTCAACTCTATTGTATTAGCGCCGAGTTCTATTTTCAGTGCTCTGAATTATCCCGGGCCCGCCGGATTCCAGGATCGTGTAGGCCCAGCCTCACAGACGTCATTCTAATGAATTCCAATACACTTGAAAAGCATAATTTGTACGGATTAGGCAGTAGGCACGTTTCTAGCGTTGAGCATATTTAAGTGGAACGTGTGTCAGTTGTGCAGTAATCGATGCGCGTGCTGCGTGCCCTTAGTTAGAACCGACACTCGACACCGCAGCACCGCGGGCGCGCGGGCGGTGGACACTCATGGTTCAGCAGGAACTTACTAGTATGCTTATTGCTCACTTTGTAAGGGACTAATCGTAAGACCGGCAACGCACTTGCCTCCGGTGTTGCGGGTGTCCATGGGCGACGGCAATCGCTTTCCATCAGGCGATCCATCTGCTTGTTTGCCCCCTATATTTCCTTTAAAAGAAAAACAGTATGATAAAAATCCAACCTAAAGATAATTCATCTGCAAAGAACATTTAAATTACTGTCATAATCCTGCCTCTAATAGGAAAAGCTTTCTTGCTGTTGAAACCCTGCCGTCAATAGGACGTATAAACGTTTTCAAGCGCAATTTATAAAAGCATACACACCCAAGTAAAACAATAATATATTTCCTGTAAAATGAATACCCCAATCGGCTAATGTGTAATGGGCATTTAGTTCTCATGTGTACGAGCTAGCACGTACATTGCTGACTCTACATCATTTCTTTGCATTGTGCTGTAAAGTGCAGGCTGTCGGGCCAGTCCGCATCAAGCAATCATACCGTGCACTCATAATCATTTTAGCAATTAGTATTCGTGGTAATAAATATCAATATCATATCAAGGACTTTTACTTATCAATATCATCAAAAGGTGTAGTTGAGTAAGCAGCTCCTACATCCTTTTTGGTCCTTCGAGTGACTTTTAATCAATGAAATCAGTGACTATCAATTTATTAGTGACTATTGACTATCAGTGTATAAAAATCATCAAGCAGCAGTAGTGATCATCACCAGCATCATCAATCAGCATCAACAATCAGCACAGTCAAATCAAACGTAGCAGCACACAAAGTAAGATCTTTCTATTTTTACAACACCTCGTTGTCTCGATTCAATCATGTCGAGCGTGGAGGAACTTCTAGCAAACCAGCAGCAGCTGGTAAACAAAGTAGAACAATCATACACGAACTTTAAAAAGGACGGCGCGGACCGTAAAACGCCGGACTACATCCAAGCAAAATTACACACCCTAGATCAATATTGGGCTGAAATTGGAACCAATCATAAAAAATTATGTACGTACGAGTTTGCCCAGTCCTTCACGTATTTTAAAAATAATCAATTCGAGACAGCAAAAGAAAGATTTCAGCAGATTCGGTCTGCCATAGCCAACTATCAGCCGCCGGCGCCAGCGAGGGCTGGACCATCCACCCCGCTGATTAGGCCTGCGACACCTCTGGCTGACGCAGCAGCGTCACGCCAGCCTTCACCATTGCCAGGAACTCAATCTCATGGCACAAATAGTAGAACTGACGAATCATTAAGGCGTCAGAATAGTAATTTTAAAGCTTTTCGCCATACAATAGCAAACATTGCTTTAGATATGATCAACGAAAAATGGGAATTTGAACATTTGCTCCGAAATATTCAGTCTCGCTGGACAGCAATAGATTCTCTATACTGGGAATTAGACAGTGAGCTAGGGGATAGGAATATGGAGTATGAGCAGACATTTTACCAAATAGAAACAGAATACAACGACGTAGTCAAGGCTATCAACCGGAAGTTATGGTCAACTTCTCATAGGGAACAAGTAACTCCACATATAGAAATTCCTGTTTTCAATGGCACTTATAATCAGTGGACTTCTTTTAAGGATTTATTTACAGAGACTATTCATAGTAACCCATCATTGTCTAGTGCGCAAAAAATGCAATTCTTAAAAACTAAAGTTAGGGGGGAGGCAGCAAGTCTCATCCAACACCTCAATATTTCCTCAGATAATTACACTATCTGTTGGAACATTTTGAATCATCGGTATAATAACAAAAGATTAATTTTTAACTCTCACGTTGATATTTTACTTAACATGCCAGTTGCTCATCATTTATCAATAAATAATATTAAACGCGTTCATGATACCGCTTTAGAGACTCTAAACGCTATAAAAAATATAGAAATTGATATCTCATCTTGGGATCCTTTACTAATCTATCTTTTGTCGCAAAAGTTGGATTCAGAATTACATAGCGAGTATTTAGCATCAGTAAAAAATCCACGTGAATTGCCAAATCTTGAAGATTTTTTAATATATTTAGAGAGTAAATTTACTACTTTAGAGTCTTCTAGAAGAAAGTATGATAATGGTGCATCAAAATCATATAATCGCTATATTTCACCTAGTAATAAAAATACGATGGCACATAATAACTCTAAAAGCTATAACATGCATAAAAACTTTAACATAAAACAATCCTTTCCAACGCAAAATAAAATTTCGCAATCGTTTTCACATGATAAAAATGCTTCAACTGTCAAATTGCATAAATGTCCCGTATGTAACACGAGCGATCACGCTCTTTTTAGCTGCCCGCGCTTTGACGAAATGCCGCCTTACTTAAAGCGTAAAATCATTAAACAGCATGACATATGTCAAAATTGTCTTTATTGTCATAACAATAAAGCTTGCTTTTCTATTAAACGTTGCAGACAATGCAATGAAAAGCATAACACTCTTTTGCACGAAGCGTTTGCGCAACAAGCGGCTTCTAAACACGAGCCAACGCAAATGAGTTCTCACGTTTCACTGCAACGTGGGATTCCAGAAATCCTTTTAGCAACAGCCATCATCAACGTGCAAAAATTAGATGGGACTTACGTTCAAGTGCGTGCTTTAATAGATCAAGGTTCCCAAATATCTCTAATTACTGAGCATGCCGCTCAGTTGTTAAATTTACCGCGAAAGAAATGCAAGGGTATCATATCTGGTGTTGGTGCCAAGGAAAGCAGTTGTAAGGGTGTAATATCTCTTAATTGTGCAGCAGTAAATGGCGATTTTAAATTTGAAACTGATGCACTTATCATGAGGAGTCTTGTTAAAAATTTACCAAGTTTTTCGTTTGATAAGCCTTCATGGCCATTTTTACAAAATATTTCTTTAGCCGATCCGAACTTTAACATAAGTCGGCCAGTGGACCTGCTGCTGGGAGCCGACATATACGCTTTTATTTTATTAGACGGTGTGCTTAAAGTAGATAATTTTACACCCATTGCCCAAAATACATCCTTAGGATGGATACTTACAGGCAACGTTAAAACTATTCAATGCAATGTAGTTTTAAACGATTTACGTCAAATAGAAAAATTTTGGGAAATTGAGGACATTTCCGAAAATTCTAAATTATCAGTTAACGATCAAAAATGTTTAGATTATTATAATGAGACCACAACGCGAAAAGAAGACGGTCGTTATGTTGTTCGGATACCTTTTGAGCTTGATTTCGAAAATAGGCTAGGGTTGTCAAAACCAAAGGCCGTTGCTCAATTCTTATCATTAGAGAAAAAGTTTTGTAAAGATTCTAACATGCATCAGGAGTATAAACGATTTATGGAAGAGTATTGTAAGCTAGGTCATATGAAACCCGCGACAGATAATTTTATATCATCATATTATAATACTCATCACGGTATTCAGCGTGATGACTCAACGAGCACACGCTTTAGGGTAGTTTTTAACGCATCTTGTAAAACTACATCGAGTTTAAGTATCAATGATTTAATGGCGTCCGGGCCCAACTTACAGCAGGATCTCCAGTCTCTTATCATTAAATGGAGACAGTATAGGTTTGGATTTACTGCTGACGTAGAGAAAATGTACAGGATGATATGGGTCCATGATGATGATCAAAAGTATCAAAAGATTGTGTGGAGAAACTCTCCAAACGAACCTATCATAGATTATCAGTTAAAGACGGTGACGTACGGTACCAAGGCCGCACCGTTCCTCGCAATGATGACGTTAAAACGGCTAGCGTCGGATGAAAAAGAAAACTACTTAAACAGCGCGGCTATCCCTGTCCTTGAGGAATCCTTTTATATGGACGATTTAGTGCATGGTCAGCATAATTTATCAGTCGCTAGGCAGCTACAGCATGACCTTATCATTTTATTGAAGTCAGGGGGATTCCACCTTAGAAAGTGGAAATCAAATGCACCTGAATTGTTAGCAAATGTCGACACTGAAACCGCCCCTGGTTTCTTTTTTAAACAAGAGCAAAGCAAAATATTAGGTTTAAGTTGGAACCCGAGTCATGATAATTTTTCTTTTCAATCAAAGATTGACTCTAATATTTCGAGTAAAGTAACAAAACGTACATTACTTTCTGAAATATCTAAACTGTTTGACCCTTTAGGATGGCTCTCACCCGTATCAACAAAACTCAAAATAATTTTTCAAAGTACTTGGCTAGCTGGCATTAAGTGGGATGATGAGCTACCGGCCGATATTTACGCGGAATGGGTTAAAATCAAGGTAGATTTATGTAATATTAATAAAATAAATTTACCACGGTGGATCGGTACTAAAGAAAACGAATGCATCGAGTTACACGGGTTTTGTGATGCGTCAACAAAGGCGTACGCTTGTGTAATATATTGTCGTATAAAACGAACTGAAGGGTCCCGTATAACTTTATTAGTAGGTAAAACGAGGCTCGTGCCTAGTAGCAAAACAATATCATTACCCCGATTAGAGTTATGTGGGGCACTATTACTATCTAAATTAATGTACAAAGTTAAAACTTGCCTCAGCAGTTACAATATAAAAACATACGGTTGGGTCGACTCCATGATAGTTTTAGGCTGGTTAAATGGA
Source organism: Phengaris arion (assembly GCA_963565745.1). Taxonomy (NCBI): domain Eukaryota; kingdom Metazoa; phylum Arthropoda; class Insecta; order Lepidoptera; family Lycaenidae; genus Phengaris; species Phengaris arion. Next base: position 18,868,152 of record OY751431.1, read on the forward strand.
AACCCCACGCGATGGAACGTTTTCGTGGCTAATCGAGTTCGCGAAATATCATCAATTATGCCAATTGAATGCTGGCGCTATGTAAAATCAGATGAAAATCCAGCAGACTCAGCAAGCCGTGGACTGACTGTATCACAGTTAATTGACCACTCTTTGTGGTGGCAGGGCCCAAACTGGCTCTCTAATTTCTGTGATCAACAGAATTATCAATCATATTTTACAAAATTAGAACTTAAAGTTCCTGCATCAGTTAACTTAGTCACGCAGCAATACCGTGACAGTTGTATCATATTACAATTACTTATGAAATATAGTTCTCTAAATAAAGTAGTTAGAACAGTAGCATATATATTAAGATTCGCAACATACAAAAAATATAATATAAAAGCAAAGCACTTATCATTATCAGAACTAAGCAAAGCAAAAAATATTATCGTAAGAAATATACAGTATTTAAGTTTTAATAAGGAAATAGAAAATTTAAAACATAACAAGAAAATTTCATCTAATAGCATAATTTATAGCCTTAATCCTTTTCTAGATGAAAATGACATTTTAAGAGTGGGTGGTCGGTTAAAACATGCCAATTTAAATCCCGACATGAAACATCCTATTTTAATACCTAATAATAGTCGTTTAGCAGATCTTATTATAGACCAGGCCCACGAGCTCACCTTTCACGGTGGACCTCGTCTGACGTCCGCGTTTATGCGTCAAAAGTATTGGGTGATCGGTGGTAACAGGGCTACCAAAAAACGCCTTCGACTATGTGTCACGTGTAGAAGACACAACCCTAGCAAACATCAACAGTTAATGGGCGACTTACCAGCAGCTAGAGTCAACCCTTCGAGGCCTTTTCAATCAGTAGGGGTAGACTACACCGGTCACATAATGATCAAAAGTAACAAGGGCCGTGGCATCAAAACCAGTAAAGGTTACGTAGCAGTTTTTGTATGTATGACTACTAAGGCTGTACATCTTGAGGTGGTCTCAGATTTAACTACCTCGACGTTTTTAGCCGCTTTACGTAGAATGTCCGCTCGTAGAGGGACGCCTCGTAAAATTTTTAGTGATAACGGTACAAACTTCTTAGGTGCTAGTAAGGTACTTCAGCAGGAATACGTCGAATTGCAAAAAGTATTTATGGATAGTAATCTTTATAATGAAATCGCAGAAATGGGTATTAGCTGGCATTTTAATGCCCCGTCATGGCCACAGGCTAGCGGTCTCTGTGAAGCTGCCGTCAAAAGCCTTAAGCATCACTTAAAACGAGTAATTGGCTACCAAAAGCTGACGTATGAAGAATACAACACTCTTTGTACCCAGCTGGAGGCGTGTCTCAACTCCCGGCCCTTGTGTCCGATGACCGAGGACCCGGAAGATCTAAATTATTTAACTCCATCTCGTTTCCTATCGTCCGGACCGATTTTAACTATTTACGAAACAGAACATGATTTAAGAACTAGATGGCATTTAACACAAAATATTTTTCATAACATATGGAAAAGGTGGCAACATGAATATTTAATTAATTTGTCAGCACGTAGTAAATGGAGACAGCCTTTAGAGAATATTAAAATTAATGACATTGTTATCATCCACGACAACAACCTTCCAGCAGGCAAGTGGGCATTAGGTAGAGTAGTGCAATTGCACCCCGGAAGTGACGGGTACGTTCGAGTCGTTACTCTAAAGACAAAAAATGGATATATGAAACGTCCTATAATCAAATTATCAGTTCTCCCGGTTAATGAGTCTCAAAATGATCATTTGAACTCTACCGCACAATCAGAGCAACAAACTCCGAAATTGATAGGTGATAGAGTGAAAAGAAGCACCAGAAAAAGAAATAATTTGCCTACTATCATATCAGCTTTTTTGTTATTTTTTATGACCCTCATTGCTTCTTCCAATGGCTCATCTTATAACAATACTCCATTAAATAATAAAGCACTTTACTTTGATAAAATAAATAACATGCATGTAATTAGAGATGATTGGCGCCTTGTCGTCTATTATGACATGCAGCCGTTCTGGGAAGGCGTTGCGGCATGCAAAAAACATATTGTTTATCTTGACAGCGCGTGCGCGGAGATAAGCACAGTGTCTCATTGCGCCAGTGTCTTATTACAATTGAATCACACCTTTAATGAGTTGCAATACTATAATAGTTTACTATTAGATCAGCATTTTGCTGCGCGCACTAGACAGAGAAGGGGACTAATAAATGGCGTAGGATACATTGCGAACAGTTTATTTGGTGTCTTAGATCAAAATTTCGCGGATAAATATGAGCAAGATATAAGCATAATACGACAAAATCAAAATCATTTAGCATTATTATGGAAAAATCAAACCTCTCTAGTAGAGGCAGAATTTAATTATATAAAAAGAAGTGAGTCTGTAATGGAAAAACAACACAAGTCTATTTTTAAGAAAATAAGCGCCATCGATAACTCTGTTAACGCTTTAAAAGGTAACATACAAAATATATCTTATATTAGCGACTTTATTTTATCATCTTTAACAGCTAGTAACTTGATACATTATTTACATTATATACAAGACAACTTACTTGATACTATCACTAATGTGTACGACGGAAAATTTAATGTACACGTATTAACGCCTGAGCAGCTTAAGCTAGAATTACAAAAGATATCATCATTATTGTCTAAAGACTTAACTATTCCTTTCTATACCGATTTATCTCAATTATATAATTTGCTAAAAGTGAGAATGCGAATTAGTACTAATTATTTACTATTTGAAATAACTATTCCATTGATAGCCAGCGACTCGTACGAGTTGTATGGAATTTATCCTATCCCCCAAAAAGCAAATAACGCGATGAAATGCATTACTCCAATTGGAAAATATTTAGCAATTAATTTAAAGAAAGACACATTTATAATCATGACTGATACGGAGTTGCTTCAATGTTTTAACCAAAATTCCGAATCGTTGTTGTGTCGCTTAAGCAAACCGGAATATCAGCTGAAGGATAATGAAAGTCTATGCAAGCGAAATAAAATAACTGGGACTTGTCACTTCATCACCGATCAGTGTGATAACATATGGGTAGATACTCATAAAATCAACACGTACTTTTATTTTTGTTGTGAAAACTGCTCATTGAAACTACTTTGCGATGATGAAATAAATGCAATTCAATTGTCTCAGTCTGGATTGATTAGCGTTAAGCAAGGATGTATAATTAAGTCAAAAGACTTTTCTGTTCACTCGCATAAAGAAGACACAAGCATATTACATGTAAAGCATCAGGTTTCCCTCGGATATATTGCTCCTATCAATAATCTTTTTAATATGTCGTTCCCGGAAACTTCATCTATAGCGCTCAATTACAATGAGTCAGCTGAACATAAAGAACAATTAATGGTATTACAGAAACAACTTGACGACTTAAAGCAGAATGATCCAACTCTAGATAACTTTTCGTATCATGACATACATCATTATACCGCTATCTATGTTATAGCAGCATTAATTCTGATATTCGGATCATATTTACTATGGAAATGCAGGACAAAGATTGTTAGATCAACACCTCCCGTGGTGGAAAGGGAAGCTGGAGGAATAGAAATGATTTCTCGCGGTGATATCGTGATGCCTCAGTCACCAAAAAGTGATCAGTGTTTTAGGGAAGTGGTACAAACACTCAGTGACAACAAAGTGTGTGGCCCTAGCAGGCAGAGTCGAGGCACTTCGCCCATACTTCACTCGTTTGTAACAATTGCCGACAAATAGTGTTTATTATTAAGTTAGTTTAAGGACCTATTGTCTATCACCTTGTATCATCATCATCATCATGCGGCCCGGGAGCATGTACGAGCTAGCACGTACATTGCTGACTCTACATCATTTCTTTGCATTGTGCTGTAAAGTGCAGGCTGTCGGGCCAGTCCGCATCAAGCAATCATACCGTGCACTCATAATCATTTTAGCAATTAGTATTCGTGGTAATAAATATCAATATCATATCAAGGACTTTTACTTATCAATATCATCAAAAGGTGTAGTTGAGTAAGCAGCTCCTACATCATGTATCTGGTGTACAATGCACACGAATGAGGGCGGAGGATTACCCTCAATTGTAAGGAAGCGAAACCCGAGCCGCGCGCTCGTGCGGCTTCTGCGGTGTGGCGATTTGTTCCATTTTATGTCCTCCTGGTAGATGACACCAGCTTGCATTGATTTGATGTCTTAATTTAGAGGTTTTGTTTTGTTTCTTATAATATTATCTATCCTCCTACTGTGCCCTCCGAGCCTCCACAGTATTCAGTTTAGATTTTAACAGTTATTTAGATTTTGTCTTATCTTTCTAGTTAAAATATTCAAAATATCAATTCCTTATTTTTACTATCAACATGATAATATTTTATCTGACTACAAGCTAAATTAGTGACAGTAACGGAACTAGCCACTAGCTGTACAGGTACAACAGTCTATGTAATTAAGTTATTTTGACGTGATTACTCTGTCCTTCCTCTCCTCGTCTGAAGGTCGTTAGTATCGAATCACAAATCATGTTCTCGTTTGGGTCACGAGTCACGACGCACCAATTATGTTAGCAGACGTAAGTGCGATAATTATCACCATCTAACCTGGCCAGTTGGCCATCCGGAATTCGTAAGAGGTTTCTTCTTGCATAGAGCTCGTAGTCATTTTAAAATCGTCCGAAACGTTATTTAAAGATATAGCTAGGTCCTTTAAAGGTATAAGCCTACCTTTCGGGATCATTACGGGTAATTTTGATGGCAAATAATAATTATCCTACTAATATTATATTTTTGTGAGGATGGATGGATGGAAGTACGAGTGGCCCAGAGCAGTACCGTGTTCCCGTGGGATACAGCTACTACGCGGGCGAAGCCGCGGGCAAAAGCTAGTTATGCATACCTAAACAAATTAGTATTAACATTTCGTCTGTCCTGACAAGGTTAGAAAAGTTGCCTTAGAAAATCATTCATCATATTATGCCAAGCATCAAGGGCAATCTGGCAGTAACTTCAGACGTCGGCCGAAATAAATGATTACATGATTCACTGATATAATGCATGATGTAAAGTCAAGTGGCCCCTGCCACTCGCGCCCGCATGTAATGGTAATTCGCAAGCACCGCATTCGTAACCATCTCGATATCCAGACTATGGCATTCCTCGGTTGGAATATTCCTCAGCTAATAGCTTCAAGTTTATTATAATATATCGCTACAAAATCCAGTGAATTAATAAATCAGATCGGCTGACACTGTCGGATATCCACCAGGAAGGATACTTTACGCGAGCTCCCTTGTTCACAACCATAGACTGTCTACTAATGAGTGTGTACATTTTAAACTTTTTCCAGGAGTCGGAGCTGAACGCGTGGACGGTGTTCCTGCAGCGCGCCGTGGACGCCACCTACAACAGCGAGGTCGTCATCGAGAACCTGCACAACCTTGTCGGTGAGTCTTCCAACCTATAAGATTTTTCTGTCGGTCAATATAGTTTACTGGAGGCTGACTTTGTACGTTCATTGAGGAGAGACCCGTGCCCCAGCAGTAGAATGTTGGTTTTGGGTCGTGATGAAGATGACGATGATAGGATACCTTATCGGTGTCATATGCAATACATGCATACATCAACATAGGGATTAAGACACCCAAAATTATCGCTCCATACGATGGGAAGCTGTCGTGTGTGGCGTGTCGCCCGCGCAACGCGCTGGAAATACGTCGATTAACGAGTGAATATTATAACGTCTATACATCGATAGAATTACACCCGCCGTCGGCGAAACTATTAATTTTTAACTACTCGCTCACCGTGGTGAAAAGTGTCGGTTTCGTGCTTCATACATAAAATATACTCTTAATACAGCCACAAATAAATATGATAACGATTGACGGCGATTTTCCTTTGACCCTGAGACCACAGAGATGCTGTAGCCCACTTCTCGTGGGGTTAACGCAGAATCCTAGTATTATAAGGAATATGCCGAAATAAAATTAGGTATTATAACTAAATACTAAGGCGGGTCAATAAGTCCGTGACTTTTTGAATTTCTAACCTCCTTACTGAAAAAGCAACACTACTCCTGTCAACAGGCATCTGTCAGTTGACTTCTATCAAAATTTGAACTTGCTGCGTCAGTTAGTTTGTGTTTTACAGCTATCTTTATCAGACTATCCAGTAACTTAAGGAAACAATGGAAAAAAGTGAATTTCGTGTGCTTATTAAGCATTGTTTTTTGCGAAAAAAAACCATTACCGAGACCAAGGCTAAGCTTGATAAATACTATGGGGACTCTGCACCATCATGATAATTATTGTTAAATAAATAACATGTAACCCACTATGTTCCAGCCGAGCAGCAGCGCTGCGTGCGCGAGGTGTCTTCGAGCGCGGTGTTCGCGACGCTGTGCGCCGAGCCCGCGCCCGCTGCCGCGCCCGCCTGCAGCACGCCCATCGCGCGCGACTAGCACCCCGCCCCGCGCCGCACGTGCCCGCGCCCGCCCTGCCTGCCCTGCCTGCCGCGCCTGTTCGCGCCGACACCCGACAGACTATAAGTGCCCTCGTTCATTAGTACACCGGCGGTGTGATATTCTCTGTTCAGATCCAATTTCATCTAAACGTAAACAAAAACGTTATATACAAAAACCGGAAGCCCAAGGGGGTTAGAGATCTTAAGGACCAGAGATCCTCGAAGTGTTGCGAATGTCCACGGGCTTAACGGGCTCGGTAATCGCTTACCATCAGGCGATCCGTCTGCTCGATTCATGGTCCATATCATTTTTAAAAATTTGCAGTTATAGGGACTGCAAATAGAAGTGAAAAAATAAAAATTATATAAGAAAAAGAAATAAAAAGAATAATAGAACTCTGCGCAATAGAGTTGAAAATTAAAATATCAAGCGTCGAGCTGATATATGACGTTGACAGTTGACTCGCCCCACTTGTGTGTTCGATTTTCAGCTCTATTGTATTAGCACAGAGTTCTATTTTCAATGCTCTTAATTTTCCCCGGCTTTCCGGATTCCGATTCCTAAAGTCCCTGCCTAAGACAAATAAAAGGATTGTGTGGTTTTATGAAACCACGGTAAAAGTGAAACTTAATAACAAAATAGCGTGGAGCACTGGCACAAATGAGTACTAATCTATACACTACACGGTCAGCTGATGCGAACTATAGGCGCCGCCATATTGGCCTCGGCTGCTCTGACGAGCGCCTTTCACTTTATCCCTACTCCGCGGCCGACCGTCACGCGACATGCAACACACAGACGAAAAAGTTTGAGATAATGTTTCGTCAGACCGAGATTCGAACCCGAGACCAAATGGTCAACAGCGCAAAATCCAAGCGCCTACGTAACTGCGCTACGCGTATGTGACATCACTTCTCGAATTTACTCATATCTTATTTGTATTACACGACGAAAGAAAAAACATGACAAGCTAAGGTCCTTGTAGTCTTGTAGTAATGTCGTCAGCATAAAGATAAGTCTAAAAGTCTAGAGGTAAAATTATTTTGAACGGACTTTCAGCAAGTCAGTCATGAGCATGTCGGTGACGCGAACTCATAAGTTTTTCCGCTACCAAAAAGTGCTAACGCGGCTATAGTTTCACTTCGACGTGGTTTTTCACGTGTTGTGTGTTAAGTCGGTTTACGGGCGATAATTTTTCGGGCTAACGTCATCACAAGCCGAACGCTTAGGCCGATCGTGCCTCTCTATCGCTTGTTCCGCGCTCTCGCTTGCACGTTCGGCTCAGGCGGAACGGGACAATTTTTCGTGCGTGCAGCCGGCGTTCAGCGATTTATAAGACGTTATTACGTCAAAAATGACTGTGTCATTGAATTCTCTTTTTTACGTTTGGATTGGATCTGGACAGAGTATACGAGTGGGCCCACTAGGATACCAGTGGTACTATAAAGAGGGTTCGCTGGTGTCGCCATCTATTTGACATCGACACAAACGTTGGTGGCACCATGCCACTGTCACCACCGTGCTATTATCTTGTGACAAGTGACGAATCGCTTGTCGGTAACGGTGTATTTTTTTATTTCGCTGAAAAATTGTTTTCCCGACACGATAGGAGATTAAAGTATTGTGTAGCAACTCGATTGGGTTAGGTTAGCTCCTGGCCCCTGTCGATTTCGAAATATCGTGTCGTTATATCACGAGGTGGTAAAAAGTATTTTCTATATAATTATAACTCCGGCTGTCGTGGCCGGGTCTCGGTTATTTTCTCTATTTTCCCACAACTAAAGTTGTTTCTTATTAGTGAATTAATTACAAATTTCTACAAGTAACGCATGCCTTTTATAAAGTTTTTAATATTTTAAAAATGTATGAATGTTGTTGTAATTTTGTATTTTATATCGTTAATGTTCCATGTAGCCTTAGGAGCAAAATGTAAATGCATGTGAGATTCAGCCATGTATTATCAGTTTACATAACGACGGGGACTGAGACAAGCGAGGACGACATACATATGATCAGTTAACTTGTCGTATGTAGTTTTCATTAGTCCCAGACCGGGAGTCACCATTTAAACGAGTTATACTTGACATAATTTCACCAGACTTGCGGCGGTCAGCACACATCGCTTCTGCACGTGGGACGAACTGTGTGACGAGTGTGACTCTTGTGACGAATGTGTGACGCGTGTTGAGTGTGACGGATCACTGCCTCACCGCGTGTGTTCTCGGCGGCCGTGTCGGGTCTAATAAGGAATGTTCATTTTCTCTCGCATACCTATATATCAGAAGAATTGAAAAGGACGCCGAAACAAACCTATTTTGTCTGCCTGTTGTATCGCGGCGACCGTTTTATCTCTTCTTATCTCATTATCTAATATGACATCGAATGTAAACAAGAGATCTCCCGGCGTAGGCCGTCGGCCTTAGCTCAGCATTTATAACACAAGTTAGCATTAGTAGGTGTTGTGTATCACTCGTGTCCGGCGCTGGCGCCAGGCGGGTTGGGTCACTCCATCGCCGGCGGCGGCGCTAGCGCTGTACCGATTTTTGACGTATTTACATTGTACTTGCATTTTATCCAGTTTTATATCAAATATTGCAGTGAATGAAGCAGTATTAGCGAGGACTGTGTTGCGACTTGCATGTGGCCAAATTTTGAGTAGGAAATGTTCTGTAGCTGTGTGTTTAACTACCTCTGTAGATATCTCTGTCTCTCTCCGTAGACGATCTGTAGATCTGTTGTCGTACGCTAGATACTAATATGTGCGGACGGCGGGTGCTCATGATTACCAATGAATTTTATGGAAATGTATTGCAATTTTATTAATATCCAATTTTTGATTATTTTTACTTGACGTTTATAATTATTTACCTGAAGTATAGCGCCCGCCGCCGCCGCTCGCTGTGTGATAGCCCAACGAAATTATTTAATGTTAAACTTTCTGCTGTAAGCTCTTCAGATGTTTATCGCTGATGTTACTCGCCGCCGACCTCGACATTAAAAATACTTTGTTTTGATACAAATTGTGTATTAGATCTCAAATGACATGTACATATTATTATGACGAAATGAAATAAATTTTAAAAGTTATGTCAATTTAAAAAGTGAAGCCGAACGAAATGGTGTTTATCGGATCCTACGCCGCTACATGTGTAATGTTCTGGAACATGCTACCGATTGTGGTTTTATGTACGCACCTATTATCCACTTTCATCGCAAATTAAAAGGTTAAATTCGACTGAACTAATAGGTATTTCACGGCAAGTAATTGATATTTTGTTCTATTGATCTCTTTTTGTAGTCGGAGTCGGAGGCGAGGTGACCGTGGGGGGCCCCAAAGTTTGGATTATAGTGTTGCCGTTTATATATACGCATACCGGTTGAAGTGTCGAGTGTACACGTGCGTGTATAGTATATCGTACTGTTAATATGGATTGTAATTACTTTAGTTGAGATATCATAAGATTTTCTATTAGTACGGTATGTATGTACGGTACTGAAGCGTCTGCTGCACGTATGATGCGTGATTAATTGACGCAAAATGTAAACTGTTACGCTGAAATCCGCACATTGAGGGTAGTCTGTCATGGTGATTTATAAATCAAAATAACTGTATACAATTATTTGTTTTATGTTGAGGAATAGTAGCCCCTGTTCCCGTGAGATTTTTATGGTCGAGACAGAAAAAAAACAGCACGTATCAGTTCCATTGTACGAGGGCGGCACTGAAAATTTCGGGAATCAAGGAAGTGACACAACATTACTATTTAAAAATGTATTTATTGCTTTTCGAAGTATTCTCCGCGAAATTTGACACATTTTTCCATACGATGGACCAATCATTGAAACAACCATTCCATTCGGAAGTTGGGGTCTCCAAAATGACCGTTTTGTAGGCGTCCACAGCTTCTTCAGGTGATGAAAATCTCTGACCACGCAATTTATTCTTTAGTTTAGGGAAAGTATAGAAATCATTAGGGCTTAGGTCGGGGCTGTACGGCGGATGGTCTAATAATTCTATGATTTCTTGCTCTAAAAACTCTTTTTTTCTGTGCGCGGTGTGAGAACTCGCATTTTCGTGATGGAGGATGATGCGGCGGTTGCAGTTCTCTTTATGGAGTTCAGACCTGTGGCAAACAAATGTTAGCATACCATTCTGCATTAACCGTTCTTTGTCCCTCAAGAGGAATAGTCGCAACATGGCCGGTTTTGGAGACAAACGTGGCCAGCATTTTTTTTGCAACACTCCGTGAACGAACAATTTTTGTTGGCTTTAACTCATTTTGAAACACCCAAACTCGTGACTGGTTTTTTGTTTCGGGTTCGTACGCGTATATCCAGGATTCGTCACCTGATACGATGTTGTATACAGCATTTGAGGATCCTGCGTGGAATCTTTCGAGAGTTCTGACGCACCAAGTAACGCGAGCCGCATTTTGCTCTTCATAGAGCAAATGCGGTATCCCTCGGGAAAACAACTTTTTTACACCTAATTGTTAATGCAAGATTATTTGTATTTGACTCATGCCAATGTCTAAAGTTGCCTGAATTTCGCGGTATGTCACATGTCGATCTTCCTCAATCAGCTTACGCACAGCATCAGCGTTTTCTTGGGTGACTGCAGTTTTTGGACGATCTTGACGGGGATCATCAAGAGCTTGACACGTCCATGTTGAAATTCAGCAAACCAGCGATAAATTGTGGTTTTGGATGGGCTTCATCACCAAATGCATAAATCATCCGGTCAACACACTGTTTTTGTGTTAAACCACTTCGAAAGTCATAATAAATCATCGCTCTAGAATTTTCTCGAGTCAATTCCATTTTCTCAACGACTAAACAAGTTTGACTAGACCTTGTGACAAGACCGAGAATCTTTTTTAAAATAAATAAACGGTATTCGATTTTTAAAATCAAGGAGTTTTAAATTAAAAAGATTTTAATATGACAGGAACAGTGGAAATATTCCATTCCCGATACTTTTAGTGCAGCCTATGTATTAGCGCAAGGTTCTATTTACGGTGCTATTTTTTCAGTCCCGACCAATATAATCCGAAACTCTCGTGGGAACGTAGCCTTACCTGAAATGACGTTCGTTCGATTTCCAATAAATCATTTTTTTTTAAGTTGTGCATCTTGCGTCGCTTAATAGGACGGATCATAGTGAAGTGTGTCCGCGATGCTTCTCCACATTCCAAAACTTTATGTATAAAATAAAACGTTAAATATATTGCCAAGTTGTTTATTTCTTAACCTACTACTCGCTACATAGATCAGACTCATGGTGGCAAGTTCGGAGAGGAGTGGCGCCGCGTTGCATAGAGAATACATATAAAGAGGACTTTTGACTGTAGATTAAGTTACCATAATAGTTTAGAGTAGGAGGACGACTCTTGTATTACCTACTAGGGCCATACTTGGCGATGGGGTTCGTGTATGTGTCGCCCCCTATTTAACAAATAGGGGGCGCCACTTACTAGAACGTAGGTACTAAAGTTTTACTTATCCAATACTGGTGATATAATAAAGCATTTATTTAATTTTATGAATGCGCTAATCTAATGGTTATTCATGAATTAAGTCAAATAGTAATCTATATGATATATCTATCCTGGACGCCACAGTCCGCAGAGCAACACACCGCAGCCCTCCGGCGCGGGTACGCCGTACAGCTGCACGCCTCGTCTCCGAGAGTTCAACCTCAAATCCTCGTGGCTTAAAACTAGCGCACGTGTCATCGCTACACAGTACGCACTATAGATAAACAATTTTGTACGTAACTCAATATACTGGAGACGAGAGATATTCGCCACCACTGTGTGGGTGAGGTATAAATATTATGTTAAATGATTTTAAATCACAAAAATTATTATAATTAAATTTAAACTTCAAAAGAGCTTTATAAAGTTATATCACACTACGGGTCACCGGACACGGTCAGGTCGCCTCCGCAAGTAAAGATTTTACTTGCGGATTTTTCTAATACACGCTCAAGGCACCTGATGTCACCGGTAAATCGTAGCGTGTAAAAGCGATATAAGATGAAAATAATAAGAGATACATTTAAGTAGGCGATAGCATCATATCTCTCGTCTCTCTCTCTCTTAAAATATTCGCTTAAGGGTACATGAGTGCGGCCCGCGCGGACGACTACATGGTAACGGCTCCGCGGCGGGCGTAACACAGTACTGCAACACTTAAACGCGTTAAATTCATAGTCTATTCGCATAATGAGAGTAATGTCGTCTTTGTCGCGCTGATATTCCACCTTTAATGTAGAAACAATAAGTAAGTAGGTACTCCACTTAATACTTCAGGGGCAAAATTTTGAGTAGCTTAACTACTTAATACGCGAATAGCCAATGGAATAAAAGTAAAATAATACACGAATAAAGATATCTAGCACACAACCATTCATCACAACTAGTCCAGTGTCCAGACGGCGACCTGCGCGGGCGCAGGCGCACGTATCGTTTTATTTACAACTTAACACTACAGTAAGGCACCATAAATATTAAAATTCTATAGGTAGGTATTGTTTGTAATAAAATTACGAAATTCAACTTTCATTTATATAGACAGCTTCGAAGTAGGTACGTTCTCTCTTTTCATTATAGAAGAACCCGATACTTCCTAGGTAGAGCATATTAGCTGATCATCCAAAAACAAATAGAATGGATTTTTTAAAATGTTTTTTATGTAGTTCTTTGATTTGTCTATTACCATTTACCGTATTTTTAGTGTAATCTAGGTTGTTATATGAAGCCCATTGCTGTGGGGCTGTCAGGTGGGCGCGACGGTGGCAATGGCGGGCGGCGCGGGCGGCGGCGGCGGCGCGGGGCGGGGCGCGCGCGGCGGCGCCAGCACGGAGTGCGGCACGGATGCGGTGCGCGCGCCCGCCTGCACCGCCACGTGCCCGCGTCGTGCTGCGCCCAGCGCCAGCACCGTGTCGCCCGCGCGCAGCCGCACGCCGCCCTCCTCCCAGTCGCGCGCCACGCGCCGCTGCTGCGGGTAGCCCAGCTTCACGCCGTGCGCAACCGTGTACGCGCGCGGCGGCGGCAGCGGCGGCGGCCGCTCCTGCGGGCAGGGCTCGGGGTGAGTCGAGAGCACGGGCGCGCGGGGCGCGGGGGGGTGGCGTCGGGCGCTCACCAGGTCCAGGCCGAACAGCGAGCAGGTGCGCTTGACGAGCGTGGGATCGCACTTGTCGGCGGGGTCGGGCGGTGGCGTGCCGGCGATGGGCTGCGGCCGTGGACGCGCGGCGGGCGTACGGGTGCGCGTTCGGTGCCGACGCCACGCCGCCTGGATCAGCTCCGCTGCCGCCTGCTGCCGCGCGCGCCGCATGCGCTCTAGAACCTGTAGACACGAGGCGGTCAACTAAGTGCTATTCATTTAACGCAATTGCAAATACATTAGGCCATTGACCTGACGCTCACCTGGCGCATGCCCTCGCTGAGGAAGACGTGCCGCTTGCCGAGCGCCCAGCGCACGGCGGCGGGCGAAGCAGGCGCGGGCGGCGCGGCGGCGGCGGCCACGGCCCGCAGCACGCGCGCACATGCTGCGCCGCTGTCGCGCTCGCCGCCTACCGCGCCGCGCACCCACAGCGCGCGGTAGCGGCCGGCGAATGCTCGGAACCGCATGCGGTGCGGGTAGCCGCTCGCCATCAACTGCGCTGTCTCCAGGATCTGCAGCGCGCGCACCTGAGCACCCACTCACAGTAAAGAAACTCATTTTCATTCAATAACGTTAGAACTTTGAACTTCACTCGACCCTCTATTACGACGAAGTTACCTGTCTGGCGACGGTGGCTCGGTCGAAGTGTAGCGGCGTCTCGGTGGCGTTGGTACGCAGGCAGCGCACGAAGTGCGGGCGCGCGTGCACGAGCGTGCGCAGCAGGTTGTCCAGGCGCGTGTGGAAGTCCTGCGTTAGTGTTGAACCCGCGCCCGCGCCGCCTCCCGCCGTCGGCGACGCGCGGAAAGCCGCGCCAGTCGCCCCGCCGCCCGCCGCCAGGATCTGCACAAATAGTTCTCAATTCAGTTCCTTCAATTTAAATGCCATCTGAACCATCCAGACTATGCCTTTTGCCTATTTTTGCCTATGCCTGACAATTGCCTTGAGGATAGCGTTGCATTAAAATCTACAAAAATAAGAAAACTTTTAACTAAAGCGTACTTTACCAGCTCTATTTAATACTTTTTATCAAATTCGAAATAGATCGGATCATTTTGTTTTTTGTGTGGGATTTGTGTGTGGAATGAATTGATGAAAGATGAAAAAATGTGATGGAATTTGAGGTTAAGATTAATTTAAGATGTTTTAATCACTTTCTAGCTTTTCTAGTTTGCTGTGTATAAGTGAAAACTTGTTATTGGCTTTTTTATTTCTCAGTTACATTATTAATGTTATCGTTTCTTAGCTGTAAGTTATCAGAATAAAATAAAATAAATAAATAAAATTAATGATGGTCGCGCAACCTTGAGCTCCGTGCCGAAGAGGTGCGTCGCGAAGCCGAAGTCGCAGGCCCTGGTGTCGAAGACGGCGACGAGGTCGTCGGGCACGACGTCGCGGTTGGCCTCCAGGAACTCCCCGGCGTCGTAGGTGACGTCGCCGGCGTAGTGGCGTACCACGAAGCGGCGCGCGTGCGGCGGCCGCGCGTCTGTCAGGCGCGGGTGCGCGCGGTGAGCGGCGCGCACGCGGGCCACGTACTGCTCGGGAGCGGCGGCGGCGAGCGCGGCGCACTCGGCGTCCAGCGCCGCCAGCAGCCCGCTGCGCAGCGACGACACGAGGTCGATGCACGGCACGTTGTCCACGTACTCCACATCGGGCGCGCCGCCCACGCCCTCCTCGCGGCACGACTCGGCTGACGACTTGAACACGTGCGTGTTGTAGAAGTGCTGCATGGTCTCGGCGCACAGGTTGGCGCACAGGTGCTCCAGGCGCGAGGGCGCGGCGTCTTCGAAGCCGAACATGTCGAGGATGCCGACGAAGCCATCGGTGGCGTGGCGCACGGCGTCGTTGAGGGCGGCCATGGAGCGCGCGCCCGCTCCGCCGCGTCCGCGCGTTGCGCTGCTCGCCGTCGTCGATGTGCGCCGCGACACCGCATCGTGGTGCACCTGCCGTCACATACAAATATCATAAACTGCAGACAATACCTATATTATGTAATTTATTCATAAAATCAAAAAGTTTTATTTCCATGTAGGTTATTAAATAACACTCACGGAATTGTCCCTACGTGATGCCTCCCACCGGCTCGGGAAGTAGAACCCGGAGAGAAGAACCGGCGTAAGAAACTGGCCCAATATCTTATATTTAGAAGATATTGTAAAATTTGTATTCAAGCGCGAAAAATATTATAATATAACATGCGGTCTCGCACGTGGCGTTCCCGTTTTTACCCTTTGGGTACGAAACCCTATAAACATGTTCAATATTGTATATATACAGAAGTATATTGCAGTGAGTATAGTTATATATAAATTCAAATAAAATCATTGACCCTATAATTTATAAAAAGCTTGAGCACAAAACCGTTCTTTCACTACTTATTTAAATTTATTATTGGAAAGGTTTTAAAAGTTTTCTGGGATTCTGTTGAATAGGCGTATACATTGACCTTTAAACGATTTGCTTACTTAGTCTGAAAAATCCACTTAAGTTTTATTTAAATAGACATTTTAAATTTTATGAACTGACTGATTCATTGGAGTCCGAGGAGAGCGTGCCGAGGGTGGACCCGAGTCTTTTCAGTGAGTTGGCGCGGCGCACGATGGTGGCCACGGTGCGGCAGTACAGCGCTTTGGCAAGCGCGTCGCGGGCCACCGCCGCCGCCGCTGCCGTCGCCGGCGCCCGCGCTGCGCCACCCGCCCCTCGCCGCCCGCGCCCGCCGAGCCCGCGCGCCAAAGCCGCGCTGCCCACGCCCAGCAGCGACCCCGCCAGCGACAGCTCCGTCTGAAGGCATGACAGCAGATCCTTTGTTACTTTAGTGAGGTATTACCGGAATCCTCGTTTACTCAAACACCGGGCGGCATCACTCACGTCGCCGTGGGGCTCCGCGGCGCCGTCGGTGTTGTCGACGAAGTTGACGTTGCCCAGCAGCAGCACGGCGGCCAGCACGCGCAGCACATCGGCGAAGGGGATGCCCAGCACGCCCAGGCAGCCCTTCCACGCCGCGAACCGCGCCGCGTCCTCCGGCTCCGCGCGCCAGCCCGCGCTGCACGCCAGGTACCTGTGGAATAAAGTACTAAAGTCGAGTTCACCAGATAAAATAAAAAATGTAAAGGAGCATTTACCTAGGGATTCGTAACCTTTGGGTCAAATTGAAAAAATTGTTCGTCGTTTCGTCATAGACTTGAATAATAAAAAATTATAATCGGTTAAAACAAATTATAATCGGACCAAGTGAAATTGCTTATAAGTTTCGAATGACACGTTTGTTGCTTTGTGTTTATTCAATTTAGTATTGTTTTAATTTCATTTTATTCAATAATACATAAATTTTTATCTTTCCATAGACAAATGATTGGTCTTGGCACTCTACTAGATACTGCGCTATCTAACAACAACAGCTCCTTGAATGCAGCAACTCATTATTCTAGCGTGCGTTTATTCGATACGTACATCTGACACGAAGATTTCAATGTGACGGGCTCGGGCACGCTGACTTCGGCGACTATAATATCAAGCGTCGCGACCAATCATTATCTATGTATCTCTCGTGGTTCTTACTTTAGTCATGCGTTAATTCGTAGAACATTTGTGAAGAGGGTATCAGAGCCGTAAGGCCGTAAGCACACGGCGTTTTTTTATCGAGTGTTTTTAGTACCTGTGTTTTCGGCTGCGCCATAGACACTTATTAGACATTTCTATTGTTGAAAAAAAGGCGTAGATAAAGTGCGGCATCTGCGCGTCGTCAGCGCGTTTAAAACACGCCGTGTGCTTTAATGATTGTTACCCACTTTATTTAATTGTTAATATCTGGTTTGCCGGTCTTACCTGAAGTCCTGCGGCGTGCGCGCGTCCAGGTGCAGCTGGGCGCGCTCGTCCGCGTTAAGGCCAGCTAGCAGCTGGTAGAAGATGTGGTAGTTGCGCTCGCGCGCTGGCGGCCGTACCACGCGCGTCTGGTCCAGGAAGTAGCAGTGGATCTTGGTGCGGTACAGCGCGCCGTCCGTCACCTGCACCTCGATGAAGTGCCCGATGCGGCTGGAGTGCGAGTTGGCGAGCGTGGCGGCCGTGCCCAGCGAGCGCAACACGGTGAATGCGGCAGCGAGGTGCTTGAAGGCGTCCGTCTCCGGCCCGCCGCCCGCCACGTCGAACAGTCGCCGTAGCAGCTCCATTGCGGCGTGCGTCTTGCCCGAGCCCGCCGCGCCCGACAGCACCACCGCCTGCGGGCAGCCCGTGTCCGCCTGGTGCCGCACCGCATCCGCCACCAGCCGCGCCAGCTCCCCGCCTCGCGACCCGCCCGCCGCGCCGACCGCCGCGCCCGGCGTCAGCGCGTTGCCCACGTCCGTGTAGGCATTCAGCGCCACCACGATTGGACCCACCGACGTCTACAAACACGCGACATGTAAATCCAACTGACATTAGTGAACCTATAATTATAGCAAGGCTTATATGAACCATCTGTGGCAAGCGACACGAGCTCGAGGGTACTTACGTAGAACTTGTTCTGGTAGAAGCGGGCCTGCAACGCGCGCACGACGGCGTCCTCGGTGAGTGGGCCGCGCAGGTGGATGAGATCGTCGACGTCCGGCCCGGGCGCGGGTGGGTGCGTGGGGGGTGGCGCGGGGTGGGGCGCGGCGCTGGGCGCGGGGGGTGCGGGTGGCGGCGGCAGCGACAGCGGCGCGCGCGGTGGTACGGCGGGCTGGGGCGCGGCGGCGCCGGCGGGTGCACCCACGTGCAGGTGGTTGCGCAGCGTCACCAGCTCCGAGCTCAGGCTCAGTAACCGCCGCTGCAGGTGCACCGCCTCGTTAGACGACGACGCGTCTGCGGACACACCACACCGAATAAATATTATTTATTTAGGTATATGCATAGATTGTACACACTGTTTAAAGAGTGTCAATACACGACTAAGCTCACGCGCTCTGACGTATTCCCGATTATTGACGATAACTTGATATAAAATAGGGTACTTTCCATGAAAATGAAACTTTGTATAATTAAATAAACATAAATATACTTTTTAAGTCATTTATTGGACCTATGGACCTGGACCGGGAATCCGGAAGGCCGTAGAAAATTCTGAGCATTGAAAATAGAACTCTGCCATAATACAATAGAGTTGAAAATGGAAGTTGATTGATTGAGCTGTCATTTATGACATTACATTTGACTCGATACTCATGTGTTGGATTAGTGCAGAGTTCTATTTCAATGCTTAGCATTTCCTACAGCCTTCCGGATTCCGGAGCATATAGTTCCAGACTAATGTTTTGTTTACGGGCCGCTATGACGTCACATGTAAGATGGAAGATGGCGGACCGCGGACAGCGTTTTTGCAGGTATTAAACCTGTAATATAATTTTATGGGAAGCTATGTATTTTTTCGGAATATTAACTGCCGTGGCTTTTTACTTAGTTATCATCATTTTAAGCGTGTAAATCTAGTCTCACACATTCGATGGCATATTAAATGAGCATGTTGTGTGTAGCTGCGACGCGACGCGACGGCGTCGTAGCCACATATCCAATATGGCGTCGAAAAAACTTGATTTTATAGGGCTATGAGGTCGTAGACCTTGTTTGATATTAATTTGAGCCTGACACAGGCCGACAGGCGCGATAGAAAGCACTAGTCATATTGCTAATCTGAGACGGATTTACACACTTGCCATCCGTTATTTAATTTTTGATGCCCAGTCCAAACTATTCAAGTATAACACGTATTTCTCATATGACGTAGGATTTTTTAAAATTCAACCTCCATGGGGATAAAATAGGGGATAAAAGTTAGTATGAAACTTTTTATTCCTTGGACATTCTTGCATGATATTTCGTATGAATTAAGTACGGAAAAAATAATGAATTACGTATTTTAGTGTTTTCTAAAATTCAGCCCCTAGATGGGTAAAATACGGGATGAAAGTTAAAAAACTAATTAATGCTAGTAATTTTATAACTTAAAAGCTATTGCTCACTCGATCCGCTCGCTCGGAGCGGATCGAGTGAGCAATTTTTTTATTTCATTTTACTTGTAAATTTTATTCTTATCTAAAAAAACGTTTAGAAAACGCAAACCTGAAGGTATTTTATAATTGGCAAAGAATTTTCCCGTTTTATCGCATAAGATCTGTTAACATTATAATATCTGAATGGACAAAAAGCAATTAAGTTCTGAAAAATATGCAGTTCCAAGAAAAATGTGATAATGAAAAGAATATAAAATAGAAATTAACCACCTACATCGAAAGTAATAATATCTGTTAGTAAATCAAAAAGATTTTTTTTTGGAGCGGCAAAGAAGAATAGGCAGATTGGGACCACTTGGGCAGGTGTTCAATATTCCAATTGAAAAGACCTAACCAGGTCTTTTCAATTAGAACATTAGTTAAATAGTGTTTATAATACAATAGATAGATTATGAAAATGTATACAATTTGTGTCATGCATGTATTGCCTAAGCGCTAAGAGGAATACTTTCATATTTTTAAATCTTTTCAAATTAAATTACATAAGTCGATGGTAGTTACGCTTAACGCTAAAAAATTTGATGCTCTCAAAGCGCAGGCTACCTATACTAATATTTTATGAGGTAACTACTTGGTTTGGTTTGAATAATATTTGGGGTTAGCCGTGAGGACTGAGGCCACCTGCACCGGCGCGGTGGGGCCTGCCGTTTGCCGTAGCGGTAGGTTCGCACCGGCATTCCGCGTCTTCGTAATTTTACTTTCCTCCGCACTGTTTATCCTAAGGTAATTAACGTAAAAATGCGGCGGCGTCACGTGGCCTGCGCGGGCGCAGGCAGGGAGGGGCGACCGGTCCCGCCCGCGTCAAAAACCTTTTTATTGACTTCGAAGGACATCGGCCCGTCCCGCGCATCTAAATATTTTTAAGCCCTGACGCGAGTAATTACAGAGAGGTGTTTTAGGTTTGACATGTCTGTATATGTCTGTCTGTAGCATCGTAGCTTCCAAACGAATGCACCGATTTTGTTTGTCTAGTTTTTTATGTTTGAATGGTGACGTTACCGAGATGGTTCTTAACTATAACTCATCATCGTCAGCTCGCTACTACTTGCCGGAAGTCGGGGGTTACTTAACATTTTTAATTTTATTTTTCATTTTAAGTTTGTTTGGTTGGGTTTGTTTTCAGTCTTCGAGTATCGTGATCACCACTCTATCAAGACAATCGTGGTCACACGTGGTCACCCGTGGTCGTTCGCGGTTCGCGGTCGCTCGTGATCGGCGGCCGCGTTCTACTTTCCTCAGTACTAGTCACGCTTGTTTTTGCGCTCAAGCGTTGAATCACTTGTTTTAGTTTCGAATAGAGGTCCAGACAGGTTTCGAGAGTTTTTCTGTTCGTATTATTTTTAAACAGCACGGACGTTTATACGTTGAATTTAAATTATTAAGGTTTCGAGTACTTTTGAAAAACAGGTTTTTTTTGTTGTCAGCCAAGTTAGACCATTTCGGTGCTGATTGCTGCAGGAAGGTGTGAAATGTCTTTATGCAAGTTACCAAGACCCATATATTCTACCAAGACCAACTCAAGAGCACCAATAGTATAGTAGTTACTATAGTCAGCCGGCTAGTCAAATAACACCAATGTTGCTGCTAAAATCACTTACCTAATTGTTAATGCTGATTGCTACAGGTCAGTGTAGAGTAAATAACATAGGCAACACGGTATAGTGTACTGAGCCTTTAGCCAAGTTGCCATCGCTAATTACGACGACGAAGTTCGAAAACGAAGACAAAAATGTATGATATTGACGTAAGCGTCGTTAAGAGGAAACAGAAGGGTCACGCAATGTATGAAACAGCATACAAACGTAGTCCCCTGATTCCTTCTCCAAAACTTAACCGATTTAAGTACTTTTATAATGAAAAATTAAAAAAAGGCTTGAACTGTATTCCTATGTATTAATTTATATATATTGTTCGAGCGCCTACAATTTCTACATAGCAACGGGGGGTAAAATATACGGCCACCTACAAATTTATATTTCAAGTACCTACGCATTGGTCATTTTTATGTATTTGCTTAATCATTTCACTTTTTACTTGTCTCTCTTTGTTCTTACAAGCAAGATGCAATAAATTTACGTTTTTCAAGTCAATATTTAATTTCAACCAACCTACTATACAAAACATCTGGCGACCGTGGAAAAAAAATACGTATCTACAAATTACAATCCAAATATACCTACGACGAATTTCAACAATACGAAATAAGAAATTACGTTTGGCGGTTATTCTACGATCCAACTATTGCAACATCTTGGTCAGACTTCAGAGTGATCCACTTGGAGAAGTAATTATTATTTCTGGAAGTAGAAAGAGACGAAACTGAAGACGTTGTTGTGGGATCTTGCTACGATTCGGCTTTTCAGATAAGTGTCTATTCTTCCACATTACAACCATGAATACCTAAAACCTTACTTTCTATCTATATCCTACTTTCCTGTGTTCTACATTATTACTTCCAAGTCATAATAATCCTAATCTACAAAAATATAAAACATTACTTTGTTCTAATTGGTATATTTTGTATGATATTTGGCCCAAAAATTATATTAGCATAGTTACCGATATATACTTTAAAAGTAAATGTAATTTAAAAGTAAAGTGTATAAAGTGTACAACAAAGTATAAAAAAATTGTTGATTATCTGAATTCAAAAATCTATTTGAGGAGTTCATTGTCTAAAATAAGCATAAGAAAAATAGTACCTAGCTACTCATTAGTTTTTGTTCATTAAAGTTGGAAACCTATTAGGTATTATTTGTCAATTGAATACAGAAAGCATAAACTTATCATTATTTGCCGACTATTTCAGGCGATCGAATTTGGAAAAACCTTGGAAAATCATTTAAGGCGAAGCTTAAGGCGAGCGGCCATTTTGTGTAGAACCAGGTGACACCAAATTAAGGAGCGTGAGCGATTTTTTTCCTTTTTACATACCTACAAGACAATTTTAACAAAATAAGATTTAAAGTTAAGGCGAAGTCTAAGCAAATTATATTTTATTTAAAGCGAAGTTAAAAATAAAATAATACAAAATTAAATAAATTTAAATGAACATTTACGGGGAAGTTTATTATTTTACATTTAAGTGGAAGTTCATTAATTATAATTATTTCAATATATATAATTTTTGATTGATTTGATTTCTAAAAGGGAAGATCTATCTACTGTTCAACTAACGGAAGTATCAATCAAATTAGAAAAGTTTCGTTTATTAACAGTTCAATATGAACAAGTGCAAGATTCAATTGATGTATTAAATTCAGATAATTTTACATTTGAAATATTTGAGCGGGATGCTATTGAGCAAGATTGTGCTACATGTATGATAATGGCACAAACTATTATAACTAAGTTTAGTAACAACAAAGATGAACATAACAACTCCTCCTTATCTCAGTGTCATCGCGATCATTTTGAAGCTGAATTTAAATTGCCTCAATAACAAATTAATAAATTTGATGGTGCATACTTTAGATGGTTAGAGTGTCGTGACACTTTCTTGTCTGTTATACATAATAACGATCGCATCAAGCCTATTCACAAATTTCATTATTTAATATCATATTTAGTAGGTGATGCTGCACGAATTATATCCAATTTGGAGGTTTCCGAGGCTAACTATAATGATGCGTGGCGCTTACTTTGTAAAGATGGTACGACAATAAAGGACAGCTTTTAAATCACCATTTAAATGCTTTCTTCAAAATTGAACCGTTGAGTCGCGAATCCGAACGATCTTGACGTTTTCTTGTGGACCATGTTACTAAAAACTTGCGTCCGTTATCTAATCTAGGGCAATCTACACAGCATTGGGACATTTTAATAATTCGGATAGTTTCTATAGTAGATAGAAAAAAATTTGTGACGTTCGGAAATTTAAATTATGCATTAATTGTTTAAGGGAAGGTCATCAGCCTTACAACTGCAAACTAGGTCCTTGTCGTGTGTGCAAAAGAAAACACAATACTTTGCTTCATCAAACGAAAGCAACAGATGGTAACTTTTATTCTGAAAATTCTAGTGATACAATTGTAAACTTTTTTATACAACCAACAAATCAAGTTTTGCTTTCTACTGCTATAATTGAAGTACGAAATCCTAAAACTAATAAATCCATTAAAGTGCGTGCATTACTTGATTGCGGAAGTCAATCGTCCTTTATAACTAAAAGGCTAAAAGATTGCTTGAATTTAGAACCATGTTCTACAAAAAAATAGTGTTATAGGTTTTGGCAAAAATTTGTTTAATTATACAACAGAAAGTTGCATTGCTCAACTTAATTCCGTACACGAAAATTACAATATAACCTTAGCTTGTTTTGTACTCGAAGAGTTAACAGGATCAATTCCTACTACTACTATCAACTTACAATTATTTTTTATTACTTATTTCAAATTTCCAAACAATGCAATACTTGCCGATCCAAATTTTAATATTCCATCGTCCATCGATACGATTATAGGTGCAGACTTATTTTGGGATGTTATCGGTAATAAAGAACAATCTTTAAATTCAGGACATAACATTAAACCGAGAAGCTCTAAATTTGGTTGGTTGCTCACAGATTCTATTTCAACAACTTTATCTAATACTAAGAAAATTCAATGTCATTATTCAGTTCTAACTAAGTATTTATATGCGGAAAATGTAAATGATTTATCACAAACGTTTTGGGCTATTGAAGAAGTTCCAAATAAAAAAAAGCAATATTTTATAAAAAATACCATTCGTTTACTTAGTGGAAGATTATCAGTTCAACTTCCTCTGATTGATACACCTGATTGTTTAGATAATTCTCACAATATGGCACTACATAGATTTTTAAATTTGGAGAAACATTTTAGGAAGTATCCGAAATTGAAAAGCCAATATTCCAACTTTATCAATGAATACTTGTTACTTGGGCATTTAGAAGAATTGTCTAATGCAAAATCTCTGAGACAATCTCATTTTCTTTGTCATCATGCAGTATTTAAAGAGAACAAAAATCTCTCCACCAACCCATGGCCCTATCAACCGTCTTGGTTATACGGGCCGAAACATGGGAATGCGCACCCTACTGTCCTGGGTCCTTCCCTTCAGGTGCGCAATTCTTGATTCCCTACAAGTTCTTTAGTCTCTTTCTATTTGTCCCTAAGTCCTTCTCCCCTTTCTGGGGCGGACAACACAGATACGACTTCGGTGTTCCGATAGCGCGTACTGGTTCTACCATCTAGGTTTTCTTCCTTATTCGCCTCCAATTGCCCTCTCTTGGCGTTCTAGTCCACTTCTTATCCTGTGCCATAGTCGCGCGTATTCCTGTAGCCGTCCGAAGTTCGCCGCTGTGGAAACGAGGTCGCAGTAATAGGCCGGACCCTCTCCAAAGACTTCGATCCCATCCAAGAGCTCCCTACGCGCCTCCCCGTACAGAGGGCACTCCCAGATAGCGTGGTGTACGTCTTCCTCTGCGGCTTCGCCACAGTAGCATGACCCCACGTCGGCGTCGGAAAGATTCCATCTGTGAAGCCTCCCTCTGAAACAGCCGTAACCGGTAAGCAGCTGCGATGTTTCATAGTCAGGCTCTATCCAAGTTGCCTTGGAACGAGCCTTCACGTCCGGGAAGAACCGATGAAGCTCCCTCCCCTTGGTCGATGCGTCCCAACGCTCCTGCCATAGGGCATAAGCGGACTCAGTTTCTCTGAGTTTCGCACTCCGAAGCTCTTCCCTGGTAATCGCGGTCTCGCGCATCACACCTAGACTAGGTGTGATCCAGATAGGGCCAGCATGTATTACCTCCAGGTCAGCCGGCAGCACCTCTGCCAAAACTGCCAAGGCGTCAGTGCTCGTCGAGCGATACGCCTTGGTCAGAAGGATCAAGGCGGATCTCTGGATGCGCAAAAGCGCACTCCGCACAACATGAAGGGTCGCCCGCTCGTACCAACATGCTGCCGCATAAGTCACAGTAGCCACGACAAAGGTCCCCTGGTACAGCACCCGAAGAGCCCTGTACCTAACCCCCCATGAGCTAGCCGAAACTCGCGACATCTTGCCGAAGCAATTTGCAGCTCTTTCCCCTATGGATACTGCATGTCGCGCGAAGGATACACTCGAGTCGACTACCACTCCCAACACCGTGGTCGACGCGACGCTCCCAATGGAGTTTGTCCCAAATTTGATGACTGGGGGTCGCTGGAACCTCCCCTTTATCGTCATAGTAGACGATTTCGTCGGGGAAAATTCCAGCCTATTACGGACTCCCCATTCAGCAATGCAGTTGAGGCTTTCGCCTCAAGAGCCGCACGTGATTCGCCCTCGACCAGGATCGTCACATCGTCGGCATAGGCCACGAATGTCACTCCCCCCGGAAGGGGCAGTCGAAGCAAGTCGTCCATCAGGATGTTCCACAGCGAGGGACCCAACACCGATCCTTGTGGACAACCCATCGTGGCCGCCTTCCACACTACCCTGCGTCCGACGGACATGCCTACCCTGCGTCCGGTGAAATAGCCCGCCAGCATCCTATAGATGTTTGGCGGACAGCCCCCCCTTTTCGCTTTCAGCATGATCATCGGCCACCAGGCATTATCGAAGGCCCCAGAGATGTCTAAGAAAATCGCCTGAACATACTTCGACGAGCTCCCACGAGCCGCTCCAAGGATTTTCCCCAGAGCGGATACCGTAGACCGCCCTCGAGTGAACCCATGCTGGCAGTCCGACAGACTACTCGTCATTTGCGTGGCGCATTTTAACATGACGCGTTCCAAAATTTTACCAAAGATCGGCAGCAGCAGAGTGACGGGCCGGTAGGCTTTAGGATCGGAAAGAGGCTTGCCGTTGCCTTTGGGCAAGACAATCAACCTTTCGTCCTTCCATACTCGCGGAAAAACGCCCTCTTCGACACATCGTCTAAACACTTCAGCAAATTCTCGCGGCGCGGCTGCCCAAACGTGTTTTATTATGCGAGCGGTTATCCCATCGGTTCCCGGTGCTGTGTTAGGGAGATCCTTGACTATAGTCGCGACTACTTCTTCCGTCGGAGGAGGAGCATCTTCTCCTGCGGGAATCGCGGCTGCCATATACCGCACTTGCCGGTGGTACTCCGTGTCCCTGGACACATCGTCGTCCGGACACAGAGCATACATGAGGCTGTGCATGGCCTCCTCGACTCCCCCAGCATAACCTTCGGCATGTTTCGTGCCGTTAATTACATTGCTAGGAGGCCGAAGCCTCCCGCGACACGGTACGCCTGGCCCCATGGGTCCTGGTTTCCCGTTTCTGCGAGTGACTTGAAAAACTTAAGTTGCTCCTCCTTCATGGCAACCCTATATCTACGCCTAATCTCGTGAAAGCGCCGCTTGGCAGCCTCCTCGTCCGGGCAGTTGCCCTTCCGACTCGCCTGCCAAGCCCTGCGCGAGCTGTAGGTCTCGCGGCGAAGCCGGTCCAGGACCGGCGTCCACCACTCGTACCCACGCTCTGTTTTCCCCCCTTAGTGAGTCCCAGGATGCTTGTAGCTGTGCTCGTCACCATTCTGGTGAATTTTGTACAGACTACCTCGGCTGGATAGTGCCACCTGATGTTTGCTGACCTTTTTTGGATCTCATCTTCAAAGATTCCCCATTCCACACCACGCTACCGAAACCGCATTGGCTCTTCGATTGGCTCAGCGCTAGAAGTAGGGTTATTGGCCACCATGAACGTAATCAGCTTATGGTCACTGTCTATTGCGTCTTCTCTAACTCTCCACCCCGTTACCAGGGTGCCTTTGGCTAACGTTAGGTCGATGTTGGACGTTCCGTTCGTCGTGGCGAACGTGGCCGGCTGGTCGTGTGCGTTGGCCAAGCGGAGTCCATGTGCCAGGATAAATGCTTCCATCGACTCGCGACGGTGCGTGACGTCTGGTCCGCGTCCTGTGTATTGCCTCTCCTCGCAGTACCACATCGGAGAGTGCGCATTTGAGTCCACCCCTATGATTATTCTCTTGCCTCTCAAGGAGGCAAGGACAGTGCCCAGATGTTCAAGGTGGACATCTATGTCGTCGCTGTACTGAAAGTACGCAGAGACAAGGTATACGAAGTCTTTGTCATTTAGAACATGACACACTAAGCAGTGTGTGTTTGACAGATGTTGTAAGACAGCGCACGCCAGGTCCCTCCGGCGAACATAGATCCCCGCCCTGGCACTTTCGCCGCTCTGCAAGATGGTGTTTGCCGCGGCATGAGGGGTGGGTCCAGGGTAATGTTCCTGGACCAGAACGACATCTAGTCCCAGCTCCTCTGCAACTAGGGGCAGCTCTATGGTGGCCGCCTGTGCCCCCGCCAGGTTTATCTGGCCGACGGTGAGGTTTATAGTGCCCACCATTAGTAATTGGTAGTTTCGACCAGTCTTCTCTCCGCGTATCTTCTTGCTGGACACTCCGCACTGGCTGTCTTGTGCTCTAGTGCGGACTTCGTGTGGCCGAACTTATGACAAGTGGCGCACCGGCGTATGGTCTCTTTACAACCCTCCGCCGAGTGCCCGTTGTTCCCACACTGGCCACAGGTTGCCTGTTCGGCTTTGCATCCTTTCTCACTGTGTCCATATGTTTGGCACCGTCGGCAACATATCTCCGTGGTGAAGTCCTCGACTTCCACCACTTCCCATCCTATATATAGTTTCCACTTTTCTATGAGCAGCTTGCGTAGTCCCGGATCGCATTTTACGACGTATGTGACTCTGGTGCCTCCAGAACGGCTCTTTCTAAAGGCCAACTGGCAGCTCTTCAATACTCGTTCAAGTGGCCAGTCAGCGTCCTCTCTGAAGTTCTGGTCCTTAACCGCTTTCATTATTTCCTCCAGTTTTTGGTTGCCACCATAGATGTTACGGAGGGCAACCAACGGCTGACGACCTTTTAGAGGCTCCGTTTTTAAATTTTCGACTTTTAAAATATTCGACCCCTTGGGCTTGATAAGTCCATGTGTGGTATTAGCAAAAGTTATATTACAATCTCTGTGGCAAAGGGGGCTAGATTGGGATGAATTGAGCAATAACTTACCACATCTTTTAAATGTCAACGTACCGCGAAGAGTTCTGTGTGACAATTACAATTATGTTGAGTTACATTCATTTAGTGACGCTTCTTTGCGGGCCTTTGGAGCTTGTATTTATCTAAGATCTATGAATAATCGAGATATCATTAATGTGCAATTATTATGTTCTTAGTCGAAAATTTCTCCTATTAAACCTACTACTATACCCCGTTTAGAACTAGGTATGCGCAGCACTTCTAGCAGCTAAGTTATCGAAGGCAGTAGTAAAATCGCTTAGATATACAGTCGCTCGCCAGGTACATTGGTGCGATTCTACTGTTGTCCTTGGATGGCTTCGTGCTGTATGTCATGAATTAAAAACGTGCGTAGCAAATAGGGTTATAGAGATATCTGAACCGATGTCGAATCATGGCATTATATTCCTACTTTAATGAATCCAGCGGATCTTGTTTCTAGGGGTGTCACACCAAAATATATAATCTCAAAGAAAATGTGGTGGAATGGTCCTGAATTTTTATCTAAGCCAGAATCAGAGTGGTGTATTCCTTCCCCAGATATCTCAAATGAGTTTATCTTACCGGAGATTAAATTAAGCTCTACAGCAGGCGTGCTAGATGAAACTAAAGAAGTAAGCGTAATTGAGTTTGAAAAATATTCTAAATTTACAAAGGTTAATGAAGTGTTAGGTTATGTTAAGCGATTTATTTTTAATCTAAGAAATATAACAAATAAACGTGAAGGAGTTTTATGCTTGGATGAGCTAAACGATGCTTTCTATAGTCTATGTATGATTTCTCAAATTGAATCTTTCCCCAAAGAATATAAGTTATTAGAAAACAGTAAATCTCTAAGTAACAAGTCGATCATTTTTGTCTTTGACACCTTTTTTCGATGATAATTTAAAACTAATAAGAGTTGGCGGTAGATTAAATAATTCGGATTACGATTTCAATAAAAGACATCCAACATCCAACATCAAATTATCATCTGACTAAGCTAATTTTCGAACGAGATCACATTAGTCACATGCATGCCGGGCCACAATTATTATTATCGTTAATTCGTGAATCTATTTGGCCAATAAATGGTCGGCGTCTTGCGCGAAACACGGTGCATAGATGCATAATATGCAGGCGTCATCAAGGAAAGGCTTTAAATCCTTTAATGGGCAATCTACACGTACAAAGAGTTATGCCAGATTTTCCTTTTAAAACTGTGGGCGTTGATTTTGCGGGTTCATTCTATATATTAAATAAGAGGGGTCGCGGGGCGAGAACAATCAAGGCGTATTTATGTCTATTCATATGTTTTCGTTTTAAATGTTTGCATTTAGGGGCTGGCAGTGACCTTTCCAAAGATGGTTTTTTACAGGCGCTTCGCAGATTTATTTCTAGGCGTGGAAAACCTTCAGAAATATTTTGTGATAACTTTAAGAATTTTGTCGCGGCAGCCAAAGAGATAGGCAACTTTATAAAGGCAAACAAACAAGCTATATTGGATTTTGCAACTGAAGATAATATTAAATTTATTTTTTCCCCCGCGCACGTTCCTCATTTTAGTGGCTTCTGGGAGGCCGGTGTCATATCAGCCAAATTTCACATACGCCGTGTTATGGGTAATACCCATCTCACGTTTGAAGAGTTAGATACACTATTTGCACAAGTCGAGGCCATATTAAATAGTAGACCTTTATGTCCCTTTTCATCCAATCCCAATGATTACCGTTCCTTAACCCCAGTGCACTTCTTGATAGGTCGGTTTATGCTGTCCTTACCTTCACCGTCACTCTACGAGGCCAATACAAATCATCTACAACGTCATGCAAGGCTAGAACAAATTCGACAACACTTTTGGCAACGCTGGCAAAAGGAGTATGTCTCGGAGCTACAACAGCGATACAAATGGAAAACAAATTAGTCAAAATTACAAGCAGGAGATCTAGATCTTTTTTGATAGAAGACAATTTACCGCCATTATCCTGGAAACTTGCAAGAGTGTCACGCCTATTTCCCGGATCCGATGCCATAGCACGAGTTGCCGAGGTGCGAACTTCTACCGAACCACCAGCTACCGAAGACAGTTGGCCATGCTTTGCTCTATTCTTACCGGGGACGAGCTATGAAGTTGAAAGCGATGCTTTCAATGGAGGGGAGGATGTTCGAGCGTCTACAATTTCTACATAGCAACGGGGGATAAAATATACGGCCACCTACAAATTTATATTTCAAGTACACTACGCATTGGTCATTTTTATGTATTTGCTTAGTCATTTCACTTTTTACTTGTCTCTCTTTGTTCTTACAAGCAAGTTGCAATAAATTTACGTTTTTCAAATCAATCTTTAATTTCAACCAACCTATTTACTATACAAAACATATATCTATATAATCTAGTCAAATTTGTATTCTAGATGTTTGAACACAGCGGAAAATCTGGCCATTTTTTTATGTTTTTGAACGTCCATATCTCTTTGATTAATTAATTTTAAAAACTAAAAAATCATAGGGACTGAATATCCATAGATATTCAGGAAAAAAATTGTTAGTCTTCCGGCATCATCCAGGGAGGAAAAGGGACTACGTTCATATGCTTTGCATACATTTTCCATATATTGCGTGTGTACGTGTGAACTGAGGGACCTAAATGAATTTCCCCAAAATAAGTATAGCAAATTTTAGTAGAAGTCAAAAAAAAAATTGTAGAACAAATCTGGGAATTTTTAAAAAGATAGTTTAAGAACTACAGCCCTCAGAGTGTGGTCCCTCAGTTCACACAAAAGTGACATATTCATTTTGCGTTATATTACCGACTTTTAAAATTATTTTTGTACAAAATTTGTAGAATTTGTGGACAAAATTTCAGAAAGATCTATCGGCGCATTTTGAAGATATCAACCATTATGTTGGGTCCCTCAGGTCACACACTGGTGTATAAGAAAAACTCAATTATCTATTAAACGAGAAAAATATCAGAAGTCTACTATACTTAAATTATTGTACAAGTTTTTTTTTCTTGGATTAGCACATAAAATATTTAATTTCTTGCTTCCTAGCTGAGATAATTTTAATTTTTTGATACTATGAAAATATGAAGAGTAGGATTACCACACAACAGGCAAAATATTACATTATACTTAATTTTTTTTGTTTTTTTTATCTTCGATTAGCACATAAAATATTTAATTTCTTGTTTCCTAGCAGAAATAATGTTAATTTTTTGATAATATGAAAATATGAACAGGAGAATTACCACACAACAGGCAAAATAAGGACGCACCAAATATACATATAATATAATATTATGATTGCATCTAATATTTATTATATTACTAATTACGAATTACACACATTTATATGAATAATAATTATTAATTGTCTTTACATGAAGTCTAGTTACTAAAAAAAAACTCAAAACGCTTAGACAGATTTTGACGACGTCGACGACGAAATAGCTAATTTATTCGACCACTGAGACACTGACTGAATGGCCAAAGGATACCAGTTACACTTTTTTGAAAGCTATCTTAATATTGCCCTTTGGGGTTTTCTCCACAGTAGGTACCTTTAATACAAAATAAAAACCTTTGTTCTAATTAATAAATCACTTTTTTGTAATTTCAAATTAATAACTTTTCAGTAAATACATATGGGACAGTTCAAGTATTACTTTTTCCTTTTTAATGTTAAAAATTTACACGGGTTGATTTTAACTTATTTTTTATTGTAAATTCGAATACCAACCGGTTTAAATGAAAGTTGCAAAACAAAACGAAAATTACAACTTGGCTATTATCGGGAAAAAATATATCAACAAAAAACAAATACAAAAAATATAGTAAAATATTAAGGAAGTATTTTAGGCTTGCAGAAATATATTCACATACAAAATACGTTGCTAAAGCTAAAAATAAATGCAGAGCCTCTTGGAATATTGTTAAAAATTGCTCTAAGAAAGGTAACGAAATAAAATTTATCACATAAATATAAATAATACCATAATAGATACGCCACGTGCAATAGCAAATACACTTAATGAATATTTTATTAAAACTTCTAACATAAATATAACTTCCTATTCTAAATTCACAAGTAATATCCAGGACAATCCTATGAGTATCTTTTTGAACCATGCACCTGTGACGAAACAATACAACTTATAACTTCTTTACAAATACAAATACGGTTGGTTATGACGAAATATCCACAAAAATAATTAATGAATGTAAATATATAGTAGCCCCCATCATAACAGAACTTATAAATAAATCTTTTGTGGAGGGTTCTTTTCCCAATAAATTAAAAATCTCTATAATTAAACCGCTACATAAAAAAGGTGACAGAAAACAATTAAATAATTACAGGCCGATTACTCTAATTCCCATATTATCGAAAATATTTGAAAAAGAAATGCATAAAAGAATAATTTCATTTATAAACAAATTTAATATTTAAAAAAACGAACAATATGGCTTTCAAAAGAATAAAGCAACTCAAAAAGCTTGCTTTAATGTTACTAACCAAATTATAAACTGCATTGATGATAAAGACCACTGTATAGTTGTCTTTATTGTTATGACTTTTTTTAAAAGCTTTACTTTTGACCTTGTTTCACATGAATTGCTACTGATAAAATTAAATAAAATGGGAATAAGGGGGCCAGCTTATAATTGGATTAAGTAATTCTCTAAAATAGATCGCAATACACTGTAATAGAAACCTTTATTAACACAGATAAAGAACTAGTTAATAGTAAATCCAGAATCTTATTAAATGAATTTGGTGTACCACAAGGCTCTGTATCTGTTAGGTCCACTGCTATTTTTATTTTATATTAATGACATTCCAATAATGAATAATTATAAATTGACATTATTTGCAGATGATATATCAATACTATTTACATATAAAACTCGGACGTGAATAAAATCGAAAATGACATTAATTTAACACTTGGACATATAATTGAATTGGAATGGATGGAATGGAATAAATCTTAATAAAACTAGGTACATACAATTTAGAACTTATAATGAAATACCGTTACGACTAAAACTAGCATATAGTGATGAAATTATAGATGAAGTTGATGAGAACATGTTTCTGGGCATTCAAATTGATAAATACTGTAACTGGCATGCACACATAGAAAAAGTTTGTTCAAAACTGAACAGATTCGTATTTGTCTTACGTAGACTAGCGTGGACAGTTAGTATACAAACCGCAATTATGGCCTATCACGGCTACGTCTCATCAGTACTGCGCTATGGATTAATAATTTGGGGAAATTCTACGCATTTAGATAAGGCATTCATTGTCCAAAAGAAATGCATCCGTGCTATAGTTAAGATTCCACCATATGAGTCATGTAAGCCTTTCTTTAAACAATTTAACATCATGACACTACCTAGCTTATACATTTTAGAAATTTTTAAATTTGTTATACACAACAATGACATTTTTACACAACAGATAAATTAATATTTAAGAAACTCAAATAGACTGACTGATCTTAGATAAAAAATCAAAAACAACCCTGTTTATGAATAATGCTTATTCAATGTGTTTAAAAATATATAATAAGGTGTCTAAACATAAAACAATTATCTAAAAAACATGCATCAAAAAAAGTTAGAGAACTTAAAAAATGTTAATAAATAAATCTTATTATGACGTGAAAGAATTTTTAATGAGCTGAAATTTAATTATTATCATTATTAACATTATATTTTTTTATATCGATTGATATTTTATGGAGCTCTTGATTTCACATTTTATTCTTTTTCTTTCTTGACATTTTTATAGTAATCTAACAATTGTTAACAACATTAAATTTTTACGTTCTATATATTGACATAATGAATGATGATTGTAATTAATACTTAATCATTGACAATTCGATTTTGTTATTAAATGTCTCTTAAAGCGATAGGTATGTTATGTAGCGAAAATATAATCGTGTTAATAATAAATAAAATATTTGGACGTCGTTAACTGCGACAAAATATGCGCACTAATGTAAAAAATTTAACACCTATATGTAACCATATTTTCTCCAAATAAAGCATCATTTCATTTCATTTCATGTCATTTCATGTCGAAATAAATCAATATAGAAAAACAAATTACATAAATCACAAAATGCATATTATATTATGAATGTTTACGTTTTTAGCACGGAGGTGGTACAAATTTTGGTTACTTTTGCTGAGAAGGAGGAAAGGGAGATAGTTGTATAGTGTACTAAATCAGAGGCCCAGTTCTCGTAACAAATCCGTAAATAGTCAAGTTTCGCCTCTGTGGTTTCGCTGCACGCCGCGCGTGATCCACTCGTTTATGAAGAGAAATAATTATAGAAGATATTTTTATTTCTTGTTTTTCTGTTTTTAGTAAAATTTTCATTTCAAACTATATTTTACATAACAATTCAATCTATAAAGTACTTACATATATATATACGACAGACAGAGAAAAGGACGGGCAGAGCGAAACCACAAAATATAGTTCATAATTGGTATAAGGGTTGCTAGCACTGTTACTTGTATGGTATAGCTGTGAAACCGCGAGCAAAATGTAAATTTTATAAGGTATAACATTCACAATATATTAGCTACTGTCCTCATTTTGCTTCTTGTGTTGTAACCCTACTCTGTATTTTCATAGAATCAAAAAATTAACATTATCTCAGCTAGGAAGCAATGGAATAAAATATTTTATGTGCTAATCCAAGAGAGAAAAACTTCTATAAAAATTTAAGTACAGTAGACTTTCTGATATTTTTCTCGTTTAATAGATAATTAAGTTTTTGTTATACACCAGTGTGTGAACTGAGGGACCCAACATTGTTGTGACCCAACAACCAACATG
The DNA here is from genome assembly GCA_963565745.1 of Phengaris arion. Lineage (NCBI taxonomy): Eukaryota > Metazoa > Arthropoda > Insecta > Lepidoptera > Lycaenidae > Phengaris > Phengaris arion. The sequence goes on from OY751431.1 coordinate 18,903,690, forward strand.
GTTGATATCTTCAAAATGCGCTGATAAATTTTTCTGAATTTTTTTCTACAAATTCTACAAGTGTTGTAACTACAAAATTTCTACGTAGAAAAATAATTAAAAAGTCGGTAATATAACGCAAAATGAATATGTAACTTTTGTGTGAACTGTCCCACACTTCGGTGGTTATAGATTTTTTATTTCTGATGCTATGTATTTGATAAATTTGTAAAAACTTTTATAAAAGTTCTACTAAAATTCTGTGAAAAAGACATAATTTTCCACATACTTGTCGTGATCTGGAAAATTGCGGTGTGTGAACTGAGGGACCACACTGAGTTCCTAAACTATCTTTTTACAAATTTCCAGGTTTGTTCTACAACCTTTTTTAGACTTCTACTAAAATTTGCTATACTTATTTGGGGAAATTCAGGTAGGTCCCTCAGACCACACGTACACATTTTTAGGGCCATCATGACAGTTGCTTTGAGATGACTTTTGATGTAGTTGACAGTTTTAGGAAGAGACGTCTTCTTGAACGTCATACATATTTCTTTTTGCCATCTCTTCTAGTGTAACCAATGGAAGTTGTAGCAGAAGCAACCTCACCCCAACTTGTATCAAGTTGGGGTGAGGTTGCTTGTTGAGGTGGGTTTGGTTTTTTAATCAAAGGCTGTATAAAATCTAGACATAGCTCAGGACGAACATATTACACCTATATATTGATGGCAACGGAAGGATCAAGTTAGGATGATAAAATAATCAGCTACTATTGTAGTTGTGTCTCCGGAAAACGGACAGGAGGTTGCTGTGCTGTGCTGTGCTCACATCATGACCATTGTGTGGTATTTGGGCTGGGCTCGATACCAAGAGAATATACCGACGCATACTCGGATACGACGATAAGCGATGCACCGGCGACATTCCTGGATGGAATATTAATAAGGGATGATAAAGAAAATGAATAAAATCCCAAAATAAACCCCAACATGTTGTTTTATTATATATACCTCTCTCTCTTACCTAAGTTATCCTGTAGGCAGTCTTATTTTATCGAAACCGAAGATTTTCATAATTCGTGCGTTTAATCGCAGATATTACAACATACGTCAACCAAATGTCATTGTCGAAAACATTCTTTGGATAATTCTGATCTGATCCGCCGTGTTTTATTTTACGTTGTGTTGCTCTCCTTGACGAAGTTAATTTAAAAGTACATTGAAACGAAGTGAAATAAAATAAAATAAAGAATAGAAAACGGTTACTATACTATGTAGCTATATTTACATATAGTGTACATAGTGCTGGCCCACGTCTCATACATTTCTAGAACATCTCCTTTGTTTGACAAATGTTACGTGTTTGTCATATAATTATAAAACTGCTTTGTTTGAAGGATTTGACAAACAATCTACGTATTTGACGTGTTTTATGCTGTTTGATGAAAATCTGGATTGACGCCGTGTTTGACAAACTAAACATGTTTGTCGTAAATTGTGGTGTTTGTCAAATAAAATCATAATCGTTGTTTTTGATTCAGGGACGCTACGCGATACGTTCAACGGTCAACCCGAATTCTCGGCACTGTATGTTAGACTTTGTTTCACCTTCGGTGTAAAAAGGGCTAAGAGTGGGGGTGGTAAGAGTGGTGGGGGCACGTCGGTGATGTAGTTCGGGGTTTTCCACGCACGCGGTCGACTTGGTTGATAAAGTCGGAAGAAGAGAACTGTTTGTACTGGTTTATAATGCACTAAGCACAACTGCACTAATCTTAGCACTTCTACTGTACGTGTGTATGTCACTGAACTCCTCCTAAACGGCTGGACCGATTTTAATGAATTTTATTGTATGCGTTTGGTGGATAGTTTAGATTCACAAATCAGCCCGGCAGGACGTCTGTTGGGTCCGCTCGTTAAATATAATTAACTGTTTAGTTGTACAGCTTTAGTTGTACTCCGTTCCGATTTAATGTAAATTTATTGTTGCTCAATATAAGTGGCTTTAGTGCTTCCAATTTAAATGTCACTTATTCACCACGCAATAGAGAAATACAATGACAAGGAATTTTGGTATATGAATTTAATTTGTTTACATTTAGATTAAAACAAATAGAAACGAAGTCGGTATACGGCATACATATAACGGATTAACTTGTTCGACTGACGTTTGCGTAAAGTACCGAGTGCAATTTTTTTTTTTTTTTAATAATTAAATATGAATATATACGAAAGACTCAATTTTTGTAACTGTGCACTTCCAGCTGTCAAATATACAGATTAAAAAGGGCACAAATCAGTGAATAATGAGGATATTAACATATTCTATGTTTATTGATAACTCCGCCGTCTGTTGACCGATTTTTAAAATTCCTTAACATATTATGTATATATGCTAACGCTACTGGGCACGCATGGCGGGAGCCCCGCGCGGGGAAGCGGGTTGAGTTGAGCGGGTTGGTATGAGTTGGTCGAGCCAGGTGCCAAGTTAATTCGCCCGGGTTGTAGGTGGATAGTTAGTAAGTAAGAACTTTTACAGATGTTGTATAACCAACATGGCGTAGGATTTCATTTCCAGTGGCACATTAGCGAACCGGTGCACGATGTCAGCTCATTCACTAGACGATATTAGATTAGACACTAATTAGTGACGAAGCCTGTCCGCCCCCGACTCACAACGACCAGCTGATATTTTACTCTTAACACTTTCGTTGTGAATTCTTTTTACGTCATTACCAAAATTACATAAGTTTTTCTACTTTTTTTTTTTTTTTTCGAAGATAAAGTATTTATTTCAGTAATTAAAAGAAATATATATTGTTATCTCAAACATTGACTAATTTTTTTTAAACTTGTCTAAAAACAATAAAAAATTAAAAAATATATATAAACTTGGGAACATATAAAAAAAACAAAAGTAAGTCACCGAGCCGGAATCGAACCCGTAATACTCGTCTGGCCGTCCGTCTCTTAACCCGCTGGACCAGACGGACAGTGACCGGCGAGACGAAATTAGCGACCATATTCTGCGTGGACAGGAAAACGCATCAAAACTCGAAAACACGCGTTTTCCCAAACATAAGACCAGTCTAGATCGCTTGTTTATCCCCGAAAACCCCCATATACCAAATTTCAGCGAAATCGTTAGAGCCGTTTCCGATATTACAGAAACATATAAATAAATATACAAGAACTGCTCGTTTAAAGGTATAAGATATAAGATATAGAGCCAAATAATAAACCAAAATAAACTAAAAAAAAGAAGACTTATCTACGTGACATGACACGTAATATGACATCTCTAAAAATACCTATAAATAGAAAAACTTCCCCAGGTCGACCCCATCTGGCAGAGTACCTAGCAAAGTAGCCTAGCATTGCCTCGTTGGATACCAATGGCTATCCGTTGTGCCAGGTAGGGGTCTCGAGTGGCTTCAGTAAGCTTTTTTGATATATCTTTGAAAAGCTTATGTGCGCCCGGACCCCATGCGCCTATGGTTTCCACCCCAAACGGTTCAAATATTAGGTTTCCGCTAAGGTTCTCATATTTGCGCCGCTTGAGGTCCTCTGCTTGGTGTCCAGCCGCGCCCGCACAGTTCGAGGTGCCTTAGACATGGGACGGAGCCAGAGTATCGACACAAGTAGCGTCCCATACAAGAGCCCGTCCCACACTCCAAGGAACCAGGGTCATTCCATCGTCTCCATCTTCCATTCTCTCGTTCCAGGTCTCCTGCCATCGTCGCGCGCCAGACCGGAGGGCTCCAGTATAGCTGGCACACCGGCGGTGACATTATTTAATTACTTAGCTAAATCCCCGACGCAAAAAAGGGGTGTTATAACGACGTGTTTGTCTGTGTGTAGGTACTGTGTGTGACAATGCCACGCGTAGCTCCTAAACAAAAGTCCCGATTTTGATGTGAACGAAAGTGTTCTTAGCTATAACTCATTACGCGTGACAATGTCTTTATTAATTTTTAAAATTTTAATTAAGATATTAATTTTGTTTTAATTATTAAGCACCTGAATAACGGAGCTTTGCTCGAAGCTGTAGTATATAAAAAAATATTTTACCGGGGTTCGAACCCACCAAACTCCGAATTTCCAAACAACGCAAAAATTAACCAAACTGCCAATCGGAGTTCGGACTGACATTATATATGTAGAGTCGAAATTATTGATATATTGTTGCACGATAGATATAAAAAACATATTATTTAACTTAAAAATGCGCATTTTCCCTGGGATAAAACCTAGCTAAACCGAATTTTCTCCCCCAAAACTCCCTGCATTCTAAATTTAAAGTAAATACTTGCAGCCGTTGCCGAGATTAGGATTATATATATACAAGATTGTCTCGCTTAAAGTATAAGATTGTTTAAAAGTGTAGTGTTGTAGTTGACAATAATATAATTTATTTGTGTGTGTGTGTGTGTGTGTGTGTGTGTGTGTGTGTTGGTGTGCGAGCGAAGCGAAGGAATCACAATAGATCCACTTGGGTCGCAGTGACGCCAGGAAGAAAAAAAAGGTTTCTCGCTTGAAAAACCTCCTGCTCAATATAATGTGCAAAAGAAAGCAATAATTAATTTTATCTTCGTTCAATCGCAATTGGAATTCCCGAGTGTAAGCTCGACTTCAATTTATGTTCGCACCCGACGAGTTACAGCGCCGATAGAGCGGCGCGCAAGAAACGGCACAATAAAGTGTCATCGAATAGCTGTGGAGATTGCGGCAAAAACCGATAGCTCTGATGTATTAGAGCCTGCAGACTAGATATATCCCCGCGCCGTCCCGCCCGCGCCCGCCACGCGCCGACAGAGGTTTTTCAGCGCGGCTCAGCGCGCGCCGGTATGTTAACTATCACTATGTGGCCATTCACTCATGCACGCGACGCACGAGGCACGGGGCTTGGAGGGCTCGGTGAGCAGGGATCCACGGGAGTGGAGAGGCTCAGAAGCCACAGAAAAACAACAGGATTTACCTAATGTGAGCAGAGAGCACTCGATACTTTGTGGGCGCCAGTGCATGGGCACTAGGAGCTAGGCAGTAGCCAACACTGTCGGAATGGGCACTCGCTCGCGCCGCTCCGGGGCGATGGACTTCTAAATTGGCCGTAAAATTACACCGCGCAGATTACATCGCCCGCGCCTCCCGCGCCGGAGCTAAATGTAGAATGCGATCGCAATTACAGCCAGCGCAGGAGCGAAACGATGTAACTGACAGATAGTGTGGTGGAGCCATACCTATTCACTGTTCAGATATTTACAGTGCAATAAAAAGAGAACAGTGGCACTCCGGGAGTGCCGACAGAAGGGAAAACAATAGCGCACAATGCTTGCATGCTAGGTAACAGTTTCGCGAGCTCAATGGATTTTTCCCATATCAAAAAACGGACTTCAAAAATACAATGACACGTTATACATTTGGACGTTCGAATATTTTTGTTTACGTTTAGATTTGAGCAGAGTAGAGTAGATGATTAGGTGTCCCTGAGTCAGTCACGGAGTAGAGTAGGTGACTAGGTTGCCCCTGAGTCAGTCACGGAGTAGAGTAGGTGACTAGGTGCCCCTGAGTCAGTCATTTTCATTATACATTTTGGAAGTAAATTAGTCATGATTGACAGCACTACGTTTCATGGTCACGGTTGCCTCACCAAATTCTATTGACATGAGTTTTGTTGCTTGAACGGCGCCGCGGCGGTCAACTCGAAATACAAAAAGTTTCATTTCCATATAGGTTTACCTGTTAGTTAGCGGTAGGCCGAGGACGGTCCGCCCGCGACCGCCCGCGACCGGTCGTGCACGGTGGTACGGTGTATCTCCGCGCTCACGTGCCATCTCAATGTACTGATAACTTTAGGAATGGTATGATGCCAGATCATAAAGTATGTAAATTTATCATCTGGCCAGTTTTACGAGACGACAAGCCTCTTCTCGGAATACCTACAAATTAAAAGCTCTCTTTTAATATACGAAGCTAACAGAAGAATTAAGCCTGGGAACGGGGAAGTTTCCTTACAAAACACGCATACCCCACATATGTGCTGATTCGTTCAGATCCTGAATATGTCAGATCGATCTGACTCTTTCTTACAATTTCGCGAATTTTCCCTGTATTTGACATATTTTGTTTGATGTCAAATTAAGTACGTGTGTTCCCAGGCCAAAAGTTAATAGTATCATCTTTCTGGGCTAACGATTTGCTGACTATAATGATGTCTAGGAACAGACGCGCAGTCGATACATTTTTGCTGCACTATGTCGACTTTAATAAAAAAACTGTTATGCTTCTTGGCATTATACAGACGACGGAATGCAAGTCTTAGGGCTTGTTCACAATCTCGTAATAAGTTTCGAATAGCTTATTCGGAAGTTTTGTCGCTGCTTACTTTATATCGAGCGACAGAGAAGAAATATGCAAACAAGCTACCTCACACTTATCAGTAGATTGTGCAACAGGTCTCTACAGTCTACTCTATTAATTAGTAGAGCTTTAGTACACTCACAATAGCGCTGTACTCGCCATCCATAGCATAGCGGTTTTTATACCGCGCTGCAGTGGGTTTATTTATTTACATTTTTTCTCAATGTGCGTAGTGTGCATGGAGACGATTATGTTATTATTATTATTAGTATTATTATTATTATTATCTTCCATCGACATTCTGTTATACTTCATATAAATAATATTACGATAACTGTTCGACCGTCGACCGTCGACCGTCGACCGTCGACCGTCGGCCGTCGGCCGTCTGCCGCGCCGGCAACAAGATAGTTGTGCGTTTGTTATCTCAACCATAAATCGTGATAGTTTTGACAATTCAAATACTCGTTTTTGTTTGACGGACGGACTACTTAATACTACAAATTTCAGTGTCCAAACTGTCTTTAGCTTATAAATGTGTAGCTGTGAACCAAATCCACGGTAGTGTGTGCTGCTGATATTTTCATTAATTTCATGTATTTCTAAGCATTATTTTAAGAAATGTATGTTTTTCGCACGCCTTCCTCGGCATAACCTTTAATTATGTTTGACACACAAATTTCCCTCTCATCCGTTCGCACAATTTTCGTAAAACTTTACTTGAAATTTCGCTTCACGTATTAGTATGATATAGATTAAACTTCATATTACTGAGTAGCTTTTGCCCAAGGCTCCGCCTGCGTGAATACAGTATCCCACGGAAACGCTATACTTTTTCGAGATAAACAGTAGCCCATGTTATAATCCAGAGCTCAAACTACTACCATACCAAATTTCATCAAAATCCGTTCAGTAGTTTTTTCGTGAAAGAGAAACATCCATCCATCCATCCATCCATCCATCCATCCTCACAAACTTTCTTATTAGTAGTTATATTAGTAGGGTATGTAATATCTACGATGCGTTGTAACAAACAGAACAATACTTTACATACTTTGTTAAGAACAAGAATTACAAGCGATATTATTGTCATGTGACGTCCGCCGCGCGCGTTTGTGTCTTTTGTTTGAGGGCGCGGTTTCGTTACTTTAACAGTTGTTGAAACTTTAAGGATACTGTAAGTTATGCAAAAACAATGACAATGTTCACAAGTCATCGGTGAACAATTTGTTAGTAGAATCAGGCGTTTCTTTGCGGAAATCATACAATTTAATTAATATTACATCTAGCAAAATCCCGCGATAAACGATAAATGTGTATGAATAATTTGTTATTATATAATTATCCATACACTTAACAACAGCTTCGAATAATATAATTACGCCCGTATCATTAGTTGGTTCCTCAGATCCGCGTCGACTCAACCTCAACTGAGGTATCCTTAAGAAGTTCCTCGAATTTGGTATTCTTAAACATAATTTCTACCTCGGCTGTTTGCTCCTCCAGCAAGGTTGAGTGGAGGTTTGACGTCATAGATAATCATAGAAAAATAAACTTTTTTATGTTAACACCGATAGTTACTATTAAAAATCGATCCGAATTTGGCAGAATGATGTTATAACTCTTCGATTCACTTTTATTGTAATGTTCGCAACGCTTTAAGTAATTGTATAATGGGTGGGATTGGTAGTCCCCTGTCATTTCCACGAATTGGTGGGTACAAAAGAGGTAATTACATCTACCACAGTGTCTTTTCTAAATCTAAAGCGTTTATTAAATTCCTCGACACAATACCGATCTAAGGGCTTTAAAGATTTACGCGCTGCATAAATATGCAGCGCGTAAATATACGCATTCGTAAAGGTAATCCAGGAACTTCAAAAAATCCTTCACGCTTCTCTTTAAATAAGTATCCCTCTGTAATTGCTTCAAATAATTCCACTCTGTTTATAAATAGAATTGATATAAATGTCGGAAATAGACGCTCGGGAGTGCCTCAAGGTACGTCCTTAGGTACCTTTGACAGTTGATTCCTCTACTCGCGTAAGGAAATTCCTCAAGTCGAAGACATTTTTTTGAATTAATTATACAATTTTCGTGGGTTGAGGTTGAGTCGAGCGGAGGAAATGTCGAGGAAACAACTAATGATGGGGAGTAAGACTCCACATAGAGTTCGGATGATGGCGTTTTTATTTTAAATATTATTTTTGTTTTGTTTGTGATAGTTAGGAAAATTGTTCTTTGGTGTAGTATATTAAGGCACGAGTCTGTCCCGCTCTAGCGCAGGCGGAGGAGCGGGACGGGAGCCCAGGAATGCGCCCGCACAGGTACAAACTCCGCCGTACGGCACCACGCGCCCGACCTCCAAACTCTACCCAAAGGCGATAAAAGTATTTTTGAAAGACTGGGAACGCACTTGCGACTCCTCTGTTGTTGCAGTTGTTCATCAGCGTTGGTATACTCTGCTCAGATTCAATGTAATCTTCTATAAACAAAAGACAATATAACGTGAAAGAAATGTCGCTTATTCACCGCGCAATCGAGAAATACAGTGACACATTAATATGGTCGATTTGAATATTTTTCATTACGTTTAGATTTAATTGGTTATGAACTACATATAGAGTATAATAATCACTTAACTACAATAAGGTGATACGTTTGCTATAGGCGAAACTATAAGACGTGCTTATAGTACTACTGAAAAGGAAGGTTTAGGTGTCTCCATCGACACCTACACTGCACAGCGTGTCAGGCCGGACGTGACATACGTCACACGTGACGCAGTACGTCACACGTGACACGACCGCTAATGTTCATTTTATCACGACAAATGTAGCCTATGATATACTTATATGTAGGTACTAGCACTCCCGACACACGTTGTTCTGTCTTGACTATGACCTGGAATAAATAAATAGCTGCACCTACGTGTACGTACATACATCTACACCTAAATCACGATGTTTTGAAATAAACTAATCAGGGAAACTGAACGTATATTTATTTGACAATCTAGTGAAAAATTCAACAAAGTGAACAATTAGTATGGGAAAATTAAAACGTATTTAGTATTTTCTTCGCAATTTTTCCAATATTTCCTACCGTTTAAACATTCCCTGAACTTCTACAATTACTTAAAGACCAAAATAGCCAAATCGGTCGGCCGGTTTCGAGTTTTAGCGAGACATTATAATTGCAATCAATTTTACATGTAAGAAGATGATATATACGTGGTATAAACATTTCTCTTCAATCACTATCTATTGCTGACAACTGCATAATAGTTTGTTTGTTTGTTTGCATTGAATAAGCGCCCAAACTACTGGACATAATATTTTGATTACATTTGTCACACATTTAGAATAGGCCACATGAGCAAGGGCATGTTATACCACTACTACTACTGCTTATCGCGATAAAATGTACGGTTCCCGGGGGATTTCCGTTTGCGAAGTCGCAAAGTAAAATAAAACACAAAAATAATGAAAAAAAACTTATTATTTTAACTATTTCTCTACTCAACTTCTTAATTTTGAAGCCGGTACCAGCCCAAACAATATAATACAATATTTTATAGAACTCACGTTCTAATTTGCTGGTACCCGACTTCAAAATTAAGAAGATTGTGGAAATAAATAGTTAAAAAACCTAATTTAAAAGGGGAACTTATTTATAAAATATGATTTATTTCATAATTTTTTGTGTATTTTTACTTTAGAAATCAGCTGAATTTTTTGTAAATAATAATTTTTCCCATTTTAGTCATATTTGTTAAATTATTATTAATACATTTAAGAACGTTTAAAATAAACGATCGAATGTATAATTGAATACGCGCCAAGCTTCCATTAGGTATTGTGTATAAGATGATGATGATGATTACTGTAAGTTACATAGTGGCATATGTTTGCAGTTCTTTTGGATCTAGGTTATACCTTAGTGCAAAATCTCATTTTTTGGTAGCATATGCTTGTTTGACTGCAGAAAAGGTCAAAATCACTATTTATGTCCATATAAATTACGAGGAGTTCCCTCGATTTCTCATGGATCCCATCATCAGGCTTCCACTTTAGTGACTGAAGGGCTAATTTTGAATTATACCCTTTACAACAACAAAAGAATTTTGTAAATACGTCCATTAACATCATAGTAATGTTCAAAGATGACGACCTCTGTGGCTGAGTGGTTGAACGTGTTGGTGTTCAAGCCGGGAACGCGGGTTCAAATCCCGCCGTAGGAACAAAAAGTTTTTTTTGTGTTCCTGGATCACGGATGTGTGTAATATAATAAAAAATCATAAAAAGTATTAAATATATATCCGTTGTCTGGTGCCCGTAACACAAGTTCTTCGAGAACTTACCCCAGGACCAGATTCACGTCGTGTGAAGCGTCCACAGATATTATTATTATTATCCCATTTAATCTAAGCGCAAACAAAATATAGTCCGAACAGAGTGTACTAAAACGCAACTGAAGTGTCCCTCAATGCGTATGTGGTCACGATGTCGCGCAGAGACAGTTGCAGCCTGTGATTTAAGGGGCCACTAATTTTTGAGTAGCGTTCCGGCACCCATTGATTTACTAACAACATACACATGCAAAATCTATTAAATCTGAAACTCGTTTGTGGAATGCAGGAGATAAGTGCCGTTGCCCATCCGGCTCGAAGGACCTTTATTTTTATTTTATTGAAAAATTGCGATAAGTACATACCTGGCCGTTTTAACGTAAAACACCAGTGTTTAAATTTTAATGTTAAATTTATATTTAAAAAAAAAAGTAAATTATTTCGAAGTTTTACTAGGTAACGTAAAAATTACGATACTATACTTCTGATTTATAACTTCAGCCAGTTAAATGAAATCCAAAACATAGAGCTCTCTCTACCTACTCCTGATAAATACAGAAAGAGAGATGAAATTATAAGTTGTCTTTTCAGGGCGAGACGACTAATGTGCTTAATCAGAGACTACGGTGACTGATATTTATTGATTACGTAAATAATTACATATTATACAGTTTATGCCACCAGTGGGGCGAGCACGAATGCCTGCTTGGGCTACTGAGGGGTAATCACGAGCAATTGACAAGTACGTATTTGTCACGTTATCGAAGGAGAATTGTATGAAAGTTATGACAGCGCCTGTACAATTGACATTCGATAACGTTACGAATACGTACTTGTCAATTGTTCGTGATTACCCCTCAGTAGCCGAAGCAGGAACATGTGCCAAGAAAGTATTCGTCACGTTAATGAATAAAAAATGTATGTAAGCTTGACGACGTTTACATAATTTTAATTTGACAACGTTACGAATACGTGTAGTGTGTGTATCATCTTTGTAATGTAAGTGAATTAAAGGAGCAGTTAATAAACGTTATTCGCGAGCACAACATCTTTGATTGGACTCCCCAAGCCTGCATATTGCATACGTTTCTTGTCAACTGTTTGTGCTCATCCCTCAGATAGGTCGGATAGTCGGAGCCTTAGCTTTTGTTGCCTTATTTCTGTCAGGTCTTCCGGTCAGTCGACCGAGAATGTTTATCGTTTTATACACTCGGCACTAGTTCAAAGACAGGATAGTTTTATATAGCTGCCCGAGCTGTGAACTAGTATGCTGTTTCAGGCTGAACTACTGAGGGACCTTCACATAGCGGTATGTGAAGGTATACCGGATGCAGGGCGCTCTCGCCGCTAGGCGCAGTAGCGGCAACAGATAAATGTTATGAAATGTGTTTTGATAGCGTTCTTCATTTGGAAAGTGATAGATTTTTATTAAAAAATTCTTATATTCTGGTGAAAATCCGAAAATAATAATCATCAATACCTAAGCTTAGATCTATATTTATCACGCGAGATTTACAGTTTTGAAGCCACAAGAGACCTGCGAGTAGGTTATATTATGTAATGTAATATCTGCCTACATAGGCAATGAAATGTAGGAGGAAATATTCATGATAGGTGCAGTTTACGGCGACGCATCATCCGATTTCGTGTCCAGAATATTTCTGATGCAGGAGTACCTACTCGTTGCAGGCTACTTGGTGATCGAGTACTACGCGACACCACAGTTTATAGTTAGGTATTTCATGCGATATCTAGATGTTACGGCACAGCCTATGAGTGTACACAGGAGAGTACCGTGTATAGGTGTCTGTGGAGCAGAACTCTGTTTGTTTGTGTGTGGCGGTCGCAGGGGGCGCGCGGGGCACGCGGGGGATGTCGAGAGTGGGACCGGAATGTGATTCCGGGAAAACGGCGACAATCTCCAAACGCCGGCGCGGTGAGTCGGCCCAAACTCCGTACCTGCACCCGCGCAGCCCCCGCGCGCCCCCCGCCGCCGTCACCCGCCTCGAAGCCTTCTATGCAGGTTTGGAAAGTACTCACAGCCCACAGGTGTTCTGCCCCTTTGTGCTCCGCGACCGAGCGGCGAGCGCCCCGGCCGGGGAATACGAATACCCGCGCCTCTAAGTTTACATAGAGCGTAAATATTTCATTTTGGCTTTTTACTCTTTTGAGACGCGACGAATCCGAAAGCTCACGAGCTCTAGAACTAGTTTAACTCATTCACTTGTCATTTCGGACCTCCGAGCCGGAGCCGGACGGGTCCGACACACGCGCAACAGAACGATCACAGCGCAGGGTCCTCACCTTGCAACTTTTTCTCCGTCTCCCAAAACTTTTGCAGCTCAGTGAAATACTTGTCCAGTATGAACACCTTGGATAGGCCGAGCGTGGCCATGGCGGGCGGCGCGCTCGCATATCACTCCGCGGCCGCGCCGCAACGTGCCGACGGCGGCGACCTCTCTCGCGCGGGATTCGGCGCGGACTGCCGCCGCCGCCGCCGCCCCTCGCGCACGCGCAGCCTCCGCCCCCCGCCCCCGCATCAGCCGCAGTCTCCGCAGCCGGCTTTAAGTTCCGGCTTTAAATAACTCCGAAAAGCTCCGAAAGCTTTCCGACCTCATCGCCAAACATCTACATTCATGTGTGTCATGTGTGTATGACACATGTGAATTGCTCAAAAGAGGGATCAATGGTCATATCTGCAGAGGAATGTTCTCGCCATCCACCCAACATTCTTCGGCTCCCTGCGATTGAAGATAATAAGGGCAACGCTTCGGCACAGGCGTGGGCGCGGGGGGCGGCAGGTGGGTTGGGGGGAGGTGGGAGTGATTGGGCATTTATCCATGGTGGGCCAATTTAGTACCGAGTACGTTTCAAATATAACGTGATGTTGTACGGCCTGAGTATGTGAGCTGCACCTTTCGAGTCTAGTCGCTGAGAACGAAGCTGAGATGACCGTTACGTTAACTAACAAATTGAGAACCGGAAATTTTCAAACTGAAGTAGAATTAAAAGTTCTAAACCGATAAAGAGTAATAGCGTATTTAAATACATAAGTATTATGACTGACTAGTAAGTAGCTAGGTGATAATACAATTGTCTTCGTTTTCCCTGGGATAGTTTTTGACAGGTGCCCATAAAAGTTGTTTCAGTGACTACACGTATGTCTGCTACTACTGGGTGTCGACGTCTGAAGTTGGGTTTCAGGTGTAGTCGTTACTGCCTGTCCTGAGGGCAGAGTCACATGACCCCGTGACCTCCCGGGAGTGGCGGCCGGTGTACACAGCACGTTGCCTCACTCAGCTACATCACGATGCACGTTTGACTTGTGGAATACTGCCAATGTACTGTGTAATATTGACTTATGATACTTTAATTGAATTCTTAGGTTTACGCGAATATTGTTCATTGTTTTAAACACAACACAAATAATAATTGAAGAATCTTTGGGTAGTTTGAATAACTTCAACAAATAGGACAATTGAAACCTCAGTCCTCCCGTGACCACGGCAGCTGGAAAGTAGCCGAAAGGGTCGGGAAAAAGAAAAGTGCACCGCGACAAAATCCGTAAGTGTTTAAAACAATGAAATTATGATACTCTCCTAAAAAATCGGCGTTTGTAAGTTCTAATAAGAATATGTAGAGTATAAGGTCTTTAAGAAGTGTTAGGAGCCTCGTGTCAAGCTGGAGTGTGACGAGGGTTGAGGGTTCGTCAGCAGCTGTGCGTTATTCCACTTGACTGACAAGGTCGAGAGGATGTAAGCTTTCAGATTGCGAGTTGGACCCACGGCAATGTCATATAGTTTGCAGACACACATTGTTCTGGCCGATTGGAATCGTCTAAAGAAGATTTAGAGGACGACTCGCGAACACTTCGCGCCCCACGTCGCAGACAGTACGTGTTTAGCGTTAGTGTTAGTTTATTAAATATAGTAATATGTATGTTAGTCTGTAAGGTATATATATATATATATAATATGGGCTCATGCAGCCTGCAATAAACGGAATTTAATTTAATTAATTTCATCGTACATTGAATCTATAAAGGCTCAAAGCATCTTACCACTATTACATATAAATGTGAAAGTTGTGAGGATGGATGGATGGAAATTTTTACTCTTTCACAAAAAAAAAAACTACTGAACGGATTTAAATGAAATTTGGTTTAGTAAGAGTAGTTAGGCTCTGAATTAAAACATGGGCTTTTTATCCTGAAATAGAACAGTATAACGGCAGGATGCTATAATTACGCGGGCGGATCCGCAGGCAAAAGCTAGTTATAAATAAAGCAAAATATACTCCAAATCCAGGTAATTATTTATTTATGTATAAGTACACCCGGTACGTTTCTAGTGAACTGTTTACTTTCTGGTCAGTGAGTAAGACAAGAAGCCCGGCTCAAGTCTGCCTACTCTACCGAAACTTGATGCACTCGCTACGTGTCACGTGTCACTGTTGTCGCCCCCTATTCAGCGCCCCCTATCGCCGGCGACGGTGAGCGACGACGGAGCTTGTCTATGTAAGTTGCGCACGCGCAGCTTACTTAGAGAACGTTCGGGCTCCGAAGTGCGCGTAGGCGATACCAGAGGGCGCTTCGTATTGATGGCAGAGCCTTTTTTTAAGAATATTTTGAATTGAGAAAATGAAGTAGGATGGAACGGGTTACGGGGCGTATAGTTTAATAAAATTTTAAATGAATATAAACGCGAAAGTTTATATGTACGGATGTATCTTTGTTGCTCATTCACGCAATAACTGCTGAACGGATTATGATGAAATTTGGTATGGTAGTAATTTAGAGTTTAGATTCTGCATTTACACATGGGTCACACAAAACGGTTCTCGCGTTATTTCTTTTTGTCCGTACGAAGTCGCGGGCAACCTGTGTGTGTACGTAATGTGCTTAGTATCTATAAAATATTTTTATCTATCGGACTTTTTAAATCACATTATTCGTAGTTTCCGTTCCTGACACGTTTAACGGTAATAAAATTACTACGCGACAACCTAAGTATATCGAAACAGTGGGCTTAGCAGAACAATTGACGTAACGTATTCGTAGCGTTATCGAAAGTGTATGGGTGCTGTCATAATTTTTATAAATTATTAAGAAAATGATGGCAGGACCCATATACAATTGACAAATGACATCCGACAACCTTACGAATACATAGTTGTCAATTGTTCCCGCTTGGGCTACAGTTGACTTTTGTTTTAGTTCTTTTTAGTTTACTTTAGTTAAC
Source organism: Phengaris arion (assembly GCA_963565745.1). NCBI lineage: Eukaryota > Metazoa > Arthropoda > Insecta > Lepidoptera > Lycaenidae > Phengaris > Phengaris arion. Next base: position 18,919,616 of record OY751431.1, read on the forward strand.
TAAAATGTATGAAAACTGGAATGTAGAGTACATTTTCTTCCATAAAATCCATAACTCAAGCCAGTATCCCTTGTTTGGAAACTGAAGAAAACCGTATTGCGGTCGGCGGACTAATAAAAATTTAATAGTACATTATATATTATTCACATATGCTGTATAAGGGAAACGGGAAACTGCGCGACACGACGTGTGACAAATGTGACGAGCGGGCCTGTCGCCTGCTGATTATTCATGACTGACAAGCGGGGACTGCGCCGCACTCCGCAGGTGGCAAACTGTCAACAGCCTTCCCCACAGCGTAATACGGAAGGCACTGCACTACTTCGGAGTGCCTCCGTATCTCGGAAGGCTGGTGGATGCATACCTCTCCGATAAAAAGTTGTGCTCGAGGACCGGTCGGGGTCCCTAGTGAGGCGGCGGGTCGTGTGCGGCGTCCCTCAAGGTTCGGTTCTGGGTGCGGACCTCTGGGACATCGGATACGACTTAGTCCTGCGGTGCAATCATCCCCCCGGGATGAGTTTGTATGTGGGATTCGAACCCGCGACCTCTGGCTTGAGCGCCAATGCACTAACAACTGAGCGCTAACGATGAGGTCGGCGATAATGGCTACCGGTCAACCGCAGCTCTCTACGGACGGTACCTGAACTATAGATTTAAAAGACTCTGACAAAAGCCCGTATCGGAAGTGACACAGAATATCTATGCAAAAAATTATAGAGTCCATGAGTTAAAATCATAACTCTCATTTCCTTATACGCTAAAAGAAAGCTGTCTTGTACGAATCAAAGATAATGAAAATATTAGCGCTAGTCGAGATGCCGTCTGCTTCATCCGTCGTCGTGTGTGTGCGGTGTGGACGTCCTCTCTGTTTATTTATGTATTTATTGGCTCGGAGTTGTCGACATAAATCAACACACGATGCGACGCCACGCGGCGTGTTACATTTGCAATTCTAGTGGCCAATCACAAGTTACTTTATTAGCTGCACGCTGTCGCGGCGGCCGGACACGGCGGCCGACACGGCGGCCGGACACGGCGTGCCGTCAACGGTAGGATCTGTAGCTGTACGATGTAGATGAGAACAAGCGGAATTGGCCTCATGGTGCTCATGGGCCGAGCTCTGAGCTCCGACGTCACATTGTTACTACTTACACCCATAAGGGCTCTTGATCTTCAGTGCCATTTTCACTAACGCCTGTTAAAGTTAACTAGGTCGCCCTGTGATCGAAATTCGCCCATAATAATTCATATAATTTTAAGTTTGAACTTTATAGGGGTTCTTTTGCCTCTTAGACGGAAAAAAATTAAATGTTGTGACAGATTGACCAACATGTAACAAAATTGTAACGCCGTGCGCATTTTGGTGTCAATAATCTGAGGTAGTGTGTGTTGTTGTTATTTTTATTAATTGTTTGTATTTCTAAGCATGATAAATTTTTATCTTTCTGCACACCTTCCTCCACACTTGACTATTCCAATTATCATACTTCTTCGTTCGCACAATTCTCGCAAAACTGTACTGAAAGTTTTTGCTTCACGTACTATATAAAGTATCTGGGAGACCGAGCTTTAGTCGGTGTTTTAGTAGAACGATAAAATAATTTAAAAATATAAGTATATAAAAGAAATAATAAGAATCACAAAAATATTTATCTTACCGGGACTCGTACCCACGGTGGGTGTGGTGGGTAACCCACCACATTCCGAATTTCTAAACAATGCTAAAGTTATACGTGGGTACGCATACCAGCCATTCAGACTGACGTAAGAGAGTCGAACTTATTGTTGCACGATGAAATAAAAATAACATATATTGCTTAAAAATGCGCAGTTTCTAAGGGATAAGACCTAGCTAAATCGATTTTCTCCCCAAAAACTCCCTGCATACTAAATTTCATGATAATACTTGTAGCCGTTGTCGAGATACCGATTATATATATATATACAAGATTGTCACGTTTAAAGTATAAGATAACAGTTGATTATCTCTCTCGTTCGTCGTATTAATGAAAGAGAAGGTATGATTTTTAGAAAAACGATTAACCCTACATGCGTTGGTATTATTTTATATATATATATATATATATATATATATATATATATATATATATATATATATATACGGACATGTGCAGAAAGTTTAATGTGGTCTGTGGAACACAGGATATTTAGTGAAGCCTCACCGTCGTCGCTGGAGCCGGCGCGTGCGGCGCGCGGCGTGCGGTCCGACATGGACGCGCTACGGTCTGGGCGCTACGCGCTGGTCACTCCCTGGTCGGTGGTCACTACTACGGTACTGCTTCAGGACTGTCGAGCTCGGGGTCCGCAATCCGCGCGTCACGCCGCACGCAACTCAACACACGCCACATCTCAATAAGCCGTAACTGTAGTGTATCATGCAGTTAACGAGTTTGGACCTCACAGAGATGGACGTATGGAATTGCATCTAACGGCTTCGAAAGTAGGGATGAGCCCTTAAGAACATTTTGCATTTCTTCATATAAGTTAACTGATACTAATGTCTCATTGTATATCTTTATCGCGCGCTGAATATGTTGCATTATAGTGCGGAGCTGTGTGATTATCACGTTTAGATTAAATTGAATCTGACCGGAGAATAAATGTAAGTTATACTTAGTAAGTAGTCCCCATGTCCTGTCCTTACACCAGTAAGGATAAATCTATGAATGCTTGAGTTAGCTGGTAACGAGCGTGGCGGAGGCACCAGACCTCCGTCATACGTAACACAGTTCGAAGTTTCGCGGCTCGCATTTCGCGACGCCTGCTTGGTCTTAGCAGCTTTAGCTTGGTTTAGGTTAGGTTAGGTTAGGTTAGCTTAGGTCGTGGGTTCAATCCCCGCGTTGAAATCGGTGAGGGAGCTATAATAATTATTAAATGTTTAATTTCTCAATGTGGTGAGATTATATCATGTCATAATCCCCCCCCCCCCCCCACCACCAATCATACAATACTTTACAAAAATGTTGTAAATGAATACTTTCATTAATAAAATGTAACACGAAATCATCAGTATCCCGCCCGTATCAGGGCGAGTGCCAACCCGCTACCGCCGCGTTGGCATTGGTTGGTAATAATTATAATACCGTTTGCCGTGGGGTTGTCGGTAGATAATCGGGGTTGATGTATTTCGGCGATGTGCCCGTCTTCTGACACCGGTAGCGTGTCGCTCAGCCCGCAAGCCGCAGATAACGAGCTAATTAACATTTTATATGTGTGATGCGACAGAGACATGAGAAAGCGTTTTTGAATGTTCGGCCTTGCAATGATTCCGGCCGACTTAGGGTCAATTGACACCGAGACGAAACGATACGCGACATCGCGCTGCATCTTAAAGATAGCTGTTCAAAATTTAACTTTATTCATTACACAAGAAGATACACGTTTCATTGTAAGAGTTCGAATGTCAAGTTGCACCGCGCTACAATGCGCTTGTGCAGTATATGGCTGATTAGTTTCTTACGAAACGTGTATATTTGTGTGTAATAAATAAATTTCAATTTTGGATAGCTATCTTAAATAGACAGCGCCTCTCAGTAATTTACCAAGTGTTTAGTTTATTGAATGAATAAAATACTTTGTGAGAATATGTATGTTACCTGCGTGTCGCTCGCGTCGCTGATGTCTTTGCCGGCGGCGCTGCTGCTGTTGCGGTGGCGCGCGACGGCAATAGAAGTCGGGTGGCAGGCGCGGCGGCGGCGCGGCCTCGTAGGTCTGGTCCGGCAGCAGCATCGCCCGCCCGCCGCCGCCGCCCGTCCACCGCGCGCTCACATGCCCGCACCTATAACGTTCGTCACGTATTTATTGTACAGCAGATTTCGATGTTATTGTCGGCATACGGTACATTTCTCTCGACGGCCGCGTTAATGCATATAATATAGCGACATACTCTGGGATCATCTGGTACTAACGCCTGCTACGACACTCATCTTCACACTGTCAGCACATTTGATTTTGTATCGCTATTAAAAAGTTCGTGCCGCGTCGCATCTCGGTGTGAACCGACTCTTAAAGGTGTCACAGACGGCGAGGATACTATAATATTGTATCTTAAGATGATGATTTCATATTACAGTAGGTACGTATTAAGAAAATATAGAGTATCTTGAGCCATCTGTACTTATTCTACAACTGTCATACAAACTGTATAGGAAGCGATATTTTATCTAAACATAAAATATTATAGTACCTTCGCCGTCTGTGGCGCCCTTAGTTCACACCGAGACGCGACGCGTGACGCGGCGCGATCTTCGCCGTCTGTGGCGCCCTTAGTTCACACCGAGACGCGACGCGTGACGCGGCGCGATCTTCGCCGTCTGTGGCGCCCTTAGTTCACACCGAGACGCAACGCGTGACGCGGCGCGATCTTCGCCGTGTGTGATGATGCCTCTTAATGCCATATTGCCACTTGTCTGCTGATTCTGGAGACTTCATTAGTTCTGCATTAAGGAGGTGTCCAGGATATATAGAACAGTGTGAAGTTTCGTGTCGTAGCAGAGGTCGGTAGCAGACGATCCCAGAGTATGTCGCTATATTACCTGTAGTAACGCGGCAGTCGAGGAAAATGTACCAACCGTACACCGACAATAACAACGAAAGCTGCCGTAAGATACATACAAATACAGACGGAATATACAACAATGGGCGTCCAAATATTTGTGAGAGGCGGTCATTAGCGACGGATTGTGCTCGCTCATCGGCGGTAATGAGTACACTCTGTGCCTACACAGGCGCGCCCGGAACCCAGCTGAGAGTGTAGGACCGATTGACGCCAGTCGCCAGCACGTGCGATGTGAAACCACCGTTGAAATGCGTGTTGCCTACACAAATAGACAGATTGTAGGACTAAATGACAGATTTCCTCTATCCAAATATTACGAAACCATTTCTTCGGATTCGTGCGCCTTCGTTTCGGTGCGCCGCGTGCAGTTCGGCTCTGATCTGAACCGAATTGATATGTCATTGTATGTCTATTTATACTGCACGGTAAATATACAACGTGCTATAATGCTAACAATGAAAGTGTCACTTTCATTGTTAGCATTATAACTCGCTCTCCGTTTACGTTTCCATTAAATTGGATTTGAAAAAGGTACAGTTTTATAAACGATGACGATTGTCCCCATCGTGGCGCGTCGTGGAGGAATGTCCTGCAGTTGTTTTTGCTGTCCCCCCTGTCAGCGCGGTTTCGGGGAACGCGCGCCGCATGTCCTTATTCAGACAGCACGGGACAACTCCGCGCCATTTCAGATATGACGTGTCTCGCGGGCGGCTCATTACTAGCCGATGACAACTAAAAACGCTTCCGAAATTAAGAGGCTCGCGAGCTGTCCTCGATATTCTGCCGTAGAGACAGAGACAGCCAGTGATTCAGGGTCTCCTATCTCTAAGTACTAAGTAGAGTCTGAGAATTCAGCTGTTAAAGTCTCGAAGTCAGACCAAACAAGTGAAATATAATTTTTAATAAGACGTTTAAAAAATAATAATCTCAACGCCTTTCTAATGGTGAACCATTCAACCATTAGAAATGTTGTAATTCGAGTGTCCGGCGCGGCGTCCGCTAACAAGCGCACAGTGATGAACTGCCACGCATCAAGATAATGAGTATGGAAGTTTTGTCGCGTGGAACGGCGGCGTAAAGTTGCAGCAGGTTTTAGTCCAAACAATTCCTCGGGGCACTCCCCGTGATATAACCGATAGAGGATGCAGAGCGAGGCTACATATTCTCTACGTAATACCAAGAAGTCGGCAATTCGAGTCGCCTTTCGTTGGATATAACCAGAGGGAGAAGCTGGTACTTTGTCGCCTCAGCCCAGAGATGAGAACAGTAATCTCATGTGAGGCCGAACCTGCGCCTTATAGAGCTGTAAGCGTTGGACCGGAGTGGAATACTGCTTTTTAGGACACTAAGCTTCTTGGAGGCTAGCTTAGACATCGATCGATCTAGATGACATCGGAACTGGACTTCGCTCGATATGTCGGCACCAAGTATTTGTAATAGCCATTAAATTTTATAATGAACATAGTTAAGCAATTCCACAAATGCTGACTGATAGAGCCTCTTGCAGATTACGAGTTATTAATTATGAACTAATTATTCATTAATTATGCACGTTTTTTACTTTTACAAGTAGAAAGTTGTTTTTATCAGAGTCGTGTCACTCGTAGTCAGCTCGTGCGAAGTGTCACAGGCTCTCTCGCGGGATCTCTACCACATGTATAAAATGGTAGAATACATAATATCTGATTATATATTTTTTTCACTGCTACCTATTACTACGAACTTACTAGTCCTGTAGCTCCACCTGGTAGAAGTCACGTTCTTATGACGTTTTTGATAGAGCCTGTGTCGTTCGCTACATAATTATCATTTTAGCCCAAGTACGAACAATTAACACAAGGTATTCGCATCGTTATCGAATCAAAATTGATAGACGCTGTCATGATTTTAATTTTGATCCCATTTTTTAAAGCATATCATATCATCAGCTACCGATGGCTGGTAGCAGAAATCTCCTAACTTGAGAGAGAGAATATGTGCTAGTCTGATGGTAAACATTGTTGCTGGCGCGCAGGCCTTGCGGCCTCTGCCGTCGGCAAGCGGCCGGCGTAGATCGCAAAAATGACATAACCGAAAAGAGGACTCACCGCGTTATAAATATTAATGTGCTGGGCGCGGGCCGCGAGAGCCGCGCGACTCGACGACAGGAATCCCGCCCGCCGCCGCCCGCTGCCGCATGTCGCCGCAAAAACCCGTGCTCACAATTATGTTCCCGCACAATCACTACTATCAAATATTTTTGAGGACATCACCTAAATTTGGGACTCAAATTCGCCCAAACTTTACTGTTTATATTCAAAACAAATTCGCCCAAACTTCACTGCTTATATTCAAAACCATTTCCGCGAGTGTGTTTGCGCGGCACAAATACTGAGCGCGGCTAACGATGCGAGATTGTTTTTCCGCGAAAATCCGGCCCGAGTCGCGATGTGCGCTGTCCAGGCGTATGACATGGGCTGGGGCGTGCGCGCGCGTGCAGTCTTGCAGCACTACTGTAGCACTGCCGTCTGCCCGCTACTGCGCCCGCGCACGTCGCACGGAGCGCCTCTACGTTCATTACCAGCACCGACACGACCGATAGCGTTGTCTGCAATAAATTAACCTGCGCGTCCCAATTTAATTGACTGCGAGCTAATTAAGCCGAGCTTTTAGTGCCTTGTACTCGACACACGCGTCACTTTTACCCTATGACAGTATCGAGACGTTGCCATACCGCATATGACTCTATTTTTATGGAGCTTCTGCTATGACTGCGAAGGCTCCAACCCCATCCCTCAAAACGGGGTTTGTGGCCAACCACTGGTGTGGGCTGAACTAGGCGCCCGCGCCAGGGTCTAACTAACAGAGTCTAACTAACAAAAATTTGGTTAGAGCAGAAATCATAATATCATTAGGTACGTACCTGCTACGTAGTAAATATTTGTCTATAAAGAACAATCCTATGATGAGTAGGATTGTGATATTTTATTGAGTAAATTAGCAGAGAATGCAATGACCTAGATCCATGATTTCTTTGATTATTTTTAATAAATACGAAAGGCAGACATCCGTTCAGAGTTATATTACCTCTGACGGGACCTTTATGCCGACGACATAAGGCGTTCAAAGTTATATTACCTCTGAAGGGGACCTTTATGCCAACGCCATAAGGCGTTCAGAGTTATATTACCTCTGACGGGACCTTTATGCCGACGACATAAGGCGTTCAGAGTTATATTACCTCTGACGGGACCTTTATGCCGACGACATAAGACGTTCAGAGTTATATTACCTCTGACGGGACCTTTATGCCGACGACATAAGGCGTTCAGAGTTATATTACCTCTGACGGAACCTTTATGCCGACGAGATAACGATCACTCTCATAAAAACTCCGAGACAAAATAAATCCGAACGGCTGTAGATGGATCATGGAGGCGAAGATAGCGGCGCTCGGCGGTCGCGGTGTCGGTGTCGGCGGTGCTCGGTGGCGGCGGTGTCCCGTCGGTGTAGCGCGGTGTCAGATGTCGACCGGTATAGACAGTTTTTTTTTTGGTTGGCATAACAATAGAGAATTGTCGCCTGCTCGCCAGCTAGCGCCCGGCTAGACTTTTTGCTCTTACTAGATTTAACTTACTACATTTATTTTTCAGTAACGCAAATTATAGTAGGGAAACTTTAATTTGCGTTACTGAAAAATACAGGTTTATATTTACGTGTAGGTACTGATTGATTATCCATATGCTCACTTCGGTTCCCATAGGGCGTAGTAAAAAGTGAATACCACAGACCTCCATTTATTTCTTCCTAACAGAGCGCCGTTCTCCTAATCCTTATCTGCCGTTAAGTGCTCCTAAGTGAACATAACGAGCGAGGCGAAGCGGCGCGCCCGTGATGCGCATGTAATAAGTTAATAACACGGTAACATTTCCACCTCGCTCGAGCATCAATCGAGCAAAAAAATGTGCATAAAACTAGGCGCCCCTACCCCGCCGCCCGCCGGGCGTCGTGACGTCACAGGTCCACTCTCAATAAAGCCATTCACATTTTTTCCCGCGAATCCCGCAATAGCGAGGAACGGGACGGCGTACGTGGAAACGCGCAGTTTTTCCCAGCGGGAAGTGCGACTAGAACGACGACATTTCCGGGCCGCTCGACGAGAAGCAAGAACTAAGCTTAAGTATCACCTGTGGGCTGTGATGCACTCAACATATTCTTCTCCACTGCTAAATCTATATTAAATTTGAATCCTGGAAATTTTAGATTTAAAAGATGGAAGCCAACTTGAAACGATAGCGGACCGACGACCTACAATCAAACCTTCAGTTATTTGTTATTACTTATTACCCTTTAAAGTTCAGGCCCCAGCAACATCTAAGGTGTTCGGAGCTGTTCGGAGATGGTCGGAGGAATACATAAATCGCTAAGTGAATCGTGATCGAATTTAATATTAACGCCATGTACAATTTTCAATGTACCTAACTAAATTTCTTATGAAGTTTACGTACAGGTACAGGGGGTAGGGTGTTAAACAAACTAGCAGGGTCCAAATATTCATCTATAATTATCCATTACAATTTACAATTGGCTGAATTAATCGAATTGCATTTTTCCTCTATCATTATGAATCCATAATAGGTAGGTAGTTTTGAAATCTTTAGAATCCATAGACTATAGAGTATAGACATTATTCTACAGACGATTTTGTCAAAATGGCGTGTTTTTAGCTACTGTAAAAGTTTTTCATTTGATGTTTAAATATATAATATAATAATAATTATGTATAGTTTAATTGTTATTTACTGTCGTGAAATATCAAATCCTTCAAGATTCCGGTGAAAGTGTGTTATCTAAGTGCATATGATACGTTATGTGATTGTGTGATAATTATGGTGAATTCGAACTTTGGTATGTTTAAGTTTGGTTCACAATGAATCGGAACGGAGTAAGCATAGGCATGTTGTTGTATGAACATTCTTTGAATGCTAATTATAAATCTGTAATAATATACTAAGTTAAAATTTAGGTACATAATATACTTATTTATAATTATAAATAAAATTAAATACCGTCTTCAAATATTTTTCGAGTTATTATATAGATATATTATAATTGAACTCAGTAATAGAATAATTACATGCTCCATTTATGTATATCGTTTATATAAATTCAATATCAAATGCAAACAGTTACTTGCAACAATTACAGCAAAAACTTATGACCGCCACGGCTGGCTGGCTGGCCACGCCGCAAAATCTTCCATAAAGTGGATGTACACATATCCAATTCCTGTGCACAATGGCGGATAGACTGATTCGGGTCTTCCTCTACGCTACGCTCTACAGGTAGCAATGACTTCTTCTGTACGCACTGTACGACGTCTCAGTGGATGCGTATTATCATTTAGAGTAAACGTGGTGCGAAAACGTTCTATAGTTAATCAAATTAATTGGTCTGATGCACGATTGTATTGACCGTAAAATGGACGTAGTGCGCGATACGTATTTCGAAGAGAACCATGATTTTCAAAATAAATTTTCACAATTTGGAAGCATTGTTAAAATGCCAAACCAAACTAAACATATATCACTTGACAGCTGACAAAATGGCCGCCAGTCAAAGTGTTGCCAGCTTAAAGTTCTATACCTCTAAAAACACCCTTTAATAAGTTTGAATGTGAATTAAGCACGCGACCGACCGGCTCGCTTTCCCTTTTGTGAGGCGAGTCTCACGGTTTCCACCGTACACCGTCAGTGCGCGCCCCCCGTGGAGTTGTGGAGATAATACGTCACCGGCTAAGTTTATTATACTATTACTAGCTGACGCGTTGTTTTGCCATTGTATGTATTTTTTAATGCCACATCACATAAAAATTAAAAAATGTATCAAAAAAATAAAAAAATATGTAGGGGTGGACCAGTTAGGAGTTGAAATTAAACCAACTCCGAATGTAAAAATTCACAAAAAAGTATGAAAATTAATCTTATTTTCTAAATAATTCCCCTTTTAAATTCGGCTAGAATTTTAACTAAGTATTTCTCTACTCAATCTTCATAATTTTAAAGTCGGTACCAGCCCAAACAATATCCTGATAAAACAATATTTTATTGAAGTCACATTTATGTAGGCTGGTACCGACTTCAAAATTATGAACATTAAGTAGAGAAATAGTTAAAATTCTAGCCGAATTTAAAAGGGGAGTTATTTAGAAAATAAGATTTATTTCATACTTTTTTGTGCATTTTTACTTTTGAAGTCAGTTTAATTTTTCTTCAAAAATAATTATTTTTCCCTTTTTTGTCATATTTATTATATTTTTAATAACACATTTTAAGAAAGTTTAAAAGTTTCGAATGTATAATTGAATACGCGCCAAGATTCCGTTATGTATTGTATATAAGATAATAATGATGATAATTGTATGTTACATAATGGCATATGCTTGCAGTTCTTAAAACAACGCCGAAATTGCCAAACGTGTATCTTTAAAGACTGAGGAGTTCCGTTCAGTGCTTTTGGATTCAGGGTACACCCTTGGCACAAAATTTTAATTTTTGGCAGCATATGCTTGATTTACTTCAGAGAAGTCAAATCCCTATAGATGTTCCTATAAATTTTAAGTTTCTTCGATTCCTCAGGGATACCATCATCAGGTCTTGGTCTTCACTTTGGTGACTAAAAATCTAATTTCGACCCTTTACAACATATATGGGCAACAACCAGCCCGCGGGCCGGATCCGGACCGCTGTAAGATATGATCCGGCCCGCGAGACATTTTGAAAAAACCTAATTAAAAAAATATTACATTAGGTACTTATACTCACGGGAGTGACAGTGAGGCGGCCTCACTCTTTGATAATCGCCGCCACTCGGCTTGCTCGATCAAATTATTTGAGGTTTGCCGCCTCACGGGCGACACATCAAAAGATTTATTGCTTCTCAATTATTCTAAACTAGTTTATTCCAGATGATTCCTTCATTTTGCCTATATACGCGGGTGGATGGCCCGAACGTTAGTTCAGTTCTATTTGAGCTACCGAGGTGATAACTTGGACAAGCGATATCCTAGCGAACTGCTCGAGCCGTCAACTTAATTTATGACTTTGTGTGCATCTTGAGTGGTTACATATATATAGTTTGTTATTAAGTTTATTGAACGAAAAGGAAACAAAAATGATGTCTGGTGGAAAGAAACGAAAAGTAGATACAGAGAGTCTCCAGTGTCAAGAAAAATGGACTGAAAAATTATTTTTTATGTTGCACAATGGTAAGCCTATTTGTTTGCTGTGTAATGAATCCATTTCAGTAATGAAAGAATTCAATATAAAGAGGAATTACTCAACTAAGCATGCTACGCTGCACTAACAGACAAAATCCAGAAGATTACCGCAAATTTGGAAAAACAGCAACAAATGTTTCATAAACTAAGAACACAGCTTGATAATGTTGTGAAAGCTAGTTTTATAGCTAGTTCAAAATTGACAGCGGCATTTAAACCATTTGCCGAAGGAGAATATATCAAGGAGTGTATGTTAGAAGTTTGCGGTATTTTGTGTCCTGAAAAGAAAAATGAATTTGAAAAAATTAGTTTGTCAAGACGAACTGTTGTTCGACGTATAGAAATGATGGCTAATGATATAAAAATAACATTGACTGACCGTATGGCTGGTTTTGAATCATTTTCCATAGCATTAGACGAGAGCACCGATTTGTCTGACACAGCTTAACTGGCTATATTTATTCGAGCTGTTGATAAGGTGTTCACTGTTACTGAGGAATTGCTTGCTTTACAGCCGCTAAAAAGAACCACTACAGGAGAGGATATTTTTATTGAAGTTCAAAAGGTATTCACAAGTTTTGGCTTGCCATGGTCAAAATTAATTGGAGTATGCACTGATAGTGCACCTTCTATGGTCGGCTTACGTAAAGGTTTCATCGGAATTTTGAATGAAAAAGTAACAGAATTAAATGTGCAAAAAGATGATTTGATAGTCCTTCATTGCATTATCCACCAACAGAACTTGTGTTCTAAGTCCATTCGACTCCAACTTTACTCGATCCCGAGGGATTAACCATCGTCAGTTCAAGGCGATTTTGGATGAAATATCAGCTGAATATAACGACGTAACATATTATTGTGAAGTCAGATGGCTGAGCAAAAGAAAAATGTTAAAACAGTTTTATGAGATTAAAAATAAGATAGCAGACTTTATGAAAATAAAAGATAAACCACTATCTGAATTAAGTGACCCAAAATGGATACGTGACTTAGCATTTCTAGTCGATCTTACAGGCTATTTGAATGATTTAAATTTGAAACTTAAAAAACAAGGACAGTTGGTAAATAATTTGTACAGCCATTTGAAAGCGTTTCAGATCAAACTTCGCTTGTGGCAGTCATGGATGCTGTCTGGTAACAGTTACCATTTCAACACGCTCTCTGCGTATGAAAATATTGCTTATGCTCAATATGCTCATGTTACTGTCGGAACAATTTTCGAACAGATTTAGCGACTTCAAAAACATGGATGTTTGTTTCAGTTTATTTGCTACCCTACAAAATGTAATGTACAAAATGCTCCAATACACTTACAATTTGTAAAAAAAAATTTGAAGACGTAGAGTTGTGCGATTTAAAAAACACAAAAAAATACCTAGAAAAAGAAAATTTCCCGCAGCTTAGAAAATTCGCAAGAAGATTGATTTGTGCGTTTGGCAGTACTTATAAATGCGAACAGTTCTTTTCATTGATGAAAGACAAAAAAAAAGATAAAAAAGGAAAAGAAGAGAAATAAAATACAATTCTTTCGTTTTATATGATTTGTATTTATTTTTTATCAAAATAATCACAATTATTTTTGGTTTAGAGTCCTATCCAATCCGTGTCACCTTGCCTTTTATACCATTCCTAATTATACACAAGAAAACCCTCATGAATGGAAATCAATCATTCATTACTTTCGACCGTTCCGCAGGAAGCTTAGACTCGGATTCGGAGAACCGCCGTGATTACAGTCGGTTCAGATTTGTTTTACTTCCGACTGACTAATTAAGGATCACTATACTAGAAACTCCGAGGTAAAATACCTCACTATAAAAAATCGCAAATGGCGGTCAAGATGTTAGTGGGTAGAGGGTAGCCGGGCCGCGGGCCGCGGGCCGGGGGATTTCCTGCAGAACGGACGAGTGTAGCTGACGATAAAATAAGATATATAGATATATAAGATCTATTACATGACAAAAAATAAACAAAACAGTACGAGTACGTAGCGACATAATAAATATGATGTAAGGTTAGCGAATGAATAAATTAATACAACTACAACCATATAATTACATAATTATTCAAAAACTAAATCTACAAAGTATATTCGCTTGCATGTCAGGTGTGAGGAGTGTCTCCCCAGCCGGCAGCGGCGGCCAACTTGCCATGCGAGCTGCCGCCGTTATACCGTCCGTTCGCCTGCCATGTGCTAATACATTTTGATAAATAATTACTTAGCTGTAAACAAACTGTAACTGTTCTACTGGTAATTGTCATTCGACGCCTAGTCGCACAGAGTGAATTTTGGTCGCCTCGTTTGCGACGCAGCGAATACCCTTCATAGGTTTAGTTCACTTTTAAAATGCAATAATTTATCACTGTAAAATATCACATGGCGTCGAGCTGAGCTCCCGTTACAATAGCTTACACTAACTAGATCGACGAATCTTCCCGAGGAATTAAATAGAGAGGCCTTATCACGGTAAATAGTAGAAACACGCGGGTCGGCCGGCGCGCGGCTGTCGACCGCGCCCCGCCCATCACTCGTGCTAGCACTCAGTGTCTCTACGGCGTGGGGGGCCCGCGACGGCGCCGGCGGCGACGGCGGGCGCGACGGGCTCAGCGACGCAGCAGCGCGCTTACGTGCTCGGCGATGGTCCGCGCGTTGTCTCCGGCGAGTATGGAGCGGTGGTCGGCGGGGAGGCGGCGCGCCGTCAGCGGCCCGCAGCACACCTCACTCAGGCCGTAGTCGTCGGCGAGCGCCACGTAGTTGTCGCTGGCGGAGAATAGCGTGACGGGCGCGCGCAGGCGCCGAGCGGGTTTGTACTCGTGCGCCACCACCAATTTGCGGTAGAAGGACTCGGCCGCCGTGCGCAGCGCCCCGGGCTCCGCCGCGCCCGCCAGCAGCGCGATGCAGCGCTCCAGCCGCTCCTCCCAGCTCGCCATCCGCTCCAACTCCGTCGCCAGCTGCAACATAGCACCGCACGTCACGTACCACGTATTTAACGACCGAAATCATTTTTTTTAAACTTATCACGACAAAAAACACAGTTGACATATTATGTTATAACCTATTTTCATATAAATCTAACGTGCGTGATTTATTTTATTAATGTTGAAATAATATTATATAACTGGTATTTTTTATTTCTTTTTTCTCTTTATATCCTAATAGTGTACTGCGTAATAGTGACTTACGTAACGCTAATATCTATTGACTTAACGCTACGAATTCATCTTAATGTCATTTGCTTTGTAAGTATATCGACGGCGCCTACGTACATTATGGTATCTGAAAAATGTTACTTTTCAGGAAAGCGATTTAAAGTTTATTTTTTGTATAACTTTGTCCTTAATGGTTAGATCCTCATGAAAACTTGCATAAACAGTATTGTTAGGATAACAAATTAGTACATTGTATCAAAAATCCAAAATGTTGAATAGTTTTCGTGAAAATTGAGTTACGATAGTATAGCACGTAAATGAGCTTGCTTTCTTAATCGTAACTGGCACTTCCAATCATTTTCTACAAACTGCATACACAAAAATGTATCTGATTTGCCGATTCTGATAATCTACGTTGGTATTTATCAGTAATATTTTATTGTAAGTGTCACACTCGATTATGTACTTCGTAGAATGCTTGTACTTATGATTAATTTTAATGGATTAAAAAGAACAAAATTTATATAAAATATCTTACTATCATGGTTATTCACAATACTTTGCTTGCGCGTAAGTGCGCCAGCACTTATTTGTTGTTATTTATTTATAAACCACTGTATTAACAGTAGCAAAAAAACTTAAATTATTCGGGAAATACGTATTTTGTGTATAATTTGGTACTGGAATAACAAAAAAAATTTAAGAATCTTCGTTTGTGGCACGTGTTGCGATAAAAGTAACCTATATACTTCTCTTATTCTGACTTACCCTAAATTTTGTCAAATCAGTTTAGAAGTTTGTGCATGATTGCGTTACAAACTGACTTACTTTTGCATTGATAGTAATATTAATAGTAAGAATTCTATTTGTTAAGCGAAAAATTTAAAAATATAATTTTATTTTTATTTTTAATTAGGTTTAAAGAACAAATATTTTTATCATATCTTTTTAAACTGATAAAATAGATTTAATGTAAGATTGATGTTATCTTTCATAATCGATATTTTCATTATTGATGTCAAATGAGAGAGCTAATAACGTCTTAACAAGATTTAGGCACCCATGACTGTTTTTATAGCAGAAATTGGCAATACATAAGAGGCACCAATGAAAAGGAAAGAGTCAAATTTTATTCCTATTGTGACAAACTTTATAACCTTTTACTGCACAAAATACAAGATCTGTAAATCTCTGTAAAGGCCAACAGAATGTTTGCTACAATTAAGACTTCAAGTGCAGAAGAGGAAATCAACAAATCGTTAATTAAGACCAAATGAGGATTTTTTTACTTGTATTTCATTATTCAAACCTTAATCGTATTAACGTATCTTACGTTTTACACTTATACTTGAAAAATAAAAGGAAATATCCTGAATTTTAAACTTGACAGCTAAGTAGTAACTTAGCTAGAATTTCTAAGCTGATATTCTGAAATAACATCGAAAAAGGCAAAATTATGATAAAAACCTATTTGAATAGGTGGAAAATAACAATAATTATATATGGTTACAAAATTAGGAAAGCCTTGTGTAGGAGTCATCCCAAACAGCTATGATAATTATTAGTCTTCTTCCATTATTTTCTTAAATCTTCAAGAAATAACTTTTGATTTTTTTACTACTTTTGAACTGAGCTAAAAGAGCGTATCAAGTGTGTTTCATTAACACCATGAAAATTCGGAATTAATACAAATTACACCTCATACTTCATGGCAAAAGCTATAACTATACTCCCTGTCGTGTATCGTCCAATCGGCGCTACCGATTGGATCAGTTAGAACTGACCATGTGTAGGCGTAGATTGCCATGACAGTTGACACTATTTTATTTCAATATGGGACTGATCCAATCGATAGGATTAAGTCGATCGGATAATGGCTAGTATGGCGGATACTAGGGAGTATTAATGCTACTATTCTGCTGTATTCTTCGATATAACTACTTTTAACATTACTTGCATAATGACTGACATAACCTTCCAACTTCGTCTTTCATAAACTACTTGAACTGTCAACTGACCTAGTTATTTTCTGTAAAGTGATATTTTAAAAGTATTTGACAAATAAATTTTATTTGAAAAAAAAATTTGATTAGCTTATTCGTCGTTTAAATATTTTCAAAAGAATGCTTTTCAAAAAAAAGGCTCGGGCTTTTATATAACATGTGATCGAGCTTGCTGCCTGAAACTTTAAAGCTTGTTGATAAAATTTTAATACTGTGAAAACCTCTTGTGTTAAACTTCTATCCAAGAAGGGTTCATCATCCACCAACTCCTTCAAATTATTCCAATAACCAGGTAAATATCCAATTTGATGTTGTTTTCATATAGAAAATCAATTTCGTCCCTATAATTAAACATAAAACTTCATTTTTACATACGTGCTTGTGAAAAAAATCCTCCAAAACAATCGTAAGTGGCACTTTCGATACATATCAGAATTTCAATACCACGTAAAGTATCGTAATTGTCAGATTCGATACAAATTCATTAATGAAAAGCCATGTATATTGCCGGAATTGCCACTTACGTTATTTTTGGAATATAAAGATCCACCTTAAGCAATTGGTTCTGCCCGATTCAATAGATTATTCAGTAACATTTTCAATTCAAGAAGAATAATATGAATACTAATTGTTACAACATATTTAAGTAACTAACACATAAAAAATAAATGAAGCGCGTATACTTCCGGCGAACACTCACGTTAGTGGCAGTTACAGCCTTGTCGCACACTTAGGTGCGCAACGTTAACTCGAGTAAGTTGTCATACGTTGATAATGGTCGGATAGACTCGTATGTTACGAAAAAACGACTAAAAAAACGCACTTGCAATGGGTTTTAAAATTTTTGAAAACGTCATACGTGATATATACTCCAAAACAATAATTTAAAAAATGTCATTTTGCAGTTACAATAATGTACGTAGGCGCCGTCAATATAGTAATGGTAATTTAAGGATTTTGTTAACGTTCTATCTAAACATATTGTATGTAGAGGCTGTGTGTTACCTTGTTAATAAAATAAAATAATAATATTTATTTAAAAGCCTTTATACCTTGGTCGCGTCGACGTCTTTGAACAGCTGTGTGAAATAGGTGAGCGCGTCGGCCTCGTCAGTAGCGGCGTTACGCGTGGTGCGCTTCTTTGTGGAGCGCATGGTGTGAGCGGCCACGAAAGAGTGCGAGCCGTCCACCAGGACCAAGCGCGTCTCGGCGCCTGCCGCCTCCAGCTGCAGCGCCATCTCGATGGCGACGGCGGCACCATACGAGTAGCCCAGCAGCGTGTAGGGTGGGCGCGGCTGCTGCGCGCGGACGCGCTCCACGTAGTAGCCGGCCAGCGCTGCCATGTCGGTGAGCGGTGCGCCGGCCGCGCATTGCAGACCCAGCACAGGCGCGCGCACTGAGGCCGCCACGCCGCGCAGCAGGTCCACCACGCCCTCGATGGGGTGCACCATGAAAACCGGATCTGCGTCGTCGGCGGCGCTGGGCAGGCGCACCAGCACCTGCGCGGGCACCAGCTCACCCAGCACGCCGAACTGCACGGGCTCAGCGGCGGCAACGGAGGGCGCAGCGTCGCCGGCAGGCGCGTCCGCGTCGCCGCCGGCCAGTGCGCGCAGCTTGCCAAATGTGAGGCCGCGGATCTCCTGCACGCCCAGCACCACGTCGTAACCGCGCTCCAGCGTCTGCTTGATCTCGGCGCCCATCAGCGAGTCCATGCCCAGCTCCGCGAGGTTCGCGCTGTCCGATATCTTGGACGCATCCTTAATGCCTGCAAATTGAAAGATAGAATAAGTAGGTTGAAACTCTAATCTACATGGTTATGGGTTAAGTCCATGTTGATGATTAACAGGGGTTAATTATAGTTCTCATAATTTCAGAAATTTTTGCCTAAGAAACCCATATAACTACAAAAATGAATATTTTGCACTTGTTTTTTTCTAAGGTTGGCTCAGGTTTACTCGGCGCACCTTGGAGTTGAAGTCCGACTGGAGTCCTGTTTTAAGACGTTTGAATTATGACTTTAATGCACTATAAATAAGTGACATTTTAAATTGGTAGCAATTTATTGGCTCAATGTTGGCAACTGAAGTACTGACAGCACAGACAACAGACAAATGTCATTTGTATGTTGTAACAAGCTCTCGTAAGAATTGAGAAGTAAATCCCCCCTTATATATCTCGTCTTTCTGATTTTCAATCTCTTTTGTCTTTAGTCCATACCCCCTTTGTTGATGTTGTGTGTAATTTTATTAACCATAATAACATTAAACTGTAGGTTTGTGTGTTTCTACTAACTGACCAATATTTTGTTTTTGTCCTGTTGTTTCAGGTAATAAGGAGATATAATATGATGTAAATTTATTTTATTACGAGATTTAAATTATTGATTCTCTTGTACTTTCACAAAGCCCTACTTTGCGCAAAGTTATCGTCACCGGCAGTAAAGTCTTTTTTTTATCTTGTCTGACACTGACTGTAGGGGCTACTGATGCAGCCTCCAGTACATTAATAATATAAAAGATGTATGATAAATATTTGATAAGTCAGAACGATCGGGGATGATAAATAAAACCGTTCCGGTTGAATGCTGAATAACTACTTAATTTTAAATGAAAAAAAAAAAACAATTTGTTAGCGCGCATATGACACGCGTTGACTAACAAAGAAAATGCTTACTGTGCTAAAATTATTCATGTACGGTTGGCAACAACTCGTACACTGACACTGGCTATTCCTTTTTTTTTTGTTCATTTGATCTGGCCATTTTTAAGAGAAGAAGAAGAGAAGTAAATTTATTTACTACGGTAAAACTTTCAAGTAAAATAAAAAACAAATACCTATTGCTCGAATGAATATGGCTTGTTTGTTTGGCGGAAGGTACAAAAAACGAACTCTGCGAGAAAAGAAAATTGTGAAGAAGTATTAACTTTTCACCGGTATGTTTAGAATTGTTTAAGACTTCATAAATACAAGCAATTAGACTAAAATTAATATATTCTAGTAGATAAATGTGCTAATGAGGGTCAGTCATGTTTTTGGTATACAGACTTATGGCGACAAAAAAGCAGTAAATAAAGTACAGAAATTATTTAAATCGGACCAAAAATTACGAAGATACAGCAATTTTAGTGCATTAGTTCCAAAAACGCGCCCGAGAATGAAGCTAGATGCTAAAAAATCAGATTTGCTACTAGCTGATTGATCCTCATTGTCCAATAATATGCCGATTTTTGCAATATAAAATATTAGAAATGTTGTCATTGGTACACGCCACAACCAGGAAATCGAACCTGCACTCTCTCGAGTGCGATTCAAACGGTCTACCCACTAGGCCACGGAGCTCTAGTATCATTTTCAGATCTCAAGCACATTATTTGGTACATTGGCTGACATAGTCATATGATGAAGAGCTTTTAAATAAAGAATAAAAAAAAAGTACATTATACGGACGCTCTTACGGTAAAAAAAACATCGTGAGGAAAATAGCACATGGTTGGCCCTAGACGTATTGACCAGTCATTTTTCTGGACTAGGCTGACTATGTTGTAAGAATGCCGTATGTGCTTGGGCAACCATGCGACATTTAAAAAACCAACTGTCCCAGGCACTACAGTATTTCATGAGTGGTTACTTCGCTCGGAGAATACCGTATAAATCATCCAATAACGGATGAAAAGGTCTAGATTTTTTTTTAAGAAATTTTGTATAAATCTGTATAGATCGCAGAGGTTGTGTAATTACAAAGTGATGTTTTGGATATCGATATGGATAACCCTTCGAAATATAAAGTTTGAAAAAGAGACGCTTAAAGAAAAATGTTTTGCCTACTGTATATATAGCAAATATATAATTATACAAATTAGTAAGATCTAAATAAAGTAAGTAATAATAGTGTGGCGTTTTTTTTTTAAATTCCTGTAATGGAGTAACGGTTATAAATCATCACAAAAGCATGTTGCAAATTTTCAAATTCTTTTGGTTTTTCAGGGAATAAGGTGACCTTTTGCAAGGATACTTCTATGTACATTTATAATGGACCAGATAACTAATCGCCTGATGGAGAGCGATTACCGCCACCTGTAGACCCCTGGTAGACTCGCAAGAGCGGGATTAGCATGGCGATCCAAGGAAGTCGTTTTAAAGAAGAAATATTCTATCCAAAACAGTTCGTTGCAAAAGAGTTCTTAATCCATGGTAACCATGTGACGACATGGAAGTCAACATTTCTAAATAGCCATATTTTTAAAATGGCTGCCGGGAAATCTTCTGTCAAAAATGATCAAATTTTCAAGTAAATTACTGAATGTAAAGAAACTATATGTCTTGGACCTATTAGGTGTTTCCAGGGTGCGCATGCTAAGCCTGCAGGAGGAGTTACAAGTACGATCCTGGTCTTTAAAATCCCCAACCACCCCTTGAGTATCCGGAGACCGTGGTATTTATCTGATCCAGTCGGACAGTTTGTGCCAAAGCATGACCCTCCCACGTAAACGGACTGCTGTGCTCTTGTTCCGTTGCCTACTTAGCTCCATGCTGCGGTGACAATCTGAGAGTTTTTTGGTGTTTTCGCTAACAAATGTTGTCCAATTGTTAATAAATAATAAACTTTATATCAGAGATTAGAACTGACAAGTCGATTGGACGATAGCCTATATATTATATGGTGTATGGCTATTATTAGTTAATAAAGGCGAACTCCCCCAACAGACTTCATTACGGCAACTTCGACTTCATTTTTTATATAATAAATAAAGGTTAACATTTTCTTCTTTATTTTGTTTTTTATCGACATAAAATGCCGACTATGGTCATCACTGGCGTACGGCGATATTTACATATGAAGCGTCTGTCAAATGCTATCATACAACTTGTAACCAACTTCAGACAGATCAGTGTACAAACTCGAGCCACCTAGAAAAATTGTAACGAACAATTACATATCACATTCTTTCTCATTGATATGTGTCGTATAGAGGCGATCGATTGATAGGTTGTAAATAATAATAAGTGGAATTAAATATTTAGTCCGTGGGGACTGACCGAGAATGTTGGCGACGGCGTGCACGAGGTCGCTGGCGGGCGCGGCGGCGGCACGGCGCTTGTCGGCGAGAACCATGCTGGCGGCGACGGCGTGCGGTCGCGCCAGCAACGCGCCCAGCGCCTCCATGCACGACGCGATGCGCTGCGGAAGCGTGCCGCCCACCACCGTCTCGTCGCCGCCCATGTCCGCCACCAGACCCACCTCACCTGGGAGCGTTACGTTACATCAAGGTTTTAAGTTTGATTTCAAGTTTGATTTCGAGTATTAAAGCGATACTTGTTTAGGCGCGTCGAGAAGTTGCGACTCACCTTTAAAGTTTAAACTGTTAAGCTAAAAATTTGACGAGAGGCTAAGATATTAGCGTCAGGATTTAAGATTTTAATTTTTATTTCTGATTACGTGTAGTCTGTACACGCGCTCTTATACCTCTATGAATATACGTCAGATACTGACCGATGGCTCCCCACTGCACGGCGAGGCCGGGCAGGCCGTCGGCCTGGCGGCGCTCAACAATGCGCTCCATGGCGGAGTTGGCCAGGCCGTAGTTGCTCTGGCCGGCGTTGCCGCGCCCGCACGACACCGATGACCACACCACGAAGTACTCCAGCTCCGGCGCCAGCGCGCGCGTTGCCGCGTCGAGCGCCAATGTCGCTGCGATACCATACATTTTATTTTATTTTGTCTACTTCAATTACAACTTCATACTACTCATGAAAACTGGTAATAATTGGCTTTTGTATGTTAATCCTTAATTTTATTCTAGCTGTAAGTTATCCATTAAATTTATTTCATTTCAAATAAAAAAATATATAATTCTGTTGGAGGACTTTGTTTGCCAAGCGCATATAACAAAAATATGTATCATTAACTAATGAGTTGATACAAGACACCATGTAAGTACTTATCTAATCTACATAAGAAGTGAATGCGGTACATACTGTCAATCTTGGGTCGGGCGACGGTGCGGAAATCATCTGGCGTGAGGTTCTCGAGGAAGGCGTCGCGCAGTACGGCGGCCAGGTTGAACACGCCGCCTAGCGGGGCCAGCGCCGCCGCCTCGCCCAACAGCGCGCGCGCGCCGGCCGCTGTCGCCGCGTCCGCCGTCGACACCGCCACCGCAACGCCGCGCTCGCGCCATCTGTGTTGAGACAACTCATATCAAAAAATCGCCCCAGATAGCGGGAAGCGAATAGATTAGGGATGTTTCCTAGTGTCGAATCGTATATGTTACGTCTCTAAGCGATATTTATGATATTATTCATGAAAAATGAATAGCACCAACGGTCAGTGACGTCACACAGCGGTATTTTCGCTCCTTTCTGATTGCAGATTTACATTGAGTGTAAGTGTGTTTGTTATTTTTTAAGATTTACAAAAATGGATTTTAGATTGTATGTTATCATAATATGTAACATTGAATAGGCAGAAAAAAAAAACTAAATGAAACGTCTAGGCCATGAGTTTACCTGCGTATGCACCAGGCCTGGTAGCCAGTGCGCACGCCGGAGCGCGAGTTGAAAACGAGCGCGCGCGCGCCGCGCATCACCAACCACTGCGCCAACTCCAGGCCGAAGCCGCCGAGCCCGCCCACCAGCACGAAGCTCTTGCCGGGGTGCATGTACACCCGCGGCACGGCTGCCACCAGCCGCGCCGTCGTCTTCGCTCCCTTCGCTTCCTCTTCCCGTATGCGGATCAATACTTTGCCGATGTGCTTGCCCGTCGCCATGTACCTGCGCATGCGCCGCCGTTAAATCATATGTTTATACACACTGTCAAATTTCATCGGTTTCGACTCCGAAAATACTTAAAAAAATTATCGTGCCTAACGTGTTTGTGGTATGCGGATTTGCAGTCCTAATGTCGAGACTACAGAGTTGGTACAGCTCTGTAGTTCTCGGCTCACACCCGGTGGCCTTTGGTGGAGAGGTAGTTAGGGAGGGTTTCCCTACACGTACGTACCGAAAGGCGTGCTCGAGCTGCTGGTCGCCGTACACGGTGGATGGCAGCGGCCGCACGGCGCCGCTGGCGATGCCCTCGGTCACGCAGCGCACCACCTCGCGCTTCTCCGCGCTGTCGTTCACGGCGTCGAACAGCGCGTCCAGCAAGATGCCGTGGAACGTCGTGTTCTTCAGGAAGAACGCCATACCCTGCAACGTACGCGCCGTGTTAACATTGTACGTTACAACGCGTATTCGCTTCTATACATGACACACAGAGAATCAGTGACTCACCAGAGCGGTGTCGTTGGACAGGTCGAGCTTTCCGATCTCGAGGAAGCGGCCGCCGGACGCAAGGCAGCGTACGGAGGCCATCAGCTGGTCACCGGCGAGCGAGTTGAGTACGAGGTCCACGCCGCGGCCGCGCGTGCGCCGCCGCACCAGCTGCTCGAAGCTCGTGTCTCGCGAGTTGCCGATGTTGTCCGCCGACAGGCCGGGGAAGCGCTCCAGCAGGAAGGTGCGCTTGTCGGCCGTGCCCACCGTGGTGTACACCGTGCAGCCGGCGTGCAGCGCCACGGCGATGGCGGCCTGCCCCACGCCGCCCGAGCCCGCGTGCACCAGCACCGACTCGCCGCGCCGCATGCGCCCGCGCACCACCAGCGCGTAGTACGCAGTCCCGTACGCAACAGGTACAGTCGCCGCCTCCTCCAGCGACCTGCGGCAAATACCGACACTAGCAATCATCATTCATCATTTTAGTGAAGGTTCGTCCCCTGAGAGAAGTGTCGGTGCCTCACCATTTGTCGGGAACCTCCCACAGGAAGCTGCGGTCAGCCTGGAGGGTGGTGGCCAGGCCGCGGGCCTCAATCATTCCCATCACCCGCTTGCCAGTGGACGATCGGCCGCTGAACTCTAAGCCCATGATGCAATCCTATCAGACGAGAATTATCATTTAACATACATTTTATCGACAGACTTTATTCTACCTCAACTATAAACTGGAATAAATAACTACCTACAATTTCAGCACCTGCCTAGGTTCCATTAGATAAATGATGTCGCTATGTTTTCTCAATTTCCGCCCAAGTTTCTTAATATTTTTCTTTTGATATAATCTTTTCTTACATATTGTTTATTTAACAATAAAAAGGGATGTTCAAAATCGGCCAATTCGTTTCCGCGTGATATAAGTACCTGTCATATATGGCAGTGTTCATCGGCGTATTTATGGCGCATGCGCAGTTGGACCAGCTAAACTTAGCTATACTAATTGACAAACATTGCCTGTCAAGTTGTTAACATTGTATTTAAATTGACAAGAAGCAAAAAATATAAAGAGTCGTCTTTTTTTGCGCATTTTTGGGCGCATGCGCAATTAAACCCAACAAGACCAAACTGTCAATCTTTCATTCATATCAATTTTATTAATTATAAGCAAACGAAACTGACAAAATTACAAAGTTTTTAATTGATATATTAGTACAGTGCATGCGCCAAAAAATATAAAACGTATCGACGTCGTAAGCACGTCATCAAGGTAAATAGCTATTCGTTTTTATATAGGAGAAGGTAAGGCTGGGACTATATGCTCCGAAATCGGGAACGCCGGAGAAAATTAAGGCCCGTATTAATAAAGCGTTCTTATCTCTAAGACAATTCTCAAGAAAGTACTTAAGATGTTGTTTTAATTAATAGACCGTACTTAAGTACAGCTGTAGGTACGGCGTATCAAGTGAGTGCGAACGTATTAATAAACGAGACTCGTTACTCAAGTACGCTGTCATTGCTGTCAAACTGTTACTTGAGACGCGGTTTCGTGGGTACAGTCAAACCTTGACTTGAGAACGGCTTGCTTGGCAATTGGGTTACACTACATTATTATTTATGGTGTTTTTGGGTGTGTTACAATTATGTAAATTAAAATCGAAATATTTATGATTAAACAAACTCAGAATTTACACTACATACTCAACACAAAATAAAGTTATAAAAAAAGATGCTATATTGATACATTATTGATACTTATTCATCTCTTTTTTCTTGTAATCGCGTTTGCAAAGGTTTTGCACCATTATGCTAGTGTCAAGTATTTGTAGAAATATTTTCGATTTTATTTATATATTTATATTAAACGAATTACCTAATTGATTTATATTAATTGACTTGATTTGACACTTGACAGCAGAACTTTTTTCGCTGCCCAAAAAACAATCCTCATAATATGATCCCTCCCTCCTACAATTCCTCGCCCTATCAACCTTAAATCTGGTCTGTGTTTTGTAAATACTTCTTTTATTGAAACTTTATGTACATACTGTGGTACTGGCCCTAAATGTTTGTGTCTGTTCTAGGTTTTAGATTATTCAACAGACTTCCTCCTGTACACCGTGCCCTTGTTTATTCATAAAACCCACTCATAAGGCAGAGTTTTCGTCAACACAACACATTGGCGAATCACTATGGAGCCACTTTAAAGAATAAGAAGAAGAAATTTTTTCGAATGAGAATGATCCGCATTCCGTTTTACGTAGTTATCAAAAAAATATGGATATTATTATGCTAGATAATAATAAATATTAATATCTACGTAAAAATTAATGAAAAACAGTTTTTTCAATATAAAAAATACAGACTAAACTTTTTTTGGCATTTATATTATTACATATTACATTTTTAAAAAGAAATATTGAAGGAATATATAAATCCGTTCTTTGTAGAAGTGTAAACGAAACGTTATTTTATTCGTTCTTTGTCGTGTAGATAACGCTTAAAAGTTGAGTAAGTGATCTCAATAACGTTATCAACTGAGACGGTCTTGAGATCATACTATGAATTAAAGACCATCTTGAGAAGCTAATCGTTAAGTTAACCTTGAGACTGTCTCAGCCAAGAAAGGTCTTGAGAACGGTTTATTAATTTACAACGGGCCTTAGAGTACTGAAAATAGAACTCTGCGATAAGTAATACAATAGAGTTGAAAATAGAAGTGTCAAGTATCGAGCTGTCATATATGACATTGACATTTGACTCGACACATAACGATTGACCGCTGTGATAGTTGTTAGTCAAACGAGTTTTCAAAAAATCCGACCTCAATTGCTAAAATTATTGAGATGATTATGACTGATAAGAATGATAAGATGGGGGATATATAGTATACGAAATTACGAACGAACAAAATAATGATGTGGTTAATTGATAAAATCTGAATAGACAAAAAGACTATGATAAAAGAAACCCTCAAAATTAAGCTCACATCTATTAAATCTAAGGCATACCACGTCTTACACCACATTCATGCAAGGTGTGTTTTTTTATTCTTTCATTTTTCTTACATTGTGCAATGTTACGACTTACTCATTTATCTAATGTTTCTAGTTATATGCCATATTAATAGTAAGATAACTAAGGATTACTTATTTTAAAACTAAATATGTTTATGATACTATAAAAGTCTTTGAGATAATATTATGCTCTGAACATTGAAGTACCCCACATTTCTGTACTATCCCATACAACTTTTTAAATTTAGCTGGAATTGTATACATGAAGAGCATTAATTAATCGAAATAGCAACTATATCTCAACATGAACCAAAATATACAAAACTACTAGTTTCATTATAGTCGGTTGAATTCTTTTAGAGTTGACCATGGACAAGTGACATCGGATGTCTATATGATGTAGGAGTGTGCACGGACCTGCTCGGCGAGGTTGCCGGGCAGCGCGTCAGGCGGCAGGCGGCCGGTGGCCAGCATGATGTCGCGGAAGTTTATGGTGGCGTAGTACACGCGGCACAGCTCGGTGCTGGCCGCGCGCTCGTTCAGCGCCGCGTGCCGCAGGTCGCTCTCGATCCACCGCAGCGACGCCAGGTCGCCGCGCGTCAGCGTGTTCACGTACGCGTGCTCCACCTGCACAAACGAATTATAGCGTACTACGTAGTTCATAACATCATCATAGATATAATTGAGGTTCATAAACCTCACAATGATGAAAGTTTTGACAGACACGATATATTCTGATTTATTCATAGATATAATTTTTAATAGATTTTTTATATGATTTAGTAATTCTGACTATGAGATGTATTTATAATGTTTTTTTTGTATGACTAAATATCTGTTTATTATTATTTCTAAATAATTTACTGTATAATTTCTAGCTTTATTATTTTTTCTTCTTAAAACAATGTTTGTTACATTATTATAGACTATCCCCCTTACTAATAAAAATATTAATACAACGGATAACCTATACAACGCTGCTTTCTTTGTCTGATACATTGGAATAGTCACTTGACAGACAAAGCGAGCAACGTTGTTTAAATTATACATTGTGTAAACATTTTTATTAGTAAGGTGGTATGTATTTAATTTTACACACCATGCGATCATGGTAGAACATTGTATGGACCTCTTTTAAACTATACCACCTGCAAATGTAATGCTATATACCTACTACATTCAGTGAAAAAACAATTGAATCTTGAATCAATTAATAAGTATTTTAGGGAAGAGATCTCCTTTCCTTTAACGTAGGTTCCATTGTACATGGCCACATAAATTATTTTTCAAAAGTTTTTAAAGAGATGTATATAATTTAAAGGATAAGATGAATATTAAATATTTTACAATAAAATATGATCTCTCAAGACTGACCTGGAGCTGCGCATCCATGGCGTCGGCAAGCGGCAGGTGGCGGTGCGTGCCCCAGGCGCCGGCGCGCAGCACGTTGACGGCCAGGTCCAGCCGCGCCTGCTCCGCGTACGCCGGCGCGTCCACCGCGAACGGCGCGCCGCCCGGTACGTGCCACACGCGCAGCGCGCGCCCGCCCGCCTCCTGCCGCAGGCACGTGCCCAGCCCCAGCACCCCGCCCGTCTCCGCACGCGACACCGCGTACACGCGCAGCCCGGGCTCCGCGTCCGCGCGCGCCAGCGCCTCGCGCAGCGCGTCCACCCAGTTGTAGCTCTCGTCGACCACGTCCACTACGACGGCGGAGGTCGGCGTCTCGGGGGTACGGCGCAGCAGCACCAGCTCGCACGTAGCGGCGGCCTGGCGTGCCACCATCACCAGCCCAGCGCCGGCCAGCAGAGCCCGCGCCTCACGCCCAGCCAGCGCGCCGCGCGGCTCCTCCAGCAGCAGCAGGCCGCGCGGAGCCAGCGCAGCGGCCAGGTTCGCCAGTACAGCCGCGCCGTGCCGTGACACCACGTCCGCCGCCAGCACCAGATGGCACTCCACCTCCGGCGCACCCGCCCGCGCGTCCTTGTTCGTCACCTGTGCCCCGAGAGACAGTGACCGTGTACAACTTGTTATGTACCCGTGTGATTTTTGATTTATATATTAATACACACAAATAAAGTTTGGTAGTCCAATGGGATCGACTGTACCTTAATGCCGTGCGGCTGCATGGCGGCGGTGTAGGCGGCGTGTTGCGACCCGCCGGCGACGCTGGCGTCGGCGCGCACCTGCGGCTCGCCCTCCAGTAGCGCCAGCGCTAGCGGCGACATCAGCGCCTCGCCCGCGCGGTCCAGCGCCGCCTCCACCGTGCGCAGTTTCACCGAGGCGCAGTTTTCCATCACTAGCTGCAGGCACACCGCCATCGCGTCGCACTTCGAGCGCGCCGCGTCTTCGCAGCTCGCCGCGCCGTTATCGTTGGGCACGAAAGTGAACCGCTCCAGCTTGGGCGCAGGCTGCGGGTTGGCGCGGCGCGGCGCGAGGTTGGTCTTCAGGCCGCGGAACTCGACGCCGCCGCAGGTGATCACGTCGACGTCGCGGCGCACGCGCACCTCGAGCTCAGAGCCTGTGACCAGCACGGTCTTAAGTGCGCGCGCCTGCGCCGCCGGGTCGATAACGGCGCGCTGCAGGCGCGTAGGCAGGTACAGCTGCCGCGTGTCCACGCCGATGATGCAAAACTGCAGCATAGTGTCCATAAACGAGATCCAGTTGTCGTTCCACACGAGCTTGCCGACCGTGCCGCGTGGGTCGGACGACACGATGCCACGAAACAGGCCCTGGTAGTTGTACCCGCGCAGGCGCAGCTCCTTGTAGATGTCGTCGGCCTGCAGTGGCAGCAGCCCGTCCTCGGTGAGGGGAGCAGCGTCTGAGGCAGGCGGCAAGCGCTCGGCGGCGGCGGCGTCGGCGAGGCGCACGCGGCCTGTCACGGCCACACTGCCACCCTCCGCTACCTCGAACTCGCCCGTGCCCTCCAGCACGTTAATGAGGAAGCGCACGGGCACATCGCGCGACACGATGGTCGCGCGCTTGAACTGCACGTTCTCTAGCACGATCGGCGTCTCCTCCGGCTTCTTGTTATGTAGCTTCGCCATGGTGCGCCAGACAAGAGTCTGCGGTCGGAGAAAACTTTAGGATGACGCATTTAAAAATTAATTATCAATAGTAGTATATTGAAAATAAAATAAAAATTATATAAAAACACTGCTCTTGCGTCAATAAATAAATAAAAAATATATAAATTTTACAAAATAAATCTTACCAGGTATCCGGTGGCTGGGAACAGCACGCGGCCATCGATGTTGTGGCCGGAGATGAAGGCGTCATCGGCCTTGGACAGGTCGTACTCGATGACGTTCTCGCCGGATCGCGCTGAGCCGTAGTTAGCCACGCTCCACTCGATCGAGTGGTCCCACAGCACCTTGGAGGCCAGGCCGGGCGTGCCGCGCGGCACTGGCCAGGCCACAGGCGGGTATAGCGAGGCGAGCTGCGGCTGCGCGCCAGCGCCGTACGCGCGGCCCAGCGCGCACAGTAGGTGCACGAGAGCGTCGGGCGCGTCGCGGCGCACGATCGGCACGTGCGCGGCGCCGGGCAATGCGCGCTTCAGCACTGCTTGCAACAGCGCGTGCGGCGCTAGCTCCAGCACGAGCGCGCGCTCGGGCACGTGGCGCAGCGCCTCCGCGAACCGCACCGGCGACAGCAGGTTGTTAACGTGGTACGCCGCGTCCGACAGCCGCGCTGAAACACAAATTTTATTTGGTTTTGTAGTAATATTATGTTGTAGCAATGGTGTGTAGCTTGGTTTATCTATGTAAACATTCGTTAAAATCGTTAATAGATTATAGAAACATGCCCTCATAACGCCTATTCGCCTATAGAAATGACGTGTCTCAATATCGACCAATATCAAAAAACTAATATATTTTGTAAAATATTTGAAAAAATTGTCTCTCGCGAGCTCATAGAGATATTGAAACAACATGTGTCACAAGTCACAACATGGTTCTTGTAGGGGTCGTTTCGTTAAATCAAATATGCTCGTATTGAGAGAATACAAAAGAAATTTATTAAATCCTTATAGTTTGTTGGAAATCACGAATATATTTCATATGACATGTCACTCCGTCGAAATTCACTAACAACTCCTGTAAATCTTAAGCAATTAGATTGAAGCTCCTCACATTTAAAAAAATATATATTTAAACTACCTAGAATTGGTTCTCGATCAAAGAATATATATTTTCCGTACCACTATATAGAACAGTTTACACTAGTAATAGCTTCCCCTCACGCAGTGTTAAAACTTACAACGAAGAATTTAAAGACTTAGATTTATTTAGCAACAACTTGGCTGTTTAAAAAACAAAGTTACGCAATCTGTTAAAAACTAAGTGACTGTGTTTACTTATTAAGTAAGTGTCAGTATGGTCTGACCATCCAGACTGCAAGCAAATTGTAGGCAAAAGTTATTCATTATTGACACTAATGACGGCTTTTGGTACCGGTGCTGGATTTGCCGGATGGCCGCGAGTATGGCGCTTTACCTAGTTCGAATGTTTTTTATTTATTACTAGCTGTTGCTCGCGGCTCCCTCGGGAACACTACTTTTTCGGGATAAAAAGTATAGCCTATGTTTTATTTAATCCAGAGTCTAAACTACTACCATACCGAATTTCATCGAAATCCGTTCAGTAGTTTTTGCGTGAAAGCGTAACAAACATCCACGCTTTCACATTTATAATATTAAAGTAAGAATGGCGTATTTTTTATAGATTTTTAACAATCTATGGAACTGAGTCTTTAAAGTATTTTGATATTTATAGTTTAAGAAAGATGTAAACGACTATTTGTTTCCTGAATAAAATAAATAAATAAATAAATTATTGCGAAAGAAGTCCCGACTTCACTCACCGATCTCAGTGTCCCACTTGTCCTGGGGCAGCGAGGAGGAGATCCACTTGGCGGAGCGCGGCTTGGGGTCGGGGATGATCTTCTCGAGGCTGCGACGCAGCTGCGGCGCGGCGCTTGCGATGTACTTGCTGTGGAAGGCGAAGCCCGAGCTGTTGACGCGGCGCGCGAACACGCCCTCCGCGCTCAACTGCTCCACGAACTTCTCTATGGATTTGGCCGGCCCGGAGATCTGTGATACATAGATTTGGTATCTATTAATTGTTTGTACGTTCATTTATCAATCGTTTGTACGTAAGGCATCATACATTGACCAATAACTAGGTGGATGGATTACTATCAGTAAATCTATTATGTAAATTGTAAAATAATCAATAATATTCTAAGGGCTTTTTATTTTTTTTATTTTTTTTTTATAATTGTACGTACGTATATAGGGATTGTATATGACGAAGGAAGTTGTATGTATGTAGTTGTACAAGGAAGGGAGTGCAGTCGCTCGCGGGGCGCTCACCGTGACGCTGTCGTTTGAGTTGTGGCAGGCGGGCACGATGTCGGGCGGGCAGCGCTGCATGCACTGCTCCCACGTAAGCCCCACCGCGGCCATGGAGCCGGGCGCCAGGCGCGCGTCTACGATGCTGCGCCCGCGCCAGTATGCCGCCAGCACCGCCTGCTCCGCCGTCAGCGTGTCGTCGGCGTAAGCGCAGCCGATCTCGCCCACCGAGTGGCCGAGGATGCCGGCGGGTCGTACGCCCAGCACGCGCAGCACGTCCACCAGCGCCACCTGCACGGCGGCGATGGACACAAACGAGTTGATGACGTCGTCGAAAGCCGCGTCCGGCGCTGCCGTGAGCACGTGCAGCAGGTCTACGCCGTGCGGTCGCAGCGCCGCCGCCGAGCGCTCCACACTGCGCGCGAACAGCGGCAGCCGCATCAGCGCGCGCCCCATGCCAGACCACTGCGACCCCATGCCCGAGAACACGAACCACACGGGCCGCGGCTCGCCGCTCTCCACCTCCTGCGGGACATAGTGGCATGTAGCTCAACGAATACTCAGCTAATACGTTATGTTACAGAATAAATCAGTCTAAAATATATAAGCGAACGAACTCACGAAGACTTCCTCGTGCGCAGGCTCGGTGAGCAGGCGGTACCCGCGGTGCGCGTGGCCGGGGATGTTGTGCGCGTGCACGGCGTCCAGCATCGCGTGCAGCGGCGCGGAGGTGGCGTGCTCGGCCGCGTGCGCCAGCAGAGCTCGCGCCGCCTCCTCCGTGCGGCCCGAGGCCAGCACGAGGCGCGGTGTGTCGCAGCGCGCCGCCCCCTCCCCGCTTCCCGCACCCGGCGCAGGTTGCGACTCCAGGATGATGTGGGCGTTGGCGCCGCCGAAGCCGAACGAGTTCACCGCCACCAGCCCGCCGTCCCAGGGCGTGTTGCGGTCCACCACCTGAAGCATTTCGATCATGTTCTAATTGTTGCATTGTAAGTCTATTCATTTTTTGTTTATTGTTTGCACATTTTTATGCTGATTGTTTGCCGTCCAACTTATTCAGGGTTCGTACCCAAAGAGTAAAAACGGGACGATTTGTCTATCCATCTGCCCGTCTGTCTGCCTGTCACCAGGCTCATATCTCCATAACCGTGATAGCTAGACAGTTGAAATTTTCACAGATGATATATATATCTGCTGCCGCTATAACAACAAATACTAAAATGATTGTCAGCAAGTGATAATATCTTGAAAACTTATACCTAAACTATACACGTTACAATAAATTTAAAGAATTATGAATATACTTGTAACAGGACATTTATCTTATTTATTCTTATGTAATGCTAATGTTAATCACGACACGACACGACCTCCGAGTCGATAACCAAGCATTAGTGCTTAGTGGTTTAGACCACTGGACCACGTTGTTATTATTATAACAACTATTCAAATAATCTCCCCTAAGCTCTCATTTCGACCGATTACCCCAGATCCGGTTGGGGTCGAATATTGTAGTGTGTATCTATTATTGTAGTGTAATGTATTATTATAGTGGAGTGTATTATTTAAATATTACGCCACTTAACCGAACAATACACACCAGAAGTCAATTTTGAGATTGAAATTGACTTTTTCAATGATTAGATACTACATTGTTAAATAATATTATTATCTTTTGTAGTCGTCGGCGGAAAAAATGTAGCAGTAATGAGTAAGCATTTTATGTATATAGTATTAGGTCCTTACATATGGCGGCGTATTACACTGGCGTTTTGCCGTACTGGCCACTTTGATCTCAAATATATCTTCTTTGGTTAGGAATTTCAATTTCAAATTTATACCGCTATTTACTCATGCATTTGTGTTTCTAAAACCGTAGGTAATTCATTTGTTTTTTCCTCTTTTGGTTTTTTCTTTGCGTCACTCTGTTCACAAAAAACCTGAAATATCGTATTATTTTCGATTACGAGTTCCACCGTGGCACCAGTGCTGCAGAAACGGCTCGAAGGATTTATGTTTGCCAGTTACAGCTACAATGTGTATGGCGGCGGTGTCGCAAAAGAAAAAACAGTGCGTTTTTGGTTCCAACGTTTACGTTCTGGAAATTTCGACCTGCAGAACAAGCCCCGTGGACGGTCAGAGACCATAGTTGATAATGAAGAATTGAATTAAGGCTATTGTGGAAGCGAATCCATGGCAAACCACGTCCGAGTTAGCTGCAGGCTACGGTGTTAGTGAGAAAACTGTTTTAATCCACTTGAAGCAAATTGGGAAGGTGAAAAAGCTTGAAAGGTGGGTATCTCATGAATTGAGTACAGCAAACCGACAAACGCGCGTCGACTCCGTTACATTACTCAACCGGCACAATAATGAAGGGATTTTAAATCGAATCATTACCTGTGATGAAAAGTGGATCCTGTACGATAATCGGAAACGCTCATCGCAATGGCTGAACCCTGGCGAACCAGCCAAAGCCTGCCCTAAGCGAAAATTGACTCAAAAAAAGTTACTTGTGAGTGTTAGGTGAACTAGTGCCGGTATCGTTCACTACAGCTTTCTTAAATCTGGCCAGACGATTACGGCAGATGTCTATTGCCAGGAACTGCAAATCATCATGGAAAAGCTAGATGCTAAACAACCGAGGTTGGTCATTCGCTCTAGGCCACTGCTGCTTCAGGACAACGCTAGACCACACACTGCACAACAGACGGACAACACGGGAGTTGAGACACGCCTCCAGCTGGGTACAAAGAGTGTTGTATTCTTCATACGTCAGCTTTTGGTAGCCAATTACTCGTTTTAAGTGATGCTTAAGGCTTTTGACGGCAGCTTCACAGAGACCGCTAGCCTGTGGCCATGACGGGG
Organism: Phengaris arion; assembly: GCA_963565745.1. Classification (NCBI taxonomy): domain Eukaryota; kingdom Metazoa; phylum Arthropoda; class Insecta; order Lepidoptera; family Lycaenidae; genus Phengaris; species Phengaris arion. Next base: position 18,955,074 of record OY751431.1, read on the forward strand.
CATTAAAATGCCAGCTAATACCCATTTCTGCGATTTCACTATAAAGATTACTATCCATAAATACTTTTTGCAATTCGACGTATTCCTGCTGAAGTACCTACCTTACTAGCACCTAAGAAGTTTGTACCGTTATCCTCTATATCTAAAAACGTCGAGGTAGTTAAATCTGAGGCCACCTCAAGATGTACAGCCTTAGTAGTCATACATACAAAAACTGCTACGTAACCTTTACTGGTTTTGATGCCACGGCCCATGATACTTTTGATCATTATGTGACCGGTGTAGTCTACCCCTACTGATTGAAAAGGCCTAGAAGGGTTGACTCTAGCTGCTGGTAAGTCGCCCATTAACTGTTGATGTTTGCTAGGGTTGTGTCTTCTACACGTGACACATAGTCGAAGGCGTTTTTTGATAGCCCTGTTACCACCGATCACCCAATACTTTTGACGCATAAACGCGGACGTCAGACGAGGTCCACCGTGAAAGGTGAGCTCGTGGGCCTGGTCTATGATAAGATCTGCTAAACGACTATTATTAGGTATTAAAATAGGATGTTTCATGTCGGGATTTAAATTGGCATGTTTTAACCGACCACCCACTCTTAAAATGTCATTTTCATCTAGAAAAGGATTAAGGCTATAAATTATGCTATTAGATGAAATTTTCTTGTTATGTTTTAAATTTTCTATTTCTTTATTAAAACTTAAATACTGTATATTTCTTACGATAATATTTTTTGCTTTGCTTAGTTCTGATAATGATATTTGCTTTTATATTATATTTTTTGTATGTTGCGAATCTTAATATATATGCTACTGTTACTGTTAGTAGAGAACTATATTTCATAAGTAATTGTAATATGATACAAATGTCACGGTATTGCTGCGTGACTAAGTTAACTAATGCAGGAACTTTAAGTTCTAATTTTGTAAAATATGATTGATAAGTCTGTTGATCACAGAAATTAGAGAGCCAGTTTGGACCCTGCCACCACAAAGAGTGGTCAATTAACTGTGATACAGTCAGTCCACGGCTTGCTGAGTCTGCTGGATTTTCATCTGATTTTACATAGCGCCAGCATTCAATTGGCATAATTGATGATATTTCGCGAACTCGATTAGCCACGAAAACGTTCCGCGTGGGGTTTCCATTTAACCAACCTAAAACTATCATGGAGTCGACCCAACCGTATGTTTTTATATTGTGACTGCTGAGGCAAGTTTTAACTTTATACATTAATTTAGATAGTAATAGTGCCCCACATAACTCTAATCGAGGTAATGATATTGTTTTGCTACTAGGCACGAGCCTCGTTTTACCTACTAATAATGTTATACGGGACCCTTCAGTTCGATTTATACGACAATATATTACACAAGCGTACGCCTTTGTTGACGCATCACAAAACCCGTGTAACTCGATGCATTCGTTTTCTTTAGTACCGATTCACCGTGGTAAATTTATTTTATTAATGTTACATAAATCTACCTTGATTTTAACCCATTCCGCGTAAATATCGGCCGGTAGCTCATCATTCCACTTAATGCCAGCTAGCCAAGTACTTTGAAAAATTATTGTGAGTTTTGTTGATACGGGTGAGAGCCATCCTAAAGGGTCAAACAGTTTAGATATTTCAGAAAGTAATGTACGTTTTGTTACTTTACTCGAAATATTAGAGTCAATCTTTGATTGAAAAGAAAAATTATCATGACTTGGGTTCCAACTTAAACCTAATATTTTGCTTTGCTCTTGTTTAAAAAAGAAACCAGGGGCGGTTTCAGTGTCGACATTTGCTAACAATTCAGGTGCATTTGATTTCCACTTTCTAAGGTGGAATCCCCCTGACTTCAATAACATGATAAGGTCTTGCTGTAGCTGCCTAGCGACTGATAAATTATGCTGACCATGCACTAAATCGTCCATATAAAAGGATTCCTCAAGGACAGGGATAGCCGCGCTGTTTAAGTAGTTTTCTTTTTCATCCGACGCTAGCCTTTTTTCGAAATCAGGCTCAAAAGGTATCCGAACAACATAACGACCGTCTTCTTGTCGCGTTGTGGTCTCATTATAATAATCTAAACATTTTTGATCGTTAACTGATAATTTAGAATTTTCGGAAATGTCCTCAATTTCCCAAATTTTTTCTATTTGACTTAAATCGTTTAAAACTACATTGCATTGAATAGTTTTAACGTTGCCTGTAAGTATCCATCCTAAGGATGTATTTTGGGCAATGGGTGTAAAATTATTTACTTTAAGCACACCGTCTAATAAAATAAAAGCGTATATGTCGGCTCCCAGCAGCAGGTCCACTGGGCGACTTATGTTAAAGTTCGGATCGGCTAAAGAAATCGAAATCACTATAAAATATGTCCTTATAAATTCTGAGCAGTTCCCTCGATTCCTCATGGATGCGATCATCAGGTTTCCACTTTGGTGACTAAAGGACCAATTTCGAATCATATTATTTACAACAACAAAACAATTTTGCAAATGCGTCGACTCATTGAAATATTGAAAGATTAACGTGTACGTGTAAAAGACCATGAGAAGTATCTATTATTACCATCATAATGTGATGGTGTATGGTGTGATGATAGTGGTGATGATGATGATGATTACTGTAATTGACAGAGTTATGCTTGCAGTTCCACAATAGAAATACCCGAAATAAGCATAAGCTTGATGTACCAGTGACTAGGCTTAGTAAAGTAAAGAATTCGTTTAAAGGCCAGTGTATACGCCTATACAATAAGATCCCAGAAAGTGTTCAAAATTTTTCAATCAATAAATTTAAAAAAGTAGTTAAAGAACGTTTGTCTGCTAAAGCCTATTATAAAGTTAATGATTTTATGTGATGTGTGTGATTTATGATTTTATGATTTAATGATAGCACACCATGAGAATGAGGTGCAAGAGGGTCACCTCATTCTACTTCTAAATTACATATATTATTGTACTCTTGTTATGTAGTTTTAGTCATAACATTGTTATATATGCCTTTTTTATATTTTAAAAGAACAATTTTCCAACTTTTTGATAAAAGATGGCCCCGCGCGAGTTTCTTACGCCGGTTCATCTCGCCGGGCTAGTTCCCGAACCGGTGGTAGGCATCATGTAGATCGACGTTCAAAAAGTGTATGAAAATACCTATTTTGAATAAAACAAATTGACTTTGACTTTGAGTTCTTTAAACAACGCCGAAATCCCCAAACATGTATCTACAAGGACTAAGGAGTTCTGTTCAGTACTTTTGGATCCAGTACTCTTGGTGAAAATTCTCACTTTTTGGTAGCATATGCTTCAGAAAAACTCAAAGTCACTATATGTGTCCATATAAATTTCGATTCATCATCAAGTCATCACTTTTGTGTCAAAAGGACCAATTTGGGATTATACCATTTACAGCAAAAAAGATTTTTGAAATACGGTCCACAAACGGCAGAGTAATCGTTGAACAAAACAAAAAAAAACATGTATAACCGCATCCTTTTTTTTGGAAGTGGGTAAAAAAATAATAACCTGACAGGTTTGCCTGTACAGTTGAGCTGTACAAGTAAACCGGAGCGTGTATGTTATAAAACTATGCAGGTAAAATATAATAAAATAATAAAATTCTATGTGCAGTCAAAGTTCGAGCGTCCCTATTGAACACAGCGTCTCCTTTACTTGACAAAAATTTATATATTATGTGTGTATAAATTCCATTGTTGATACTGTCCTATTATTTTTTCCGACGTCTAAAAAATTATAATTAAATAAAATATAATAGATGCTAATATACCTTGATCCTCCCGTCGCTGAGCGCGGGGATGTCTGGGTTGGGCGATTTGTAGTGCAGGTTGCCGGGAATCTGGCCGCGCTCCATGGCCACAACCACCTTGGCGATGGAGCACAGCCCCGACGCCGGCTCCGAGTGGCCCATGTTGGACTTAACGGAGCCCAGCAACAGCGGGGTGGCGCGATTCTCGCAGAACAGGTCCGCGATGGCGTTGACCTCCTGCGGGTCGCCGACCTTGGTGCCGGTACCGTGCGCCTCCACGTAGGCCACGTCCTGCGGGCGCAGGCCGGCCTCCGCGAACGTCTCGCGCGCCAGGCTCTTCTGCATCTCGCCGATGGGGAAGGTGATGCCCTGCTCCTTGTGGCCGTCCGTGTTCATGCGCGCGCCGCGCACGGCGGCGTACACGCGGCGCGCCGCCGAGCGCCGCTGTACCAGCACGGCCACCACCGCCTCCGAGCGCACGTAGCCGCGCCCGCTCGCGTCGAACGCCGCGCAGCGCCCCTCCGGCGACAGCATGCTGAGCCGGTGGAAATTAAGCGAGTTGGCGGGCTTGAGGCACAGGTTGCAGCCGGCCACAACAGCGGCGTCGCACTGGCCGGCGCGGATGGCCTGCACCGCCTGCGTAAGCGCGAACAGCGAGCTGGAGCAGGCCGTGTCGACGGCGTACGAGGGCCCCTTGAGGTCGAAGGTGTAGGAGATGCGGTTGGGGAACATGGCGCGGCAACAGCCCGTAAGAGCGTAGCCGGTGATCTTGTCGGGGTCGGCAGTCCACAGCTCCTCGGTCTCGGAGTTGGACACGCCGACGTAGACGCCGGTGCGCGAGCCGCGCAGCTCGGCGGGGCTGAGGCCGGCGTCCACGATGGCCTCGTGCGTCACCTCCAGCAGCAGGCGCAGCTGCGGGTCCATGAGGTGCGCCTGCTTGGCGTGTACGCCGAAGAACGTGGCGTCGAAGTGCGCCAGGTCCTTGAGCTTGCCGTTGCGCTCCGGCAGTCCATGGAGACCTGCACAATAACACCATCATTAGACAATATTTCATATAGTCTTGCAACGATCTACTGGCTACCCAAAGTAACAAATGTTTTTCATAAAACTAGTTACATCATGTTATATACCTAGATGCCGAATATATTTTATTCTCTAATTTGAAAAAGATTCATCTAGTGATTAGTTGACCACTAGATTAAACTTTTGGGACTGTGTGCCAGTTAAATTAAGTTTATCTAGAGTTTATGTAAAATCTTCAGAAACCAGGCATGAATGAATGAAAAATTTTGTAACCTTTTTATACCTACTCTGTTCAATCCAATTTTTAAACTAAACGTAAAAAAAAGATTAACTGCAACCAAACGATTGTTCTATACTAGCATTTGCCCGCAGCTTCGCCCGCGTGGGAGTGTTCGTGGCAAAAAACTTATATACCTTCTGAAATATAGATAGTAATTAATAGCACAGAGTAAAAATATATACTTACTTGTAATAAATTTTCACACGTACTTTTTGATTTTAATATTTCTCCTAGATAAGGATTAGGTTACATTGTATCCGTCTAAATAGCTTCTAAAAATACCACATTATTTGTGATCTTTTTTTAAACTTAGAATGGGTATAGAGATAGACATATCGATGCCATCGCGAACCTTTTTGTAGACACAATGGTAGCGAATTCAAAAATATGAAGATTGAGAAGAGAGATAGTTTCAATTTTAGCCGAATTTAAATGGGGAATTATTCAGAAAAAAGTTTTATTTCATTTTGTGCATTTTTACTTTGGAAGTTTTTAGTGTGGTTTTAATTTTTTTTTTAAATAAGAATTTTTCCCTTTTTAGTTACTACTTATTAACACATTTTAAGAAAGTTATTAATACAAAAAAGCCTCTTTTTTCTCACTCTCTCGGAAAAACAAACTCAAGCGATTTTATGCCAGTTTTCTAAGAGGCATTTTTGAGAGGTTTTCTCTTCGCTATTTCCCCAAATAAGCATTACCGATCTGTGGACCAAATAAATAATCACCAGTGATGATAATGATTAGACACTATATTATTAAATATAGAGTCTAATCATTATCATCACTTATTATCTATTGTAAAGTAGTCGGCTGAAAAAATGTATCAGCGCCAGCATTGAATATAAATAACTAACAACTAAAACTACTAGCATACCAAAATTCATCAAAATCCGTTGAGTACATTCTGTACAAACGTATATCTATCTATAAATCTATAAACGTATATATATCTATATCTTCCATGTACAGACAGCGACCAGTTACGATTTTATTATATGTATAGATTGCACTGCAACTAGTGACATTTATATTGGTAGCTTTAAATAGGCCACTATTGTTTCTTTATTTACGTTCAGTTTAAATGGGATGTAAACAATCTAGCTGCTGTGAGGTTTATCACGAAAGCGAGACCTTTCCGGAAAACAACAAATGCAAAGCAGTTTACAGGGAAACAACACTATAATTAATGGCAATATTTTGCCCTAGGTAGGCATCTATTGTCCTGGTGGTAACAAGTAGGTACTTATGTATAATGAACGTCCTCCTACAGGAAAATTATTATCGCACATCTAGTTTTAGTTTCTTGTTTTTATTAGCGGTTAGCCTAAATTCTAAAGTCTGGAGTGAATTCTTGATTCGGCTCCGCAGGCTTTTTCTTTTTTTAAACCGTATCCGTTACAATTCTTGAAATACGGAGCTAAAAAAAATAGTGAGTAACCCCTGAATTGTCAAGCAGTGAGCTAGCTGATGATGATGAATTATAGCCAAGAACACTCTCGATCATGTTAGCTTTAAAAAAACGGTCACGTGCGAGTCGGACTCGCGCGCGAAGGGTTCCGTACAATTATAAGAATATTTTACATGTCTACTTATTATTTAGTTACTTTACTTGTACGAAGTTTCCAAGGTAAGCGAGCGCATTTTCAAATTAGGCATCCAAACTTATATGAGCCGTTGTAGTTTTCTTTTAAAGTTCATGACACTTTGACATTTCATCTTTCTAGCACTAACCGTTTGGAATGTTAGCCGAAGACGGACGGACGGACATGACCAAACCATAAGGGTTCTACGGAACTACGGAACCCTAATAGATCAAAATCGGTTCATCCGTTTTGGAGCTATGATGCCACGGACAGCCAATCTGCCTTACCTCTAGCTCTCAACAATCTGCGATTGAATCTAAGCTAAGTACTGGAGGTAGTGTCGAGCGGCTCCTGCGACACGCGATTGGTTGATATCAAGTCGATAACAATACAAGATGACGGCGAGTCTGAGTCGCTAGTGTTGTGTCGCCCTCAAGGTCACCGCGACTACAGTAACTGCTGTTGCACCCCGCGCCCATTAATGTTAGATAATTTTATATCACTAAAATTCAATAAAGGAAAATTTTCCGTTTTTTTTTAATATTATGATTACTGAATTGACCTGGTTTTTCCAAATTCAAATCCTAGTTATAGAATATGACACTGAGGTCTACGGACGAGCTGCGACACGTGAAAATAGATTTACAAGGGAAGCCCTTTAACGAAGACAGCGGCGCGGTGCGGGTGCAGGGGGGCTCGGCAGAACTCGATTAGTTGACAATGGAGGATCCGGCCCGGCCCCGCGCCGCGCCGTGTGATGGTGTGGGGAGTACCTGGCGTCCAGCGGCGATCGTCGGCCGTCACCAGGTCGACGCCGGCGAACAGCTGCTCGGCGAACTCGTCGATGTTGTCGGATTGCGGCAGGCGGCCCGACAGCCCCGTCACCACGATGTCGTCGTCCGCGCGCGTGCCGTTGGTCACCGCGCCCGGCATGTCTGAGTCTGTAACGATCGTGCGGATGATTGAACACTGAACACTGAGCTGAGCTGAGCGTGCGGTGCGTGCGGGCGGGTGGCGGACAGTGTGTTAGCGGGCGCGCGGCGCGGCGTTAAATGCGGCCGATAACGGGGTCGCGACCGCCCAGAGTTTCCACCGCGTCGCTATAGCGCGCAAGGACGCCTAAGGTCGCGGCGCATACGCACCCCGGCGTCATCGACGCGCCGTGCCGCCCCGAGTCCGCTACGACCTTCCCACTCGTTGTCGTCACGGGCCCGCGCCGCCGCGCGCCGACCCCATAGGCCATAGTGCTTACTGTTTACTATCGATTCCTATTGTAGATTATCGTCGGAGAACAATGTCGGTGCGTAAGGTGTATGGACTCTGCTCTGCACCACGGTCCGTACCTTTTCGTTGAAGAAATGTACGTGTACGTCCTACAGCGCGCAGGTATATAATATTAAACATGCACTTTAACGCATGTATAATTATAATATTTTTTACTTTTACCCACCCGTTGGCAGGCTCGCAAAAGATAAACGACGACTACATTATCCTTTATAAGAAATCTAAATCTCTATAAAAGGTAAAACATGCGTAAGATCAGCAATTGTTAGAAAAAGTACAATAGACAATCGATTTAAACAACAATATAATATAATGCAAATTATTATCAGTAATAAGTTAATATTACATCATTATTAATATATAATTATTAATAATAATAGCAACAATTTATAATTATTGCATCATAATCGTAGCTAAAATAAGAGTTTACATAACCAGAGCGGCGAGTGCACTGTACTTTTGACCCAAGTCCCTTGTTTCCTGCAACACCATCGCTCCAAACACTCTAGAGTACAGAACCCTGCCGCGTGTGTTTTGTGTGCTGTGTGCGAGTTTTTACACTACTCGCCGACGCCGTGAAGAAGTTAACTACAGTTTGTATGGCATCGAAACTCGCCCCAAGTGGCAAACAATGGTAACTAATTCGATGCCATACAAATTTATTCTATGACTGACATTGCGTTATTTGCGTTATCATGGGATATTGGCTACGACTGGCAGAGTTTGGCCTGTCTTGGCACAAGTCACAACCAGCACAAGACTTCGCTGACTTCTCATCGGCCCCATGGCCGATGAGAAGTGAATGTAAGAAATGCGAATGTAAGCGAGTTTAGGCGGTGTTCCTTACAGTCCTTCATAGTTTGTGAGTTGTACCCCCAATGATTTTAGTATATTGTTGATGATGATAGTAGTTTGGGAGTTGTACCCCCAATGATTTTAGATATTGTTGATGATTATAGTAGTTTGTAAACCTGTAGTAGCTAAACCATTTTTACGTATCTTCTCTTTGATTTCTCTCCCCTTTGTTTTAAACTCCCTAAGTCCCTACGATATAAAAGCTAATATGAAATCAAGTATCCATATTGTAACATCTATAATAAAACAGGTAAACAAAAAATCCAACCGCGGGGAGGCACACTGCACTAGGCTTGCCAGATGGGCGGGAACTCCGGGGATTAGAGCTTATTGTTCCGGATTCCGAAAATCTACTAGTTTTGTAATGTTAATTTTTTTCAGTTTATTACGATTTAATTTATAATATAGATTTCATATTTTTCAAGTTTCAATTCATTTATAAGCTAAGTGCACAATTTTATTCATATTTAACGACTTGATTTACTACCAAAGTTTTATGTCTAAGCTGCATCATAAAATTACAACTGACGTTAATTACCTACCTAATAAAAGTATGTATTTAAAATAAATGGCATTTTCCTTTTCAAATACAAATATATAATATATCCTTTGAAAACAAAAAAACAAGATACTTTTTACTATGGCCACGATTCAACACCATTGTTCTAGAATTGTCCCGGATTTGATAAGTTTCTATCTGGCAACCCTACACTGCACAGATGTCGCGAGTTACTCACACAGCTGACCGCACACGGGAAGTCCTCGGGAGGAAAACAACAGCTAAACAACAACGGTGTTGTTGTGGGAGAGCCCGTGTTGACGCTGTGGGGTGTGGAGCTATCTACAATAACATTTCGCCTCATCTACTGACTACTAGACGTGTACAATGTATACAAATCGGCAAAGTTCCTGCTTGATATTTTCCTTTGGGTTTTGCACTAGGAGTTAGCACGCCTCAAAATATTTAAACCTAAAGGAAGTGACTGCATCGATTATTACATGTCAGTATGTGAACATGCACATGTAGCATCGGCGTTGTTAAGCGATTTTGATCTAATGCCTGGTCGAGCGGTAATTTGTTCGATTGTACAGACGTACAGTCGCCGACTGATCCGGTGATTTTCGACCCTACTACTTGGCAATAATCTGTCGGCGACATACATGTATGCATGTTCTAACTTCTAGGACTTCTATGCCCCTGAGTACGAGCAGCTGCTACGGGTAGTTGGCACCCTAAACGTTATTAGGGTTGAACCCTTCCTGGCGTTGCGTTGCTTTCTAAATGCGTTTGTTTCAGTTTTTCAGAATAAACATAATTTTATGTATTAAACCGCGCGTCAGAGAATTTACCTCTTACTGCTTTGTAGTTTTTATTATTATTATTGTGTAATTTTATTAAAATTAAACATAATGCTCGTTAAATTATATGCTCGTTTAAAATAATATAAAAAATAAGTTGTTTATTGTTCATATAGAGCAAAATAAATATTTTACGTCGGAAATCGGAATTTGACACACAGACACACAAACACACAGGAGTCGCGCGTCTCGCGAATCTTACTTATTCGTGTTACTCGCGGAATATAATGTAAACAAAGTAAGAGAGACGTTACATAAGCGGCGACACGCGCGGTCGGCGTGGAGATAATAGTGATATGTCATGATACGCAGGTCGGGGTTCGAGGCCGGCGGACCACGAGAGTGCCAGGTGTCGCCGTGGCCAAGTGGGAGCTGCTTTCACGCTCCCTGACACGCCAGGACTATGCTTTAGGACAGTCGCGGCCTCGAGGGCAGCTCAGGATTTTATTTCATGTTGCTGACTGATTCTGCGACCCGTGTGCGACCCCTTAGCACAATTCTTCGCTTCCTCGGAAGTGTGCTTGGACTGCTAAGGTGCTTAACAGTTAAAACTTAAATCATTTAGTCGTCAATTAATAAATCGTTAATTAATTACTTGTGTTACTTGTTAATTTACTAACACTAGCCACTGGGCGACCAAATATTGCCAGGGGGTTAATGCCAGCTAAAGTCAACTTAGCTATTGTTTAGTTTATGTTGGTGAAATGCAAATTGGATTTTCAGGGTTCCGTAATACATTAGTCCGTCCGTCCGTCCGTCTGTCCGCGCTTCTAGCTTCTGCAATTATGAATATAAAGTAATGAAATTTTGTATAGTTACATTGTGTATAGATCTCGGTTTTAGCATCATAAAATAATAATAATTTTATATTTTATGGGTGGCTTCCCATACATGTTAAGTGAAGATGAAAAATATTTTTTCATCCTACACCATCGTGTGGGGTAAAATAAAGGCAAGGTTTCATACATGTTTTGTTTACAAAGTCAACCATTTACGAGTAATCAGCCTCCAAAGGGGTTATAAGTTGGTCCCTTTAGCCCATAATGTAATTTAATTACAAAAAAATGTGGATTGGCCCGTGAGTATTTATAAAATAAACTGTAGAAAATAAAACATAATGGTATGTCTCATAATTTGTCAACAGATGTCGCTGCTAGGTTTTTTAGTCGTGAGCTATCAAGTAATTTAACTATCAACCCTTTAAAAATTAGGTCTCTACCTCACAAGTCACAACTCACAGGTATTACTACAATTTTCAACATTCATAAGTATTTTGTTATAATTATTTAGGTAATAAGTAGCCATTGTAACTTTTGTTTTTAGGAAGCTATGAGCATCGTCCGCGTCTGTGTGACTGTGGATTTATCTTATAAAGCCGGTAGTAGGAAAATTAATTTTTTTTAATTATTTTAATGGCCACATAATTTAACCATAATTGTAACCTCTTTTTCTACCTCGCTTATAAATCATAATACCTTATTTAAATAATATGACGTTTTCAACAAAAACGCTCGTGCGTCTACAATACGGTAGGAAAATTACGCTTGATCCATAAGGGTAGACTAGGTACACTCAACTTACAGAGCCTGTATGGGCAATTACTTCTTTTACAGCGGCTTTGTTAAATAAAGATAATGATTATGTCGGTACTCGGTAGTATACAATACTAGCAAACTTTTCCAAAAGAATAGAATCGTCGGATATGGCACTTTTTTAAATAGCGGGTGTTTTTTGTTCCAATCAACTGTTGTTTTGTAGGTGTTTGTCGTAATTTAACAGTCATTTAGAAACAAATTAAGATGTATATGAATTCAAAATTATCTATGTATTTTTCGTTTAATTTTAAAAAGTATTAATCAAAATCGACTGTAATGATTAATTTGTTTATAGCATAAAACTACTTCCGGGTGCACATGGAACACTACATTTGGGGAGTCCTGATCCCCCTGAATCAAGTTTCCATTAAAATATTTTAAGTAATTGATTAATTATTGAATATTTCCATAGACCTAAGATATTAAAAAAAAAAAACACGAAAAGAACAAGAAAGTGTACCAACAAACCATAAAAAATGGCGGTGAAATATGTTATGGTACAATTTATGCTAAAACACCGAATGCAAATACAATAATAGTAATTTATGCTTTTAGTTGTATATTAAGCAATAAATAAAGGTTAAATAAACGTTTTTTTAAATCTTCATTTATTATACCCGACTGGGTTATGTTTTTCGCGCGTATCTTGTATGTATGTTTGTAAAATACTTTTTTCCCACGTAACTTCCAAACGGCTGGATGGATTTCGACAGTTAAGGTATCGACTATCATTATATTTGTCTTAAATACCCAAGTGTCATTACATAACTAGTTCAAATAAAAAATACAAAATGTACAAATTTGACGCCAAATTGTAAGTAACTAGATCATATTTTTTTAATTCAACCGAACCTATCGAGTAAGGTATCAATATAAAGGAAATTAAAAGGAGATTTAAAAAATGTCACATATGTCATGTATTTTTTAATTTAATTTAATTTAATCGGAAATAATTACAACCATTTTAATAAAATCATTCGAATAAATTTGTAATCAATGCATTCAAATAGATATATTTTTGCTTTAAATCGACCAAGTGTGTTTTGGATAAACTAGTTTTCGTAGGTAAATAAGTGGTTTTTTTTTCACTTATATTCCGTTGGTTGTCGCATATTCTTGTATATAGATAAATTCCACGTATAACAGTGCCATTTTTTTCAAATAGGACTGATTGATGTGTATGAAATAAGAGTTAAAGACAAAATCGGAGATCAAGTGTCCCCAGTTTCCCCTGTAGCACGGTAAAGTCATAATGTAGTAAGTAGACATTGAAATTTATCACAATTCGTCCGAGAGTCTGAAGATATCGAATAATTTTAAGACAGTCTTGTCTGTCTTGGCTAATCACTACATATAGCAGTATAACAGTATAAAGGCCTACATGGGAAGACTTAGGGCCTGTTTCACAATCGTCTTTAAGCTAAGTACTACCTAGGTCTAGAACCTAGTAATTATTATGTATTTTACCGCAAGAACATGAGAGATTCTTTATAATTTTTTGAGGTGCTATTTTTGCGTGTGTAGTGTGTACTCTGAAGTCATGTAGGTAGGTAAATAGTCGTAATACGTCAATAGTCATCCGCAACTCAAGGTTTTCGTCATTTGTATTTATTATCGCACATGTATCTTGTACTAAGTACAACGGGAAATAGTAGGTATTTAACATATATCAGTCATAACATAGAGCCGAAAAACAGAGCAAAAATGATAACAAATTGCTAACCACGATTAAAAATAACAAATAGGGACAAATGAAATAAAATTAAAACTGTACAAGAGCGAGTCGGACTCACAGGACCTACCGACTCATCATAATATTGGTAGTTCAGGAATCGAGCCGAGCTCGAGCCTGAAAATGGGTGACGAAAGGATGTGTGGAGAAGCTATTATTTTTGACATTTTTCGTTTTGAATAAAAAATTATGCGTCGTAAAAATTAAATAAAATAAATCTTGGAATGATCACATCAAGCCCTTTCATTTCATACGTCATTTGAGTAGACAATTTGAGAGTGTAGTGAGAGAGAAGAAGAGTTTTTCACTAGCAGCTTCAATTTGAAATTTCGACCCGCTCGACTTTAGACCCCCTATTTTTATCATATTTTAATTACAAATGTAAGTTTTCAGATTTTTCTTGCACTTGTCGTATATAACAATTTTACTTGCTAATTCTAGTAAAACAGGAAGTACTGAACTGCATTATTACTGGAATGCATTTTTTGTGGTAAAAACATAGTATCTTTTTTTACATTAAGTTAGAAGTAAAAAAAAAACAACTTTAAAGGGCCGTAGACCCTGTGTATGCGCTTTTAGTTTCAACTCGATACCCCCCGATAGTCCCCGAAATAAAGGGGTTTTGAAAGACAGACGGATGGTCTGACGGACAAGAAAGTGATCATAACCTTTAAAATTTATTAAATAATAGAACCCTACAAATCTGAATCCGTCAGCACATTCGACCGAACACTGTTCACATCCAAGTTAATTTAAACGTAAGCAAAAATATTTGGTAAATTCTACAAATTAATTTGTCATTAACATTACTTATTGTATTTCTTTATTTCGCCATAATCAAGTGACATTTCAAATGGTCGCATTAGCGGGTTATGTACTTATGTCTCTTTCTTTACGTTCAGCGTTGCATGTGGCTTATTATGTCTCACTGACGTCTGGCCAGTGACCACGACTCACTACTTACTGGTCACTACCACAACTAGTCCAAGACGAAAGTAGCTACTAGCTGGTCAATTCAATATCACAATTCACATCTGAATGAGTTGCTTACCGATGACGCCACAATAATATGTCCTCTACCGGAGTCAGCGGGCAAGTACTCGGTAGCGAGATAACATAATGGATAGCCTCCAAACATTTTAGATAGCCTCAGAGAAAATAAGTAATAGCATTTTCCATCATAAAATGTTGATAAGTGAGTTATTGAAACAAAAAATATACCTATTAGGAGTTTATTAGATTGATACTTTTCCATTATATCGTGGTTAATGTTTTATTACACATTACGTAACTCATCTGACATCTCTTAATTTATTTTAATTTTATATTTAAATATATGGTGTCGGCTTAAAACCATTTGCCACTGTCAAGTTAAAAAGGCGGGAAATAGAATTTTCGTTTCAATTTTCAACACGGTGTTCCTATATCGTCAAGTCTAAAGTCTAGTCAAAGTACAAATAAATATTCAGTGCAGTCAATTTGTCAAGTCAGTCGATTCAGTAAAGTGGTAGAAGCTTTACTGAAAGTTCCTGGGGAGTTTAGGAGGGAACGGAAAATAGCACGTTTTTTGAAGTTGTACCACTTTCCCACACTTGTGCACGTTAACGAATATTTAATGGTTAATATTCTACCAATATTATACATTAAGAATCGGAATAATACAATTTTTTGAAAGAAACACAAAATCACAACGTCACCTATTGAATGCCCCGGCAAAACTCAATCTCTTAATTATAGGGAGGAAAACACAATAAATTACGAGGAAAAGGTCGCTATCGTCGGTACTCGGGGAGCCTTCCTCAGTTCCAGGTGGTTGTAGTGCGTTAGTAATGTTAGTTATTCTGTGGTTGTACAAACAGTTAACTGCTAGTCTGATTTTGGCCAAATCCATGACTCCGCAGTCCGCACCGCGGTCGCTCCCTTGTGAGTGGTGACTGATGAGAGCGAGAGTGCGGCGTAATAATATGGCGGCGCGTGTTGGTGACGTCACCTCGCCTGATCCAGCTACCCCGCCCACTTCCCCGCGCCCGCTACGACACAGTCGCGTCTGTCGCACGAAAGTACAGTACAATGTGTTTCAAATAAGAAAAGGAATGTCAATAACCTTTTTCTGTCAAATATCACTTGAAAAGTGCGGTTTGCAAAAAAAACTTATTTGCATATCAATAATAATAGTCTTGCATCGAATTTATATAAAAACGTTAAATAGTAGTAAATTATCAGACCATAAAGGACACTGGCGAATAATGCCTGATTTTCCATCAAGAGCGGCCAAGTTTCGAACATATGTGGTTTTATAGTAAATACTTAAAAAGTATAAAACCTCTATAAAAAAAAAAAAATTAGGACTTGGGAATAAAAAGTTATGAATCTATGAATATTAGAGAATAGATGTGCAACATACGTACTTATCTGTGGTAATCGTTGTCATATCTATATAGTCAATGGTTATCATGCTGTAAATTGTCAATTTTAGGCGTAATAGCTCCATCTAGTAGCCCAGTAGATAGATTTTTTTTTTAATAAAATAAGTTTATTTCATTTATTATATATCATTAGGTATTTATTTCATTTGTAAAAACAAATTTGCACATCTATGTGCAACATACGTACTTATCTGTGATAATCGTTGTCATCATATCAATATAGTATATGGTTATCATGCTGTAAATCAGTAATTCCCAGTGGTCCAGGTGGACCCCCAGGGGTCCACGGAGACTCGACGGGAGTCTACGTTGGACGTGACAAAAAATGGGGGTCTACAATCGTAAGCAGAGGTGCATGAAAATTAATTTAGTTTCGATAGTGAAGAACTAAAACTTGTTATTTTAAATAATATTGTCGTCAAAGTCCAAAAAAGAGGTGGCTCTTGTTCACTAGTCAAAAAGAAATTGATTTAAATAAGATTAATCTAAAAGTAAAATTGCAATTTTGTTTTGAGTACTGTGCAATCGATTTGGCTATATTAAATTTCATTATAATATATTCTGTATACCAAACACCAAATTCTATATTAATACTAAATAATCTTTTAAAAATTGCTACTAACAAAATAAATAGAAATGTAGTAATTGGTGGTGATTGGAATATTGACATGGTAAAACACAATCTACATCTTATAAGAACCTCAATATAATTCTGGCTAACTATAATTAATAGAAATGTAGTAATTAGTGATGATTGGAATATTGACATGGTAAAACACAATCTACATCTTATAAGAATCTCAATATAATTCTGGCTAACTATAATTAATAGAAATGTAGTAATTAGTGATGATTGGAATATTGACATGGTAAAACACAATCTACATCTTATAAGAACCTCAATATAATTCTGGCTAACTATAATTCATAGAAATGTAGTAATTAGTGGTGATTGGAATATTGACATGGTAAAACACAATCTACATCTTATAAGAACCTCAATATAATTCTGGCTAACTATAATTTAAACAGACATATAAAACATCCTACACGATAAAACTCTTGTATTGATCTCATTTGCAGCAATCTCTCCCAACAATCTGTAAATCCTATGGTCCACTATCTTGCTCTATCTGATCATGAAACAGCACAAACCCTATCATTCGACAATAGCTACAATAATTGCTCTAAAAAACACAAGTTTGCATACTTTTTGGACCAAAAACGTAACTTCAATTGTGCAAACGTAAATAAATTTTATGAATGCATGAGTATACTAACTTTTCATGGTGTCCTACAAGAAAAGAATACAGAAACAGTGTTTAAAATATTTAATGAAACCCTAACACTAATCTATAATTTATGTTTTCCTTTTATTATTGTTAAAAAATCAAAAACATTAATGAAAAATAAATTGTTATCTAAGGGCATTAAGAGGCGTTGCAAACATAAGAGAAAACTTTACCTGCAATACCGTCTTTCAAAATCTAATAAAAAATATAATAAAATAAAATAAAAAAAATACTCTGAAATACTAAATAGACGTTAAAAATGAGTTACCAGTGAAAGGATATTAAAAAACTTCTCAAATTTATCACTCATTTGATACCCAATAGATAGAAGAGAAAATTGAACTAGGTCATACTCGTATTTCGTCCTCGAGATTAGTAATGTTATTTATTAAAAACACCACGTAGTATCGCGTAAGTGATACCACTTCAGCACTATAGTTGAAAGCTGGCAACACAAAGAAAAAACATTATCCCTACCATACCAAACTCCATCTCTACCGAGACCCTTGAGCCGGCTTCATTCGCAATTTAGTGCTCAACCACTTCGCATCTCATTGGGTTTCGCATTCAGTATAAAATTAAAAAATATAAGAAATTAACTAAATTATCTTAAATTACTTAAAATTTAAAAATTTAATAAAATTTAATTAAAAATGTCTAAAAGGCAAAGTGTCGATAACAATTTAGATTTTATAGTTAACAAAAGATTTTATAGTTAGAAAATTAGAAAAAGAAATAAAACGCGATCGATATAATAGGCGATCAAATTTATCCAGATCTAGTTCTTCAAGTAGCTCATCAAGTTCATCGATATCTTTGATGACCTGAAGCTTCTAACGGTAAGTTATTTAAAAAATATAATACCTACTTAGTTTTAACCGATATCTTGCGTCAGAATAGTCACCAGGACTATATAGATGTAGTGGGTTAACGGTTATTGCCTTTGTTTCCCAAACACTTTAATGGATAGTTTTTGCATCAGAATAGCCGCATGGGCTGTATAGATGTAGAATTTATACTAAAACGTTTATTATTATTATTTTTTCCTTGTATTCCAGAAATGGATGGTAATTTACAAAAGCAAATTAATGATTCTCTTCCTATTGAGAATGTACTTCCGGAACAGGTGTGTCCTGGAACATCCACAAATTTGCCACTCGTTTCCGTGGATCTAGCTTCCGAGGAAGGTAGATCAAAAAACGAGTTTATAGAGATTTTGGGGGAAGATCCGTCCGCTACTGTTACCTACGGACCGGAAATACATAAAGAGATAGCATCTAGATTTACACACGTTTGTGTATCCCGGTTTAGACAAAGAGAATCGTAAAAAATTAATTGAAAAGCACATGGTTCCAAGTAATTGCATAAATATTGCTGCGCCACGACTTAATGCGGAAATTAAAGCGGCACTTTCGGATTCAGTGGTCAAACGTGACAAGGCCATCGAATACAGACAAAATCAGTAGGCGGCAGCTATATCTTCGCTAGGATCTATTATATCCAATCAACTAATCAGTAAGCAAGATAATAATAACTTCATGCGAGAAATTTCATAAAGAAAAGTGAATCGATATTAGTGATTACCAGTGTCGGAAAAGTAAGTACCTACCTGCCTATTTGTATACCTACCTACCTATATAATATAATATCGCGTGCCTAATGCTAAAAGGGCGCATTTTTCAACATTTTGTATTAAAACTTGAATTTTTTTTAACTTATTATTTACAGGTAGGTAATTAATACGAAACATGACCGAATCTAAAAAGAAGTGTCGTCTGTACAGTGTTGAATATTAAAATTTAGTTTTCTTCCATCACAGGCCGGTAAACGAATGCCCACATGCCTTTAATGCAACAAAGTTTTGAGCAATGACTCTATGAAACCATCAAAGCTGGAAGACCACCTAAGGTGTCATCCTGATAAAATAGGTAAAGATTTAAAATATTTTCAAACATTAAAAGAAAAATATGAAAAGAGACCCACCGTGCACAGTATGTTCGCTTCAACGTCTGAAAGCAACGATGATGGCTTGCGGGCATCTTACAATATCTCAGTACTTATAGCAAAATCTGGAAAACCGCACACCATTGGAGAACAGTTAATTTTACCTGCTGTTGAAGAGGTTTTAAAAACTGTTCTGCACAAATCTTCATTTGACATACTCAAAAGAATTCCTTTGAGAAATAACACGAAGAAAAGACATATTGATGAAATAAGCTCTGATGTTGAAAGTTTCCTGTGTGATTATCTGCAAACAACTCATTTTTCTATTCAACTGGACGAGTCAACTTTACCTGACAATGAAGCATTATTAGTGGCATATGTTCGATTTGTTATGGGCGAAGAAATTCACGAAGAGCTACTATTCGCGAAAACTTTGAAGACGGACACTAAAGGTGAATCAATATTTAATATCCTGAGTGATTTTTTAAAAGAAAAATCGATTCCATTTACAAACGTTATTTCGGTGGCAACAGATGGAGTTCCTGCCATGGTCGGTCGATATCGTGGGTTTATAGGCCATCTTAAAAGAATTATACCCGAGGTAACTGCAATTCATTGTGTTATTATCCACCGACAACATCTAGTAGCGAAAAATTTGAGTGATAGATTGCACCAATCGCTTCAATTTGTGGTTAATGCAGTTAACAAAATATAAGCAATGCATTGAATACGCGCTTATTGGCATGATTGTGCGATGAAAATGATGAAAACTTCCAACGATTGCTGTTACATAACGAAGTACACTGGTTGTCGAAAGGTGCATGTTTATCAAGATTCTATTCACTTTTTGACTCAGTTTTAGAATTTCTGGAAAGTAAAGATCCTGATTTAAAAAAAAAACCTAATCAATTTTAAAGCAGACATCACGTATTTGACAGATTTGTTCAAAAAATTTAATGACCTCAACTTACTATTACAAGGGGACAGCCTTAATTTAATAAAAACAAAGAATGTAATTTCAGCTTTTATTGGTAAATTGAAATTTATGAAGGAAAATATTGGTCGGCGCGAATTTTTCACAGTTTTCAAACCTATCGCAGATAGAATGCCTTGATGAAGATATTCAGACATACGTTCAACATTTGATTGCCCTGCATGATGATTTTAAAATAAGATTTGAAGACATTCTGTCGATGGAAATACCACCATGGATCATAAATCCATTTGATGAAACTGAAGTGGAGAATGTAATATTACAATAGGAGCTACTCGAGCTTAGCACTAATGAGGAGCTGAAAGTGACATTTAAAAGAGGGTATCAAAAATTTTGGCTGCAGGCAGAAATACCTGAAAAATATCCTGGACTGTGGGGAATCGCGCAAAAGCTTCTGATAGCGTTTCCCTCGTCTTATCTCGTCGAAAAAAGTTTGAGTGCCGTTACAAACTTATATCTAAAAAGAACAAAAAAGTTTAATTTTTATTTGCTAAATTAGTAAATAAAACCTACCTGTACATTAGTTTACTTACATCATAAACAAAAAAATTTATCATACTAACCTAACCTACGCACAAATATCGGAGATATTTACAAATATGTTCCTGCGGCCGTACGCTTCATACACTTTAACCTAGGCGTGACGTCACAGCTAGATACGACTTTAGTATGGAGCGTTTTCACGAGACTTGCGAAATTTTGTAAACAAATCGCTGTACCTTTGAAAATATTGACTTTTGATATACTGTTTCTTCTGAGAAGTTACTCATATTCAAGAGTACTATTCATTTATGCAATAAAAAAATTCAGTCATCTAGCCTATTGATCATCATCAGCTCGTTCACTGCTTGACAATTCAGGGGTTATTTAAATTTTTTATTTTCTTATGTATTGTCTATAATAAATGAAATTTATAAAATAAAATATGTTTTATAAAGGTACAATAATATATATATTAATATATAATTTATATATTTATAGTCATAAATTACTTAGCGTTCGAAAATTGGACAACTGGGTTGTACGAATTGTACGACCGCATTTTAAGCGTATAAACTTATAAATCTTAAACGATATGAGATAATAAAATATATTAGGTCATTACATATGAAGTAAGCGTTTTGTAAAGGAGGAACTTATAGTCGATTTTTTTTAAAATAATATATTTATTTATTCAAAGTATATACAATTGCTATCTATGCACTTTTGCCATCTCATAATATTATTTTTATTAATTTTTATTTTTAGTAGTTAATGATTACTTTACTAAAAAAACCATTCGGACAAAAATCAATGAAATCTTTGAAGGCGCTTTGGACTGCCCCATCGGAGTTGAATTTTTTCTCTTACAAGAAGTTATCTAAATTTCGAAAAAAATGGTAGGTAATCTGTTGTAGCAAGGTCCGGGGAGTACGTAGGATGTCTTAGACATTTCAATTAAAGCTTCTCTAATTTGGTAGCCGTCTGTTGTACAGTGTCTGGTCAAGCGTTGTCCTGAAGCAGCAGTGGCCTAGAGCGTATAACCAACCTCGGTTGTTTAGCAGCTAGCTTTTCCATCATGATTTGCAGTGGCTGGCAATAGACATCTGCCGTAATCGTCTCGCCAGATTCAATTTTCGCTTAGGGCAGGCTTTGACTGGTTCGCCAGGGTTCAGCCATTGTGTTGAGCGTTTACGATTATCGTACAGGATCCAATTTTCATCACAGGTAATGATTCGATTTAAAAACCCTTCATTATTGTGCCGGTTGAGTAATGTAACGCAGCAGTCGACGCGCGTTTGTCGGTTTGCTGCACTCAATTCATGAGGTACCCATCTTTCAAGCTTTTTCACCTTCTCAATTTGTTTCAATGTTTAGATGTTAGAATCTGAGGTCTCATTTTCGAAACACAAACTTTTGAAAATATTTATATAGCCTATGTTACCCGCGGCATCATTACGAAACTATTGACATCTCATTTATTAAAATCGGACCAGTAGTTTAGACGCTACGAGGGAACAAACATACATACAAAGACTACCAAAATCATTACCCATCCTTTTGGCTTCGCCGTGGTCGGGTAAAAAGAAAAATGTAAGTTTGTATGTCGGTCATTTACACAGGCATACGGAACCGTACACCACGCGGACCGGTGTGCGCTTCGCCGAGGCTGAAGCGTTTCTCGGGAGTCGGGACACACAAAAACACTAATTACGATTGTAATAACGATATAAACGGATATTCGCGACCGTGGAACTTCCAAAGATTTCCGTGAGACGTGAGAACTGTCTGTTACGTTTGACCACAAATGTTTATAGTAGGTACTGAATAATATGATCAGTTTGTAGATAAGTATTCTTTTTTTTGCATTAATTTTTAGTTTTTTTTTGTTTATTATTTGGCTCTATATTGTATTTTAATAGTTGACATAAATTTAATCTTACGTAAAAACAAAAAGTTAAAAAATCATCAATCGAAACTTCTGAAAATATAGTAAATATCTGAATACTAATTGAAAGGAAACTGGCGAATCCTGCCTGATTTTCCATCAAGAGCGGCCAAGTTTCAAACATATGTGGTTTTATAGTAAATACTTTAAAAGTGATTACCTATATGTATAAAAAATATATTTTTAGGACATGGGAATAAAAAGTTTTGAATCTCCGAATATTAGAGAATAGATGTGCAACATACGTACTTATCTGTGGTAATCGTTGTCATATCTATATAGTCAATGGTTATCATGCTGTAAATTGTCAATTTTAGGCGTAATAGCTCCATCTAGTAGCCCAGTAGATAGATTTTTTTTTTAAATAAAATAAGTTGTATTTCATTTATTATCATTAGGTATTTATTTCATTTGTGAAAATGATAAAACTTTGGAGTATTTATAACATATTGTCTCGCCTGGAGTTTAAACGTGACCTTTCTTACCAGAGAGAGCAATAATAATGCAACTTAACAATATTAAGAGTATCTTTTACCTATTCGAAATTAATCAATAATCAACATTTGTTTTAAAACTAATCTAATGTGATGAAAATGATGATTTTTAACATATTTTGTTTTGACAATTTGATTTGACAGACTATAATACAGGATTGCTCAGTTAAATCGTACAAAATTTGTTCGCGTCAAACGTGAATTATAATTGAACCTTCTAATTTCAATTTTATGTTTACTAGATGAGGTAGGTACATAAAAAATCCCGCGTTCGGCAAGTGCTCAGCTTGGCCGCAACAATATATTATGTATACCTATTATATATTACTATGTATACCTATTTTTGTATACGTAGAACGTGTGTCTTCGCAGGTGGGTCACCTCCGACACTTGAAAACACGAATATTTTATCTAAATAGCGTTGTGAAGACAATAAAAAATATAAACATTTAATATAGTTTTAGTTTTACATGTATAGGATATAAATATAAACTAATAAAAAGTAGCTGAACATACAAATCACCCATCGCCCCCTTAAATCACATCAGCACCCCCCAATTTTTTCTACGCCCCTTACCGCCCTTCTAGGCCTGCAGTGCCCACAAGGGGGCGTTATCGCCCACTTTAGGAAAGACTGCTCTCTACTATTTATATTTCGAAGGGGCTCAGGTTTGACTGCGTTTATTTATCTTAACTTCAGCAACACCAGACTTGCCTTTTGACTTGTTCATTTTGATTAAAACTCCAATTATTTTAATAACATTCATTTATAGGATAACTGAAATTATCACAATCTCGTGGGGCGAATTCCCACTATTTTACACCATTGCGGATTCATGGGTTGTCAAAGGTGAACACGTACTTAGACGCGCCTAAGTCATCGCATTTTCTCATGGTCTCGCGCAATACGCGCCGAACGTGCCGCAGGAGCCGAAGGCTCTTGATTTTGAAGAGAATACCAGTGTTGCCAGCAGAGCGACTAATTTCTTACTTACGTGTGCCTGCCTTACTGCCGGGAAAATTCCCGTTTTTTTTTAAGGAAAAAACTATCTACCTATGGCTGCCATAGCAAATAAATTAAATAAAACATAAAGCTTATCAAGTTATCACAAAAAAATAAGTCACATGAGAACTAAACAAATATAAAGCGAAGTGAAAAAAATTGTTTCTAATTTCCGTAAAACACGGTAACACTGTCAGAATACGAATGACGTCATCCGCACCGTCCGCGCCGCACGCATCGAATGTGCTGATGACGTCATCTGCAAGCGCTGGTGGAATCAGTATACGCATATATAATCAGTACGGCGCGTCTAAGTGCGCGTTCATCTCAAGAGTGGTTCGATGAGTAACATTGCACGTGGGCATGACAAACAACAGCAGGTGCATTAAGGGGCCACATACACGGTCCGGTTTTCCTTCTGTTCGGCCTGAACGGATGTAAAATCGTATCATCTTTGTACAATTTCGAGATCACATCAGTCGGCCGCATGGACTAAACTCTAAAGCTATTCGTTCCAGTGTTACCAACTGTTTTTGCGAAACTACTACAATCGCGTCGTTTTCTACTAAAAACTACTAAAAGAGTACCGATAACTATAAACTTAGGAGTCCCTAAAAGTTTTTTAGGGATTTTGTGTTTACAAAATGCAGTGGTTTTTGTGTTGACAAAAACAACTGCATTTTCAGTTTTAATATTAAATTAAAAATATAATAATTTTACCTTTAAATTATAAAATATAGTAGGAAATAGTAAGTATATGGAAATTAAATCGGTAGTTTTAAGCGACTTACGGACGCGTGCTATTATGATAATTGCTATTATGTGCTATTATGACAAGGTGCCATAATAGCACAAAGTAGCAGGTTATTTTGCATATAACTGAACAAAACCACTACTAATAACTAAATTCCTACTAAAGAAGCAATAAAATAGTCATCATCAAAACATCTAAGTTAACAACATTAATTCTGACCTGAACGGATGGACTGAACAGTAATAAAATAGGATTGAACGGTAATAAAATTAGAGTGATCAAGTGATCAAAACCGGTCAAGTGTGCGTCGGCAAGATGGGTTCCATACAGAACGGAAAAAATCACGTTTGTTGTATGTGAGCCTCAAATTTTCATTTTAATGAGTTTTTAGTATTTGTTGTTATAACGGCAATAGAAATACCTACATTCTTTGTGAAAATTTCAACTGTCGAGCTATCACGGTATAGGAAGGTGACAACAGACAACAGCAAAGTTATACATAGTTCATAGGGTCCCGTTTTTACCCTTTGGTTACGGAACCCTAAACATGGCACGTGGTCTAAAGAATATTTATTAGAGTTCATTGAAGTATTTAAAACTTTAGGTTTATTTATGGACCAAAAACAATTTTGCGTCAAAAATAGCATAGAATAATAAAATACATTCACAGCTAGATACAATAACTAATTACATTTATCCTCAACATGTATTGGAACAATATTTTACACTAAACATTAAATTACTATATTACTAATATTATTATAAAACAAATAATCACAACCGAAAAACAATACAGAAAGAAAAAAAAGAGGATTTCTATAACATATTACTGGAAAAATGTATTACACATTAATTCGGTTTCGTCGATAGCGTGACTACAGTTGCAGCAAAATACAATAAATAAATAAAATAATAGCCTTAACTAACCAAGAGCATGTCACGACATGTCTAAGGATGGTTCCGTAACTATCAACGCGCAATAAGTTTTCTTTGAATTACTTTAAAAGTTATTGTCATAAAGTTATTACAAAAGCTAGGAGAGCGGCGGACAGACAGACAGACAAACGAACGGGTAGAGCGAAATTATAAGGGTTCCTTAAGTATTATATGTGTTTAATAATGATATTTTTATTTTTATTTTATTTTATAACGGAACCCTAAAAACACGACCGAAGCTCGCGGCAATTTTCCGTGTATGCTATATATATGCTCTATATTATACGCTCGAATCCGTTCAGGCTGAACCTTAGATTAAAACACATAGAAACTGGGTACGCGCATGAAAAGTGAAGCAAATCATCCTGAGCCATATCGGCACAGTTTGTTCAAACGACCCGTCAGTTGTCAAGGTCAAGCGCTAGTGCATACATCTCCGACTATTAAAAACATTATGACGGTTTGTGTCGTTATTGGGTGTCACAATGCATCAGAAAATAATTTTAAAAGATTCGGACATAACATTTCATATGTAAGTATAAAATGTTATGTCCGAACAATTTGACTTGTATTAAGCCAAATATTTAAAACATTTGAAAATAAAATCATGTCGCCATCTTGCTGCTCTATTGTGAATTGTGAAAGTGTTAATAGTATAATAAATTTATTTCAAAATTTTCATGGCTAACAATGCATACATGGTTAACTATCAATTAAAATTATTGCCAGTATTAAGATAATCCTTAGTAAAAACCTTAATACCAGTTCAATATAAATAATGTTCACAAATCATGTTTAGATGGTTTAAAATGAAATATAAGTTATATTTTTACATCTCACGATATTAAGAAAAACAAATACAATAATTCCAATTTTAAAAGCAACAATTGTCCCTTACAACTGTACACACTCCACAACTTTAAAGTTTTGTTTGTGTGCGTGTCGGTATGTAATGCTTACGCCTACATCTATATGTTGCTTGCTTCACTCTGTACGATGCGTTTGTCCTGTCTCGCGCGTCTCCTCGCCTGTCAGCGCTATAGACTATATAGGCGTTATTAATCTAAGGGCCGAACTGACGTCAGTTCGGTCGGATGCTATTTTTTCCGTGCTCGAATCCGTTTAGGCCGAATTGACGTCAGTTCTAACTGAAACGATCGGCCTCTCGTCTGTGTAGGCCTTAACACCTGCGCCGACAGACATGACATAGTATTCTCACAAAATTGACACGAGATTCGTCAATAACGTACAGCGAACATGTTAAACATATAAGAATATTATTATAGCTTCTTCACCGATTTCAACGCGGGATTGAACCCACGACCTAAGGAGTCGAGAGCCAAGCTCTAAACAACTAAATGACTAAACCAGTGGTTCTTTATAAAGACTAAAATCAATTTATCGTGAATCAATAGTGAAATTTAATCATCAAAAAGTGTTTATTTTTAAATCGCGCGCAAATTTCAAAAAAGGAGATATACTGGCGGAACGAAACGTGACGATCAATTTTCATTGTGTCAAGTGAAACAGAATTTTCGTATAAGGCTGGGACTAGATTATGATCCGGAATCCGGAAGGCCGAAGAAAATTCTGAACACGTACGCAATATTTTTATTTATTTGCTCGGATATCAAATTTTATAGAAATCGGGGCAGATTCTAAAAATCTTCCATACAAACTTACAACCCCTTCCACCACTTACTTCAAAGGGAAAAGGAAACCCTTCAAGATCCCCTCCCAGTGCGCGTCCACATTGTAAGCCAAAACCACCATCCATATATTTTCATGCCTCCACTATTAGCGGTATGGCAAGTACATAAATTAATGTGTCTTTTCAGGAATTAATTAATTAATCTACCCTAAGATGTTTTTCTTTGTTTAAATTTTAAAAACTTTCTACAACATAAAACTATTTGCACGGAAACACGTCATGACCACCACCAACCAATGCGTTAGGTATTTTCCTGTATTTTTTATTACATAAATGAATAGTGCTCTGAAAAATAAGACAGTTTGCAAAAGGAAATATAAGGAATAGCACACCAAAAATAAATATTTTCAAAGATACTTCGGAACGATTGAAGCACTTTTGTGAGTCTCGTGAAAACGCCCCATATAAAAGTCGTACAAGTACGTCACACGCTACTAATGTTCTGATATCTCCGAAGTTTGCGCGCTTATGTTCATACACCATCCATCAAAATAATAAAATTACATCAATTAATAAAGTATTAATTGATGTAAGTAAACTAATAAGTAGTTTTTTTTAAACACAAAAGTTGTAAAAGAATATTTCAACTTTTTGCGACTTCGAAATGAATATAATTACAAAACCACGCATCAAATCATAATTATTCTTTTTACTTTACTTGTAGGTATATAGGTATGTATGTAGGTAGGTTATTTTTACATGTAGGAAAATACCCAATTACTAGGTATTATAATCTCATCGTAAATACTATTTCCAAGGGTGAAGGCTTATTTTTAAATTAGTCTATAGTCCAAATGTCACATAATAAGAAAATGAAATATAATAATAATTTCCTCTCAGATTATAAAACGACTGTCAGTTGTTACGCACGCAATGAAAATAGTGAAACCACCTTTTAAACATGTGTGCGTAAGGACTTGAGAATTGATTTTAAGTATTGCTAACACGGCTTATCTGACCAAACTTCTTTCAATTTAAATAATTTAAATTTCATCTTAAACTTTCAACAGTAGCTATTTATAGACATCCCTTTATAAATGTTATTGTTATGTTGTTAACCAAAATAGATTCCAAATAAACGCAAAAATTTTGCTTAAGTGTACTTACTTATAAAATTTATGCCAATATTATGTTATGAAACATAACAACTTTTTCAAGTTTCCAGACTGCTAGCATTCCTCAGTGATCAATTTATTTAAATATTATCTAAGTATTAAATTAAGTAGAAAAATAATTACCTATTTTTATTCAGAAACAATACCAGCAATATTAAGGGACCTTTGGACACAAATTAGCAGTGAGAATGTAAACAGAAATACAAACATTTTTTACTATTTTCTTTTTGAAAGCAATCTGCCAAATTGAAAAAAGAATGCTAATATTAAAGTCCGTCGTGGATTATTACCGTATTTGATTTTCGTATTCCAAAATAATTAAATAAAATTTATTTTAAGCGCCTAAATATGTTTCAATAATTTGATAAATACACTGATATACTTGGCGTGTTGATTTAAAATGTAGGGTCAACAGCTTGCTATAAAAAATATATATAATATATATATTATGTAACCTCAATGTTTTTAACACGCTTTTATTAGCTCGGGTTGTATGTATCTATGTATGTAACGGAATCTTTGAGCTTAATTTTCACCGGTTTCTAGACGTCTGATCAACTTGAAACTTTGCACACGTCTTAAGGGCCGATGACAATGCAATAACCCGATAAAAAATTTCTAAGCGTGTTTTTTTAGTTTTTTTAAACTATTATATTATTTAGACTTGACAATGAATGTCAACTGTCAAGGAAATGAGATTTATATTAATTTCTTATGAATTATTTGTATAATATATTATTTAAATTGTGAAATATTAGCATTAAATATTGTTTCTTTTGTTGTAAAGCAACACATTATCTTTTATTTCCGTATTGTTAAATAATCTTATTATAAAACAACATTTAATTTCTTATGAATTATTTGTATAAAATATTATTTAAATTTTGAAATATTAGCATTAAATGTTGTTGTTTTATATACTATAAAAATGAACTATAAAAATTATAAATGCTAAATAAATTTACAGCATTTTTTCTGTAATTGTTATTTGCACAATCTACCACTATTTCGTAACAAGATCGAATACAGAATTTTAAAAATCTATTAGAACACAACTGAAATCACTAAATATTGGTACTTAATTATTAGTAGGTAGTGAATGAAGTGAATCAACATTTCAGACATATCGAGACAAACTACCTTCTTTTGCATTTTTAATCCTATAAACATCAAGTGTCATTATCATCAAGCTTACTTTTTCCTTTGTAAATTTATTTTATCTTAGATCAGTACATTTGATGAGTTAAGCTAATTCAATAAAAAAAAATCAAAAAATATACAGCTTATTGTCGCAACTCGCAACGGATAGATTATATTTTCTCAACCTACGTGCTACGGGAAAGCTACGAACGAGAACTAGGTATAAACAAAACGAGAAATGAGCATTTAAAAGTCATCACTGTAATAATCACATTAAAATTTTATTTTATAATTCATAATGGTAATCTAGTTATAAGTAAAGTAGGTTACCAAAATCACTCTATAGCAAATTATTATCATTATTTCAAAATATAACGTAGGTACAAAGCGACTTTGACAATGTCTAAGTAAATAGGGTAAAGTTGTTATAAATAGATTGTAACTTATTAACAAAATATCATACTACCAGAGCCATCTATTGGTATATGAGTGTAAATCTGTCTACTCCTTTTGTTGATGTCTATAAATAAAAGTCAGTCTGTAGCAAACCACCAAGCGAGTTTTATTATTTCATTAGGTTATGGGCCCAGTCGAAAAGTAAAAAGTAATCAGTGTTTGTGACTTTGGGTGTTCTCCTTTTTTATTGGACTGTCAGTGCTAAAATGTCGTCAGGTAATTACTCAGTAAACGTTCCTAAACTAAAAGGACGCGAGAACTACGACGACTGGGCGTTTGCCGCTGAAAACTTCATGATCCTGGAAGGCATAGATGTAACCAGCACCACGGGGCTAACGGAAGCTGAAAATAAGAAGGCGAGGGCAAAAATAATAATGACAATAGATCCATCGTTGTTTGTCCATATAAAAACCGCACACACGATACAAGCTTTGTGGGCCAAACTGAAATCATTGTTCGATGATTCTGGTTTTACGCGCAAGATTACTCTCCTAAGAAGCCTAATATCAATACGTTTGGAGAGTTGTGATAGTATGACCAGCTACGTTAATCAGATTGTGGAAACGGCTCAGCGATTGAAGTGCACCGGATTCGAAATAAACGACGAGTGGATCGGCTTTCTGTTGCTGGCAGGACTGCCAGAAAGATTTAGCCCAAAATACCAAAGGCTACAGATTATATGACCAGAAAACAAATAAAATAACTGTGGAACGGGATGTTGTGGTCATGGAGAGTCATATGAATGACACAGTAGAGGTTTTGGTTGAAGAGAGGGCACCAGACAAAGATATAGAAATGAATACAGGTGTTGAAGAGGAAAGTTCAATAAGCATTGAAGACAATGAGAGATCAGACAGAGAAGATCCAACATATATTGCAAGCGATTCGTCGAGTGATCAGGATGACGAATATAGTGAGTGCTTAATAACAGATGACAGTTTGGTTGCTACTCAGAGTGATGCTGTCATTCAAGAAGAGAGGCGTGTTCGTCGTGTACCAGAGAGGAACGGTTTTTCCAACATGTGTGTTGAAGACTTTACTAGTGAACAAATATCTCTACAGGACGCCCTCACGGGACCCAAAAGGGAGCATTGGTGCAAGGCTATGCAAGTAGAACTGAAATCTTTTAGGGACAATTATGCGTGGGTTTTAGTGGATAGGCCAAGTGAGGGCATAGTAGTGAAAAACAAGTGGGTATTCAAGGAGAAATGTGACAGTAGTGGTAATGTGCGCTATAGAGCCCGACTTGTGGCTAAGGGCTTCACTCAAATTAAAGGTGTGGACTATAATAAACCTTTTCTCCTGTTGTGCGTTATTCTACCTTAAGACTACTTTTTGCCTTGAGTGTTCAACTAGACTTAAAAATGAACCATTTAGATGTAACAACGGCTTTCCTAAATGGTAACATTGATGAATGAGTATTTATGGAAATACCAGAAAATTCTAATTTTAAAAATTGTGAGAATAAAGTGTTAAGGTTAAAAAAGGCCATATATGGGCTAAAACAATCAGCTAGGGCCTGGTACATAAAAGTGGAATCCAGTTTGTTAGAGTTGGGTTTCAAGAAATCTAAATATGAACCCTGTCTATTCATGAAATGTCATAATAATTTAAAAGTATATGTAGCTGTATTTGTCGATGATTTTTTTGTGTTTTACAACTGCGATAATACTTACAAAGGGTTGATAGGTGTATTAGAGTCAGATTTCAAAATTAAAGATTTGGGTCAAACAAAACATTGCCTTGGCATGAATGTAAATGTTCAAAAAAATTATGTAACCTTGGACCAAGAGAAATTCATTGACAATATTTTGAAAAGATTTAATATGATTGATTGCAAAACTTCAGATACCCCAATGGAAGTAAATTTAAAATTAGAAAAGGCGATAATGACCAATGTAGTAAGACTTATCCTTATCAACAATTGGTTGGATCACTGATGTATCTTTCAGTTCTCACAAGGCCAGATATTTCTTATAGCGTAAGTTTCCTGAGCCAATATAACACATGTTATAACGAAACACATTGGAAACATTTGAAAAGATTGTTAAGATATTTGCAAAAAACTAAGCATTTTGGCTTAATTTTCAAGAAAAATAGTACTGATTTATATGATTTTGTTGATACCGACTGGGCATCTTGTAACATTGATAGAAGGTCTTATACAGGTTATTGTTATATATTGTCAGGTTGTGTAATAAGTTATGAGTCTCGAAAGCAAAGAACAGTTGCACTGTCTAGTACTGAGGCCGAGTATATGGCGCTTGCAGAGGCTTGTAAAGAAGCAATTTATTTGAAAAATTTAATGTCAGAACATGGTATGTATGATAAACATGAACCTTTAAGCTTGTACAGTGACAGTCAAAGTTCTTTAAAATTGGCTTCTAATCCGATGTTCCACAAACGTACTAAGCATATTGATGTACGCCATCATTTTACTAGAGAATGTGTGCTGAATAATAAAATCAAGATTTGTTATGTACCAACCTCGTCTATGCCAGCAGATATATTTACTAAAGCACTTTGTGCAAATAAACATTATAAATTTATAGATCTGATGGGAATAGGGGAAGTAAATTAAAATAAGTATGTAGTTTATAGAATTGTTTTTATTGTTAAAATAATTATAACTGTTTGTAAACTGAATTCTTAAAACTTATGCAATTATTGGGATATTTTGTTAAGAGAGGGTGTTATAAATAGATTGTAACTTATTAACAAAATATCATACTACCAGAGCCATCTATTGGTATATGAGTGTAAATCTGTCTACTCATTTTGTTGATGTCTATAAATAAAAGTCAGTCTGTAGCAAACCCACCAAGCGAGTTTTATTATTTCATTAAAAGTTACAACTTTAATTGTAACTTTACCGTATTTACTTTGACATTGTCTTAGTACCAAGTGTTTTTATATTTATACCAAGAAAAATAATTATTATGTTTTGGTTTTCGTAACGTGAAAGCGACATCTATCATTTAACTGTTAGCTTATTGCGATTCCAAACAAATTTTACGTAAAAGGGATGATGACTACATCTAAATTATTTAGTTTCATTAATATACTCAGGTATATGAGACAATACTACTTGGTAAATGAAAAAAATATAGTATTTTATTTGTAGTTTAGTAATTAGAGATCTAAAAATTAGAAAAAAAAATTTTTTTTGCTTAATCAGTAAACAAAACCTACATCATTAGTTTACTTACATCATATACAACAACATTGACTATGATAAGTGTGAACTTAAAGGTACAAACATCGGAGATGTTTACAAATATGTTTCTGCGGCAGTATACTTCATACAGCGTTTTCACGAGACTTGCGAAATTTTGTAAACAAATCGCTGTACCTTTGAAAATATTCACTTTTGATATATTGTTTCTTCTGAGAAGTTATTAGTTATTAGTTAGATATTTAAGAGTATTTATGCAATAAAAAAAAAATTGTCATCTAGCCTATTGACTAATAGATGCCGCTTTTCGGCAAACCGCCACTAGAGCAATATATTGAACCAATAGGTAAGACTATATTTAATCAATTATCTTTTATCCCCCGAGTTTGATGTATAATATTATTGCTTTTTTCTTCTTATGTTCATAAAGTACAACTTACAATAAATACTTTTTGCAGCCTCGTATTTTAATTACCAGGCAGTAAATGTATGGCGAAATTCCGGTCTCCTTTGCTCTTATAGAGCTCTCTGGTGAGAGGTCTGACCGTCACGTCGGTGCTCAGCCTGTGTCGGCGGTCCGGGATGTGACGGAAATTCGGCACAAAGCAAATTACAAGTGCTGTCGTTAAGCCATTGTCAATTGTGCGTGTGAGATCGTGTGTGGATTGGACGTGTGGACGTGGGCGCGCGTGAGAGGCGATCATCTGCGTGACGCGACAGATAGATTAGATAACTACGGTCTACGTGTATGAGCAATTGTTGAGGGATTTCATGAAAACTATCTTTGACACTTGTCCGACATACCTGGCAGATTTTGCGGTTCTGAATTATTATATCAGCGCGGCAGCGGAACGACCGCAGCTGAGAGGAGGTGTTAACTGTTATCGGTTGTTAACAGGTCGATCGTGATTTGACCCGGATCAATATTTTATTTATTTCCATAAACAAAATTAATGACAAAGATAAAAGTACACAAGTTCATAGGACAGCCGTGCATCTAATTTTTTAAAGGGCAATGGGAAGAAACATTACCACTCCCCACCATCCAAAAGATATGAAACAAGTGTCGATTGAAAGATCTATTAGAATAGAAAACTATTTACATGACATTTTTTTTTAAATAACCTAACGAAGAGCATGTCAGGAAATGTCTAAGGAGGGTTCCGTAACTATCAACGCGTAATAGGTGTTTTTTGAAATTAGGTACTTCAAATTCAAATTCATTTGTTTGCCTAGAAAATAGTACTAGGTGTTTACATATTTTATTGAATTCGACATATTCTACTACATAAATAGTGTGAAAATATTTTCAGTTTTTAATAGTTTACATTATAATATTTAATAGATTAGAAATGGTT